>CM077252.1:11125339-11805339 GCA_039654775.1 Spinibarbus caldwelli | reverse complement strand
CCAAATATTTCAACCAATAAGAATCAAGACAGCTGCGTTACAGTTCTCTACTTGCATAATAAATACTGTATGTATGTTGTCTTTTTCTCTTTGGAGTGTATTCAAAGCATGAGGCATGTTGCCTCACATTAGAACATTAGATAATCATAATCATGGGCAGATGTGATTAGTATTGAATCAGACCTAATTAAAGAGGCAGATATACAGCTTTGTGATGAAACTGTGGACTGGAAATAAAGGGAGACAGCATGTGCTGGACAACTAGAGATATCGCAGCTTCCCGCTTCTCCCTATGAGCTGATAAGATCCTAATGAAGCAATAACTGTGATTTACTGTGATTGTAAATTATGTTTCAGGGCTGCTGTAAGGCTTTATTCATAAGTAAGCATCATAAACGTACTCTGCAGTCGAGTTCCAGGAAAAAGTTTCATGTAGCTTTCTAATAATCCTATTTATAAGACTTCATCTTTCCATTGTGTACAGCACAGCAAACTTCTCAGCCTCTTTTCACATTCCTCATTTACATTTTATGAATTTAAATACATGAAATCTTGATCACAGTTTGTTCTTGTGCAATGAATTAAGCCTTCATTTAGTCTTAAAGGAATAGTTCACCCAAAAATGATCAAATTTGCTTAATATTTACTCTCCTTCAGTTCATCAAAGATTTAGATGAGTTTGTTTCTTCATTGGAACAGATTTTGAGAAATGGAGCAATTTATCATTCACTTATCAATGGATCCTCTGCAGTGAATGGGTGCCGTCAAAATAAGAGTTCAAACAACTGATTCATTAAGGTGTTTTAACTTTAAACTGTCAATTCAGACCAAAACACCAGTCAATAAACCATAATAATGCATGTTTATTACTTGTGGATTATTATGATGTTTTTATCAGCTGTTTGGAGTAACTCATCTACATCCTAAGGGTGAGTAAATTTTGAGCATTTTATTCATTTTTGGGTAAACCGTTCCTTTAGGTTTTTTATCTATTTTTTTAATGTATATTTAAGAAGATTAGCAGTTGAAACTCTTCCACTAATGTTTGTTGATTGAACAATCAACTGAGCATTCAGTGGTCTTTGTAATGCTGTGTCTGTGGACCTGTCCCTTCATGCTAAGTGAGAGTGATGTAGTCAGTGATGCAGTTACATCAGCAATGAGTGTCATTAGATGGTCAAAATGCTGATCACACTCCCTTTAGCAAAACACATTACATTGGGTCTCTAAAGCCATAGTGGTTTTAGACTGCATATAAATGCAGCACATATGTATTACAGTGCCCATATTAACAGGCAACAGCATTCACATTGCATGAAAAATTACTTCTAATTTATACACTAGTGTTCAAAAGACTGGAGTCGGTAAGATTTTTTTAAATGTTTTTGAAATAGGTCTCTTAAGCTCACCAAAGCTGCATTTATTTGATCAAAAAATTGAAATAATATTAAAATTTAAAATAGCTGTTTTATATTTCAATATATTTTAAAATATAATTTATTCCTGTAAATGCAACGCTGAATTTTCAGCAACATTACTCCAGTCTTCGGTGTCAAATGATCTTTCAGAAAACATCCTAATATGCTGATTAATAATATTATTAATATTTCAATAATATTATTTATTATATATATAAATATTATTTATATGAATTTTTTTTATTATTATCAATGCTGAAAATAGTTGTGCTGCTTAATAGTATTGTGGAAACCATACTTTTTTTTTCAGAATTCTGAATTTGAGTTCATAAGTAAAACATTTATTTGAGATAAAAAATTTTTTTAAACTAATATGTTTTTTTTCTTCCCGCCACTTTTGATCAATTAATGAGTCCTTGCTCAATAAAAGTATTAATTTCTTTCAAACTTTTTCAAACTTTTCAAACTATTTTTTTAGCAACTTCTAGTGATGTGATACCAGTGCTTATTTTTATTTTATGGATTTTATTTTTATTTTTACATTTTAATTTAATTAAAAAATAATTATGAAAAATTAACACACATGCCCTTATGGTTTCAATATTTGTTTTATAAATGTGTCTTGAATTTGTATGTTTTTTCAGTTCATCATACAAAACATAGTGTGGTCGACACAAACCATGTTTGTCCTAAAATAATGTATTTAATGTATTCTGGGTTGTATCTTCTTTAACCTTGCTTAGTATTTTGCTTGATTTTTAAGTATGAGGAATTTGATGAATCTGTGCCAAAATACAGTGGACTTGGACCGACCCCACGACCTTTGACGTCAGCTTCTACTGTTGTCCATCTGTTTGTGCTCTTGACTTCAGACCCACAGCAGCAGCTGGCATTGTTCTGGTGACCCAGCTGGGAAAAAGGTGCAGTTGCAGTATAGAGGTGAATTTGAACATGACTGGTCGTTTTCAACAAGAGTCGTGGTGTTCTGGACCATGTCCCCTCAAGCAGCTGCAGTCATGGCTAGATGAAATAGATGTTTACTCAGTGTTTCCTATTAAGAATAGAAAGACTGGCAACCAGACACGCACTCACATTTGGCTTTTGGGTCTAAGTGAACTGTTTCTGTGTGCTGGATGTTTTTCAGAAAGGAAAACAGGGAGTATGCGCATCAGCAAAGTACATTAACATTGACTTTGTCCCTCCACCTAATGTGATATTTTAGTAATGTCCAGATCACCTACCCATGCTGAAACTCTCTAGAGAACAAAACAGAAAATTTGCTTTGTCACTGCATTAGAGTACAGGATGTTTCATTCATAATTTACAGTCGGGTCCTAAGAGATGATTAGTAAGATATTTGGTGACACTTTATTTTACGGTGTCCTTGTTACACACATTACATGTACTTACTATTATAATAACAATACATTATGCATAATTACATTGCATTTTAATGTATTTTCATAGCATTTTCCTTCTGATCAATATTACACATTTGCTTATTTTATTTGAAATAGTGCTGAATCTTAAGTATTTCTTATTCTACATTTTAACTTTTTTCTTTGTTTTAAATTTTTCAAATCCTTGAACTTAATTTATTTTCAGGTTAAAATTGGATTTTAAATACCAGATTTTCAATGTGGACCCCAGACCTTTGGACTAAATCTAGTTATGTCTCCACAGACAAACTTCTGCAACAAATTACGGGTGACCGATATGTATTTTTCAGGGCTGATGCCGATACCGATTATTTCAGATGAAGTAGACCGATAACCGAGATTTTGTAACGATATATATGTCTGGTGTAAAAATGAAAATTAATGGCAAAATTAAGAATATCAAGGGCTCTGACAAAAACATTCTTTAAATGCTTTAAAATTATTTTATCGGCAAATTGATTGTGAAAATGACAGATTACGATAACCATAAAAACGCTTAGTATTGGAGCCGATAATCGGCCAGGCCAATAATCGGTTTGTTTATTGTGGTATCATTGATATGATATAAATAATAAATATTATGTGAAAATATGTTATCAGTTCCATTCTCTCAGATCGACTCTCCTTTATCTTTTATTGAAACCTTTGCGTCCTCATATATGTATTTTCCAGGCATTTTGGAATTTCCAGCTAGAGATCTTCATGTGTTCAATCTTTTTGGAGTTTAATGACCCTCGGAGGTGTAATGTAAGGAAAGATTTTAATGGACCCTCATTTGAGACAGTCTGCAAGGAGCTTCATTTCTAGACCAGAGTTTGTCTGCCTGCCTAATTTTAACCTCTGATTCCAAGTAGTCCCTTTCTCATTTGTCTTTGGCTGAAAGAACTGCTTTTAAAATGTGATCATGTTCCTGCTTGGAGCCTTACACCTTTCTGTACGCCCCCCCCCCCCCCCCCCCCCCCCCCCCCCTCGCCTCGCCTCGCCTCTTTTACCCCTCTACTCTCTACGTCTTTTTTTGACCTACAGCAGTCTGTCTGCAGGGCTGGCTGCCCTGAGTTATTCTTGTTATGTCTCTGTGCAGATACCAAAGCAAACAGAAGAATTGTTGTTATTGAGTTTTTCTATCCTGTAGTCTTTCACCTTAGTCTCTGGAGACCAGGCTCTTTTCAGTATATTTTCTCAAAGGGTACAGCACTGACCCTCTACCCTCAGTGTGTTTGTGTGTGTGTGTATACATCTATGTCTGAGGGCTAGTCTTCTGTTTTAGTGCAAAACTACCATATCTTGGTCTTCAGCTAAAAAGTGTGTTGATCTACCCGGCTAACTGTGTTATTTTGAGGGAACCAAATTTCTGAAATAGTATACATTTTGAGACATGCTTATGCATGATATTTATTTATTTATTTAATAAATTTAATATATATTTAAAATGAAACTTTTGTCTGGAAAATTAAAGTCATTTGGTGCAACCAAAATGCTGAAAATGTTTTCTCAAAACCATATAAAACCTACATAAATACAAAGAGTGAACCTGGGACATCCCTTCTAAACTATATTTTTCCTTTGAACTATGTTTACCTTTTTTATTTTGGTGCCACTCATTTACCCAAATATGCAAAATGAATATCATTAGCTATGTACAAAAGCAATAGTCAATGCAATGCATACAAATAGGGTGAAAAGTCTGTTTGCTTCTGCATTCGAGGGCCAGTCTTCTATTTTAGGGCAAAAGTTCACCATATCTAATTAGTTTACTACATAGTGTGCTGACCATTTGCCTGGCTAACTGTGTGTGTGTGTGTTTTGCAGGAAACAAGAGCTGCTGACTATCTCCAGTGTGCCTCTGGGAGAATGTCCACCCTCACCTCCCCGCACTGCACCACCCACCATGAAGGTGAGTGTTCTGGCCATGCATTAACACACACACACACACACACACACACACACTCACAAACACTGCTCTATTAGCTGCTGTTAGCCGAAATCTGCTGCAATCGTCTGCTAGACACACCTTTATACTTTAATTAACCTCTATTAGCAGTGATAGCATGAGAAAATGAGAATGCCCTTTGTAGCATGCCATATAAAATGACCCTCCTTTCACTACCAAAATGTCAACATGCTCTTACATAATGCCTCCAACTGATTTAGACATGCACATTAACCTGCGGTACTATCTGTGAAGATGCATGCAGTGTGTTTGAGGTATAAAGCTCTTCATTCAAGGTTACCTCTAAATGTAATTCTAATTCATTTGGACTGAGAAATCCATTTTCTTCCGAGCATTAAGGTCCCATTGAGTTCACATGGTATCGCTATCTCTTTATATTTGCAACCGCCTCGAGAGGGGCTGGAAAGATTTTCTGTCTTGTTTAAAAGTGGTACACCGAGTTCAGAGATGGATTGTGTGGCGTGAGCGGAGTACAGTCAGTGTCACCTTGAAATGAGACGGACTTGCCGAAAAATCAGAGGAGGATGGAGAGATTGGTGTTTATGCAGGAAGGGAGGGTGAGGGGCCGAGGCATCAGGTGTGATAATAAGATGAGAAGACATGAAGTCGAACCCAGAGGTCATGATCCTGTTAGCCAGCACTTTAATTATGAATATCGTTTCTCATAAGGACTGATTAAATGTCTGAGGCACACAGCACTTGTTGAAAAATCATACTTGAAATTTATTGAGGTCTCCATCATGCTTTTGCTTAGTTATTACCTGTTGTTGGAGGATTTGAGGATTTATAAATAGCTTAAATAGAATTTGCCTTTCTCGTGAGCAGCTGTTGTAAATTCTGTCATCATGCTCTTATGTTATTTCAAAACCTATGACTTACTTTTTTCTTTGAAACATAAAAGAAGATATTTTGAATGCCTAATTTTTTGTTCATACTATGAAAGTCAATGGGTTGTTTTTTGTGTGTTGTTGTATTTATACAGGTTTGAAATTAGATGAAATTGAATAAATGATGAAAGAGTTTACATATTACACTACTTTTCAAACATTTGGGGTCAGTAAAGTATTTTTTAAGAACTAAATACTTTTATTTCACAATGACACATTGCAAAGTTCAAAAGTAACAGTAAAGACATTTATAGCGTTACAAAAGAAAGTATTACAAATAACTGCTGTTCTTTTCAACTTTGTATTCATAAAATAATTCTAAAAAAATGTATAATGGTTTCCACAAATATAGTAAGCAGCACAACTGTTTTTAACAATGAATATAATAATAAATATTTTTATACCAAATCAGAATATTCAAATGATTTCTGAAGGATCATGTTACACTGAAGACTGGAGCAATGCTGCTGAAAATTCAGTTTTGCCATCGCAGAAATAGATAACATTTTAAAATATATTAAAATATAAAATATTAATTTTTAGATTGAAATAATATTTCACAATATTGTTGTTTTTACTGTGCAGTTTTGATTAAAAAAAATGCAGATTTGGTGGGCATAAGAGGCTTCTATTAAAAACAAAACAAAACAAAAATAATAACATCAAACTTTTGAACAATAGTGTATATATAAATAAAATTATATTTTGACTAGTTAGCACCACATATACTTAAAAAAGTGTAAATCTAGTATTAGTTTGTATTGCACCAATCATAAAATACACTTGTCATTGAAAAACTCACATAACAAGTTTCCAGTTCCCAACTTTGTCCTTAAAGTCACTTTACACATTGCAAAGAAATGTATGCAGAATACAACACAATGTACTGTACCTCTTTTCAGGTTTAACTATTCTTGTGGGGACGTTTGGTCAAAACATTGTAGCCAAAACTTGACACACAAACACACACTCACCCACTCAAAACACTCCCACAATGTGCAAAGACTCCATTAACACCTGTGTTTAAGTGCAAACACAATACATTTAGTAAGGACATACTAATGTGTATGTGTACTTGTCCTTTAAGATATATAAATATGTGTTGTTCACACAGTTGCTGGCCACTCCCAATGTAAACCCAGTGTCTAAAGAAGAAAAGAGGAAAGGGTGGAAAGCAAGTGTGCAGACTTGATAAGGTCTAGTGAACTGTGGTTCAAACAGCTGTTGGTCATACACAAAGCATAACTACAAAAGGCAGAGAGAATGGTAGAACTTAATAACTCATAAGTACAGACACACTGGTAAGACCAGTTTTAGGGTGTGGAGCTAGAACATACTGTGCCAAGCGGACTTGGTCGTCCTCTTCCTGTTTTGTAAAGTGTTTGCATAGAGGAGCACAGCTAATCAGAGGAGAGAGGTATGATCGCCTGTGTGATGGGGGAAACACAATTCAATTCGCTGTGTGTTTATTGTGGGATGGGGTATTGATGAGGCTTGTTAGTGTGTATTTGACACAACATAGACCTCCTGCACCGCTGCAGTTCATTCATTCATTCTAGTGTGTCTGAGTCTTTATGTAATATCTGTTTATCAGCCAGTTCTGGACGGAGTCCCAGATGCATACTTTATTACCCCGATGCCTCTATATCTATAACTGCTTGCATATTCAAATAAACAATACTTTCAAGTGTTTTTATTAAAGAAATGGCAGCATTTTACAGTAAGGTTCAATTTGATAAGATTTGATAATGCATTTATTATAATGAACTAACAATGAACAGCTTTTTTTTTATTTAGTTAAGCTCAGTCATCAACATTTGTGCATAATGTTGACTACCACAAAAATTATTTCAACACGTCCCTCAAAATAGATGTTACAGTGAGGTATTTACAATGAAAGTAAATGAGGCCAATATGTGGATGATTGAAAAGCAGATTTATAAAAGCACTTACATGAATTATTCTGTTAGCGTGTGTATTATTTGAGCTGTAAAGTTTTTCTTCTCATTTCAGCTGTCATTTTAGTGTTTTAAGCATACATTGTCATGGCATCAGAGTTGTAAAAATGAATATAACTTTACTCAAAAAAATAAAAAATAAATAAAATAAATAAATAAATAAAAATCCACACTAAAATCATGTTAATGCACATGACTTGTGACTATTGAAAAAGTATGTTAATATTTACAGATTGGCCCCATTCACTTCCATTTTAAGATTTTTTATTTATTTATTTTTGAATATAGTATTGTTCATTGTTAATTTATGGTGTAAAGGGAACTTATGTGACTGTAAATTATAAAATTAATTAGCATACTGTATGTAGAAATGAACTTGATATTTATTGTAATACTTAATATTTTCACTCAGAAATTTCACAAATAATTACAAAGAAACAGCAATTAACAGATTGAATTAAATGTGAAATTTAAAGTAGAAAGATTGAAATAGTATTTTCTTGTAAGACGTACTCCAGTAGTATTTTCTTTTTATTTACAACTGAGAAAAATATAAGTGCTGTCAGACGATTAATAGTGATTAATTGCATCCAAATTAAAAGTTTTTATTTACATAATATATGTGTGTACTGTGTATATTTAATATGTGTATATAAATACACGCATGTATATATTTAAGAAAAATATGTTTATATGAAAATATATTTATATATTAAATATATTTATATATAATATAAATTATATGAATATAAATATATACATGTAAATACATGTAAATATTTTCAAAATATATACTGTATGTGTGTGTATTTATATATGCATAATAAATATACACAGTACACACACATATTATGTAAACAAAAACTTTTTATTTTAGATGCGATTATAATATACGGATGGAGCATATTATACAGTAATATCTATCTATCTATATATATCTATATATCTATATATCTATATATATATATATATATATATAATTTTTTTTTTTTTTTTTTTTTTTTTTACGGTGATTGATGGTGTCTTATCAAATATCAGATTTTTATGTCTATTAGTGAATGTTTGGATGTATTGTGTGCTTCATTATAATATGGGTGAAACTTCAAAGATCCAGAGTAGGGTGATAATCTTGTCTGAGACAACAGAGGGACTAACAGGTTGTGTTGGGAGATAAGCTCTGTCTCTTCATAACCTTACTATGACACTATGGCATAATTTAAGACCTATGTGAATTTTTTATCATGTAGCTCTTAAGTTTTATATTTGATTTGATGTGCTCACGCAAACTACTTCAGGCATTGGACTGCTGACTCGTGAGTTTTGTTTGATTGTGGGACAAAAACAAAGTCAATATTCAATATATAAGCAAAAAAGGTCAAAAGGTCTTTGCACTGCAAAACTTTGAATGCCTTTCCAAAAATACACACATTCTTTCGCCTTGTTCCTTCTTTGGCCACGCGTTCCTCTTTAGCGTTTAAGGAGTTACCCTCATGTGTCCTATTGATGTTGTGGTCTCAGTTCCTCAAGGTTATTTGGTCAACTATGTCTCAGCTGGGCTTTACTCTGTTGACTTTGTGAAGTGAGTTGCCCTTGGATCCATGGCAGGTTAAACATTAACCGAACTGCATTTGTCCTGCCCTACTTGCATCTGTTACACTCCGTCCGATCACAGGAATATTCTCAAACCCAGGGGATCTATTTTGAACAAATATCAGATATTTTTCTGTTCTACTTCCTCTTATCTAGCAGGGGTGCTCTGTCAAGGTAAGAGACTTTGGGTTCAGTAGAAATATTGTGCAAAGAATATTTGAGAGTTGTTTTTATTATAAGCCCTTCAGGTCTAGACTACAAATTGTGCTTTAAACCTCTATTGTATTTCTTAAATAACTAATAATTAATCCCTAATGGTTGTACAGCCCATAAATTAAATGCAGCTGTAAAGGTTCAGTATGTTTGATTTAGAGTGAGGAAGTATTATTATGGTTTGTTAAGTCTGCATGAAGAAAGAGGCATTTGAAGTTACTTACAATGCATTGAGCATATCTTGTCCTGTATCACATTCCATATTTATGATATAGTGCTACAAATGTGCAGTGGATTGTGGACAAGTCTATAGTTGTTAACTTGATTTAGATACGATCAGGCTTTGCTGTGTTGCTGTGGGAGTTGGGTGTATAGGCTTGAGAGTCCAGTATACATGGGAACTTCTTTAGTATGGTTTAAAAAGCATCCCAGGATGCACCTCATGTTGATTAAGGGAATGTTTAGAGTGAGCAGAGAATCTATAGACAAAGGGTTAGGACCAAAATGAAATATAACACTGAAATTTAAGATTTGTTTTGTTTTCTCATCATACTGAAGACATTTATTATATTTTAGTATTCTTACCCCTGGTTTCACAGACAAGGCTTAAGGCTAGTCCCAGACTAAAATGCATGTTTGAGCTGTCTCAACTAAAAATCTTGCTCTGACGTATCTTAAACTATGACAGTGCCATTGATCTGTCTCAAGATGCACACCTGTAATGTTTTCTTCTAAGGGATTTTTATAAAAGCTGCTTAAATATCTTAATTTAACTAAGGCCTAGTCCTGGCTTAAGCTAAGCCCTGTCTGTGAAACCGGGCTTTAAAGTTTAAAGTTAAAGTTTATCATTTTAAAAGTATTTTTAAAATGTATTTTAGTCATTTTAAAGTGATTTAGTTATTTATTTAGCCTTTTTAATAACTGTAAAAAAAAAAAATCTTAGCTTGTACTGTATATTTTGGGTTTCAATTAGGTTCCATATCGATTATAGGTTTTAATTTAATTTAATATTATTTTATTATTATTTTATTTTATAAGTATTTTTTTAGTATTTTTAAAGTAATTTAATAAAAAATAAAATTCTTAGTTTGTACTGTATACTTTGGGTTTTGATAAGGGATGCTCAATTAATTGGTTCCATTTCAGTTATTTTTTATTTATTTTATTTTCTTGCATGCTCATTTTACCCATTTTTACTTGTAGATTATGTTGTTAGTGCTCACTTAATGTTGATCTTTAAAACTAATAATTTAATAACTGTTAAATGTAATATTCCAAATCTCAAAATAAATATTCACATTTTCATATGTTTTGATGCTCATTTTCATCTGTAGCATTTAAAATGATGTAATGATTTTGGGATTTAGTGTTTTATTTTTTAATTATTTAGAAAAAGTGTATAGAATTTTAATCTGCCACTTATGTGTTATCAACCATAACATGAAACTAATTATTGGATTCTTGGTATTGGTCGGATTTTTCACAACAGTGCAAGTTTTGATACCTTTTTTTTTTATTATTTTACAATATAGAAAATAATATAATATAATTTATTTATAATAATGTATTTTTTTTGGTATATTTTTGTTGTGTCAAAATGTATTAACCTGTTTCTTTCTTGATTATAAAATTTCCTGTCAGGTAATAATAATAATAAAAAAAAAATGGTTTGATGTAGATATCACCACAAAACCATAAATCTCAATTTTCTTTTCTTTTCCAGTCGGCGGAATTTTTCGACATGCTGGAAAGGATGCAGGTAAGACTCCTTCCATCATTCAGATGATCTTGTGCATGTACTTCTTTAGAATAAGATTCCTCTAATAACAGTATTCCTTATAGTATAACTTATAGTATAGTCCTTATAGTATAACTTTGTACTTTAGCTGCAGAGCATTTTACTGTATAATAATATCATAATCACAGCACTTTTTTTGCCCTTGAGTGCTGGCTTAGTGTTCTCTCTCCAGTGGACCAGTCCTCAATTACTCTGAATGTATAATTACACATTCCAGCTCATTTCAAACTCATTGATTTAGCCAGCACTTTTCTCTCTGGTGGGTCTTTGGTGGGGGTTTGGTAGGAGCTCCATAGGGGCGAGAAACTGGGAACAGGACATACTGACCTGTTATATAACAGCAGCATGATGGTGTTGTTATTGTGTGCGTGTGTTTGTGAGAGTGTGTAGATGATGAGCAGCAGGTTGCTTAAGATCAGCTGATCAATACTATGTTGAGGCAGGAGCATTGGTGGTATTAAAGCCCTCGGTCTTCTTGTCTAGACCTCAGTATGAGTGATAGATCGATGCAAGGGTTTGTCTGGAGGGCTGATGTCTCTCTCCAATGGATCACATGTACTTGTGATGTTTTTCATCAAAGATGAAGGTGTGTCTTAGTCAGCTCCCTAGTTCTGTAGCATATACAGTGCCCAGGGAATTGGGCATTTCCTATTTTCTTTTTCAGTTTATAATTGCATTTAATGCCTAATGTTTATGAAAGGGAAACAATCCCACAAACTTAAAAAAAAAAAATACACAAGAATAAAATCTGATAAAACATTTTTAATTTTACATAATATATGTGACCCTGGACAACAAAACCATTCATAAGGGTCAGTTTATTGAAATTTAGATTTATACAGCTGAATAAATAATCTTTCCATTGATTTTGGTGTGTTAGGATAGGACAATATTTGGCCGAGGTACAACTATTTGAAAATCTGGAATCTGAGGTTGCAAAAAAAAAAAAAAAAAAATCTAAATATTGAGAAAATTGCCTTTAAAGTTGTCCAAATGAAGTCCTTAGCAATGCATATTGCCAATCAAAAATTAAGTTTTGATATATTTATTGTTGGAAATTTACAAAATATCTTCATATTTTTTGCATATAGTTATCAAATATTTTTTTTTAATTAAAACTAGAAATTAATTAGCATTTATATATAAATTAATTAAAAATAATTTAAATATGAAATAATTAAATTAATAAATAAAATACGTGTATTTACAATGTAAATGCAATTTATTTTCTTAATTAATTTACATATTTTATTTTAATTTTAATTGTTTAATGTCTAAATTATTACTAAATTATGCCATTATGTAAATTGTTTAATTTTAATACTGTCATGTAGGACACTCTCTGTACTTAACAGCTAAAATAAAGAGATTGACGTACATACAGTGTTATACAGCAATATTGTTGATAAATATCAGCTACATTAATATCTGACATTGTATTCATGTTACAGATAATTGTCACTGGTGTCATAATGTTCAGATGTAGAGGTTCACAACAAGCATTACAAATGTTTCCAAGTGAACAAGAGCTTCTGCCTTTATTTATCTCTAAGACAACTGTTTTTTTCCGGGACTGTCAGGTGGAAACAATTTTGTGGTAACCACAGTTTTTGACAAAATAACTTGATATTAGCCACCAGTCATAAAAAATGAAAAAAGGACAAAAATATTCTGGAGGGTTTATTGACTGTAAACAGAGCTGCTTTATTTGGAGAGCTCATTTGAATAACAATGTTTAATGTTTAGTTTGTCACTACATCTTCTTTTAACCCTCTTCTGCTTTCCTGGACACGGCAGATTCCCAAAACTGAGGAGACTAAGAAATACAAGGTTTGGCTGGTATTGTGAATGTGTGTATGTGTATATTGTGTCTGTAAGTGCATGTTTGTGAGTGGGTCTTTTCTTCTCTATTAATATTCTGATAAACATCAGCCACAGTCTTGAGTTCTACAGCATCAATCAACATCAAGTACTTTTTTACATTTGGTGACGTAAAGGTCAGTGATGATGGCATTCAGATTCTGCCAGAGAGACCAAAAGCTGACTAAAAACCTTTATATCCAATATATAGTTATTGGAATGCAAGCAGAGAATAATCAGTATGCCTTTTTTGTTGCTGTTGCCATTATTTATTTATTTTTTTATCAGTCATATTCTGGTGAAGATATTACTCCTCTATGTTGCTCTTGGGATTTTTCATTGCAATAAACAGACTGTGATATATGTGGTTGACTTTTCGATGTTATCCTATGATCAAATTTCTTTTTCTCTCCTACAGGATGACTATATCCCTTATCCCCGGATTGAGGATGTGAGTCCATGAACACACACAAACACACACACACACACACACACACACACACACACACACACACACACACACACACACACACACACAAATACTTTTAAACAACACACAACAGTTCAAATTAAACATTAAAGATCAAGCCTAGTTCTATGTACTCTATATTATTTTTTTATGTATTACCAATTTAGCACAAGAGGGTTTTCATTATGTTCAACTGTTTCAAGCCTGAAAGGAACAGATTGTCTCTATTTATTACACGGCTCTTTGAAATACTTGATTCTGATTGGTTAATCACTGCTTGTAGATGTTTGTGTAATGATTGCTAAACTGTTGTCCCTGGCAACAAATCTCATACACTGTGCTATTTATTTTCCCATAGTTTTATAGGTAGCCATTAGCTTTCATTAATAACTTCAGCATTGCTATTGTTAAAAGGTAATAGTTATAAATGTAATGAAAGTTTGATTAAAATATTTTTCATATGGACATTTCATTTGTAATGTTACAGTAGATTTATATTTTAAATAAATGGCATTCTTTTGAACTTTCTATTCATCAAAGCATCCTGAAAAAGATACATCAAGATGTCCAGAAAAATATTAAGCAGAACAACGGTTTTCAACATTGATTATAATAAGAAGCACCAAATCAGTATATTAGAATGATTTCTAAAGGATCATGTGACACTGAAGACTGAAGCAGTAATGGCTGCTGAAAATTCAGCTTTGTCATCACAGGAATAAATTACATCTTAAAATATATTCAAATATGGAGCTTCAAACATAGCCATTGTCACTCCCTCGCATACAGCATTCTAACACAAATAATGTCTTACAAAAGTTAAATCAATATATTGTTTTCTGTGAATGAGTGAACAGGATGATTTTCACATCATTTTGAAGCAAAAACTCTAGTCTATAACATCCAGTTCTGAAAAGTCTTGTGAACAAATATTCTGTATGTGTTTTATGGCCTTATTTCAGTGACTTAAAAATTGTAATTTAGTTTTTCACTAACCACGCATATACAGGTACACAAATAATCTTACATATTATTGTAGCCCAGTTTGTGCTGATTACAGTGTAATCAGACTTTAGCCATTAATATGTTTTTAAGGTACTGAAAAAAACACAAACGTCAGGGTATGTCAAAACCTCTCCAGGGCCCCAAAACCCCCTCCCCATAGGGTTAAATGTAGCCATGGTGAGCATTTTGAAACAAGATTTAAAAATCTTACCGACCCCCAAATTTGTGAAAAGTAATGTGTATAAATGTGTACAATAGTTAGATTGTAGTTGCAGATCTGTGGGGCTTGTGAATGATTTAACAATAAAAATTAATATTAAGTGTAATTGAAATATATAATTGAAACCAATTATGAGTTTGTTTATCATTTATGTTTTTTTTTGGCTTTGTTGTCTAGGTCCTGGAGAAGGGTGGTCCCTACCCTCAGGTAATTTTACCTCAGTTTGGTGGATATTGGATTGAGGATCCTGAGGCTCCGGTCGGGACACCCACGTCCTCAGACAGCAGCTTCTGTGAGGAGGAGGAGGATGGTCTGAGTCCCGGAGGAGGAGGAGGAGGAGGAGGAGAAGGAGGAGGAGGAGGAGCAGGAGGAGGCTTCGGCTACAGGCTGGAGTGTAACAGCATCTCACGGGCTTATCGCAAACACTTTCTGGGCAAGGTGAGGATTCTTTTGTTAATGCTGACAGTATGTTTAATTTCTATATTGTAGGTTTACAGGGCCACAGTATCCATATTTGAAGAAATACCCATGTATGCCCAGGATATGCCCTTTTAACTGAAAGTGAGTGTCCTGTCTGAGGTAATATCTCATGTGCCTGAAGCTTATTCACTCACAGTTCTTCATAACACTTGGATATGTGTGATGTGATGGTGCCTCTTTGAACAAACATTTTGTATGCCACATTTTGGTATCAGTTGTGTGTCACAGAGAGCTTGACTGGAACGACAGAGCCATACTTGAGTGATAAAAATGCAAACTCAGTCTACTGGAAAATGAACCTCTCCATATCGAAATATTTGAGGAATGAACTTGTGAAATGACGCCTGTGGAAACACCTTTCTCTTTCTCAGGAGCACATGAACTATTACTGCACAGGCAGTAGCATGGGACACCTCATCATGTCTCTGAACTATGAGGAGGCAGAGGGACAGGAGTCACTCCGCATCATGCTCAGGTGCCATGTCCAGCACATATTGAAACTCTGGTATAGTCATTGCTAGGTAGGTCTGTAGTGTCATAGTAAATAGCTGAGCAATTATTTTTTATATCACTTTCTAGGTCAAAAACAAAGACCCTTCATGAGCGAATCCCACTTGAAGGCCTCCTCCAGCTACCCAGCGTACCACAGATAGCCAAGGTGTGTATTGGCAAGACATACAGCACCAGACCAAAGTCAATGCTACTAAATAACACAAATGGAAATGATGCAGTGACCAAACAAATCAAAAATGTCTATTTGCTTAATAACAATTTTTTAATGAAAGGATCATAAGAAACGTGTGTGAAACTGTCAGTGACTTAGAGACATTTTCTGTGACATTCTGATGAATCTGGTTTCATGTAATGTCTAATAATCTATAACAAGTATAAGTTAGCTTTACACATCGAAGCAAATATTTAATTTATAGAAAATAGGAAGTGCTATATACACTACTGTTTAAATGTTTGAGGTCAGCAAGATTTTTAAATGCTTTTGACATCTCTTACGGTATGTTCACCAAGGCTACGTTCCATGTAATCACAAATATAGTAAAAACAGCAGTGTTGTGAAATATTATTAGTTAAAAATTACTGATTTCTATTGTAATATTTTTTAAAATGTAATTTAATCTGTGTATCATTCGTTTTGAATTAAACACCCCTTTCTGCTGATTGTTCAGCCGAAGATCAAACCGTGCAGCTGCAGAGGACCATTCTGCTGTGTGAAAACTGCGGAAGAACTGATGACGGCACGATTTGATCATCGGCTGACCAATCAGCAGAATGGGGTGTTTAATTCCCGCCCACATGTAGAAATTGAATAATCAAGCTGTTTATTCATTTTTCTATCCCTGAACAAAAAAAAAACGAAAATTTAAGCTGAATTCTCATTTTTTGTTTTTTGGAAAAAAAACGAAAAAACGAAAAAGGAGCCTTTTTCATTTTTCAACTTTCAGTATTAAATCAAAAAATGAATGAACGAATGATTATGGGGTCCTTGTACGTTGCGTTCATTTGTTTTTTGATTTAATATTGAAAACAGAAACATGATAAAACGGCGCCATTTTCGTTTTTCTTTTTTTTCAAAACAATGAAAAACAAGAAATCGCCTTGATTTTCCGTTTTTACATTCAGGGGTAAAAAATGGATGAACAGTCTGATTGTTCGATTTCCACGTGTGGGCGGGAATTAAACGCCCCTTTCCACTGATTGGTCAAGCAAGGATCAAATGGTGCCGTCATCATGTCGTCTTCGGTTTGGTGCAACAGAATAAGAGTCCTCTGCTGTTAAACTCGCTGTTAAGCGTTTATTGCAACTCCTGCGTTCATCTTCCTCTCATCAAACAACCAGACTAACAAATGGTTTGACACAAACCATACTGGGGCAGCGTCTACACAGGTCTTACTTCTGTGTAGGTATAGATTCTATATGGCAAATATTAGGTGCTTATTGCAGAAATATGTATGTACCTCGGATCTGCAGCCACATCACCCTTTTAGTCTATTTCTTTGGCGCACAGCACATTTTATTTAGCTGTCCAGTTATCAAAATCTGTGGCAAAGCAGCGTGACATTTACATTATAGTGAAGCGCAGACCAGTATCGATTTTAGTGTGAATATAAAGCTATCTTACCGTTTTGATTATTATTTCGAGTTTTTATTTTTTTATGAGAAGTTTATATGATACTGTCATTATCTGATGGCATGTTACACATGTATATAATACATGCTATTTTTTTTTTTTTTAAAAAGGGCATTTTTCTAACTTTATAAAACATGTATGTCACCTTTAATATTAAATTCCTGAATTTAGTCGATATTTGAAAAAAAAAAAAAAATACGACATTATAGGTGTCCTATTAAATCTGTACCAACCAAAGCCATCTTTGCACTGTGGCACAGAAGCTGCATCTTAAGTTGAATTTAGGTGTATTTACACAATTAATGCTACTCAGACAGCAGTAAATGCATTAACACAGCAATTGCATTATGTAATGAGATTAATGTTTTAAACAAAAACATTTTGAATAGCCTACAGAAATATGAAATGAGTGACAAAATGAAACAATAATAGGATACTTGAATTATGAAGGTTACATCACCAGTAGGTGGCGGCAAGTCATTGTGTTGATGAATGAGTCATAGAGTCATCAATTCAACCGATTCGTTCAAAATGCTGATTTGTTCAGGAGCAAAGTAAATGGGTCATTGAACCACTCACTCAAACGATTCATTCAAAGACTCGGATTCATTCAAGAATGAAACGCCCATGTTTTAAGTTAAATAAAACACACTGTTTTGTGTCTACAATGAAATCAGTTTATTCTCATTATTAATGAAACTGTACTGTCTAAAATAAAAGTTATGACTGCTGCGTATTCACACTAAAACCAATACTGGTCTGCGCTTCACTATAATGCATTCGCCCCCTGTTGTCCAGTGCGTCACGCTGCTTTGCCACATAGATTTTGATAACTGGACAACTAAATAAAATGTGCGGTGCGCCAAAGACTAAAAGGATAATGTGGCTGCAGATCCGAGGTACAAACATATTTCTGCAATAAGCACCTAATATTTGCCATAGAGAATCCCTAATGGAGAACTCTTATTCTGTTGATGACATGATGATGGCACCGTTTCATTTTTGCTTGACCAATCAGTGAAAAGGGGCGTTTAATTCCCTCCCACACGTGGAAATCAAACATTCAAGCTGTTTATCCATTTTCTACCCCTGAATGTAAAAATGAAAAATTAAGATGAATTTTTGTCTTTTCGTGTTTTTGAAAAAACGAAAAATGAAAATGGTGCCGTTTTCTCATGTTTCTGTTTTCAATATTAAATCAAAAAACGAATGAACGCAACGTACACGGACATTGGAGTGAATATTGTGCCAAAATTATACAAACAAATCCAGCGTTTTGCAAATAAACACAATCTGCTTTGCAAAGAAAAACTCGACTTTCAAACAAAACTTTACAGCACTTGTTGTGAATTTCACTGACACTGTAGTAAGTTCACTTTGTGAAAACATCTAAATGGTAAATTATAGAGATAGTAAGACAGAAACTAACCTGTTCCCCACTCATGCTGGTGTGAAAAGGTAAACTGGTGTTTCGGGTCTAGGGAGACTACCGTAAATTGACCGACAGCGCCATCTACTGTTTTTGAAAAAGAAAGTTGCTCAATTGACCTATAGGTAAGCCCTGCCCCCCTTAGTTACTGTTGCTCCCTCGGACAAACAAACTGAGTTGCTCACTGTCTTACAATGACAGCTGCAGTGTGAAAACCTTGTCCCACAATGTTTTTGCACAATTTTGGACACAGAAGGCCACCAAATGGGAATTAAATATTCCATGGAGGGATTTATAAAATATTTTAAAATAAATACGGTGGGTAACTTGAAGTGAGGGTTTACAGATCACAATGCAAGCAGGAGAAGTCTCATATTACCGTCGGTCATCGTGGATGACAACATGCAGGATCAACACTGTTCATGTATCGCAGGGTACGATTAAACTAATGTACATTTAACCAGTTTAAAAGGCACTGAAATGTAGTCCTTTGTTTATGAGTTTTTGACCTACACTGTACAAGACGCGAGAATAGTCTATTTAGGTTTGTACGTTAGCATGGACTCACTAACTTTAACGTTAGCTAGTTTTAGCCAGAGATACCTTGCTAAAGCACAAGATAACATTAACGTTCTTCTTGAGCAGATGAAAATTGTAACTTAATGAGTGTATGACAACCAGAAAATGAAAGTTTTTGTCTTCATTTGTATTAGGGTTGAATCCTTAGGGACATTTTGCTCTGTTTTGTTTGGATTCAGGAAATGTAATAAAATAAATTATATTGCCCATCCTCACAGGATACCTGGAATCAGTGTTACAAGTACCCCAGGCACATCGTTTTTCCATTTTTGAAGCATAAACCCCATAAAACCGATGCGAGCTTCGGATCTTCCAATGTTTCTCTATGGCGCTGAAGCCTAAAGATGTCTGAGTTCCGCTCCCCGTGTAACTTATACTCGACTGCCATTGCCCCTGCAGTGCGTTCAAGGGGAGGGGCTTACCGATAGGTCAATTGCATTTGTGAGAAAATCTGCTTTGACGCGTGTGAGAAAATCTGCTTTGGCGCGTGTGAGAAAATCTGCTTTGACGCGTGTGAGAAAATCAAGTTTCCTCATAAAAAGGCAAATGAGTCTCACAGTTGTAACACACAATACATATATTTGTCCATACCTCTGCATTTTCTCTTAAATAGAGTTTTGTATTTGCAAATCATTTTGCCTTTGTTTGAAAGTCGAGTTTTCCTTTGCAAAGCAGATTGTGTTTATTTGCAAAACGCTGGATTTGTTTGTATAATTTTGGCATAATATTCACTCCATAAATGATGCACGGATTTAATTTATTCCTGTGATGGAAAATCAAAATTTTCACCATCATTACTTCAGTTTTTAGTGCCATATGGTACTTCAGAAATCATTTTAATATGCTTATTCAGAGCTACAGAAAATTTCTTATTTTCAATATTGAAAAAAAGTAAATGATTAATAATTTAAGTAAATAATTTTTTGTGGAAACTGTGATACTTTTTTCAGGATTCTGTGATAAATATAAAGTTGAAAAGAACAACATTTATTTAAAAAAATACATATTGTTTTGTGTGTGTGTATATATATATATAGAGAGAGAGAGAGAGAGAGAGAGAGAGATTACCTCTGTGTGAGTCTGTGCGAGTCTGTGCGTCTCTCAGAAGTGTTCGGCAGCAACGTCTCTAGTTATAGTGAAACTTAAAGTTTCACATTTTCTTCGCAAACAGCTCCGTTGTTGTTACCTCGCTTGTGAGAAGTCATGTAGTTTTTAAGTTGTTAAACTATGTTACTGATAAAATCGTCAGAGTAGCGCTAACAACGTGTGTCTGTGTGTCTGTGAGGGAGAGAGAGCGGGAGAGATAGAGTATGTGATTTCCGTACATAATAAAGCATAATTTTGTGGGAAAAACGTGGATATGATCTGTCATTTTTATCCTTTTGTTTACTATATTTATTTGTTTGGCCGATGTCGTTGTGGGTTTTGGTATATATATATATATATATATATATATATATATATATATATATATATATATATATATGTATATATATATATATATATATATATATATATATATATATATATATATATATATATATGTATATATATATATATATATATATATATATATATATATATATGTATATATATATATATATATATATATATACATACACACACACGTGCATCTCAAAAAATTTGAATATCGTGAAAAAGTTAATTTTGTTTGTAACTTATTTCAAAAAGTGGAACTTTCATATATTCTAGATTCATTTGCATGCAAAGTGAAACATTTCAAAAGTTTTTGTTTTAATTTTGATGATTAGAGCTTACAGCTCATGAAAGTCAAAAATCCAGTATCTCAAAATATTAGAATATTTCTTAAGATCAATCAAAAAAAAAATAAAAATAAGGATTTGCAAAACAGAAAAGTTCAAGTTCTTTAAAGTATGTTCATTTATGCACTCAATACATGGTCGGGGCTCCTTTAGCACAAATGACAGCATCAGTGAGCCAGTGTGGCACTGCTGAGGCACTATTGAGCCTTCAGCTCGTCTGTATTGTTGGATCGACTGTTTCTCATCTTTCTCTTGAAAATATCCAATAGATTCCATATGGGCTTTAGGTCAGGCACGTTGGCTGGCCAATCAAGCACAGTAATATCATGGTCAGCAAACTACTTGGAAGTAGTTTTGGCACTGTGGGCAGGTGCTAAAGTCCTGCTGGAAAAGGAAATCAGCATCTCCTTAAAGCTTGTCAGCAGATGGAAGCATAAAGTGCTCCAAAATCTCCTGGTAGACGGCTGCATTGACTTTGGACTTGATAAAACACAATGGACCAACACCAGCAGAGGTCACAGCACCCCAAATCATCTCTGACTTCAGAAACTTCACACTGGACTTCAAGCAGCTTGGAATCTGTGCCTCTCCAGTCTTCCTCCAGACTCCAGACCTTGATTTCCAAATGAAATGCAAAATTTACTTTTATCTGAAAAAAGGACTTTGGACCACTGAGCAACAGTCCAGTTCTTTTTCTCCTTAGCCCAGGTAAGATGCTTATGACATTGTTTCTGTTTCAGAAGTGGCTTGGTAGCCCGTTTCCTGAAGACGTCTGAGCGTGGTGACTCTTGATACATTGACTCCAGCTTCAGTCCACTCCTTGTGAAGCTCTCCCAAGTGTTTGAATAGGCTTTTCTTGACAGTGTTCTCAAGCTTGCGGTCATCCCTGTTGCTTGTGCACCTTTTCCCACCCAATTTTCCTTCCAGTCAACTTTGCATTTAAATCCTTTGATTCAACACTGTGAACAGCCACCCCTTTCAGTAATGACCTTCTGTGACTTACCCTCTTTGTGGAGGGTGTCAATGATTGTCTTCTGGACCACTGCCAAGTCAGCAGTTTTCCCCATTGTTGTGGTTTCAAAGAACAAGAGATACCTGGAAGTTATACTGAAGGGATGGTCATTTAATGAAACTCAAATGTAAGTATTCTAATATTTTGAGATACTGGATTTTTGACTTTCATGAGCTGTAAGCTCTAATCATCAAAATTAAAACAAACAAAAAAACTTTTGAAATGTTTTACTTTGCATGTAATTAATCTAGAATATATGAATGTTTCACTTTTTGAAATGTTACAAAAGAAGAACTTTTTCACGATATTCTAATTTTTTAGATGCGTATATGTGTGTGTATGTGTGTGTGTGTGTGTGTGTATGATTGCATCTTTATATATATATATATATATATATATATATATGTATATATATATATATATAATAAATTTTGAACAGTATTTATATTCAACTGACCACTTAGCCTAATAGGATTGTGGGATATCATAGGCAGTAAAAGCTACTAGGATTCAAAAATGATCCAGATGAATGCATCTTAATAGACTACAATCGCATTATGTAGGTCTGCAGTCAAACTATTAAAGTGTATGAGGACACAATTTCTCAAAAAAAGTCTCTCTCACAAAGTCTCTCAAGACTTCAAGTACTTAGCAGACCTCTTTTGAACTTCCCTCAATCCACTCAAAAGATGCGAGATTCGTTCACATCAGATGTGTCCTGTGTGTTTCAGCTGCTCTGCGATGACGTCACAGGTCTGAAGTTCAACCCCGTCCTCTACCCTAGGGTGAGCATTTCTGTTTCTCACTCCATCTGTGACTTACCTACTCCAGTCATCAGGGTGAAATTAGGGCTGGGCTTTGCTCCGTTTCACCCTAGTACCCAAGTCATCTGAATTAATATGTTCCTGTGCTCCGGGGGAGTCATAAATCCATCTGCTTTACACTGCCTGGCATGCCTGAGCCACATAGTGTGTTTGAGAGGAGCCTTGACCATCTCAAGGCTTTGCATGGTCTGTCAGGCATGGCAAACACAAATGCCTGAATTATGGAAAGGCACTGACACACATATTTACCCCTGCGGGCGCTTTCGTTCACTTTCTGTTTTCTTTTGCCCAAGGCCTCGCAACTGATCGTCTGTTTTGATGAGCACGAAGTGAACAACACTTTCAAGTTTGGAGTCATCTATCAGAAGTTTGGTCAGGTGAGAGTCAGTCTAGAGCTGTTGTCTTCATTGTACATACTTTCACTGAAGTTCTCTCTCTTTTTCCCACTGGATTGTCTCTTCACATCAGACGACAGAGGAAGAGCTGTTCGGGAACAATGAGGAGACGCCAGCCTTTACTGAATTCCTCAGTGTTTTAGGAGACAATATTGAACTGCAGGATTTTAAAGGGTGAGAGAAGGAGATTAAGCTCTGAAAACTGCTGCAAAGGTTCACCTGCGCACTCATAAAAGGCTGTTTTAATATTAAACAATATTCAAAGAGTGTATTTGTGGATAATTTATTTAATTTATTCATTGTGTGTGATTTTGAATGGAAGTCTGCTCACGGTAATCAGATTGATCTGCCTAAACAGCGCTTCTGCAGAGCTAATTTGACTGGTGTGTGTGATATTGTGCTGCTCAGGTTCAGAGGCGGTCTGGATGTGTCTCATGGGCAGACTGGATCTGAGTCTGTCTATACCACGTTCCGTCAGAGAGAAATCATGTTTCACGTTTCCACAAAACTCCCCTTTACAGAAGGAGACATTCAGCAGGTGTGTTTCTTTTTTTAATGTTTAATAATTAAAGTTATTTTTTAAATATTATTTAAATTTTACTTAAACTTTTTAAATCAAATTAATATTTTTATTTAAATATTTTGTAGTTATTTATTATTGTATTTTTTTTTTGTCAAGGATTTTATACACTCTTTGTATTCATATTTCACTCTAAAATCAAAAAAAAAAAAAAAAAATCCTGACTGCAATTCTTAACACATTTTTTTTATTAATCAATTCTTTGATAAATTTTTATTAATCAAAGAATTAATTAAGATACTACCATTATTTATTTATTTGTTTGTTTGTTTGTTTGTGTTAACCCTAACCCTTAAGATAAAGAGATGAATAATGTGTTTGAAATTGAAATTGTGGAGATGAAATGAAAAATAGGGAGCAATGTACAAAATCTAAATTGCTGTAATAGACAAAAAATATATATCTAATTTCATGCAATTCTAAGCACAGTGTTTTTTATTTATCAATTTTTTGATCAATTTTTAATAATCAAAGAATTAAGTAAGATACTGCCTTTATTTATTTATTTATTTATTATTATTATTATTATGTGTTAACCCTAACCCTTTTATGGAGATAAAATGAAAATTAGGGAGAAATGTACTTAATGAAATTCACATTGCAAAATAATAATAATAATAATAATAATAATAATAATAATAATAATAATAATACTTAATTAAATTAAATTAATTTCAAATTAAAAATTAGAATAAAATAAACTATATTTAAATATAATCCCTGTAGGTTTATCTTGACAAAAAATTGTGTTAGCAAATCCATTATATCTAAAATATTTATAAATATTTTTCTCTTGTGTCATATTCTCTCAGCTCCAGAGGAAGAGACATATTGGCAATGACATTGTCGCAGCCGTCTTCCAGGAAGAGCCCACACCATTCGTTCCTGATATGATCGCATCCAACTTCCTTCATGCCTATGTGTTAGTGCAGGTGGAAAACCCCTGCACTGATCACACCACGTACAAGGTTTGTCAAACACCTCACTGAATTACTCCAGATACCCATCAATCCCACTGATCTGAGGTATCGATCGGTGTTCACAGGTGTCCGTCACAGCCAGAGAGGATGTCCCTCCGTTCGGCCCCCCTCTTCCAAACCCTGCGGTCTTTAAGAAGGTAATGTAGAAGATTGCTTCCGTTAAATGTTGTAGGAGATGATGATTTGTATCATAAGATGATGGAGATGAATTCTTTCCCAGGGTCCCGAGTTCCGGGAATTTCTCCTGACAAAACTGATCAACGCAGAAAATGCATGCTGCAAGTCAGACAAGTTCGCCAAGCTTGCAAGTCAGACAAGTTCGCCAAGCTAGAGGTGAGAAAAACAAATCCAGAGATCCACGATTCACTAATATAAACAAGTCATTTGAAGGAATAATCACCCAAAATATATATATTCTGTCATTATTTACTAATGAGTTTTCATTTTGGGGTGAACTATTGTTTTAATTAGCCTGTCTGCATCATCATCTGTCGTTCTATGTGTGTGTGTATGTGTGTGTGTGTATGTTTGTGTGTGTGACAGGAGAGGACACGGGCAGCACTGTTAGATAACCTTCACGATGAACTGCACAGACAGACACAAGCCACAGTAGGACTGGGCTCAACTACAGATGAAGAAAAGCTAGAAAATGGAGGTCATGGAGGGCTGCTGGAGTCTTTTAAGGTGAGATGTCCTGTCCTTGACCACTTAAAAACCCAGAGAACTAAAGATTTTACTGAATGATGTTGCTCTTTGCATTTGTTCTATTCAGTGAAGTATTCTCAATTTCACAATATTTCACAAAATTTCTCATTTTACAGGTTTTCAAATAAATGCAGCCTTGTTGAGCATAAGAGACTTAAACCCAAAACTTTTTTGTTTTTGCCCTGAACTAAGCTCTTAGAAGGCCTGTGTGTGTGTTAGTGACCAAATGCATGGTTTTGCTGTGTGTGGGTGTTTCAGGCAGGGTGGAGGTGTGTGTGGGGTGGTTTGCAGACACACACATACACTGCAGTGCTGATCTGCGTAGCAGCCGTGATTGTGTATCATTACCAAGCCGAACTGATGCAGATGACCAGTGCACATTAAATATGTATACAACAACACAAGACTCCCAGATTATTTCATAGATTGTTTGTACTTTTGTGCAAATTTTTTCACTTTTATTGTGTAATATTTAAAAAAAAAAAAAAAAAAAAAAAAAAATATATATATATATATATATATATATATATATATATATATATACTATACACTACACTATATATAAGCTATATATAAAATAGTTTAAATGTTTTTTAAGGGGTAACATTTCATATTGAAGAAATTATAATATATTATAAAATGTATATTTTTAAATTTTTTTTTAAGTGGCAACGTTTGTAAATTTACAAGCAAAAAATATAAATGTGACAAAAAATAAATATAGAAATAACAGAATAGAATAGAATAGAATAGTGTTTTCTAACCGTTGTTTGACCTTTGGCTTTAGTATAAAGCTGGTGTGTAGCTCCATCTACTGGTTGTTCATTTTTTTCAAACTCCATCATCATTATTATGGGTAGTTTTAGGGCTAATATAAAAAAATAAATGTCATGAAAGTAATAAAATAACTCATTTAAGATAAAGTATTAACCAACTAATACAATGTACATATAAACCTTAAACTGTGACATAAGTTCTTATTTCTCTTTTTTGCCAATACAAATATATTTGTGCTCATGCTTAGTACAGTTTTGCATTTTCTGTTCCTCTTTTACCCTCTTCCTCTGTCTCTGTCAGAGGGCCATGCGTGTGAGGAGCCACTCTATGGAGACGATGGTGACTCATAAACACAAGAGTCCTGGAGTGGTGGCAGGGGTCCCGTCCAGTGTCAGCGGTGGAGGACTCCAGCAGAACAGCATGGAGTGCACCAAGAGCACCTTCACTGTACTTCCATTATTTTCATTTATTCAGATTAAATTCTTATCCCATCCAGTGTATAAACATGCTGAAGTCATTTATTATTATAAAGCAGTGCAGCAGTGTGATGTTTGTGTTTGTCAGCCTCCAGCACTGTCTGCGAAATCTCCTTTAAAGAGTCCAGTAAAGCGGCGCTCTGGTCTGTTCCCCAGACTGCACTCCAGCACAGAAAGTCCGACTGAGAAACATCCATCTCGCAGGTAAACAAATATACAGACAATTTATACATTACTCCAGTCTTCAGTGTCACATGATCATTCAGAAATCATGATAATATGATCAAGAAACATTTCTTATTATTATCAATGTTGAAAGGTTTTTCTGTTCATTTTTTTGTGTGTGTGTGTGAAAACTGATACACTACCATTCAAAAGTCTGGGTATGCATGATTTTAAAAAGAGAGAACAACATTAATACTTTAATTCAGCAAGGACACATTAAATTGATCAAAAGTGACAGTAAAGACATTTCTAATGTTACAAAAATTATATTTCAAATTAATGCTGTTCATTGACCTTTCTATTCATCAAAGAATCCTGAAAAATGTATCACAGATTTTACAAAAATAGTAAGCAGTAAAAACCTTTTAACATTGATAATAATAAGAAATATTAAAAATCAAGTACAAATATGAGCACCAAATCAGTGTAATATAATGATTTCTGAAGGATCATGTGACACTGAAGGATGGAGTAATGTTGTGTTTGTATGTATATACATTATTTGTGAATTAGTATTTCAGAAAAGCACTACATAAACTGTATTCTGTTTTTTTGAAGTGACCAAAAAACAGAAGTGTTACCTCACTCGCAGGATGTGAGGTCAGAGACGTCATCCAATCCGAGTTCACCAGAGATCTGCCCAAATAAAGAAAGGTGGGTTTCATTGCGGTTTCTCAGTTCCAGTTCCTCAGGTACAGAAGATTTGAGTGCGGCGTTGGAGTGTTTTGACATTTGATGAATCAGATATGTAGTCTGGCTTCATTTTTAAATCCTTTTCCGGTGTTTTGCCCATTTTCGACCCCTGCCAAATTATTACCCCCTCTTGTTGAAATCGCTACCTGATTGCCTAATCCTAACCCTAAACCTGCCAATACTAGGGGGGTATAATCTGGCTGGCGGAGGTCAGAATTTGGCACAACACTGGCACCTTCACTTTTAGAATGTATGTGAAAGGCTATTCCTGTCTCCTTCGTAGTTCTTCAGTAAACAAAACACTGTGGATCTCTGTTGTGTAATCTCTGTCCCGTTGGTTTGGTCTTGCAGGCCATTTGTGAAGCTGAAAGAGTGTAGCGGCAGAGCTAATATCTCTATCTCCCGATCCTCCTCCAGCACCAGCAGCTTCAGCAGCACAGCAGGGGAGGGAGACGGACTGGAGGAGCTGGAAATGGTGACACACACTTACATACACAGACCGAAGAGTTCTGTTGACCTTTCGGGAGATTCAAGAGACACATTGCCAAAAAAAAAAAAAAAAACTATTTCAGTAACAGTATATATTATCTAAGCATCCTTAAACCCTGAATACTTGAGAAGCAAATCTGCGTAAGATCTTATGATGTTATATATGTATATATATATTAGGGCTGTCAAAATTAACGCGTTAATAACGCACTAACGCAAATTCATTTTAACGGAATGATTTTAATTCTAATTTTATTGCAGCGTGCATTTTCTGTTTGAGCTGTGGCCTAGCCTGTGGTTGGAGAAATGGATGGAGATTCTGTCAATGTTGCCAATTTAGCGACTTTTCAGACCCCTTTAGCAACTCTTGTTTTTTTTTATTATTATTATTATTTTTTTTTATCTATTTTGTTTTAAAAAAGAGCCTAGCGACCAATCTTTAGTTTTTGCCCAAACCTTATTTAGAGACTAGCCGGTACTGTACATCGCACAAGGTCTCTCTCTTATTAGAATATTCTTCCGCGGGATGCGTGCAGTTCTGTTTATTAACCGCTAGAGTGCCAAAAGTTACATAGTGCTGCTTTAAAACCGATATTATGTTGATCTCTAGTTATACATGCAAGTATAGCCGAAATCACAGAACAGCTATTGTCTTTATCTTATGTTTAGGCTATTTGATTTTATCAGACGACGGCTCGATTATAAATCAGGATTTTTGTGCAGATTAACATCTTGGAAGGTAGAGCTGGTTATGTAGTCTTCATGGGTCGCGTTTCAGTCACTATTTCATATTCATTCCGTTATCTGACAACAGAAAATATATCTATGAAAAAAATACATCAATGAAAACAGTTTCATTGAGAATTTAGCTGCATCAAAATACAGTATGTGGGCACAGAGAGGCAAACAAATGTAATAATAAATAATAAATGTACATTTAGCATGTTCAGAAGAAGTGAGCTGCCCTGTAATGTGAAAATGTAAACAGGCTTGTCTAAGTCAATTGCTCAGTGCAAATAAAGAGAAGTAATGGGAAGCTGGTATTTCTATGTTCTTTTTTCATGTGTGTAATAGACATGAACAAGTTCTTTGAAAAACATCTATGACCTTTGAAACATGTCCAGTCTTCACGCTCTAGATTAACTATGGTTTCACTAATAATAAACATATATTGCATAAAGCATCCATATTTGTCCATGCCCATGTCGATTAGAGTATTAAAAACTTTAAAAGTATTCAAGGCACATTTAGAACAGATAAAAATGTGCGAGTTAACTCATGACAGTCATGCGATTAATCGCGATTAAATATTTTAATCGATTGACAGCCCTAATATATATATACACACATATATATATATATATATATATATATATATATATATATACATACAGTGCCCTCCAAAAGTATTGGAACAGTAAAGACAAAATTGCTCTGTTGGTTGTGGAGTCAAGACATTTACAAATATGATTAAAAGATGAAAAGATGCAAATATCTTGACTCCACAGCCAACAGAGCAATTATGTCTTTACTGTTCCAATACTTTTGGAGGGCACTGTATATGCAATCAATTGAAGAAAAATTTACTGAAGAAAATAGTTTGCAGTTTCATCAGCAGAAGTGAGCTTCAACACTCGATGGAGCTCGTAGGCCGCTCTGCGTACATATCAGAAACACCAGTAATTAAACTCTAACAGAGGTCACTAATTACGTCAGTACATAGGGTAGAAAGATTCTGATTGGTCTAAAACCTAGATAAACTTAGACAATTTCCACATTAGGACGTAAGCACTTCAAACATATCTCTAAGTGATTATTTAGGCTACAGAGATCAGGAGTCAGACAAAACAGGTATCTCCAGAAACCTACTCCTGACCGGGGAGGGGCATCCGAAGACGAACTTCTCCAATACCGTCTTCTCTTCTTACTCAGGGAAAGATGCCGACACACACACATACACAGAGAACACGTATCCTTTGTTTAAGATTGTCTAGCTCTGGCATTCAGCATGGTTCATTACACACACACTCTGCCTGTCTCATCTTAGAGAGTAAAAATACAGAACTAAACAGGATTCTTTAATATCTATTATGCGAATACCAGTTAATTGCACAATAAGCAAATTGCAAACAATAGCATAAAACAGCAGAACACATAAATGTCACAGTTGTCCCAATCACTGTCGCTCACGTAGATGGGAGGTCACCCTGACCTAATGACATGGCACTGTGACCCTAAGAAAACAATAGACTTCAGCATGGAAAGAATAACATTCCATTCTTGCTACAATGGGGACTACCCACATTCTATATATTTATTATTACTATAGTCAAACAAGAAATAATGAAATAATATTATTATGAAGGATATGATAGATCGGCATCCACTCCATCCACTCATTCAATATATATATATTACTTATCATAAGATGATAGATGCAAAAATATTGTGAAATATTATTACAGTTTAAAATAACAGTTGCCTAATAAAATATACCTTAAAATATAATTTATTCCTGTGGTGGCAAAGATGAATATTCAGCAACTATTATTCCAGTCTTAAGTGTCACATGATCCTTCAGAAATCAGTTTAATATGCTAAATTATTATCAGTGTTGGAAACCATCGTAAGCCAGCTGCCAACATTTATTCAAAATAGAATATTTTGTTACAATATTAGTCTTTACTATCAATTTTTTAATTTTAATTTAATTTTGCTGAATTAAAGTATTAATTTCTTTAAAAAAAAAAGAAAGAAAAGAAATGTGCTGACCCCAAATTCTGAATTGCAGTGTATTTTGTTACAAAAGATTTATATATATATATGTTTTAGCTTTAATGTAAGCCTAACAACATTTAATGAAGTTTATGCTTACAACAAGATTTTGACAACTGAGTTTTAAAAGGAACATATGAAAAAGTAAATTTTTTAAGGATGTTTATATTTTTCTTTTTAAGCTGGAAAACAACAAAATGATTATGAAAATTATTTTGCAATGTGTTTCTTACTCTAGCAAAGCTCTTGCGATAATACCTCACATAAGCTCACTGTGAAAACAATTCATTTATGCTTCAGTCACATCTAGGTGGTTTAAATGTTTTTTTTTTTTTTTTTAATTGGAAAGCAAGACAAAATGATTAAGATGATTGAGAAAATAATTTTTGCAGTGTGTTTCTTTCTCTTGCAAAGCTCCTGTAGATAATGACACCTCAGATACGCTCACTATGAAAGCAATTCAATTATGCTGCAGAAACTTCCTGTACACAGCTGATTTACAGATAACCATCACACACTAAATGGCCCTTTGCATTGATCCTCTCAGCCTGACGTCTGTCGATATGACTAATTACTGCAGCACAGCTAGTTCTAGGACAATCTATCGCGATGGTACTAGTATTAACATTACCTCTGCAGTTTACTCAGACTGTCATTTGGTGTGTGTTGTGACCTGTAGAGCAGTCACCCGTCCACGGCTTCATCTGTGTACAGTCCATCTCTCAGCGTGGAAAGCCAGAACTCCGGAACGCCGCTGATCATGTGCCGCAGTCCCACAGGTGAAATAAGCAATCATACACAATAAAAATAAATTGAAACAATCATACACTGCACAGCCAAAAGTAAGTTGACACCTGAAAACCAACATATTTTATCAATAAGCAACTGGTAATAGTTGAAATAGGATTGGAACTATTTCATCTTTAGCTCTTTAGAACACTGTTTTCTGTAATTGCAATGAAGCTTAAATAAAATATAAATATTGAAAAACTTCAATAATGAAAAATTGCTGAAAACTTACTCACACATAAGCCATCCAAGATGTAAATGAGTTTGTTTCTACATTGGAATAGATTTGGATACATTTAGCATTACATCACTTGCACACCAACATATTTGTTTAGAACTGTTTTGGACTGTTTTTGCTTGCAAATGGTGCTTGATCTGCATATTTCTCTACTGATTCAGATGTGACAACTTTTTAACTGAACAAAGTAATATGGATATTACAGAAGCAATGGTTTTAAGTTAAAAATGTGATGATGGATTTGAACATGCATCTTTGTGCGTCACAAAACAAAATTATGGACTGAAGTTTTGTGGTTTACTTGTGGATTATTGTGATTTTTATTTGCTTTTTGGATTCTCGTTCTGACGGCACCCATTCACTGCAGAGGATCCATTGATGAGTAAGTGAAGTAATGCTAAATTTCTTCAAATCTCTTTAGATGAAGAAACAAACTCATCTACATCTTGGATGGCCTGAGGGTGACAACATTTTTAGCAAATTTTTATTTTTGAGGGAACTATAACTTGAAAATTAGTAATGTTGAACATTAGAATGTTAAAAATGTTAACTAAAATACACAAGTATTTGGCTAAAAGTAACTGAACCCCTGAAAACCAGACCTATATATGCTTGTTGAACATTTTTCATTGAAACCATTAATAGGAAATTGATAATAGTTGAAATAGTCAGACTCGCAATTAAAATAGTCCGTTTAAAAGGTGTTGTCCACATATTTGTACCAATGAGATGTGCATAAACATGAGTATACTTGCATGCACACACAAATGCTTGCACTTGGCACAAAAACAATAACTCCCCTGTTGTTTTTCGTAGATGGAAAGAGCAAAACTTCACCGAGGTCAAACTTGAAATTCCGCTTTGACAAACTGAGCCACTCCACTGTAAGTACTGTGTACTTGAATAACTTTAATATTGTCTGGGCGTATTTTGAAATCAGTTTCAAAGTCGGTTGTTTTATGGTAGATCAGATTATCAACAATGGCGATGTTGAAATGATAACAGTGTGTATGTTACTCTTGTTTTTGAAGTGCAAGTGCAAGTCTGTAACAGTGCATTTCATTCCATTTGTAAACTGAATAATGAGATTGGAATTCATTCACTAAGAACAATCATTCCCTTTTCTTCCAGGGTCATTAGGTCAGACAGAAGCCACTGCATGGACAAAAGGTACTTTGCATATTACTGTATTTACATATCTTTAAGCTAGGTATAGATGCACCTTGAAATACAAACTTGCATAAAATATAAAGTTTTTCTTAGCACTTATTTTATTACCTTTTAATTATTTAGCATAAAAATGAATGCGAATCAAGGTTTGCAGTGAAAAAAATGAATTTTGGTAGTAAGTTCAGTACAGTATATATATATATATATATATATATATATATATATATATATATATATGTGTGTGTGTGTGTGTGTGTGTGTGTGTATATATATATATATATAAAGAATAGTAACTATTTCTCCTTTTACTCATCAGAACAAGTGGAAATACTAAAATGTTGTTAATAAATAAACAGCAATAAATGAGTCATCATTTCCAGTTTAGCCCCTTTTAATGCTAATAATGGAATGTTAAATGGTGCCATTTATTACCATTTTACCATTTATTACCAAATTAATTACCGTTTTTTTTTCTAAGAAATCACAAAGGATTTTCATCTGTGTTGTTACTATTAACTAAAACTAAAACTATTACAAAATAGTTTTTGTTAATTGAAATAAAGCTGAAATAAAACAAAGAATTATAAATAAATAATAATAAATAGTAAATCTTAGATGAAAGACAAACTTGCAAATTAAGAAATGTTGTTTTGGCAAGTAACTGAAATAAGTTTGAGTACTAAAATGACTAAAACAAAAAATAAAAAAATATATGCCTATGTTATTTAAAAAATATTTATTAAAAATAAAAATAAATTAAAGCTAAATAGAAATATTAACAACTAATAAAATGACAAAAGCACATAACAAAATTACTGAACAAAATTAATTAAAATGAAATTCAAAAATATAAATATATCTGTTTTTATATTTATGTCAGAAATAGTACTTGGTGTCAGATCAAAAAGACAATAAAGGATTTCACCCATCCCCATTTTAATTTTATATGTACTTTATTAAATCTGTGGACTTTTAAAATTACATAGTTTACCCAGTGTGTCTGTTCTTTGTCTGTCTAGGCAGTGACTTTGAAGGGATTTTTATAGATTGGAAGAAAAAGGGACCATTTTCTCTTGCCGACGCAACAGTTATCACTGTTCAACATAATACACAACTGAACACTATTGTAAGAACTGCTCCTACAAACACACAAAAATGGTTTAGAGGACAGAAATGAACACCAGTCTTAGTAGAAAAAACAACAAGTGTCTCTGTTTTCCCAACATTTTAAATGTAGTGCTCAAACAAGTGTTGAAAACTGTTTTTGCTTAGCTGGAATTGCTTTCTAGACAGATGCTCAATATTAACACTTGAAATACTTGAAGAGTTCCCAGTCATTAAATGTTACAAGAGATACGGACTACAAAATAGCATTATAAGCACCTATACTGTGCTCAGTCTTTTGCAGAGATTACGGGTCATTTTGAGTCTTGTAACACATCGCCCATCAGTGTAAGCCTTAAAATAGTATAGAGAACTATGCTCTGCTGAGGATTGAGTTCTGTTGTTTTTGAGTGATGAGAAAAGGTCAAATTCACCTTTCCCGAGAGCAACCAAAGATGAAGATTGCCATGGTTTATTTGTGGTAAAGGGGAAAGGTTTTTAACAAAAAACATGATATTTCATGGATGGCGAAGACACATTTTATTATATTTTTTTAAATAAAATCTCTGTTCATTTCAGTGTACATTTAGTTCTCTAAATAGACTTCAGTATATTTGTTCAACACTAATTATATCGAACAGATATATTTGCACAACTGAACTTAAAAAATGAAATGATATACTTCATTAAATTTCATTTTTCAGCTCTCAAACACACTTGAGAAACATAAACATGTTTTTCTTACTTTCAGACTTGTGGATGTACAAAAAGGTCCTTTTTTTGTAAATGCTTTGTTATTCAATTATGGCTGGCAGAATAATTTTTGAAGGATTTTCTTTTGAAATTATGTGTTATTTATTTACATGTGTCTCTCCTCATTCCTCATGATTCAGTTGTTAGTTTTCAGCAGTACTCATTAGTGAGGGCATTAGACTGCAGAGAGCGAGTTAAATATTCTTAGACAATAGTGACAAACTTTGACATAAAATGTGTTGGCATATATGTTTGTACTGCCATAATTTATTGCATTTAAAAATAGTTGATGTTACGTAAAAAAAAATACAGTCAAATAAAGATTATGTATATGTATATTTGGTTATGGCATGTGCCATTAAGAATTTATTATAAAAAAAATAAAATGTATTTTGTGTCAGATACCTGTCTGTTGTGAAAAACATCTGAAATATGAGTCCAATGCAATTTTCTCAGATATGTCTCCTTTTATTTCAGGTACAACCACACATTTTATATACAAAATGCACACATTCTACAGACATATCTGGAAGAACAACAGCATTTAATATGGCTTTACAACTACTGTATATTAAATCAAAGTGTAACATTGTTACCATTCACATTTCAAAGGATCCCAAGTCAAGCTGACATCTTTTCAATCTTGTTGTCTAACTTTGCAACAGTACTGCCACTATGTTTACAGTCATGTTTGCTCTGGTATTGAAAATAACCCACAGCCACATGAGAGATAGAATGCAAGATGTCTTTGTGTTCAGGAGAAACGCACAGAGGAATAGACAGTTGGCTCAGACGCTTGTTTTGGATGATCATTCTGCCGCCTTGAATCGTTCATTGCAACTTCTGCATACACCAACTGCACAAATAATGACAAGTAAAGAAATCAGTCATATTGACTGATTAAACAAATCAGATTCTTATCAAAACACACAATGTACTGAGATACTTACTTCCTTTTTTGGTTTCATTCTAGCTGCAACTAGAACAAGAAAACAAGTCATTCAGAAAAATCAGAATTTTATCATTTAAATTTTAGATTGAATTAAAAAATTACATTTAAATAAAATTTTATACATTTAAATTAAATGTAAATTTTTTAAGGTTAAAAAAATTTCCAAGTCGATTGATATATGACATATTTGCAGAATATGGAGTTGACTCTTACGGGACGTGCAGGGGCGAGGCGGGACAGGGGGTGGTGGTGGTGGATGATGATTCCTGGTGAGACACCAAACAAATCCCAAAACCACAGGAAAACACATCAAGGCACAAAAACAAAGCAGGAATCTATGAGAGAGGCTTCTGCCTGATGAGTCTGCTGCTGCTGCTGCTGGCCAAAAATAAAGATAGATACTTTCTCATTTTAGCAATATATTGTGTGCAAATTATGAAACCAAAAATGAAATCAACAGCATGCATGTATATACCTGCAGTCACATTAACATATGTCACATGTCCACTGCTAGTGATATTCTCAGGCCAGGATATCAAACACTTGTAAGCTCCAGCATCTGATTGATTGATGTTGTGAATGTGGAGTAACAGACGTGTGCTATTGACTGTTGAGATGGAGCTGGACATCTCGATTCGTTCAGAGGAAATGAGGGAAGTAAATCCTAGTGTGTCCAATTCCTGGAAAACCCATCCTCCAGTCCAGCCAGCAAGCCCACAGTGTTGAACTTCACAGCTCAACTGGAGACTGCCGCCCTCCGCCACAAACTTTGTAGCACGACTTGCTCGAACAGATGAGCACAGTTCACATACTGAAATGAGAATAAAACAAGCGAGTTGAGTTTTTAGTTACACAAAGCACTTTTGGACTTTGTACAAAGTTACAAACTGTCTTATGGAGCCTTTGAAGTTGCGTGCTTACGAGAAAAGCGCGTGAACAAGAAAATTGTACAAAAGATTAAAATAAACCGGAAACTATAACACGACAACATTAAAAGGAAATGTGAATGTCTACAATACTAAAACATTATTTAGAGTCATGAAAATAAACATCTATTTTAAGTGCTTTTGAAAGTGCAAACTGTGAATCTGAGAAGTGACTTACCTTTTAAGATACACAAAAATGCCAGTAACGTCAAGGAACACCTGTAAACTCTTTTCATCCTTTATGCTATTTCCATACTATCTGTCTAATGTCCTCGCAGCCTCTGAACAGATTCGGAAGAGTTTTACAGTCGACTTTTCTGTAAAGTTTCCGGGGCAGAACAACAAAAAGGTACGTTAAGTTCTTCTAAACTCTTCCTAGCTCCGTAAACACCCACTCTCTTTATTCACTGCAGGAAAATTGACTCCTCTTTCAGTTTAAGTACAGTACATCTGGCAGCTCCAGCCGTATTGTAAGTGTGCTCTTGAGGAAGGAAATGCACGCTCACCACATGTTAGAGGGAAAGCTATATCATGTCCTTCCTGCTGGAGAAGGGAACTCACTCCCTCTCAATTACTGTTCACATTCCATTATAACTGGACTGAAATTAGGACTAGGAAAAATACTGGAATCTAGGAAAAATACTGGAATCTAGGAAAAATACTGGAATCTATATAGTCTAACGTTGCTAAAATGTGAATATCTTCTTTGTAATGTGATTGTGTGGTCTGTCCAGCAATGATATGGCAAATTTTGCATTGGGCACTTTGGGAAGGAAATTAAACAACCAAGAACAGGTATAAAAGGCTTTCCCCCAACTTTTTTTTTAATGCAGTCAATAATTAATTTTCTTTCTGTTGATGTTTATGCTGTTTAGACCCCTAGCTTGTAAGTATTAGCAATATCTTATATTTTGAAAAACCATGTAAAAACGTTACCATATGAGAAGGCATAGCTGGTAAATTAACCTCAGTTTGCTAATATTATAATATAACCATCAAGTCTAGTTACAACTTAAAGTTAGTGACATTGTTTGCACAGCTAATTGGTAATTTTTTGTCATGTGGTGTGTTTATAAAGGTTTTGGAAGACGGGAGTGTGACGATCTGAAGCAGTGAAGGCCCGTTGTTATATGAACCACCTCTATTGGACTGCAGCTTCCACTCCTAATGGAGATGCAGATGTGATGGAGGCCAAGTGGAAAAGCATGGTCAGCAGTGAATGTGTTCTAAGCTTGTGTTTGCTTCTCCCAGCATATGCCGTCTGAGAGAGGAATACTGCAGGTCACCACAGGCTCCACGAGAACGCAGCACTGTCTGTCTTCCACTACACCTGCTCCTCTTTCCAGATCCCTCCAGAGGATCAACAAGATCAGGCTGTTGGCGTGTTATCTAGCACAGCCTTCACAATTTAACACACATTAACAACACATTAGTGTGATACCCAGACTGAAAGATTGTTAAATGTTTTTAAATGGGTCAGATGGTATATTTTTCTTTCGGTAGTATATGTTTGGTGCATCTATATATATATATATTAGGGGTGTAACGATACATGTATTCGTACCGAACCGTCATGGTACAGACATCTTGGTTCGGTGCATGAGGCCTTACAACAAATACAGGCAATTCACCCTCAATCCAGAAGGGGGCACTCGCAGTAATGCAATGCTGTTTGATAACCACCAGCAGAAGAACAGCGAATGCCATGAGTTGCACAATTGAAAACAAAGCCCCCAGACAGTGACCATGTGCTGATTCTGAATGTGTCTCTCACATAGACTGAAAAAAGAAGGAGACTTTAAAGGCTTGCGCAAACTCAACTGTTTGCGAAATGGAGATTTGTACTTGTGTATCCTATCTCTCTCATTCGGCACAAATCCAAATATTCCATAATATTTCCATATTTGCGATGTAACGTATCTGAATGCTAAACTATTATTATGTAAATGATAGGCTTTGTACTTCAGTCGTTCCAATGGTGACACAGAGTCGGGCGCGCTGATGTTTGGTTCAGTGTATTTTATTTTGATAAAGTACCAACTGTGCTGTCAATTTAGCAATGCTGTAACTGATGTGTTTTGTGTGTGTGTGTGTGTGTGTGTGCCAGCGCGATCACTTCAACTGTTTCCTTATACCAGCAGAATCAGAAAGCAGAAAAATAAAGAAAACAAATAAGATTTTGCTTTCTGGCATTTGAGTTTCCTTTCTGTGAACAAATTAAACGTGTCACAAAAATTAACTGAAACTCAGCATATATAGGCTACGTTATGTGTCGCACTGTTTTTCCCTTGTTTATCTGTAAACTAAATCAAATATATTTCAAGAATTTATTCCTTGTATGTATATATGTACTGCAGATTTTATATATATATATATATATATATATATACACATATATATATAACAATGTAATAATATTTAGTATTTTCACAAATAGGTGGAAAAAATTGTAATTTGTACTACTGTCTGTTCAAAATAAATGAAAAGAAACCGAGCATAGTAGATTTGTTTTGTTTTTTTGTTTTTTTCCTGTTGTACCGAAGTCGTATCGAACCGTGACCCCCGAACTGAGGTACGTACTGAACCGTGACATCTGTGTACCGTTCCACCCCTAATATATATATATATATATATATATATATACAATTTATTAATTAACAATTGCAATGTTGTGTTTTGAGTTAGGTATTAACAGTGCTATGAAATAATACTTATGATTTAGTACTGTATAAATAAAACGGAATTGAATTAACCATAAATGCAGATCTGCTTGATATATATCTGATGTAAACTTCAAAAACAAGTTTTTATACAGTAAGACAATTTGAGATTGTGATTATTTTGTATTGATTGTCACCAAAATGGGGCCATTCAAAACCTTTATAAAGTCCTCCTTCCTCTGTAAACTGTCTTCTAATGGCTGACACAACACATGCAGGTAAGGGCTGCCCAGAATGCCATAGGCCCAGCGGACAACTTGTCTGTATGCTGTCAATATTGATTGTCTTATACCAATGGCTTCAAAAAGTGTGACTTACAGGTAGTTGTGACCTACCTAAATATAGGCAACTTGTAATTGAAAAAACAAAATTATTTAGATGGTTTTAATATTCAAATCTTTAATTTACTATATATTTATACATACAAGTATTTAGCTCAGAGTAATAAATGATCTCTGCCCTAAACACACTCATGTCTGCTGGCCTGGAGAGGTCTATGCTCCCGTCTGTAGTGCATATAGGCTATCTGTAGCACATATGGGTTCAGACAGCAAGCCTCAAAGCCTGGGTGCAGAGTCAGACACTGCACATCAAGTGTGGGGGTCACATTCTCATAAGGCCAGTAAGTATCTAACTCCCTGCAGCACTGACTTTCCTCAGCTGTGACCATGGCCTCGCATTTACCACACAATCACTTAATGAAACAAAAACATGTTTATCTGTCTCGGTCCTGCAGTGATGAAAAACCGCTATATCACGTAACATTAGTGTCGGATATTAACGAGCGGGACACGCCTGATCAACGCTTATTAGTTTCTGTTACTGGTAAGTATCAATACTCATAGATGACAAATACTAGCTTTGCTACTGCCTGATTACATTAGCTAACGTGTGTATATCTGTAAACTAACACTGGTCTCTCACCAAGACACCTGCCCTGTTCTCCTCACACAATAACTCAATTTGTCTCCTCTGACCGTTGTTCTGTCTAATCCTGGCCTGTCCCTGCTCTCTTGGCCGCATAGCAGGCTCATAATTTTATCTGTGGTCCGTCATACGAGTGTAAATAAACATTTAAAATGTCCTCAGCGTCCGAACTGTCATTGCGATCCAATGTTTTCCTATGGTTAAAATGGACCGCTCTCCCTCTCGTTACATCACTTCCGGTTTTGGCGGTTTTCAGATGCGGAAGTAAAATTCTCTCACAAAAACGACTCCAGAAGCCTTTATAGCATATTTTAAAGTATATATTTAAAGAAAATCTAGTTCCTACATAATTTTTCTATACATCGACTCACTGGAGTCTCTAACCTGGAATATGCCCTTTAAATAATGGTTTCTGTTGAAGCCACAAGGTGGTGCTCAAAGTAAAATAGTTTCTCAGCAGTCAGCTGGGAAATCTGTACTATGGTTGAGGCAAAAAGGGGCATGTACAGGCAATTACACAGCTGCTGCAGATAAAAGCCAAGCTTAAACAGAACCTGCTGCTGCTGCTCTGTTGCTTTAAGACAAATTATCTTTACATTGTCTTGATATGTAATACATTACACTTGATAAATTTACTTTAGAGATCTGTAAAAAAAAAAAAAAAGAAGTCAAATTCATATGCCCTAGAAAGGAGCCTTGAATGTTAAATTTGCAGACTTAAAGGTTTCAGATTGAGATCCTGAACCCTAATTAAATGTTTAATGAAAATTCTGTCATTATTTACCCACCCTCATGTCGTTCCAAACCTGTATTCTGTTATTTATGTGACAAATGTGGTCATTAACTGTAATATGGAATGATTCTTCAAAATATCTTCTTTTTTATTCTAAAGAAGAAAGTCATACAGGTTTAGAATTTACAATTTTGGGTGAATTATCACTTGAAGCAACAAATGAGGCTCTCTCAGAAGGTTCCTTCTTTGAGCTGTACGATTGTTTCCTGCAGCGAGTAACTTGAGTCTATGGACCTTAATGGTAACCAGATGTGTAGGACGTCAGTGGGGGCTTAAAATCTCAGGATATGTCTGTTATATTTGGAAAGCCCGTGGTACAACACCAACCCTAAGTTATGCAAGTGCTAACAAAATCATTTAACCATTTAGTTGAGTCATATTAATATAAGCTTGTATGTGCAGGAGAGCTTTTGTAAACGTCTCTTTTACAGGCCTGAAAGTGAATCTGATCTCCAATCCTTATTGATATCAGTCAAAACAGGAAACTGGACATTGACCACCCAGGAATGGGCAGGAATGAGTGTGTGCTGGTCAACCCACATGGGTTAAAGCAGATAAGTAAAAGCAAACACTCACAGGTCTGTGCTCAGGAGCAAACAACAGTGTATAATTGATTAAAATGGCGATTTTGTCCATGTTTTTGATGCATACAGTGTCATACAGGACAAAGGAATTAGCTAAGCTCAAAGCCATGTACTGTACAAAATATTTTTGTTCACAAATGAAAAGGCAGATTAGTGTCCTCTGAATGGTTCAGTCGCAAGAAAGAATGGTTTCTTGGCAGTACAGATTGCTCCATGATCAGATTACTCCGTAGGCACGTCCTCAGCCTTCATTGAATTGCAACAAGCCTCTTTTTTTCTCTAGTGATGAGAACAGGCCCTCTGAGGTTTCTTGAATCCATGCTGCAGAGGTATGCAAAAAATTACACGTGTATGATGGTATTGCACTAATGCATTACATGGAATGTAAACATCATTAGGTGGTCAGCACCTCTCAAGGGAGTTTAGCTATATCAGATGTTCTGTTCTGACACAAAACACTTACCCGGTTGTGTGACGTGTGAACACAGAGCCTGGTGTGTCTATGCTGGTGCACAATAAAGCTTTTCTCTTGCACGCAGTGTTACAGTGAGAAAGCCTCTATTGTGCTGGTTTTCTGATACTGTGAGACTCGCGCTGGGTCTTTAACAAAAGGGAATGAAGATGACTGTACTGTGCGTTGACTCTAGCAGCAGCTTGAGAATGAAACTTCTGTGCACTGTCTCACACTCAAGTATGGAAGCCCATTTCCATTTTAAGTAATTGTGTACTTTTTATTTCACAATTCAGATATTTTTTCCTCACAATTCTGAGTTTATATCTCACAATTCAGACTATTTTCTCAAAAATTTGAATTGTGAGAGATAAATTCATAATTAAGAGAAAAAAAAACCCTCAGAACTGTGAGAATTTTTTTTTGCAAGTTTATATCTCACAGTTGATATCACTTTATATCAAATTTATATCATATTTTCTCAGAATTGCGAAAAAACTTTACAAGTGAAATCTACAATTCGCAATTACCTTTTTTCATTTTTTATGTTGGAAACAAAAAACAACTGTGAGATGTAAACTAAGAATTCATATATGTAAACTGACTTTTTGTCAGAATTGTAAGAAAAGTCAATATTGTGAGAAAAAAGTCTGAATTATGAGATTAAAATGTTGCAATTACTTTTTTTATTCATGTGGCAGAAATGGGCTTCCATACTGAATAAAAAACTTGGTACACTGTTTTAAGGATGTGAAATCCAGAGAAGGATGTTGTTTGCTTTTTATTTGGTGTCTTTTTTTTTTTTTTTTTTTTTTAAAAGCATGGGCAACTAGATATCAGCCAAGAATGATTACAGGCCCACCTTTGTTTATTCGAAGAAGCACATGAGAACTTTAATTTGTTTGTACTGTGTACACAACCTGATCTCCTGAAAAATAAACAATATTACGAGGTGGGGATTTTGTATAAATTCATATGATGTGAATCATACACATTGAATGAAAACAAGTTGGAGTGGATCATGTGGCTTGTTTTATGTGCAGTGCAGTTTTTCTGCTCAAGACTGTAATTTTAAACCTGCAACTATGAAATCGATTTCATATTTTCACATATTTTCTAATTGAATCCAAATTGGAAATCAATAGCAGCACACTGTCTGAAACAAGCACTGATATAGCATATTGTAAGAATGCTTTTCTAATGAAAAATTCATGAGATTTTCATAGGTGAAATGTGAGCATGGCTGCATTTTTTTCTGGTTTCATTCCATTGTTGTTTGTGTTTTGGTTCCAGACACTGAACCCTTTTAATCTGACTCAAATGTGATTGCCCGTTCTGTATCGATTCTTTTGTGATTTTAGTTTGTGTCAGGTGTTTGGCATTGGGCCATTGTCTTTGCTCTAGCAATAAATATTGAACTTTTAGCCTTGAATGAACTGGACACTGGGAATCTGGTTGAGAAAGTTTATTAAGATTACAGGATTTAACATGGTTGGTGTTTACAAGTGGAGACAGATTTTTTTTTTTTTTTTTAGGATTTTCATGTCAACATTGGCTCTGTCCCTAATGAACTGTGGCTTGGATTGATTATGCCATATCAGATGGTTCACCTAAGGCCCATTTCATTTCTGTCCTTATCTAAAGTGAGAGCAAGTGATATGAGACACTAATAGATTTATGATGGGTTACATGCTGTACATGCAGAATTCACAATAGTTCATAACCCAATGAACTGTGTCCCATAACTGCTTACATCATCATGTCTAGTGCAACCTCTCACATGGTAAGGCAAGTTGAGGCTCATGAAAGACAAGGAAGATAAGCAGCGTCTGCTCTAAATCAGATTTAGCAATTCATTGTGACCATGTACAATGTTAACAGAACAATAAAGGTTAATGCTGGTTTGTTTGGATTTAAGTAGGTCACTACAGTACAGTTGACTTACCAATGTCAACAAATAAGAAATCAACGACTCCTACTTATTGCTTTTTATAAGCTATAATTTTTCAAAGAATGTTAGAATAAACATTGAATATCTTCTGTTAAAAGAGATTGCTAGAATCTTAATCTTTCGAAATTAGCAGCAATATTATCATTCACGTGTTTTTGTGTTTAAAAGCGTGCGATGTAACGTAGTGGCATGGCAAAAAAAACAGGGTTTTCTGCTATTTTTTTTTTTGTAAACACATGATGGACGCCTGTCTGTTGGACATGTTAAATGTTCAACAAAAAAAAAAAGAAAAAAGGAGTCTCTAGACATGCCATGCGTCTGGCGTTTTTACATGGAAAAAACACGTGAACCCTCCCTAATCTGGTTTGCAATTGATCTTATATTGTCTTTTCATTCACTTGCATACTAAATTGTGATTGGTCTTTTTATTTACACAGAACTAAAGCTATTCTTTTGCTGCCTTACAGCAATGTTATTTCCTTCAGGAAATGCTAATCTAGTTTATTTTGAAGGATTTCATGATTACATTCATTGACTGTTTGTTCTTTACTGTTGTTCCTCTTTGGCCCACATTTCTTTACATTACTTATTTATCCTGAGCATGGCAGAGAGTGCAGAATTGATGAAGAGAAAGTTCAGCCGTTAAGTAAACCTTTTTTTCCACTAAGCTTTTGTGTAGAAAAGAAGAGGGGGATGTGTCTTTGGCATTAGTCTACTAGAATTTCAAAGAGCTGGATCTTGGCAATAATTCAGAGCAGCTAAGGGGATATATGAATACTCGGTCTGAGGCCTACAAGCCTAAAGCCTGACAGGCTGAAGTCATCTGTTCCAGTTCAGCCAAGACTTCTTTTCACCTAAAACTGCTGTCCATGGTTAGTCTGAGCAAATGGATAATGCCTTATTCTTGTAAAATAAAAAATTAAAAATTAAAAAGTGTGGGATAAAACACTGGGTGTGGTTTTTTTTTTTTTTTTTTTTTATAAACAAATCATGGCTGTCTGAGTGTGTTAAACTGAAGAGAACCACATTAGCGAGGCCTGTATTATGACTAAATGCACTGCGTGACTCAGAAAGATGTGCCGAAAGACATGTCAGCCCTGACTTAACTTTGGAAGTTTTGATACAGTTTGGGGTAATGAGCATTAAATCACAAGTTTGAACAAACACTGTTATGTGTAAAGTTGATTATCTTTTATTAGAAGTATAATTTTGTACAAACATAAAACATACCTCAGCTCACATGATGAACAATCATCATGCATTTTTTTTAAATCCATACAAATCTCATAAAAAGTGCAAAATTTCAGAGCAACATCAAGTAAAGGTCTGTGAAATGACGATTTAGAAATTATAAAGAGATGTGAACTCAATGTTACATTTCAGTCAAGCAACAGTCTGAGTGATGTGTAGAAAAAAAAATATTTTGTAGTTTGTAAATCATATTTTAGGTTCAGTATAAGGAAAACTTTTCACTGACAAATTACAATTACAATTAAATTCTTAAATTCCGCATATTGTATTTTATCCTTTGTGCTTCGGTTAAAAATGCCCTATTTTAAACCAAGTAAAGCACCTAAATTAAATACACCAAATTGTATTGCCCATCACAGTCATTTAAAATTGATCATAAGGTGGCATCCAAACATTGGAAACATACAATTCCAAAATACTTACAGTTAAATGAATTACTATTTAAGGCGCTATGACTTCTAAATTGACCTGCAACACTGGTGTGCTTGTACAAAGTGTTTGTTACACACCTTTAAGACTGTTAGTGTTTAACAAAAAAAAAAAAAAAAATAAAAAAAATAAAAAAATCACATCAGAGCTGACATCACACCGCAAATCTCAGGTTACATATTAAGTACAAGAACAGAAATGTGGTAACTAAAGTGCATGAATCATTGCGATGTACTGTGCGTGCTTAAATATGATGAACACATGTAAAATAATGGACCTTAGTTGGCATAGTATGTGCAAATATGATGCAATCTTGAATTACAAAAAATAAAAGATCTTATGAGATACTAACAAGGCACAGAGATGAGAAAAGGAGTCTTTCCTGGCACTTCAGGCTCATAAGATAATTCCTGCGTTGTCACAGGTAAGTATTTCATTAGGTTTGGCTTGTCCAATCTGTCTGTGAAACTGTCCTTGCTTGTGTGTCTTCCAGCAATGCACGTTTGGACCTAAAGTTATGCTCTTTATGCTTGGCATCTGTGTAAAGACTGTCCTTGATAATGGTGTGACAGGAGTATTGGACAAATTGAGCTCTTGTAAAGAGACAAGTCCACTAAATACATCTGGGCTCAACGTCTTGAGCTGGCTGTTGTTTGACAAGTCTAAGACCTGAAGGTTCTTCAAACCTCTAAAAGCACCTGGTTGAATGAGGGTCAGGTCAGACAGGCTGCTGAGAGACAGGTGAACCAGTTCTGTCATCGAAACAAAGGCCCCTGCATCAATGCTGGAGATGAGATTCCCATCCAGGTTCAGATACTGAAGTGGGATCCCGTTAAGCATCGGCACCTTCTTCAATTGGTTCCCTGCCAGCATAAGACTCTTGATGTTCAATGGATGGCCAGTGGTCTTCCTGGAAACGGAGGTAAGAAGGTTTCGTGACAGGTCCACCATGATTGGTACATCCTGTGCTCTGGTGGTGAAGAGATCAAGACTGAACTCTTTGAATCGGTTTTCACTCAGGTCCAGCTCAACCAGAGGGAGTCCGGTGAAGCAGCTGTCGCCGAGATCCTCAAGAGCGTTATTGCTCAGGTCCAACGTCTCAAGGTAGCGAAGTTTGGAGAACGCTTTGGGACTGACATGTGAAATGAGATTGCCGCTCAGGTCCAGACTAACCAAGGTGGTGTAACCCGGTCCGGAGAGCATCGAGTCGCTGATAGAGGTGATGGAGTTTAAGGAGAGGTCAAGATGGGACGTGTCCAGAGGGATGGGGACAGGAGCGTTCCCAGGGCCGATTCCACTGCAGTCCACTTTGGTAAGGCTGAAACTGTCGAAGAGGCCAAAACTCTCCACTTCACACCGACACTGTGGATGGCAGCTCTTCACCGCTCCCATGACAGCCAGGCCAAGCAAAGAGAAGAAGAGACACAGCAGTGTGGCCATGGTGAGCTATAAACCAAAAAAAAAACACAGTACAGGGTTCAATTTCACAAGTCCCAAAACAGAATGAACCAATAATATTCATCTTCAATATTTAGTTCCCTATAACTAGTAGTTCCTATAGCTGAGTTCCTATAACTACCCTGTTATCATCAAAACTTGAACCATATAACCCACTGAGAGGTTTGAAGAGATTAGTCGAGATTAGTCGTCCCTCATTACATATGGTAATTATGTAAACCTATGCAGCCAATCATTTACAGCTGCACATTCATGCTTGTCACTCTGGGTCTGTTTATTCATCCTTTATGCTAAAAGTATAAATATTCTTCTCTTATAGTGCAACTTGATGAGTCCTAATTTTTAGCACATTCTCAGAGGATTTGACCTAATTCTTATGATCAAAGAGCCTATTAAATTTGACTATCTCAATTACAGCAACAACTTGTCATGATTATAAGGATGCAAGGCTTTTCTCATGAAGAATTTAAGAACGGTTAGCACATAATTATTCAGTTAAAGAATATTGAGAACCTCAAAGCCTTTGATGCTTTAATTTATACAAACCGGTATTTGAAAATATGACATTAAGTTAAATTATTATTATCGGGTTTATTTGTAAAATAAATAAATAAATGAATAGAAAAAGTTAATCTAAATCTTCATTTATAGTAAATTCTGTAATAATTTAACATTCAAATTTGTAATTCAGGTTATTCAATATGACAGTAAGACATTGGTCTCAAACTCAATTCCTGGAGGGCCACAGCTCTGCACAGTTTAGCTCCAACCCTAATCAAACACACCAGATCTAGCTAATCAAGGTTTTCAGGATCACTAGAAACTTCCAAGCAGGTGTGATTTGGAGCTGGCTGGAGCTAAACTCTGCAGAGCTGTGGCCCTCCAGGAATTGAGTTTGAGACCACTGCAGTAAGATAATAATATAAAAATTATTCAATATAAATGATATAAATAAAAAGCCATCACTTCCGTCTTCAGAGTCACATGATCCTATACAAATCATTGAAATATGTTGATTTGGTGTTTATGCATCATTTCACATGATCAGTGTTGAAAACTGTGCTGTTTTAATATTTTTGTGGAAATCATAATTTCACATATTTCACATATTTTCAGGACTCCTGATGAATAGAAAGTTCAAAAGAACAGCATTTATTTGAATTAATGTTATTTTATTTGATTAAATATTATATTGCACCCTTGCTCAACAAAATTCTTCATTCTCCAAAAAAAGAAGAAAATTTCAAACTTTTGAACAGTAGTGTGTGTGTGTATATTATATATATATATAAACCTGAATTACACATGTAAATTGTAAATAACTTAACTGCGAAAGAAATCAAAGAGCAAAAAAATCATTACGGCATCATTATACGCATAAATAGCTGAATCTTGCTTACGTGTTTTCATGGAGTATGCAGAAGACTCTCAAAAAGTAGAAAGAAGATTTATGTGTCACGCAGGTGGAGATATTCTCTCTGACTCCAGCTGAACTCTATAAATGCTCCGCCACACTCTACTGGCGACTTTTATTATCGGACCGCCCAACCATGTGCTCTTTGTTTAACTAAATGACCTGAACTTAAACCTCTTTCAACACTTGGCTCCAGATCTAAATACAAACAATACTGCTGAATCTGGGCATGGGTTAACCTGATTACAGAACAGGTCAAAAGAAACTTGACAGGTTCACACGAATCATTAGAACGACGCAGCAAAAAATGACTGAACATTAGCATGTAAGATTGTGTGTAGTGGTATGTATAATGATTAACAGAACCAACACGCTAGGTACAACAATTACCTCTTATTAACTTGTAATCTGTGTTACTAACAACTATAAGATAGTACCCAAAATTAATTTTATATATATATATATATATATATATATATATATATATATATATATATATATATATATATATATATATATATATATATATATATGACAACAAAGTGCTACTTAAACTTGATGAATCTGCTTAAATAGGAGTATTTGTTAGGGATATAGACTCAAACTGCAAGTCCTGCCCTACTCTCTTCTCACAGTTCGTCAGTTTAAAGGAATAATTAACCCAAAAATGAGAATTTTGCCATCCAAGATGTAGACAAGTGTTTTTCTTCATTGGAACAGATTTGGAGAAATTTTGCATTACTTCACTTGCTCACCAATGGGTGCCGCCAGAATGAGAGTTCAAATGGCTGATAAAAACATTGCAATAATTCACAAGTAATCCACAAGAACCATTTACAAGAGAAAACAGTCCAAAACAGTTCTAAACACATCAGTGGATTTTTATCTGAGAGGACAACAGGGGATAGACATTTCCACATGAGGAAACGTTCTTAAACATCTTAATTATTTATCTTAATAATTGTGGAACACACAACACTATTTATACACTTATCTAACACACATACTTAATTTACATTTCGAATTTGCACATAATATACCTGTACATACAAAAATGTCTATTGTAATATACCTGTACATACAATTGTCAATTTGTATATTGTTATTCCCTATTTACTTGTTCTATTTTTATTCTTTTATTATCTGTGTTTTTGTCCTGTCACTGTCATTCTGTTGCACTGTGGAAGTTTCTGTCACGAAAACAAGTTCCTCGTATGTGTAAACATACCTGGCAATAAAGCTCATTCTCATTCTGATTCTGATAATGGATGTTTCTTACAATCACGCAGCTTTTCACTTCACAAGATGTTAATTGATGGACTGGAGTCATGTGGATTACTTGAGGATTATTATGGTGTTTTTATCAGCTGTTTGTACTCTCATTCTGATGGCACCCATTCACTGCAGAAGGATCCAATGGTTGAGCAACTGATGCAATGACAAATTTCTCTAAATCTGTTATGATGAAGAAACAAACTCATCCACATCCTGGTTAGCCAGAAGGTGAGTAAATGTTCAGCAAATGTTAATTTCTGGGTGAAGTATTCCTTTAAAGGAACACGCGCAATGATATTACGCAGTGCCTGAAAATAGGCTAACTTCCGTCAACATAACCACGTGACCACCTGCTTGCACAGGAGCGTGCCTTGCAACCATGGAGACATTTGTGAGAGACGCTGCGTAATATCATTGCGCCTGCTGCACCCATGGTACGGCAACAAAGTTCCTTGATTATTACGCCGGAATGAGAGTATAGTTCCTAGCCATATCGGCCTAGAAAATCGCAACTTTTCATTTTCCGTCAGTCTTAGTACACAATGTAACTACAGAAGAGTCAAGTTTTAAATAGGAAAAATATCGAAACTCTTTGGTCATTTTTGAGTGAGATGCTAACGGTCAAATCAGATTCAACGATCTATGCTAAGCTAAGCTAAAAGTGCTACCGCCAGACCCAGAGATCGGCTGAATGGATTCAAAAACGGTAAAACTCAACTGTTTAACTCTTGGGGAGTTGGAAAATGAGCCTATTTTCAAAAATAGTGGTGTGTTCCTTTAAGAGAAAGTCTCAGCCTGTTTATGTTCTAACAGGGCCTTGCAAAAACGCTAAAAACGATTTTCTGCCACATTTCCCCCCCACCAATTAATTCTATATTGTCAGATTGATTACTCATATGTAACGATAATTTTAGTACATTCAAAAAGAATGGAATTTGGTGCCATGGAATTTTCTGTCAAGCTTGTGGTTGCATGTTTCTAGGTAACCCTACGTAGACATCTGCCCGTGTGACGGGGTTATGAACTCTCCAGGTGTTGTACACCTCCCACCTTAAAATCCCTCCTTAAAATGCCTAAAGTCTAAGTGGAATGTATTTTAAGAGCAATCACTGTCAGTGGTTAACAGCTACATATTTAAACCATTTATCTTTCTCCTAAATGTGGGAAATTACCCTAACACCTTCCCTTTCAGTGAGTCTGAGACACTCACCCGTGAGTCTGCATGAAAACGGTCTAGTATTAGAATGCAGATCATTCTCAACTTACTTTATCCTTCTGCAGTTAACACAGCCAAAAGAGAACTATAGTACAAGAGAACTAAAGTCAGTTCTTAACCAATTTAATTAGCAGACATCCTAATCCAATAAAGCTGAAAGAATGTAGTACTTTAAGGGGGGTCAGATTTAATGGGAGCTTAACGTCTCAAACAGCTCACTTTTGAATGCCAGGTACTTTTTCTGATGCCAGTTTCACAGCAGCACGCAACTTTGAATTACATGCTAGAGACATGCATCAAAGCACTCAACCAAATGTTTATGGGTGTTGACAACAGTACAGCTGACATCATGCAGATTGCCACCCATATCCTAGAAAGCTCATGCACAGCCTTTTCTCATTCTTGTGCAATAAAGCACTTGTGATTCTTAGAAGAAAAAAAGAGTTTAAAAAATATCAAGACAGGGATAGATTGTGGGTCATAAGTAAACTTTCATTGTACCATCATTGATGGCTATAGTAGCCAATGAAATGGTAAAGAGACAATCAGTTTGCTATTTTTATTCCTTTTTTATTCAAGGCTACTGACAAATGGCACCATTTGGTGAGTGTCTAAAGCATAGAACTTAATGCTAATGCTTCTTCCTCCAACAGGAAACAACATAATTACTCAATGGTGCCTTTCATTCAAGTGTGAAAAACAGCAATTTAAGCCCAGTTGTCAAATAGAACCCAAAATAAAGATTAATTTATATATTAAAGTCTAAATAAAGATTAATAAGATTTTTTTTTTTTTTTTTTTACATACATATGACCCCATTATACAGGTGCATCTCAATAAATTAGAATGTCGTGGAAAAGTTCATTTATTTCAGTAATTCAACTCAAATTGTGAAACTCGTGTATTAAATAAATTCAATACACACAGACTGAAGTAGTTTAAGTCTTTGGTTCTTTTAATTGTGATGATTTTGGCTCACATTTAACAAAAACCCACCAATTCACTATCTCAACAAATTAGAATACTTCAGACCAATAAAAAAAAACATTTTTAGTGAATTGTTGGCCTTCTGGAAAGTATGTTCATTTACTGTATATGTATTCAATACTTGGTAGGGGCTCCTTTTGCTTTAATTACTGCCTCAATTCGGCGTGGCATGGAGGTGATCAGTTTGTGGCACTGCTGAGGTGGTATGGAAGCCCAGGTTTTTTTGACAGTGGCCTTCAGCTCATCTGAATTTTTTGGTCTCTTGTTTCTCTTTTTCCTCTTGACAATACCCCATAGATTCTCTATGGGGTTCAGGTCTGGTGAGTTTGCTGGCCAGTCAAGCACACCAACAGCATGGTCATTTAACCAACTTTTGGTGCTTTTGGCAGTGTGGGCAGGTGCCAAATCCTGCTGGAAAATGAAATCAGCATCTTTAAAAGCTGGTCAGCAGAAGGAAGCATGAAGTGCTCCAAAATTTCTTGGTAAACGGGTGCAGTGAATTTGGTTTTCAAAAAACACAATGGACCAACACCAGCAGATGACATTGCACCCCAAATCATCACAGACTGTGGAAACTTAACACTGGACTTCAAGCAACTTGGGCTATGAGCTTCTCCACCCTTCCTCCAGACTCTAGGACCTTGGTTTCCAAATGAAATACAAAACTTGCTCTCATCTGAAAAGAGGACTTTGGACCACTGGGCAACAGTCCAGTTCTTCTTCTCCTTAGCCCAGGTAAGACGCCTCTGACGTTGTCTGTGGTTCAGGAGTGGCTTAACAAGAGGAATACGACAACTGTAGCCAAATTCCTTGACACGTCTGTGTGCGGTGGCTCTTGATGCCTTGACCCCAGCCTCAATCCATTCCTTGTGAAGTTTCACCCAAATTCTTGAATCGATTTTGCTTGACAATCCTCATAAGGCTGCGGTTCTCTCGGTTGGTTGTGCATCTTTTTCTTCCACACTTTTTCCTTCCACTCAACTTTCTGTTAACATGCTTGGATACAGCACTCTGTGAACAGCCAGCTTCTTTGGCAATGAATGTTTGCGGCTTACCCTCCTTGTGAAGGGTGTCAATGATTGTCTTCTGGACAACTGTCAGATCAGCAGTCTTCCCCATGATTGTGTAGCCTAGTGAACCAAACTGAGAGACCATTTTGAAGGCTCAGGAAACCTTTGCAGGTGTTTTGAGTTGATTAGCTGATTGGCATGCCACCATATTCTAATTTGTTGAGATAGTGAATTGGTGGGTTTTTGTTAAATGTGAGCCAAAATCATCACAATTAAAAGAACCAAAGACTTAAACTACTTCAGTCTGTGTGCACTGAATTTATTTAATACACGAGTTTCACAATTTGAGTTGAATTACTGAAATAAATGAACTTTTCCACGACATTCTAATTTATTGAGATGCACCTGTATATTCTATGTATATTTTGAAAACAGCAGAAATAAAATGAAAACAATATTGGTTGATTTACGGTAAAATCAATGTGCCATCATGCTGTCCAGATAGGCAGCTTTGAGACAAAATCTCTGCTTTGACGGTTTGATCCACATCTATATTCAGCTAAAAATACAATCGTAAAAAGCAACTTTGTAACAATTTAACAATGCTCAACAAACGTGTGACTTTCACCGCACCAGAATGAAAAAAAAAAAAAAAACCCATAACGTTACTTTTCCATTGTGTCTTTATTTTTCATTACGCGAACTACTACTGGGGATGAAGAAATCAGCATACATTTTGATTTTGTCAAGTAAAACGGGCAATATATACAAACGCCAACAGTAAGACACGTTTGTGAGATCCAAGAGAAAACTTTTTTTCTTTTTCGTCAAACTTACCATGTGCCGCGACTCGTCTGTCGGAGAGCTTTTACTTTTCCAGGCCAGCATCGGAAAAGACTTCAGTTTTAGGGATTGTCATATCCTGTGCTTTTTGTCGTGGGGAGAATGAGCAAGTCTGCGGTATTGTCTCGGTTGTGACTCTGTCGATCAGTCGGTTACAGACCGGCCACTGAAGATGAAGCGATAAAGCGCGAGCAGCACAGTCTCGTCTAGAGTTTCACTCGCTGAAGATAATCCGCGCCCTCTAGCGGCTAACGACTCTACAGCCCATTTAAATATATACTAGAGGGTTGAATTCTGATCTTTTCCTAAGTGCATCCCAATATGTTTTTATTTTTGAATTAAACAAATAAATAAACAATAGCTTTTATACTGTCGCTGTACTGAAGTAAAAAAAAAAAATCTGAAAAATATTTACTTTATAATAAAGGAAAGGCATGCCTAAGGACAAGTCTAGAGTGAGATTTAACTGTGTGTAACCATAACAAATATTCTTGTTTTGACTGTTTGAACAGCCCTGTAGGGCCTTTACAGATGCACATTCACAAAGAAGATGGTCATTTTTTTATTTATGCACCATGTTCATGCAGTAGTTGTGTATTTACAACATTTTGAAAAATCTATAATAAAAATAGCCTAATGATAAAAGAAAGTTTTGACGTGTCTCAGTGGGTGCTACAGTGAAAAGAAAGATTTCCAGTTTAAATCATCATAAGGGGTCTTCATAAGATTTCAAATCTTATATTTTCTATATGGACCCCCTTTATGGGCCGCTGTAATATTTCACTGAAATCATATTATGTTTTTTCAAAATGTGAGGTATCAAATTAATCACAACTAATTTATTAATAGGGTAGAGTGGGGGAAAACGCTCTTAAGGATTGTGTCTTTTTTTTTTTTTTTTCAGTGAAACAAAAGTTAAATGTGTTCAGAAAAGTTATCATAGTTTTAGTGACAATGACGTAAATTATAAACCAAGTATGAAAAATGTCCAGAATTTTCATGTTATTAGATTTTTAACACAAATTTTATTTGTGCCAAGGGGGTGTTTTACCCCACCTATGGGGTAAAAACGCCCCCATGGGTGGGGTAAAATGCCCCCCAGTCTAACAAAGCAATTTGCTTTAAACATTTACAGCAAAATCAGAGTACAGGCAGTTTTAGCTTAAAATTAAAAAAGAATATAATCAATAATTATGAATTACAAAATTATAATAGTCTATTTGGGGAAAAAAAAAAAAAAGTTAGCTGATGATAACTGGCTAACTAACTAGCTTCCTGATGCTAACTTGGGGTAATTTTTAAATATACAGTCCAAATATTTTTATTCAACCAACCAGTTACAATTCATTTGATGGAAAAACTAAGGATTTGATGTTCAGAACAGAATAACTGCAGTAATTGTCCCCTGGGGGTGTTTTACCCCACACACTATGTTTGAGAAAAAAATTACGTCATTCTGAAAATATAATTATATTTTTATTAAATAACACATACTCTCTATCTACAGGCCCTACTGCTCTCGTATCATATATAACTGTGATGTTCTACAAAGCAACAAGCTTTAAAACCCTTTTTTTCTTACTGCTGAAAATTAGATCATTTACTGTGAAATCTGTTTTCTCTGCGGTACATCACCAGTGTAAGCTTCATGATGAAAACTTCTATATCACTCGTCAACGTAGTCCACAGTTACAATAAAAATTTATCTTGACTTTATCTTGTGGTTATTTTGGGAAAAACAGTAGGGGGGCGTTTTCCCCCACTCTACCTTATATTCATGTTAACATATAAACTCGTGATAATCTTATTAATTCTACAATTTAATGTTGAAGGTCATATAACTTAAATTACCTGTTTAATGGTAAACGTACTAAAAATAAGAAATAAAAAAAGCCCCAGAGATGCATGTAATATTATCTGCATTAATATTACTGGTTCATGGTTTTCAGGAGGATTTAGGTCACAAAGAAAACCTTTGCTTGTGAAATTTGAGTTCTTCTTATGTTTTTCTGCTCTATGCAGATTTTCATAACTTAAAGTAATGAAACTAAAGAATAAAGAGAGTATAGGAAGAAAAAGAGAACGGTGATGATTATGTAGGGCTTGGTTTTTGTATATATTTAAAAAAAAAATAAACTTAAAACAACCTCTAATCTGTTCATTAAATGAGCTTGCATGTTTAAAAGTGCAGATTTTTTTTTTATCCACTAGATGGCAGTACAATAAAACAAAAACAATTGTCTTCAAGAAGCCCACATTTTAATGATGAGAGTAAAACGGTCATTTTAGTTATATTCACAAATATTAATAGAAACACAAATATTAGAAAGTATACAAGGTGCATCTACAGCAATGGTTAACTAATAATATCTATACAGCTGTCAATTCAAATCCTGTAAATGTTTCAAAAGATGAAAACACTTGGTTTGTTTCCTTTAGAAATATTTATCGAATACTACAGACTTCTGTAATATTACCTGTAAGTGCTTTGGGTGCTGTTTGCTGAGTTTGCATCCTCTGTTTCTGGTTATAGAGCAGAGGTGTCAAGGTGTAACATTTAAGAAGCTCAGAGGCTTATTGGATATGGGTCAGCACATCTCTCTCACCCTCCTCCCGCTCTCTCACGCTCACTGCACATATCACCAGAAAATCTCTACAGTAACCTGAAGGCAAACATACACAGGCCTGCACCCATGCCCAGCTGCATTAAGCTCCTCAAGCACATCAGAAATCCCAAAAGTCACGTGATCCATCAGAAAGTCAAGACTTATGCAAACATTTAAAGTTTTAATAGCCAGTAAATAAGATGCAATGAAAATGTGTATCAAACAGTAAAACTGTTTGAGCACAAAAACATGTTTTATCATTACCTGGGCTCGTATTTCTCTGTAAACCATAAACATTATGCTAATAGTCCAAATGAGCTCAGAGAGACCTCAGACGAGTTCTCAAAACACAAGGTTTAACTGACGCAGGCAAATGTAAGAGAACTCTAGGGATCGTCCAAGGGAGCGCCCCTTCGTTAACTTTAATTATACCCAATGCACCTTGTGCAAATTCAATTGAAGTGGGCCTATCACAGCTACACCAAACAAATGCCTAATTACACTGCATAAACGCTCATGCACAAAGGGGTCTCCATGACGAGGTGGAAATAGGCTGCTTGAGACCTTGCTCAACCTTAAATAAGAACCTGAAGATGAGAGCTCAAAAACATAAAGCATAAAAATAACAATAAAACGTAGGGGAATTTTTCCCCTTTAATTTTTGAATTAAAGGTCATTTTGATATTTTTGTGGAGCTTTAATTGACTGGAGATTCTAATTCTTGAAATATATGATATGTTGGCATATGTAGCTTGGTTTGTATGTATGTACTGTGTGTGTGTGTGTGTGTGTGTGTGTGTATACATACACATATAAATATATATATTAAAAACATGTTTGAAAATGTATTTGAAAATGTATTTGACTTATGTAAATAATTAAATAAACAAACAATCCAGAGATCTCTGAAGACTGTGTCAAGTTTTGTGTGTGTGTGTGTGTGTGTGTGTGTGTGTGTGAGAGAGAGAGAGAGAGAGAGAGAGAGTATATATATAGTCTATGTATATAATATATTTTAATTATATATATATATATATATATATATATATATATATATATATATATATATATATATATATATATATATATATATATAAAAACTTTGTTCAGGTCAAAAAAGTAACCCTATTTATTATTATTTGAGTTTTTGTTTAAACATTTTCAAAAATCCTAACCAACAAAAACAATACAATACACGTTTATAAGTGCTTTACACGAAATTACTCTATTTTATCTCCTAGAACATAAAATAAAATCTAAATATAAATGAATATATTAATTTATATTTAGTATTAATTAGTATTAGTATTAGTATTAATTTATATTTAGATTCTATTTTATATTCTAGGAGATAATTCCATTATTTTTTGCATATATATATATACATACATACATATATATATATATATATATATATACATACATATACATATATATATATATATACATACATATATATATATATATATATACATATATATATATATATATATACATATATATATATATATATATATATACATATATATATATATATATATATATACATATATACATATATATATATATATATATATATATATATATATATATATATATATATATATATATATATTCCAAAAATTAATGGAATTTAATGACTATATGGCATTATCTGATTGGTTCTTTGCATTTAATTCCTCTTCTTGGCCCATCAAGATGTCTTCCTAATGTGCAATTTACGCTTGTGATGACTGTACACCATAACGCGCGTTAAAATCATTTTATATTTCCTTCGTTTGTCTAAAAAGTAACTAGTTGCTTTCATGGCTAGCTCAGTCAGTAAAGGTGGGAAGCGTTAACGTATGTCTGCAATCCTCTTATTTTGTCCCTGACCTAGTATGGATTAGATTCATCTGCGGGTCACTTTCAAAGGACTTTCACTGAATAGAGAAACATCTAGGCCTCTAGATAAATTTTAGTGTATATACATAAAACGCAAATCGCTTTTTTTGTTATTTGATTTGATTATAAGGATGCATTTAATTATTGTCAAGCTCGTCAAGGATTTCAGAAACTGCGATGTAAAGGAAATAAGGTAAAAATTTAGGCTAACTAATTTTGACAACACTATCGAGTAGCTGTACTGCAATATTCATAACAGTGTAAGCTGTACAATGTTACTGAACGTTAGGTGTGAATTGTGAAGGTGCAAAGGGCACCTGGATTGATGACTGCATGCATTAAGTAGCTCTCCAGGGTGCTGAAGTTGAATCTCTCAACGCCACTGACGCGCTTCATCAAACTCTTGTTTGTGAGCTGAGATCAACTCAACATTTGTTTATGCCCTCGGCGTGACTGATGCTGGAAAACCGCCGTGAAAGATGACCGTCTAACCATATGAAGGATATAAATCTACGTTATTAAAGAAAACACTGGAGGAAAGAGGTAAAACTTTGTGGAGATGTTTTCATGCATCAAGAGGCCCATATAAATAATGGTAAGTTCAGTTTCTCAATTGCATTTTATGTACCAATGTGTTTCAGTTTGTTCACTAGCATAAATAGAAGTGCAGAAAAATGTGCAGTTATTTTATTTATTTATTTATTTATTCATTCCTTTTTTTGCATTTGTAGTGCATCAGAAATCTGGTAGTGAAACAATTTCACAAATAATTACAAAGAAATGGCAAGTAACACATTGAAATTTAAATGTAGAAAGACTGAAGTATTATTTTCTTGTAAAATCACTCCAATAACCTGTTTTATTTTCAACTTTGAAAAAATCATACAGTTAATAATATGATAATACTTTGCATGAAATGTTTTAATTATTATGTCAGAGAGAAATATTTTCTCATCGTCATAAAAAGTTTATGTAATTTCTATGTTCTAATCTTTTAGATAGAATCGTGTAGTCGAGTTTCAACTCTAATTAAATTTTAAATTAACTGCAGCTTGTCAATTTCGAACTACTTTGATCAACTTTGGTGAGATGAAATGATTACACTCTACATAAAATATACAACCTAGCTGTGGATATAACAGATAAGCCTATATTTTTGAATATTTGGCCTTGAAAACTGATCACTGACTTCAATTCATGTCTAATCTTCTGTTTTCTAGGTGTCTCTTTGTAACATCCATCTCTCATAACGGCTTCTGACGGCGGACAATGCAACATATTCACCTCCCATTCGGAGGTGCTTTATGGGAGTTATCCAGTTACCCCTGCTGCCCCGTCCTCCGGAGCAGACACAGCCTCTCTACGCTCCCGTTTTACAGCATTACACTATGGATTATTCTTGGTGTTTTGACATTTCCATGCTGTGTCCAATGCCTGATTTTCAAAGTAGGCGTCCTGGGGCCTTGGAACTGTGACCCTTATTATGCAAAATCACTTCCTTCCATTGCGTCCAGACTGGCTGTTGGCCGCATAAACGAGGATTTTAGTTTAGACCTGGGCTGTACGATGGACTTCGTCATCCTTCAAGAGGCTTGCGAGACTTCCAAAGCCTTGACCTCATTTGTACAATATGAGAACGCGGTTGATGCGTTTGTAGGCCCTTCAAATCCAGGATACTGCAATGCTGCGGCGCTCATGGGCAAGAATTGGGACAAGTCTATGTTTTCATGGGCGTGCATTAACTATGAGTTAGACCGGGTCGAGGGCTACCCAACATTTGCGCGAACTTTACCGTCCCCGACACGGGTGCTCTTCAGTGTGCTTAGGTTTTTCAGCTTGGCTAACATAGCTATCGTGTCTTCTAATGAGGATATATGGATTGACACGGCTGCCAAATTGGCTAGTGCTCTCAGAAACCAGGGGCTTCCTGTTGGCATCGTTGTGTCCATGGGGAATAATGACACCATGCTGGAGAACACGTTGCTGAGCATACGAAACGCAGAGGAGATAAAAGGTAAAGTGTTTTGGACACATCAATTTGCAGTTTCTGCAGAAACATTGAGGCATTAAAAGATTTTTGCTCTAGTAAATATTTCTCAGTATTTTTTAAGTCAATTTCTGTATAGACTTTTTAAGATGACAATTTTAACCAGTAAAACAAAAATGATCATATAAATCATAAACAATTGTTTTAACCAATAAATACTATGATTACTTTAATATATGATAACTTCCCTTTCACTTTAAAATTACAATTCTATTATTTATAATTATACAGTATATAAAAGTAATTAAATTATTTTTATAATTTATATATTGTAATTACACTTTAGTGTATATATTATACTTTATTTAAAGCTATTATAATAAAAACTAATATATTTACAGTTCTTTTCAAATGATTATATACTTTGGATGTTTGTCAATGTGTATTTCTCAGTATTTCTGAAAGACAGACCTTGAAGGCTTTTTAAGATTTCTCTACAAAACAATTCAGGAAACAGAAAAAATGTAAAAGGCAACATATCAAAGCACAAACCATTGTTTTAACCAATTCATATAATGATTAATAAATTGGATACATTTAAAATTGAAGAAACATGTCAACTCTCCCTTGTCAACCTTTAATTATATACATACATATATATATGTGTGTGTGTGTGTGTGTGTGTATACTTAATATTTTATACAATATTTAGAAATATTATAATACTAATATATTTATTCTTTTTTAAAGAGAGAGAACTAAGTATTTAAAACCAACATAAAAACAACTGCTATCAAAAAATAAAAACAAAAAAATAAATAATAATAAAAAAATGCGGGCATAATTGGACTCAAAATCATGTTACAAGATCATATATATTATGATTAATCAGATGGCAGCTGAAAGTTTGCTTTATCTCTCATCATTTCACTTTCTTTTGCTACAGTGGTCAAAATGTGGTTTATCTTTTACAAACTAACAAAAAAGCATTTATTTAAACCTGTGTGTAAATGCATGCACTACGTTTGTTGCTCAATTAAAGATGCTTATGTGAAACTAAGGTTTCTAAAATTTTAAACTTTGGTTTAAAGGTTTGTTCAATTCATTCAACTGTCACACAAATTTCTAATCATGACCCTTTTTAAAAATTGAATAAAACATTTTATGTTTAGGTACAAAGTACATTATATTTTCTAAATTATGATTCAACACAAATGAATTTATTTTTCATGTGTTTCAGTCATCATTATGTGCATGCACTCAGCACTTATTGGAGGAGATCAACAAACGTCTTTCCTAACGAAGGCCTATGACATGGGATTGACGAATGGTCAGTATGTGTTTATACCATACGACACCCTCCTGTACAGCCTACCCTACACCAACACCACCTACTTCCCACTGCAAAACAACACCAAACTGCGCAAAGCCTACGACGCTGTACTCACCATCACCGTAGAGTCAGACCTGATGTCATTCAACGAAGCGTACAATATGGCCAAACGATTCGGAGAACTGATGGTGCCACAAGAGCCAGAGCAGGTGTGCACGGTGCACTTTCAAACATTTATGAGTCTTATTTGTACACATGCATAAAACATTACATTAAAAGGTTCTGCTACATTTCAGGTCTCTCCGCTCTTTGGTACAATCTACAACAGTTTGTACCTGCTTGCCAAGGCCATGCACAACACCAGAAGAGCTGGTAAGTGGTTCTCCGGGTCCAACCTGGCCTCCTTCACAAGGAACATTTCATTTTCCGGGTTCAACCAGAACATCCGCACGGACGCCCAAGGGAACGGGCAGACCGACTACGTGATCTTAGACACTGATGGCTGGGGATCTGAACTTTATCGTTGCTTTTATGTGAACCTGACGTTAGATAAGGTGCTGTTCGCCGGCACGTACATTCATTTCCCTGCGGGTTCACCTCCACCTTCAGACTCCAGCTGCTGGTTTGACCCCAATGCCATCTGCACAGGAGGTACAACAAACCCACACAAAATCATACTCAATGAGAAACATATATTTGACTTTTAATAGTTTTATTTTCTTCAGCTATCTTCAATCATTTTAGTAAATGATCAACATTAAACATTATTATTATTCTTTTAAGAAATATTTTAAAAGAAAATATCAGTTTTTATCCAAAATAATTACGATTAAATTAGTTACATTAGCAACTTTCTCTCTTTCTCACTCTCTCTATATATTTATATTTATACATTTATATATAAGCAAAGTCAAAATAAAATTAATATCTTTATGCTGATTTTTTTTGTTGTAAATAATTAATTTTAAACATTATTATTTTTATTATTCAAAGCCAAATAATTTGAAGAAATAATTAATTACAATTTCAATTTAAAAATTAAAATTAAACAGTAATATTTTATTTTTAATCATGCTAACAAATATGACATTGCTGTTTTCATATGATTATTGTCAGTCACATCATGACTGTATAATTTATTATTATTATTATTATTAATATTTATTATTATTATTATTATTATTATTATTATTATTATTATATTAAGCCATAATTTCAGTAAATTAATTTAAATTTTAATATGACATTGTTTTTTATATGATGACTGTTAACTGATGCATATCATTGTATGTATAATTAGTAACTTATATGCTATGTATTTGTTAACTAATTTATTCTTTTGTGTTATAGGTGTGGAAATAACATATGTCATCATAGCATTTGTGATTGTCCTCATTATGGTTCTTGGTTCTATTGGTCTAACTCTATTTGTAAGGTAATATTGCTGTGGTTTTGATAAGATCCTATGATATTTGTTTCATTTCATGAATATATAAGGTACAAGAAGTTGTGTGTGATCTTGTCTGATCTTTGTAGGAGGCGAATCCAACAAATCCAGCTGATCAAAGGGCCCAACAGAATCCTGCTTACACTTGAGGACCTGACCTTCATCAACCCTCAGCTGAGCAAGAGGGTATGCATCACCTGACCAGCTGCTTTCTTTAAACATTAAGCCCTTTTTTTATTTTTTGTAAATTTTTTACGTATCTCTTTTCTCACAGAAAATCACCCTTGAGGATCTTAGCGACTCAAAAAGTTACATTGAGGAGAAGAGCACAGGTGAACGTTCCCGCTCTGTGAATAGCATGGCAACAGCAACGCATGAAACTTCAAACGTGGCTGTATATGAGGTGATTTTATGTGTCATTTAAATTTTTTTTTATTGAACACCCCATGTTTTTTTCAACGTGACAATTGAAATCATTTTGATCTTTGCAGGGCGACTGGGTGTGGCTAAAAAAATTTAAGGAGGGACATTTCAAGGAGGTTAAACAGAGCACCACTAAGATCTTCACCAAGGTATTGGCTCAAAACACTTAATTTAAAACGAACAGTTTGGTATGAGCTTGTTCTCTGAGTGACACTTCCTATCGTCTTTACAATTCCCAGATGAAGGACCTACGGAATGAAAATGTTAATCCATTTTTGGGGTTCTTCACCGATTGTGAGATGTTTGCTATTGTGACTGAACACTGTTCTCGGGGGAGTCTACACGATCTCCTTCGCAATGAAGATGTCAAACTGGACTGGATGTTTAAATCCTCTTTAGTGCTGGATCTCATCAAGGTACTTTTGAACATTATAATGAATATTAATGTAAAAATATGACCTCCAGATCATTTTCAAATGCCTTTATAATGTCTGTCTTTGGTTTCTGGTACCCATCCAACAGGGCATGAAATATCTTCACCACAGGGAATTTCCTCATGGCCGCCTGAAGTCTCATAATTGTGTAGTAGATGGACGTTTTGTCTTAAAGATCACTGATTATGGATACAATGAGATTCTTGAGACCCAGAAAGCGCCAAAGGAGACCCCACCTCCAGAGGGTATGGGTGTTTACTTTTATAAAATCTGGTTTATTTACAATGCAAATCTCACTTTTACTCCATTCAAGTCTCTGATATTAAACAAAAATATGATAAGGCAATTCTTTGTCGCTCAGATCTATTCTGGACGGCTCCTGAATTCCTCAGAGACCCTGAAAGTCCACGGAAAGGAACTTATAAAGGAGATGTGTACAGTTTTTCGATTATACTTCAAGAAGTGGTGGTCAGAGGAGGGCCGTACTGCATGCTCGGCTTGACTCCTGAAGGTTGGTTATAAAGAAAATCTACAATATTATTTCTCTTACAGTATTAGTTTGAAGAACCAGTTTTAAAGAGGTAAACAGGTTGTTACGACAGTAACTGGGCAGGTATTATCAGTGAAATTTGGCATCTCTTTATAAGCAACGGCATGTTTATTGTATCCACAGAGATAATAAGGAAGGTGAAGAAACCTCCGCCTATGTGCAGGCCCACTGTCGCTCCAGATCAAGCTCCACTGGAATGCATCCAGTTAATGAAGCAGTGCTGGAGTGAACAGCCTGATAGAAGGCCTCCTTTTGATCAGATCTTTGATCAGGTGAGTTTAGTGTAGTTGTTTTTGGAGTTTATTGAGTGCATTGGCTAACAGAGTAGCAAACAGGATTTAACGAATTTTGTAGTTTTTAGAATGGTTGATTACTTTGTGTAATGATTTTACAGTATATTGTGTAAGCCATTTTATTTTATAGCATTTTATTTATTTTATTGTTATTTATTGTATTCCATTATTTTTTTTAGCATCATAATTGATTTATTTTGTGTTATTTGATGTATTATTACTATTATTAATTATATATTTTGAAATTTTTTTTAAATAAAATAATACTTTCATTTAGTAAGAATGCATGAAACTGATCAAAAGTGACAATAAAACACTTCTAATTTTACAAAAGATTTCAGATATTTCAAATAAATTGTGTTCTTTTGAACTTCGTATTCATCAAAGAATACTGAAAAAATGTGTCATGGTTTCCACAAAAATATTGGTAGTAATAAGAAATGTTTCTTGAACACCAAATCAGCATATTAAAATGATTTCTGAAGGATCATGTGACACTGAAGACTGGAGTAATGGCTGCTGAAAATTCAGCTTTGCCATCACATGAATAAAAAACATTTTAAAATATGTTAAAAATTATTTTAAATTGATCTTATTTATTTTATAAGTTATTTTAAAGTTTATCAATAGTTAATACATTTTACAATATTACTGATGTACTGTAATCTTGTAATCAAATAAATACAAATACAGCCTTGGTGAGCAAAAGAGGCTATGACCCCAAATATTTGAATATATATATATATATATATATATATATATATATATATATATATATATATATATATATATATATATATATATATATATATATATATATATATATATATATATATATATATATCTCACTGGATTGCTTTACTTCCAAATTTTACATTAAAGACACTTTCATTAAAGTTTCTTGGCAAAGGTCTAAAAGACAACTATATCATGATTTTTTTTAATATTCCGTGATAATGGTTCCTTATTTTCTGTTCTCAGTTCAAGCTCATCAACAAGGGCAAAAAGACCAATATTATTGACTCCATGTTGCGTATGCTGGAGCAGTACTCCTCTAACCTGGAGGACCTGATCAGGGAAAGAACAGAGGAGCTGGAGGTAGAGAAACAGAGAACAGAGAAGCTTCTGGCTGAGATGCTTCCTCCGTGAGTATACGTTTTCATACACCAACACACCCTTACACATACTTCATTTTATTTTCTCCAGTAAGACATGTTCCTGGATCAACATCTATGTCAAATTAAGCTTCATGTCAATTTTCATTCACAGTTCTGTGGCAGAAGCTCTGAAAACCGGTGCCTCCGTGGAGCCAGAGTACTTTGATCAAGTCACCATCTACTTCAGTGACATTGTAGGCTTCACCACCATCTCATCCCTTAGTGACCCAATTGAGGTTGTAGACCTGCTAAATGACCTTTACTCCCTATTTGATGCTGTGCTTGGCAGCCACGATGTCTACAAGGTACGTTTGGAACTCTGAGTGAACCGAACAGAAATTGATTTCCATGAAAAGCCAGTTAACTCTTCTTCATCACAGGTTGAAACTATTGGAGATGCCTACATGGTGGCCTCTGGGCTGCCGAAGAGGAACGGCAACAAGCACGCAGCCGAGATCGCCAATATGTCCCTGAACATTCTCAGCTCCGTGGGCTCCTTCAAGATGCGGCACATGCCAGAAGTTCCGGTCAGAATACGGATCGGCATTCACTCAGGTGAGCTCTCAATCTCCAGCTGTTTTCATCTGCTTAGTGGTACTGAAAAATACCCCTCTTGTGATGCTCATGTAATCTTTTGATGTCCAAATTTGTACTTCTCGTCCCTTGTCCTATCATGTTTCTTCTCTGTCCAGGGTCGTGTGTTGCTGGAGTCGTGGGTCTAACTATGCCTAGATACTGCCTTTTTGGAGACACAGTCAACACCGCCTCTCGTATGGAATCTACAGGGTTGCGTATGTTCCATTCAGATGTTTTTTGTGATATACTAACCCATGATGTACTGTAATGAGAAGATACATCAATAAACATTATTTCCTTCAGCTTACAGAATTCATGCGAACATTAGTACAGTGAATATTCTCCGCTCACTGAACGATGGCTACAAAATAGAAGTCCGAGGAAAGACTGAGCTTAAGGTACTAACATAATCATACTAATAAATAACTAAATAATATTTGAACCTACACTACCGTTCAAATATATGTGGTCAGTTAATACTTTCATTCAGCAAGGATGCATTAAATTGATCAAAAGTGACATTAGAGACATTTATAATGTAAAAGATTTCTATTTTAAATAAGTGATCATTTTTATTCAGCACCAAATTAGTATATTAGAATGATGTTAAAATGTATTGAAATGGTAAATAATAATTTAAAATTGCAAAAAAACAAAAAACAACAACAACAAAAAAAAAAAAAAAACACATTTTTTCCCTATATTTTTGATCAAATAAATGCAGCCTTGGTGAGCATGAAAGACTTCTTTCAAGAACCTTAAAAAAATCTTACTGACCCCCAAACTTTTGCAGTAACTTACTGTGGATATTTTTTATTTTTATTCATGTTTATGGATTTTTTTTTTTTAGGGGAAAGGCATTGAAGAAACATACTGGCTTGTTGGAAAGTCTAATTTTACAAAGCCTTTGCCAAAACCACCAGAGATCAAACCAGGGTAAGTATTTAATAGTATTTTACCATTTATTTTAAACAAATAAAAATTTTGTATGCACACACACACACACACACACATTATATATATATATATATATATATATATATATATATATATATATATATATATATATATATATATATATATATATATATATATATAAATTATACAAATTAACTTAGCATTTAATGTAAAGCAGTGGCCTTTTTATTTTACTGCACTTTATTTTACTGAATATAAATTGTATTTTACAGCACCACTTTCCAAATAAATTGTACTTTTAGATTCATTTTGTGGTTTAGATTAATTCTCTTTGTACTTATGAATGGAATACTATTTATGGATTGGATAATTGGATTTATGCATCAGGGAAGACAACCATGGTTTGAAACCTGAGGACATTGAGGCTTACAGGAAAAGGAAAGCTGAGAAAAAGGCATGAACCTGTAGACATTTGCAAGGAGGTAGTACCTTGCATGCTGTGCTGTATTTGCCATTTGGTTAGGGTGTTTTCTGGTGGGTTTGTTTGTGCTGTGATGGTGGTTATTGTGGTGTTGGACTTTCTGCTTATCCGATTCTTTGTGCATGTTGTGTATTGTTGCAGTTTTTGTGAAATGCATTGCTTACCAATGTCCAAAAAAAAAAAGATCTACAATTCTGTCATCATTGATAACTTTCTAAATTATTTCTCATCTTTTAGAGATAACTGGCAAGACATGATGACGGAGGAGATCAAGTCAATATTTCGCAAGGCCAACAGACAAGTGGACAAGCCCAAAATCTGAGAAGCCCAAGGATGTTAAAACTGACCAAGAAGGAAAGACACATGACAAGTTGCATGGGAGAGAAACAAAGGACAACACAAGCATGTGTGTTTCACTGCAGCTTACAAAGACTACTTTAATAGGATTGGTTGTCGTCTATCTAATTCGACTCTGCCCAGCGCAGCAGAAACAACAACGCTAATGAAATGGCCGCTGAAGAACAAGTAGTCAGTGAAAGTGTATTCCTTTCCCAATGTCTAACAATGTCACTCTTACTCTGTTTTGGTCACAGAGTGGCTCAGTGTGCATCTGTTACCGAAGGCAACTTCACATTTAGTTTTTTTTTTCACAGATGTTTCGCATTTTGTGTTCTCACATATTTGTTACTCATGGTGGAGCTTTAATTGATTTTCTTTGATCTTCTCTAACCAAAAAACAATGTAGTGACATAATCAGATTTGGCGAGGCTTAGTGGACATCTGCTGCAAAGACCAAATGGGATATTCTAGCAGTGTTTATGCAAAAGCCAAATCGACTGAGGTTGGTTGATAGCAAGCGATTGCAAATGTAAGGCTGCTGTGTGTTGTCTCTGGACTCGTGAAAATATGACTGTGTTTATGCTGAGTAAGAAGATGCTTAAGAGAAATTACAAAATGGAATGCAACAATTCTGTGAATTCTGATCATTTATCCAAATACGTTTATTTATACTATGCAGAATATTTATTAGTTGTACCTTGCAATACATTTAGAAAACAGGGCAAAACTGATACTGCTTTTAAATTACATATAAAATCAGACTAATCAGTTTAATAAAGGGTCCTGTCTCTCTCTGATGAAGCACATGTGCTTGTACTGGATATAATGTGAAATATTTAAGACGCTGTGCAGTTTAAGTTGTATTAAACATGTAGGCTGGGTTTGTCTGAGAGGGATTGACTGCCTTACATAAGCTGTTTAAAATGATAACTTGCGTTTTCTGTAAATCAAAACTATCAGGCACAGCCTGAGTGGCATTTTTAATTATAATTTTTCTGACTGATCTCATTTTCTGGGAGTCAATGTCAAGGCCGGTCAGATCTCAACAGGCCTCTCTGTAATAGTTCAGTTTTGCACTTCTAGCATTTTTAATTGTTTGTTAAACATGTATATACGTACTGTACAATATTATACTATAATTGTTACTTTTCATGAGCAATTGTATTGATAAGGATAGCAGTAGTAAAAGTTCAATTTCATGCTAGTAAAAGACAATGTTGTTCTGATGCTCCATACAGACAATAACATAGTTGAACAAGTCATTTTTTGCCATGTTTTTTTGTTTCTTCTTACATGAAAGCAGAGTAACAGCCTCAGTAAACAATAATTTCCATCATTTCAAAACAGATGAGTCACCTGATTCACGGTTTAACGGCGTACGTCTGACAAGAAAAGCAGCAGCTAGAAAAATTGTTTAACTGTTTAAGTTAATTTAAGTTGTTTAATTTTTTAAGGCTACCGATGTCAATCAGGTTTGATATTAGCTAGATTTCGCAGAAGATCAAGGCAAGCACCAAATCTGGTTCTTGTCACTTTGATGAACACTTCCGTTCAGTTCCCCTCAAGATTATTTCCTATTTGGTTTTTAGTATGGCGATTTTTTTGATTTATGAAAAAACTAAAGTATGCCCAGCAGGCGCCAGACGTCTATGTAACGTCAGGTTGACGTCGGACATGACGTCGGACAAACGTTGCATTTTGGTTGAAAATGAAAATCGGGTTGACGTCAATATTTGACGTCAATTTGACGTTGACTTAACGTTGGATTTTGGTTGCACAACCTAAAAACAACAAAATCTCAACATCAGCTGACATCGGTATTGGACATCAATTTAACATTGACATTAGACGTTGAATTTACGTTGAATTTTGGTCACCCGACGTCGCAACCGAAATTTAACCAAATATCAACGTCTTATGACGTTGTGTGCCTGTTTTGTGCCTGCTGGGTGTGTTTAACTTCAACGATTTGTTTTACAACACAAAGTACTTTAAAAACTTGCGTACGTTGCTAACAAGTTGTATTTAAGCAGTAGGCCTACAGTATTTAAGCTATAGAATCGAACGTTCGCAAAACCCGCCCACCCTTAGTTACTGTTGCCATGACCGACAAACAATGCCGCTCTCACACTACACACAAACAATGAGCGACAAACAATGCCGCTCTCACACTGCACATATACTAGGCGTATCTTCACTGTATGTGTAATAAAATTAAATATGACAAGCACAACTCTGCCTTTTTTGTTAAATGTCAGTTTTAATGAACAATAATAGCCATTATAAAAGTATAAGTATAAGAGACTTAACGTTATGTAATAGGAAATAAAGACAAAAGCAAACAATTCAGTCAAATCAAATGTATGTAACGTTAACAAAGTCAGCGCTGTATTACCATTAATAAATAAATAATTTATGAAACATAACTTTGTGCTCAGCCAAAACGATATGACCTGGAAGAAATAATAGATTCACAAGACCAAAGATGACCTGTTAGATATACCCCAAACAAATTTTACCTCATGTTTAACCACTACAGAGACATCAGAGCCAGCGGCAAGTTTCAGAAGGACTAGCCGCGGTGAGGCTGCTCTCGGCGGATACATGAGCACTGAGCGCCCGGTGATCGCGTGGAGCTCACGTCTCCGAAAACGGTGAAAAAAATGTTCAAATAGGCGCTATCTTTATAAATAAACCGCAGATTTGTGTTTTAAACATCTACATTCTCGCCTGAAATACTCTTAGATAGGGATGGGTAGCTCGACACCTAGTATCGACACACGTTTCGAGTTTTTGACAGTGGTTCGAAACCGCATACTCAGCGAGTAGGTACTTAATTTCAATTAGTACTTACTTATCGAGCGCTAAACGAGTACGTACTCTACAGGCAAATCTCGTTAAGCATGAATGTGATCCGCCATGTTGACGTTGTTCTTCTTCTTCTTCTTTGGTGTTTATTGGCGGTTGGCAACCTAACTTGTTGGTGCATTACCGCCACCGATTGGAATGGAGTATGGATCAGGATATTTGCTTGTAAACATGATAGAAATAAACATAAAAACCAAGCAAAACAAATAAACAAATTGGAAAATAAAACAAAACAAATGAAAAAAAAAAAATCAATCAAAACTCTATATTCTTTTATATAATTTACTTTCTTTCACAAATTTAATAATATCATTATACAACTTGCTAGCTGTTTTCCCTAATAGACCTGATAAAGAAAAGTCATGGTGTTTTACGTTCTTCAGTGCCTTAATAAGGTGACGCCTCTCATTGTTGTATTTCCTACAGTGAAGTAGTACATGCTCAACTGTTTCTTGTTGGCTACAGTGTATGCATTCCCCAGTTGGGTGTTTCCCAATTTTATATAGTGTACTGTTAAGTCCAGTATGACCTATTCTCATCCGAGTTAGGATACTCCCTTCTCTTCGATTCCTGCTCTCCCTCCTCCCAGCACCAACTTGTTTTTGTATATTGTATAAATGTCTACCTGTTTCATTGTCATCCCAATATATCTGCCATACTGATTTTGCATATGCTCTTATGAGTACTTTAGCTTCTGCTTTACTTAACGGGACTTGAAAATCTACTTCCTTTATTCTTAGAGTTTGTTTAGCCAGAACATCCACCTTCTCATTTCCCTCCACACCAGCATGAGCAGGAACCCAAATGAAACATGTAGATATACCCATAACTTTTATATTATACATCTTACGGAATATCTCATTGATAATATCCATCCTAACTAATGACCTGCCAGATCTTATACTTTCAAGTGATGAGTAGCTATCTGATGCAATGACAGTGTTTTTTATTTTCTTCTCCTCTATCCACTGCAGGGCCAGTAATATTGCCAATAATTCTGTTGCATATACTGACAAATGATTGGTTACTCTTTTCTTAATACAACAATCAGTCATTGGAATATATACTGCTGCACCTGCAAATCCTGTTTCAGGATCTTTGGATCCATCCGTAAATAAAAACACAGATTCTGGATATTGTTCCTTAAAATAATTCTGGACTATAAACCATGTTGGAAGTTGTACCGAATTATCTTTCAATTCCTGCTGTATATTGAGGTCAACATTTGGCATCGGGCAATCGGGCGATTTTTTTGATTTATGAAAAAACTAAAGTATGCCCAGCAGGCGCCAGACGTCTATGTAACGTCAGGTTGACGTCGGACATGACGTCGGACAAACGTTGCATTTTGGTTGAAAATGAAAATCGGGTTGACGTCAATATTTGACGTCAATTTGACGTTGACTTAACGTTGGATTTTGGTTGCACAACCTAAAAACAACAAAATCTCAACATCAGCTGACATCGGTATTGGACATCAATTTAACATTGACATTAGACGTTGAATTTACGTTGAATTTTGGTCACCCGACGTCGCAACCGAAATTTAACCAAATATCAACGTCTTATGACGTTGTGTGCCTGTTTTGTGCCTGCTGGGTGTGTTTAACTTCAACGATTTGTTTTACAACACAAAGTACTTTAAAAACTTGCGTACGTTGCTAACAAGTTGTATTTAAGCAGTAGGCCTACAGTATTTAAGCTATAGAATCGAACGTTCGCAAAACCCGCCCACCCTTAGTTACTGTTGCCATGACCGACAAACAATGCCGCTCTCACACTACACACAAACAATGAGCGACAAACAATGCCGCTCTCACACTGCACATATACTAGGCGTATCTTCACTGTATGTGTAATAAAATTAAATATGACAAGCACAACTCTGCCTTTTTTGTTAAATGTCAGTTTTAATGAACAATAATAGCCATTATAAAAGTATAAGTATAAGAGACTTAACGTTATGTAATAGGAAATAAAGACAAAAGCAAACAATTCAGTCAAATCAAATGTATGTAACGTTAACAAAGTCAGCGCTGTATTACCATTAATAAATAAATAATTTATGAAACATAACTTTGTGCTCAGCCAAAACGATATGACCTGGAAGAAATAATAGATTCACAAGACCAAAGATGACCTGTTAGATATACCCCAAACAAATTTTACCTCATGTTTAACCACTACAGAGACATCAGAGCCAGCGGCAAGTTTCAGAAGGACTAGCCGCGGTGAGGCTGCTCTCGGCGGATACATGAGCACTGAGCGCCCGGTGATCGCGTGGAGCTCACGTCTCCGAAAACGGTGAAAAAAATGTTCAAATAGGCGCTATCTTTATAAATAAACCGCAGATTTGTGTTTTAAACATCTACATTCTCGCCTGAAATACTCTTAGATAGGGATGGGTAGCTCGACACCTAGTATCGACACACGTTTCGAGTTTTTGACAGTGGTTCGAAACCGCATACTCAGCGAGTAGGTACTTAATTTCAATTAGTACTTACTTATCGAGCGCTAAACGAGTACGTACTCTACAGGCAAATCTCGTTAAGCATGAATGTGATCCGCCATGTTGACGTTGTTCTTCTTCTTCTTCTTTGGTGTTTATTGGCGGTTGGCAACCTAACTTGTTGGTGCATTACCGCCACCGATTGGAATGGAGTATGGATCAGGATATTTGCTTGTAAACATGATAGAAATAAACATAAAAACCAAGCAAAACAAATAAACAAATTGGAAAATAAAACAAAACAAATGAAAAAAAAAAAATCAATCAAAACTCTATATTCTTTTATATAATTTACTTTCTTTCACAAATTTAATAATATCATTATACAACTTGCTAGCTGTTTTCCCTAATAGACCTGATAAAGAAAAGTCATGGTGTTTTACGTTCTTCAGTGCCTTAATAAGGTGACGCCTCTCATTGTTGTATTTCCTACAGTGAAGTAGTACATGCTCAACTGTTTCTTGTTGGCTACAGTGTATGCATTCCCCAGTTGGGTGTTTCCCAATTTTATATAGTGTACTGTTAAGTCCAGTATGACCTATTCTCATCCGAGTTAGGATACTCCCTTCTCTTCGATTCCTGCTCTCCCTCCTCCCAGCACCAACTTGTTTTTGTATATTGTATAAATGTCTACCTGTTTCATTGTCATCCCAATATATCTGCCATACTGATTTTGCATATGCTCTTATGAGTACTTTAGCTTCTGCTTTACTTAACGGGACTTGAAAATCTACTTCCTTTATTCTTAGAGTTTGTTTAGCCAGAACATCCACCTTCTCATTTCCCTCCACACCAGCATGAGCAGGAACCCAAATGAAACATGTAGATATACCCATAACTTTTATATTATACATCTTACGGAATATCTCATTGATAATATCCATCCTAACTAATGACCTGCCAGATCTTATACTTTCAAGTGATGAGTAGCTATCTGATGCAATGACAGTGTTTTTTATTTTCTTCTCCTCTATCCACTGCAGGGCCAGTAATATTGCCAATAATTCTGTTGCATATACTGACAAATGATTGGTTACTCTTTTCTTAATACAACAATCAGTCATTGGAATATATACTGCTGCACCTGCAAATCCTGTTTCAGGATCTTTGGATCCATCCGTAAATAAAAACACAGATTCTGGATATTGTTCCTTAAAATAATTCTGGACTATAAACCATGTTGGAAGTTGTACCGAATTATCTTTCAATTCCTGCTGTATATTGAGGTCAACATTTGGCATCGGGAATAACCAAGGAGGAATGGAAGAAATTGAAACTGTATCGCTGTACTGTAATTGATGAAATCCTATATTTCTTGCTTTTGCATTACCTATCCATCCAAAACTTGTAAAATTTGTTTCATTATGTTCCCAGCATTCTGTTAATATACTTTTGACAGGATGATACTCATTTTGTCCCTGCAGATTAACCCAGTATGCCATCATTAATTTAACTCTTCTGATTCTTAAAGGCATTTCTCCCATTTCCACCTGCATCGACGATACCGGAGATGTTTTAAATGATCCACTGCAGATTCTAAGAGCCTGAGCTTGCAAAACATCTAATCTCTTAAGGTTTGATTCTGCTGCTGACATGTAAGCTATACATCCATAATCAAAAACAGATCTCATGAGAGCCCAGTATATATTTTGCAGGGATGCTCTACTTGCTCCCCATTCCTGTCCTGATAAACAACGAAGTATGTTGATGACCTTTTTACTTTTGTCCTTAATTTTATCCAGATGAACTTTCCATGTCAGTTTTTCATCAAACCAAACTCCAAGAAACCTAACAGCTCTAACCTGCTCCAGAGGTTGCCCATAAAGTTGTAAAGAGAGGGGTGTGATTTTATGCCGCCTTGAGAAGCAAATGACCTGTGTTTTTGATACAGAAAGTTTAAAACCCCATTTATTTGTCCATTTTTCCACCTCTACTATTGCAGCTTGCATTTTTTTATTAACATATGATATATTGCGCCCTCTAATCCACAAAGCCCCGTCATCTGCATACAAAGATTTTCCTACGTTTTGTTCAACCCGAGAGAAAATATCATTAATCATTATGTTAAATAATAGCGGACTACACACACTACCTTGTGGAGTTCCATTCTCCGCTGAATATACTTTGGAATATTCTTTACCTACCCTTACTTGTATTTTCCTGTCAAATAAAAAGTCCAAAATCCAATTATATGGTCTACCGCCAATTCCTAATGATTTTAGCTTTATCAATAATCCTTCTTTCCAGAGCATATCATACGCCTTTTCCACATCAAAGAAGACAGCTATAACTACTTCTTTGTTGGTCTGTGCTTTCCTGATATCAGATTCTAGGCACAAAACAGAGTCCATTGTGTTACGACCCCTACGAAACCCACTCTGGTATGGAGATAAAAGAGCTTTACTTTCTAGGAAATACGTTATTCTCTCTGTGATCATTCGTTCCATGATTTTACATAAATGGGAGGTCAAGGCAATGGGTCTGTAACTAGAAGGATCTGATGGGTCTTTACCTGGTTTAAGAACTGGCACTATTATTGCTTGTTTCCATACCAAAGGGAGCTGCCCAGTATCCCAAATTTGGTTAAACAGTTTTAACACTACTTCCAGTGTTTTATCTGTCATGTGTGCCAACATTTTATAACATACTCCATCCTTCCCTGGAGTAGTCTGTCTAGCACTAATGATTGCTCTTCTCAACTCAAATATGTTTAAAGGTAAGTCTAAAGGATTTTCTGACATCTCATTTTTCTTTAAAATATTAGGGAATTCCATTAATGTTTTATTCCTACACTGCCTGGCCACTTCAGAAAGATTATCTGAGCTATGAACTTTCTTGAATATTTGAACCAGGAGTTCAGCCTTTTCTAGATTGCTGACAGCTATTTTATCCCCATAACACTGGCAATTCACAATTTCTTCTGATCCCCCCCATTCTTCTGATCATGCCCCATACATCTGATAGTTGTACTTCTCTTCCAATACTATTGCAATATTGCCTCCAAAATGTACGTTTTTGTGCTTTTATTGTTTTCCTTACTTTTGCCTGGGCCCTGTTATACATGATCATAGCATCCAGAGAATGATGTTTTTTGAGTTGCCTAAATGCCTTATTTCTTGCTTTTATAGCTTCTTTGCAATCACTATTCCACCAGGGTACATTCTTGGTACATCTTACTCCTGTACTTTTAGGTATTATTTCCTCAGCCGACTGAATTATTTCATTCACTAGTTTATTATTAAATATATCTACATCCATCTGATTCTCTATTTGAAGTGTCATACATCTCTCTTCACAAATTCCTTGAAAAACTTCCCAATTTACTTTCTCCAGTTTCCATCTAGGAATTCTCTTTTCCTTTTCATAGCATATCTTTGTGCCTATTTTAGTCATTACCGGGTAATGGTCACTCCCTACTGTAGTATGTTTGACCACACTCCATGTGCTAACCCCTGCTATTCAACTGGATACAAATGTCAGGTCAAGTGCTGTTTCTGTGTTATTCATACTATTATATCGTGTTCCTTCTCCATTATTAATACACACCAAATACTTATCATCAATGAATTCTTCAATAAGTAGGCCATTTGCATCAGTACTATGACCCCCCCATAAAGAATTATGTGAATTAAAATCACCACACCATATAACACTGTCTTGCATTATTCCCACTACATTCTCTAAAATGTTCTGACTTAATTTTCCACACGGATTATAATAATTAATTATATCTATACAACCTCTTTCACTCCATATCTTACTTATAATTGATTCATAATCTGTATTTATTTGTACTACCTTATATTTCATCCCATTCTGTATAAACGTTGCTATTCCTCCTCCTCTGCCGTATTCTCTATCTTTCCTAACTACATTATATCCCTTTATTATGAAATCCAAGTGTGGTTTTAACCATGTCTCCTGTATACATATTATATGAGGCTTCTCTATCAAGTTATCAATATACTTCTTAAATTCTTGACCATTAGCAATTAAACTCCTTGCATTCCACTGTAGAATAATCAGCACCATTACGATGATCCAGCCCATGTCTGAGAGGATTGTGTCTCTTCATTGAGGATGTCTCTAACTGTTTCCCAGAGCAGCCCTTTCACATCTAGATACTTCTCTGCTGATTTAACAATTATTTTGATCCTTTCATTCCGGCTTTTTGTCTGTGCTGAACAATTTATTATCTCTGCCATAAACAATACAAAATCATTTTTACTCACTATCAGAGTTTCCTCTTTCAATTTATCACATTTATGACACTTATCTATGTTTTTGTTCCTAATTTCAGTTTGTTTAGCCATGGTCCCAATTCCTGACACCTTCTTTGTGGCCTCTGCATAACTGATTCCCTGAACAACCTTGACTCGTTGCACTTCAGCCTGCCTCTTGCTAACCTCACATCCTCGGTAAGCTGAACTATGTTCCCCTCCACAATTACAGCACTTCAGCTTTGCACCCTCTTCACATTTGCCATACTCATGTTCACCACTACATTTACCACATCTCTGTTTTCCCTTGCACACCGCCGCCACATGTCCAAATCTCTGACATTTAAAACATCTAAGTGGTGGGGGTATGTAAAGCCTCACGTCGTAACACATATATCCAATGTAGACCTTATTCGGGAGTTTCTCCTCATCAAAAGTGATCATAATCGAAAGACTATCATACGTACTTCCATTCCTGTTTATTTTCAGACGTCTTACTTCACTCACATTTGCATTTGTTATATTTCCTTTCACATCTTCTACTGAGACATTCGCCGGAATCCCTGTGATAACTCCTTTAACAAATTTTTTACCATTAGTCTTAGAGCATTGTACTTTCTTTCCATTTATTTTGTTCATTTTGATTACTTTCATTTGCTGTTTTTCATCCTTACATATAATCAGCAATGATCCATTTCTTAGTATTTTAGCACTCTTTATCATTCCAATTTCCTTGTTTAGAGTTTTTGTTAGCTGTATTGGATTCATATCACCAAACGAATCCCCTTCATGCACAAGTTTTGCAAATACCTTAAACTCCTCTCTCTCTATTTCCTCTACAGTTGATCCTCTGTCGGAATCACTTTCATCTGACTTATTTTTTCGTTTCTTTTTCCGTGTATTTTTCCTAACCGTATCCCATTTTTCATAATTCCCGCCACCTACTTCCATCTCGTCTAATTCATTTCCTGATCCGTCACTTCCCTCTGCATTCTCCTGTCCATTCACATTCCAGTTGTTGCCAACCACCTTGGGATCCAATCGTCTTGCCATCCGTCCGTCTTCCGCCTCAACCCTCTCAGCCAACGTTTCCACTACCGTAGCCTCCTCCTTTACTGCCTCCTAGTGTGGCGGTGCGGCTTTTTCATGTTGACGTTGTCATGTGACCTATGACGTTATAACAAGCGCAACAACTTAAAAGATACGAGCAACAGGTTTAATTCAGGTTCAAATCTGTAAATATTTTTGATGTTTCTTGTTAAATTTAAGTATCCTTTCATCCCTCAGACTTATAAATAACAACAACAAGAAATGCAATTTTTGATGCATTATGATTAAATATGAATATTATGATTATTCAAATATATTTAACCTTGTCATTGTGCTTTTTTCTGTGTATGTAAATCTCATACTATGACGTACGCAAACCCATTGTATTTATGTTTTCCTCTTTTTTTGTCATTATGATTGTTTATTGTTAAAGATACAACCATCTTTCCCTGATCTTGTATGCAATTAAGCTGTGCAATAAATAAAAAAGAAAAAAAGATAAAAGGGACAGGTGCACTAACACCTCGTAGCATCAGTAGCTCGACAACACTACCTAGTACTATTTTCCTCAGCCTTTGCAGTGCTTGCAATGTCTGCATAAAGGAGAGTACAGCTCCTCGAAGATTTCGCATTTAGAGACTGTTCATTTTATACTGTAAAACTGTAAGTATTACTACTTAAAAAAGATGATTACCCCAGAATGCATTACTAGCTCACCCCAACACTACAATAATAATGATAAATGCTGACCAATAATTTTTGTCATATGCCATAGGTATGCATGAATACACACTAGACAAATGCAGCCAACATCTCAGTTTTCATTCAAGCAATGAATTAATGCATTAGTTAATGAAACAATTATATTTTATTTACTGACAACAACAGGAAACATGAATAAATGAGTAAAAAATAATAATAAAATAATCACAATAAAAATACAAGTCAACGACACATAAAACAAAGCTTTATTCAAACTTATTGTTCTAACAATCATGTATATACAAGGCGGTGAACCCATATACTGCCATCTCAACACAGCTGTGCCAACTCTGCAGCTTTATTCTGATGAAGCAGCTGACCACCGAGCCCACCTTCACCTGTCTCTGCCGTCCATCACGTTCCTCATTGCTGCTGTCAGACTGAATCTGATCATGGATGGGAAAGGGACATCGAGGCTATTGTTGTCTGAGTGTACAGAGAGGATGAGGAAGATCATGATGACGCCCCTGAACCACACAATCTTGAACAAGAGCAGGAGAACATGTGCGGGACAATCTGGCTGCTGTGTCTGCTCCAAACATTCGTGTGCCTGCTCTCCATGAGCACCACTACCTGTAAAACAATTAAACAGAGTAAAACTTGAAACTTTGAAGCTTCTGAAAATTAGACTCCATTGACAGATGTTGTATGAACAGAAACCAGCTGAACAAACTTGACCAAAATCACATCCTCAATGTCTTTTGGCCTTTTTCTTGATGTTCTCACCGGATAAACATACATGTGTCTCATCTGTCCCTGTAACATCCAGACAAGATTCAGTCACCTCTGTGATTTATCTGCTCAATATTGAATTTACATGTTGAGGTACTGTAGCTGCTGATGTGTTAACTCGCTTTTTATCCAACACAAATGTTCCTCAATTTATCAACAATACTAACAGACAAATGAAATAGATAACTTATGTTTAGTTACTCCATGTAGATTTATTTACATTCATCTAAAGCAGTGTTGACAACAGTGAATTCTACATAACACACATACATCACTCACTCAGATGTCTATTCATGATGTGATGTGCTCATATGCAATTCTTTTACAACATTTCCCTGCCACATATTAAAAAGACATTTAATAATCGTCTTTCAGATGTATATGGTTTATGTAAATTCACTCTGGTGATGTACATGTGCTACGGGAGCTCCCCTGTTCGCTTTACATAATAAAACGTGTTTTTACCGCAAAATCACAAATAAATTGTACTGTTTAGCATTTACACATTAAGCAGCTCAACAAATGCGATTTTAACACAAGGAACTGTGTTTTGGTTTGTAATACTCAGATTTGTAAACAGCCTCGTCACTGTTCTCCATCACGTTCGATGATAACGTATCCTCTCGCGTGGGCTTCTGGGATAGAAAAGTGTCCATCGATGAACACTTCAGAATCTGGGCTGAAGCAGTATAACATCCGGGGATTTCTCACCCACTCTTTTATGAATACTGAGGTTTAAAACGTACTTCTTTCTTCACGTACTCTTTTCCCCTACTATATAGTAGTTAAGTAGGCATATAAGGACGCATCTTAAGTATACGTAAGTCCGAATCTCGTGAGAATTTGTGCACTCGCCTACTAATTCTTGCCTACTCTTTTATGAATACTTATGGTTCAAACATACTTATTCGCTCGCCTACTGTTTTTTGCCTACTGTATAGTAGGTAAGTATGCGGTTTCGAACGTACCCACGGTGCGTTCCAAACGCGATATATCGCCCTCCGAAGGGCACTTCGGAGTGAAAACAATCATGGCCGCCATATTGAAGGGTCATTCCAAACCGAAGTGTTCAAAACTAGCCACTTCAAAGGGCCCTTCGGAATGAAGGATTTCGAAGGGTACAACTGATGGACACTTCGGGCTCCCATGATCCTTTGCACAGATTCTTTGCATGATGACGGTGCTTCCGTATGATGACGCAGAAGGGCACTTCAAGAAACAGTTGTTTGGTCCCCTACATCCTTCAACCCTTCGAAGCTATCACTCCGGAGGGTAAACCCCTTTGAAGGGATTAGGGCATAGGGATGAGCCCTTCCGAATGGAACGCAGGGCCAGTGTTCTGGAGCTTTGCTTGAAATGAGGCTGTCACGTGACCTGTGAAAACGAAGCTTCTTTACTGACACATCACGCTAGGCTCAAATACAAAGCGTGTCGGTTGCGCTGTCCCATACCCGTGACACATTAGTGCAATGTTATAGTTATATCAGTCAGCATGCCCATATGCATGTAGTGTTTTTACGTGGTGTATCGTTGTTAATTATAATACTACTATTAAAACAATGACATGTGAATGTCTGTTGACTGAATGAAAATTAAAACACCTTGCGGGCTCAACCACTGTTCGCAAAAAGGCTAAAAGTCCTTCCTTAACCACACACATTTTTTGCTGCTTGTAAATGCCATCCTCAGTTGTCAACAGCTCACACTGGCGAGAAAAATATATTATTGCAAGATATATTAAATGCAATAATTGCATTTGTATTTGTGCATTTGTGTTTTGTTTTTTTAACAATGAGCATGTTTGTGTTCTTTTGTAAGGAAGACACAAAAATGGTGCAATGAAAAATGGCGCAGGCCTAATTTATTATGGTATTAAACGTTCTATTTAGAATGTGAAAAGACACAAGTTTGATGCAAGTAAAAATGAAGAACATAAAGTCTTTATTGTCATTGTATTGTGCTAAATACAATAAATTCTGTCAACTTTATTGCTGTACACATGCCGCCTTGCTAATGACACATATGCATATTAAATAGACAATTAAACCTTACAATGACATCCCAATGAACAAAACATCTAAATGATACAGTTAGAGTAAGAATTTTTATTGACCACCAGATGGCGGAGTAGAGCACTGTATCAAAAGCTTCGAAGCATCAACGCAGTTTGTTGTAAAAGCCTCACTGCTTCAAAAGCCTCGTTCGGCACAACTCTACTCTTAGAACGGCATTTCATGACACAATAACAGTAATATTTTGAAAATTTTGTGGTTTTCCCCTCCGGCATTAATGCTCGCTGATTGGTGCGAAATGCATTCTGGGATACCTTCTTCTTCTTCTTCTTCTTCTTCTTCCATCTTATTGGTCTGGGGATTTGAACTGTACTTGGCTAGATGTGAACTTTAGGTGCGTCCCAAATCGCGTACTTATGCACTATTCAATGACGTTTTGTAGTATAAATAGTGCAAGTAGTGTGTTTACACTGAAAATTTAAAAAATAAAAAGTGCACTTTAAATACCCGGATGATGCAGTTAAATAACTGAAAAAATGAAGTGTGGAATGTTGGACACTTCATGCACTCAACTGTCGCAGCATTAATTACGACGTGAAGGGGGATGGGGCTATCAGACTCCGATTATTAATGACAAATTAACCTTATAAAATTCATACACTACATGGTTGAGTACATAGTGCATAAGTACATAGTGTATAAGTGCATAGTGTATAGTGTGTCATTTGGGATACAGTTTTTGAATTGGAACAGTACTTGGGCGACTACTGATGACATTTCACAAGTCCACAAGAACACAAGTACAGACGAGAACGCATATTGAGAAACAGCTAACGTTCTTACGAGTGAAAAATACATCGCAGAGCAAAGAGGAAACTGACAACACACCGACAGAGAAGACAGAGCAGGTTACTTCTGATATGAAACAAGGTCTCAGGACCCTCAGCTTTTAAATTGAGTCATTTTTAAAGAAATTCAAACAATAAATACTGTTTTGTGGCTCTTCGGTGTGTCGTGACAGATCACTGTAAAATTAAAGCACGAAATGAACATGAATAACATCAGAAAGTGTTTTATTTCAACCGCGGAACACACCATTTTTCAAGTTTAAGTCCACCAAAGTTAATCTGCTCTTCTGTCTGATTTGTGGTTAAGGCTGGAAAGGATACAGCTGCGCTACTGGGCATGCGCATTTACATCTTTTCCAAGCCATCAATATAACGCGAAACCTATAAAAATGGTTTTAAAAAAGTACATAGTGCCATAGTTTCATCACTTTAGAGCAGGGGTCACCAAGTTCAGTCCTGGAGGCCTGGTGTCCTGCAGAGTTTAGCTCCAACCCTAATCAAACACACCTGAAGCAGCTAATCAAGGTCTTATTAGGTATACTTGAAAGTTCCAGGCAGGTGTGTTGAGGCAAGTTGGAGCTAAACTCTGCAGGACACCGGCCCTCCAGGATCAAGTTTGATGACCCCTGCTTTAGAGTGTCGCAGTGACCGTCTTTTTGCAGTAAATGGCCTGTCAGTTTACTGAGTTGGAAGATGACATATATGCATTTAAAGCTCCCATTTGGGGCGAAGTTAACAGGATTTTGTCCACAGAATGATAAGAGTACACGTTTTAACATTTTATTTTATTTTATTTAATACTCAGTATTTAACTTAAGTGCTGCAAGACATGCATACAGCGCCGGACATGACAGGTTTTCTGGTATGCAAAACAAGTACTTTAAAGGAATAATTTAGCTTATTGCTGTTACTATGGCAGCCAACAACAGCACAGCTAACCCTCCTTACATTTTTATATTTAGTTGTATTGAAAAAGTTTAAATTCAGTCGATCTTTTTTTTTTTTTTTTTGCCCCGTTTTAATATGTATTTTTATGGAGATCGGCCGTAGCTGTCGGGCAAGATGGCGGATAGCAGCGGCGGCACATAATATCCGCGTTCTGATTGGTCAGATCGCCTGTCAATCAAGCTCTTTGCGAACGGTCAATTGGCGACACTAATTAGCAACTTGTTAGCTTTAAGCCATGACAGCTAATTTTATTTTATTTTATTTAAATAAAAATAAATAGGTAGCCTATAGCCTAAGGTAAATATAAGTAAAAAGGTGTTGTGACAAGGCATGTGCGGTGTGTACATATACATAATTTGAAATGTATCGAAAAGTTGTTTTAGGTTTGTTCTTTATTCTCAATCATTTCTCATTTCTCAAAGGTAACAAAACGTTTGAGAACCGGAAGTCTTTTCTGTAGTTTTGTTGCTTACCAGAAGATGGCCCTATTTTAAAGGTTTTGTTCTGTGGATCAACCCAAAGCATTGATACCGTACATTCAGTATTCTCTTTAATCATAATCCTTTAAACCAGTTGCTTTCATTTTATAAATATTATGCATATTACATTAAATCACCTGGGTTATCCTGGCAAGGTTTACAAGTTGGCTATTTATCCTGACGATCTGCTCTTTAGTCTCTTCTAGTTGCCCATCTCACCATGCGAGCCCTTGACTCCAGCCGCTAATCCTTCTATTGTATATGTCCACTCATTGGCTCATTCAGTCTACAGGATGGATCTGCTGGTATGAAAGGAAATAAATACTTTCTCACGTCAAAACTCCTCTTTGTGGTTTAGAGGTTTATGGTGCCATAAAGACAGCAGGGTGTCTGGGAAATCTGTGTCACTTAACAGGTGAGGAGGTGAGACAACACTTTATTCCCTCAGTGGAATAAACATACAGCTAAAGCTTCACATTCCAGTCCACAGAGGGTTGACACAACAAACCAGGCAGAATGACTGGGATTAAACTGTTAGGAATGACAGAGCAGTGACAATGTGCTGTGCTTTTATCTGTCGTTATTAGTTATTGTCAGTCATTCAGGATAGTATGACTTCTATTCAGTTTTAGATGTTATTTATTTGTTTTATGTATTACTTTAGATTTGATCTTTTTTATGGATTTATTTTTTTCATTTATTTATTTTTTTTGGATTTATTCATTTATTTAAATGAAAAAAAAACAGGACAATATATATATTTTTAAAAATTTCAGTTTATTGAAAAAAACAACAACAACAGAATGAAACGAAGGCGAAAAAAATCAGCACACTTTCTCAAAAGATACTATATGGTAAAGACATATTTAAACATAAGAAACTGGAGACAGGTATCATTGCAGGAGCCAAGAGTTTTTGTTGGATCGAAGTGAGATCAAAGAAACCTACAAACTGTGCTTGAGAAACACATGAATAGGACTACCCTTTCCCTTTAAACATTAAAGATAAGGCAAACCCTACATAGATGTCACATACTCATAAAGAGAGGTTCTACAAGCACAATCTTAAATACCACAGCTTAACATCAATGGCACTACACTTAATATAAGCATAGTGTCTGATTGAATAATACACATGAACAAATTGATGTCAAATCTCTGGTTACATTTGTAGGGTTCTAATTCTTCACCTATAGGATTGCATTGCTCCTGATGTTTATAACCAGTCTCCTTAAAAATATGTTTTTGGACTGACAGGTTCACTGAGATTCTCCACACACAGATAATCCATTAGAATGGCCACATGAGGTAACAGTCAAACCATTAATAACAATAATACCATTTTAAAACATCAGAAAATTCAAATAGCCTAAAAGTTACAATTCATCTCTCATTTTATCACCCTTAGGCCGAACTAGCCTGCCAATAAAAAGAATGGAGTTGGTCTTGTTGTCTTTCACAAGGAAAATGAAGGGATGGTCGGCATAGAAAAGCTTGGGGTTCCTGATCTTCTCGCTACCATAAATGCTGGTGTCAAATGGGTTTCCCTCTGTGTCCCACTCCAAGGCAGAGGCATGGAAGACATTGGCGAGGTAAAGATCTTTTTTGCCAGAAATGTTGGACAGGTCTGCCTTAGACTTGTCCACAGCTTCAGTGAGACCAAGTTCTGCAAGATGTTTCTGGAAATCAAGAGAAAAGAGCCTCATAAATCATGCAGAAAGTATTAGAAGTGATTATATAGTTACTATATAGCAAAAATCAGCTATTTACCTGAAGGTCGTGGCTGACTTCCATGCTAACTTTAGGCAGAGAGATGGCGACTGCTCTCTCCTCGAGCTTGCTGACCCAGGTATCCAGTTGCTGGCGAGTGAGCAGTTTCTCAAGCCTTTCCAGAGGCTCCACATGGTAGGGCATGATGAAAATCATGCTGGACTTCTTATGTGCCAAAGGCATGCTGACCACAAACAGCTTGTTCTGTATGTCTTCATAGAAGCCATAGATACCTGTAAAGGGCAAAGTTAAATAATGTTAAGTTCACTTGTAGGTATAGATGATTTTGAGTAAGAGACTTCAAAACAAGCTGGTGGTTTACCTGTGCGATGCATCATTGGAACAGAGATCACGTGAGAGCGGGAAACCAGGAAACCACGGTTGTCAACCATCTTGTGGTGGAACTTCTCATCCCAGTGGGCTGTGGAACAGAAATAAGCCATTAATATTAATAATTAGATTTGATCGTTCTAGTCAGTATTGTGTTTGTCATTTTGGCCTGGCTCTCTTCAGGATAAATAATGTAAATTAATACTTACAAAAAAAAATAAACATCAATCATAAATATCTATCAAAAGTAAATATCAATGCTGACTTAAAAAAGAGGAAAAATCCAGAATAACAATTAGCAACTACTTGTGAATCTATAATTACATATGATTTAATAATTAGTATAATAAGTATCATTTTTTATAGAGATTCGAGGAACTGTCAAAGTAAATATCCATCATAACAAAACATTTATTAAAAAAAAACAGGACATGAAAAATGGGGCCTGCCAAGATCAATAATTAAATAGAATTGAACAATTATTAATGAAATATTATTTATATAGTGATTCCTGTAACTATTCAAGTAAATATTCATCCTATCTATATAAAAAATTCAGGACATGGTGACTAGATCTGTGTGAATAATTTAATAATTCATACAGACATTCTTGGAACTATTAAAGTAAATATCAATTGGGGGTTCGTCCGGGATGAATAAATGCAATTTATATGACATTTTAATTTTAATACTTACGTTTAAAGAACATAGCGTTGGCGATCATAGCCCCATCTGTGTTTTTCACATCCTTGGTAATTTCTGGCAGCTTTCCGTCAGTCGACTTGGCAGCCCACTCATTGATGGAGTTAATGGCGCTTCTCTTATCACGGAAGTTGATCTTCGAGTGTTCATAGTTGTAGTGCTTCTTGCTGTTCTTGACAAAGTCGTCAGAAAAGCTGACAGAGCTGGGGCCATACAACCTGTTGCTGATCTTCCACGTGACGTTGCGGGCCTGGGGGTCGCTCACCTCAGTCAGAAGCTCGGACAGGCCTGTATGCAGATGGTCATCCTTCAGGGTGTCAGCCTTCAGGAGACTCTTCACCTGGGACGCAGTGGAGGATTTGCCCCCCATGGCAACCATTCCCAGAGAGGAGGCCACCACCACAGGAGAGATGAGGATGTTGTCAAGATCCTTTTCTTTGGCAATATTTTGGTAGAGATTGAAGGCCAGGTTAGTGCTGGTGTCTGCCATGGAGGTTGCATGGGGACTCAGCTTTTTGTCCTCACCGGACACGGCCACAGCCAAAAGGCACAGAGCAATGAGGTTGGATACCAACATGCTTGCTGTATTTTTGGGTAGCAATGAAAGCCTAGAAGAGAAAAGAGGCAACAAGTGATACTGGGTGCAAATTGAACAATTCTTCACTAATTCAAATTTATATGTTTCTGTGTCTGTTTTAGAAACAAAAGGCTGCTTAGTGAATTGCTTGATCTTGTGTTTTATATGAGATTTAAATCATTTTGTGTTTGGATTTTTAGGTTTTTGAAATGTATGCCCCCTAAATAGTTAAACCTACAGAAATAAAGCCTGTAGGCCATGTTTTCTAGGTAAAACCAGTTAAACAAAAGCAATGGCAATGACTAATCAGACAGGAATGCACTACTTAACGTGAGTCTGCTCATTTTATACAGTTATGAAAAGTGCCAAATCACTTTAAAATACATATTAAAACACTTTACTGCATATAGAGATTACATTGCATGTTGAAAGTGTGATTTAAAACTATGCTTAATAAGCTTGTGAGATGTTATGTGTCCCTTTTCACTAACAAGCTCAAGATAGTAGCTTATGTACGTCAGTATGGTTGTTCATTCACATATTATGTTTTTTTTTTTTTGTTGCTTTTTATCATCTTGGATACCTTGATACGTTTTCATATTCATAGTTGTCAACGATTTCGATTTTCACTCTGAAAGACAAGAGGTGCATTTGGGTAATCTATACAAAAATATTTTTATATACATTGGATAATGTGCAGAAAAAACTTGAACTCCTTTCTTCTCATAATTAAGCAAAGGTTAAGTAAGAAGTAGCAGAGCAGAAGTCTGTTGCTACTGCATGCACACAGAGAAAGAAAGACACGTAGACTCTTCTTATTGGCTAGAAGGTGGAAACTTTTGACCACTCAGAACTTCCACAGTGGACCCACATCTGAATTCCAGAGGTAGCACTGATTGAGTGATAGCATAAAATCACTCCCGAATGGAAAGATTTCATCACTCTCTTGTAAATATAGGGTAAAAAACAATGGCAAAAAAGTACACGAATCTGAAAAAGTATGCATCATTGAAAAGAACCTAAATTGACTGTCCAACACATGTAAACTGACCTGTAGGTTTTGGTATTTATTTATTTATTTATTATAATTTTTTTTTTTAGCAGTTTTTGCCCTTCTTCTTTGGGGGGAAAAGCAAAAGCAAAAACATTAATAACCTTATACTTGATTTTGGATTGAGTTGCCTGTAAATGCATTTTTAAAAATGCAAAATGGACTGAAGAGCAGAAAGAAGAGTAAAAAAGAGTATTCTCTGACCCTGTGTGCAGTACCATTTTTAGCATACAAGCCAAAAAAAAAAAAAAAAAATTAAATAAATAAAAAAACCCATTCCAAATAAATATTTGTGAAATTAAAGCATTTTTCCCAATAACTACCTTGGACAGGTGTTTGGATGTATTCCTCTTCTTTTCTCTGATGTTCTCCTCTTCTTTTCTCTGATGTTCTCCTCTTCTTTTCTCAGATGTTCTCCTCTTCTTTTCTCAGATGTTCTCTTCTTCTTTTCCCAGATGCTGCTTTGGTGCAGAGTGCTTGAAGCAGAGGCCTTTATACTCCAGGAAAGAAACTTCTAGAAGCTGGAGCCAGGCTATTCAAATGAGGATGTTTGGATTTCCTAGGGAAGCTGGGAGAGCCCTCCCTCTGGATCCAGTGACCACAAGATTCAACCTCTGCAAGGTCCTAAAGCCTTCTGAAATCTGCAAACAATCAGTTCATCTCTGCCATTAAACTAGTGTCATCTTCATTTAAACTATGAGTCGTAAATATAAAATTGTATATATTGGCATGAAATGTGTATTGGAAGATGATAATGTTTTTCTCCTGTATTATATTTTACCACTGAACCCAGATTTGCTCTGCTGAGTTGGCAGTGTTTTGCAGAACAGAATGTGCATTTTATGTTAAAATATAAAGTTTGAAACAACTGTTTGTCGATAAATCACATAAATGAACCCAGGATATATGAAGTAACCATTATAATCACAAAGTTTTCTGTCTTTGTCAACATTCCTTCTAGATTCTTCTGTCGGGGGATGTAGAGACATGCTCCCTAAGCTCACATCCTCCCCCAAACCTGCCACGTCAAAGCATAAATTCTTTTTCAGGCTGTGGGTGTGGTGCAGGAATGGCTATATACATTTCAAAGTAACTTTTATGATTTTACTCTACTTAATATAGTATTTTTCTGAATTTTATAATGTGGTGATCAGTCTTTTGCACGTTTTGTTAAGCTATTGGTCTGAGCTCTTTTGCATATTTGCACTTTTTCTTTATGTAACTTTTTCTTCTGTCCTCTGCAGTAATGAAACACAAGCTTTCTTTCTTTTTCTTTCTTTCTTTCTTTCTTTCTTTCTTTCTTTCTTTCTTTCTTTCTTTCTTTCTTTCTATGCATAAAATGAGCTCCATAAAAATGCATTAAAGATAAAAACAAATTGCTGTAAAAAGTTCTGATTTTTATTAGGTTAATTTCTAAATGCCTTAAACACAAAAGCATGTGTTTTGTGCATTGACCACCTGTGTGTGGTATGTGTTGTCCAAACATGTGGCTCTGCTGCAAATGGCAATCTGTTGTTTACCGGAGAGTCTCTTTAAACATCTCAGTTCTCCCAAGACTTCAGTCTTGCATGTGGCAGATGTCTTACTTGCTACAGTGGCAAAACACTCAAACTTTGGTTCTGTTTAAAAATGTTTTAAGAATATATCCATATATGTTCATTGAACCTCAGAAAATCTGCACAAAGCAGTCATTGATTTATGGGCTGAGCTGGGGGCTGTGCCAAACATGTATGATGCAAGATGTGAGCAAAGTTACTTCTAAAACACTGATGTAACTTAGTGCAGCATTGCATGTGTCTTATTAAAGTAGTGAGAAAAAGAGAATTTAGTGAGAAAAACAATTTACGCTGGTTTAGTTGGTTTTATAAATGGTTTATGTGCAAAACAAATTCATTTATTTATACTGGAATTCACATAAATCATAAATCACAAATGGAATTGTGTTGTTTTACCACTGCAGCAATCAGAAGTTTCCATCATATACTGTAGTTTGTCTGATCTGCAACCCCAGGAGTTTGTTTTATTTTAAAAGGCACAAGTCTTTTTTTTGCAAGACACAATGACCATCTTTTAGGGTGGGTGCAGTAATCAGACAAGTTTTTTTAATTGCACCGTAAGATGCACGTCAGTGGAAAATAAAAGCAAAGGATAGGCAAACCTCCCCAACAATTATAACAGTTGCACATTAAGTCAGAAATGTTAAGTATGATTTTTGCTCTGTCGTGACTAAAGGGAGAACAATCTTTGCTCAGGCTGATGAGGAGCAATGCCCTTCAGCATATTTGGGCCTATGTGCGTTGCATTAATGAACAGACTCTTAGTCATTGTGGATAAGGAGTAATTGACTGTGACCTAAGTCACTTTTTCTAATTGAACGCATGATGATTAGTTCTTAAGGTTTTAATCCCAAAATTTGACTTGGTATGTTTAAGGTTTTGAGGTAATTATTCAGATAACCTTTCTCTTGAATTAAACACAAAAAAATTGCTCAACTCAAAACTTTTTCAGCCTGCACCATATTGACCACAAGATGGCGATCAAAGAGAGCAGTTGTGATGGTTTTCCTAAATTCATGGGTAGTCTATTCCGTTCCTTTTCTCTCATTAAACAAAATGCAATTGGAATTTGGGGTTCAGTATTTCAGTATCAAAATGTTTATTATCCTTTTTGAAAACAACACCTTTCCTCGTAAAAATCCACTGATCCACTAAAACTGTAATGTTCAAATAAATGCTAAATACCTTAAAATATAACAAAATGTCGTATTTCAATCTCATCCATGAAAAATAATTTGTCTCTATCCTCTACATACTGGACAGTAGGGAGCACAATAAGACAGAGCAGCATTTGGCCCCGCCCACATCGCATCAGCCCCGCCCATAAGCAATCGGCGCAGCACTAGTGCTGTCTCACTCCCATAAGCACGAGCGCAGGTACAGCACTCATTTGACAACACACTGAACGCCTAGAGCCGAACAAACAAACAGCTTGCTCTTTTAGTTTACACTCTTTTTATTGCTTCTAAACATGCTTGTCGTGTCTGCCAGTGCGAGCGCCTTTTAATTTGGTCTCATGATCTTTTAATATCCTTTGGTTGAGTTGCTGTGTCAGTTGTTAGCTACCTGTCCCGTTAGGTGTGGAAGGAAGGAAGGAAGGAAGGAACACAGGAAACGTTCCTCCAAAGTTCACTTGCTGAACAGCTACAGGGCAAACGCGTCTGGATAAGGTAAGAAAACTTCTTAACGTGTCTTTCTTTCTTTCTTTCTTTCTTTCATTTTGTCACCTGCTCCTTTTGTAAATGGTTTGTTTTATCAATGACCACTAACGTTAGATGGTGAATAAACAGTTTAAATGTTAATGTATGGGATTAAGTTAATTCAAGGCTATTCATTTAATGTAATCATTTATGTAATATTAAGAGGCAATCAGTTTATTGCAAGGACGCAGAGGGTTGTCTAAAGTTGACAGGGTGCGGTAGGGGTCTTAAAAATCCCCAGGAGTGAAACAAAAAGTTTGAGGGGGTTTCATGCTTTCAGACATTTCAGTCACTGTAAAAGATCGCAAGGTCAGTAAAAACTCTTTCATAACACAAATCGCGTTGTAACCATAGCAACAGTATGGCGTTTTCTCACTTTTCGTTAGGATTATCATCAGACTAAGATTTACAAATTACAAGTGTCACAAAACGTGAGTGATTTGTTTTGAATGCTTTTAAGATTAGCTTTTACGTTTAGCCAACTGTGCAAGGAACGCCAAAAGACATTTTGCTTTTTATTTACCATATTTACCTGTATTTGTAATCTCCATATTCACAATAAATTAAGCAGTTAGCATCTCTTCAAATTTGAGTAGAAAATTTCAAGAAACCAGAATATTGGCTTACTCTGGTTTTGGCAATCAGGTTAATTATTTTACATGAAACTTGGTCATATTTTGACTAACACTGAATCAGTCATTATTAATAGAAATGTTGTTGTAGGTCCAACAAAGGATGTTGATCCAGGAAAATGTTTTCATTGGGTAAATCACTTTAAGCACTTTAGATGATATAATCAGTACAATTTACATCACTGGTTGTTGGGCCAGATAATCTTGCTTCGTTTAATCTTGTAATCTGCTTGACTTGTTTGATATCAATGCCGATTTACCAGTTAAAGAGAGATTTCACCCAAAAATGAATGTCATCATTTACTCACCCTCAAGTTGTTCCAAACCTGTAAAAATTTCTTCTATTGAACACAAAATATATTTTGAAGATTGTTGGTAACCAAACTGTTGATGCTAACCATTGATTGCCATAGTATGAAAAACACAATGAAAGTCAATGGCTAATGTCAACTGTTTGGTTACCAACATTCTTCAAAATATCATCTTTTGTGTTAAACAGAAGAAAAAAAAAAAAAAAAACTCATACAGGTTTGCAACAACTTGAGTGCGTAAAAGATGTCAGAATTTTCATTTTTGGGTGAACTTTCCCTTTAAGTCACTTTTTTTTTGCCATTAGAAACAAAACCAGGCTAAAAGTTAAAAATGAACCCATTGGTGGTGTTGTATGTTGTGAAACACACTCATACTGGCTTTTATATAAGCTTTCATCTGCACTGAAGAATAAAGATCTGTTAGCTGAGTAAGAAGAATCGCTGTTGCCCATCTCTAAGGAAACAGTCTTCATTTATCTAGCGTGGCGGGTTTAATGTTGAATTATCCCTCCTTATCGTAAGTGAGCCGGGTGATGCTGTGAGATGACCTATTATTATTGTTAGTCCTGTGGGAGCTGAGCCATGTGCTGTCTTTGATTAGTTCACACCCCCCTCCCAGATGTCAAGGAATAATGGACGAGACTCTGAGACTCAAAGCACAGCGTTGCATCATTAGTGGACCAAATGACATCTACCCTCTTAAGAAGCCCGCATCTGATGGGGTCCGCTTTAATACTTGGGAATCTTTAATCTTCATTGCGTTTGACGTTGGGTGATTTTTAACTTAGTACTTACAGCAGAGATCTGTGGTTATTTGATCAGTAAGGATTTCTTTACTAAATAGCAGCTATTTAGATTAGTTGTGAGGCCTTATTGGCTATGGCGTGTTTGACTAGGTTGCCAAATTTAGCTAATTTTTGCGCACAGGTTGAGGCAAAGCAGAGATGTAGTGTTTTGATGAAGTACTGGCTTGTATCATATCATCAGTCAGTAAACAAATTGAGGCGTTCTACTGCACATCTATTCATAGTTTTCAGATGATGTTACACCCTCATAGGAACGCCTACCTGGAGGGCAAAACAAGGCTTTCCTCCACTGCCTGCCAGTTATTTTCTACCAGGTTTGTACTGATTACTACTGTACTAAGAGCTGATATTAGAAGACTAATTTCAGTATGCACCTTATTAATGATGCACGCTATATATGGCAAGTAGATGCTCCAAGAATATGAACACAACATTAACATGAAATTCAAGGTGAAAAAGTACATTATCCTTGATGCTGTGAAGAAAATTCCACCAATCAGAGAGCTCGGCAGGGAACACTGCTCCCATGAAGCACTTTTTTAATGTTGTGATTTACCTCGTAGCTGATTGGTTTGGTTCATGGCTTATAATGCTTTAGCAAAACCTTTTTAAAATCCCTAAAGGGAAAAATTAATGGGGAAAAAATACTCCCAGAAGTGATGCCACAGGAAAAAGTGGACTCTGGCCACATCTGTTTGGTTGTGCGTAGCATACAGTTGAATCATCAATAAAGTGTATACTGACGCCTCGCCCTCATCTCGACATCCAATTAACACCTAATGCATACAGCCGTTTCCTTGTTTTTCACTTTTAATAATCCATTACACTCAGATGTACATCACAATATATCAATATACAGGTGCATCTCAATAAATTAGAATGTCGTGGAAAAGTTCATTTATTTCAGTAATTCAACTCAAATTGTGAAACTCGTGTATTAAATAAATTCAGTGCACACAGACTGAAGTAGTTTAAGTCTTTGGTTCTTTTAATTGTGATGATTTTGGCTCACATTTAACAAAAACCCACCAATTCACTATCTCAACAAATTAGAATATGTTGACATGCCAATCAGCTAATCAACTCAAAACACCTGCAAAGGTTTCCTGAGCCTTCAAAATGGTCTCTCAGTTTGGTTCACTAGGCTACACAATCATGGGGAAGACTGCTGATCTGACAGTTGTCCAGAAGACAATCATTGACACCCTTCACAAGGAGGGTAAGCCACAAACATTCATTGCCAAAGAAGCTGGCTGTTCACAGAGTGCTGTATCCAAGTAGGGCTGCACGATATATCGTTTCAGCATCGATATCGCGATGTGCGCATCCGCGATAGTCACATCGCAGGATGTGCGATGTTTAGTAGGCCTGATCGTTATATTTATACTGATCGTTTTCTTTGCTCACACACAGACACCGTGTCTACTCCGGACGCGACAGCTGCACAGAGATACCCATTTTTAAATAAATTTAGTAGCAGAGCTACTGCAAGCGATTTTCAGTGCTGGAAATCCATTTATCCTTTGTTGAAACTTCCGCGTCGTCGAGGAGAGCACATCACGGATGTTTAGCAACGGCAGGCGCCAGGAAAGCGCAAGCTCCCGAGCGCTTTGGAAAGGAGGAGGAAGTGGCGCGGCGGGAGTTTTCCACGCGTTTGCAGATGCACCATGTGAACGGCCCCAAAGTCTTTCTACACTGGTTGCGACAAAGCGACCGTTGCCAATCGTGTCAACTTTGTGTCAGTACGTCATAAATAGAGCGAGGCATATCAGTTTACTGGCGGTGATTCGTCGTGTCGCGCCGCATCCAGTGTAGTTCGACACATATGCGCGAAACCGTGTCAAAATGCATGTCTCCAAGTATCCTTGTTAAAAAAAAAAAAAAACAGTTGCTTATGTCTTAGGTAAACAATTGAGAAAGAAAGAGGATAACAATAACAGCAGTTTAATGTCTCTGTTGCTTTCTGTGTCATAATCAAACAACAAAACAGAGAAAAATCACTTTTGTAGCTTTAACACAGATTTATTAGATTTAATTTATACAATGAAGACTGTGTTATGCAGTGTTATTTTACATTTTATTATTCAATTTCTGCACCTGAATACTGTTGGACTTGCCTTAAAAATACAAAGCACTGTTTATTTCATTTGTATCTTTGTTCTATTATATTTATCTATGCTTATAAATTGTTTATTTCCTATACTGATTTACTCACCTACAAAATCAATATTTTTTTTCTCTCCAAATAGAGCTATTCAAGTCATTTGGTGATTTTTTTTTTTTTTTTTTTTTTTTTTTTTTCATATCACAATATATATCGCAGAAAAACAAAATATCGCAATGTGAGTTTTTTCCAATATCGTGCAGCCCTATATCCAAGCATGTTAACAGAAAGTTGAGTGGAAGGAAAAAATGTGGAAGAAAAAGATGCACAACCAACCGAGAGAACCGCAGCCTTATGAGGATTGTCAAGCAAAATCGATTCAAGAATTTGGGTGAACTTCACAAGGAATGGACTGAGGCTGGGGTAAAGGCATCAAGAGCCACCACACACAGACGTGTCAAGGAATTTGGCTACAGTTGTCGTATTCCTCTTGTTAAGCCACTCCTGAACCACAGACAACGTCAGAGGCGTCTTACCTGGGCTAAGGAGAAGAAGAACTGGACTGTTGCCCAGTGGTCCAAAGTCCTCTTTTCAGATGAGAGCAAGTTTTGTATTTCATTTGGAAACCAAGGTCCTAGAGTCTGGAGGAAGGGTGGAGAAGCTCATAGCCCAAGTTGCTTGAAGTCCAGTGTTAAGTTTCCACAGTCTGTGATGATTTGGGCTGCAATGTCATCTGCTGGTGTTGGTCCATTGTGTTTTTTGAAAACCAAAGTCACTGCACCCGTTTACCAAGAAATTTTGGAGCACTTCATGCTTCCTTCTGCTGACCAGCTTTTTAAAGATGCTGATTTCATTTTCCAGCAGGATTTGGCACCTGCCCACACTGCCAAAAGCACCAAAAGTTGGTTAAATGACCATGGTGTTGGTGTGCTTGACTGGCCAGCAAACTCACCAGACCTGAACCCCATAGAGAATCTATGGGGTATTGTCAAGAGGAAAATGAGAAACAAGAGTCCAAAAAATGCAGATGAGCTGAAGGCCACTGTCAAAGAAACCTGGGCTTCCATACCACCTCAGCAGTGCCACAAACTGATCACCTCCATGCCACGCCGAATTGAGGCAGTAATTAAAGCAAAAGGAGCCCCTACCAAGTATTGAGTACATATACAGTAAATGAACATAATTTCCAGAAGGCCAACAATTCACTAATTTTTTTTTTTTTTTTTTTTTTTTTTTTTTTACTGGTCTTATGAAGTATTCTAATTTGTTGAGATAGTGAATTGGTTTGTCAAATTGTCAAATGTGAGCCAAAATCATCACAATTAAAAGAACCAAAGACTTAAACTACTTCAGTCTGTGTGCACTGAATTTATTTAATACACGAGTTTCACAATTTGAGCTAAATTACTGAAATAAATGAACTTTTCCACGACATTCTAGTTTATTGAGATGCACCTGTGGTGGTCAAAATTATTAGAACACTCACCAGCTAAAAATGGTTTTAAGTCAGTTACTTCTATCTTTTGCTGTAGGATTTCAGTAGGAAATATCAGTTTACATTTCCAAACATTCATTTTGCCATTAATTGTAATAATTCAGTGAAATTTATGTTTGCATAAGGAGTCTGTAAAATGAGAATGCTGTCAAAAATAATGTCATAAATAGAATTTCTTTATCAATTAACTGCTATTAACTAAATTAAATCAACATTTGGTGTGACCATCCTTTGCGTTTAAAGCAGCTTTTGCCCTTGGTGCACTTGCTCATAGTTTCTCAGGGAGCTTTGCAGGTTGGTTTCTTGAAGCATCTTGGAGAAGTTGCCACAGTTCTTCTGGATTTAGGCTGTCTCAGTTTGTTCTGTTTCTTCATGTCATTCCAGACAGACTGGATGATGATCAGATCAGATCTTTGTGTGGAGCACTGGCTGTTGTCAAAACAAAAATCTCACTGGATTATTACAATTAATAGCAAAATGAATGTTTGGAAATTTCCTACTGACACACTACAGCAAAAGATAGGAATAACTGACTGATGTTAATTCCTGCTGTTTTTTGTTATTAAAATACTGCAGCGGGTGCTGTACATGGATCACAAGTGCCCAAAACTTGCAGTTTGTTCACATGATCGTTGTTCTTCAGTTGAGAGGTGATGAAAATATTTGTGACCTAAAAAAACACAGGGAAAATTGACAGGTCTGTGTGGAAATTCAATGGTTGTTTTGCCCTCAAGGGCTCTGCACCAGTCATGTGACTAAAACTATGAGCTGATCATGTATTGTATGTTGATCATTCAAACAGATGGCACCAGTGCTTACTGCCTCTGAGATTTCAGGTGGCAAAGGAGGGGTTAAGGCTTTGATGGCCTTCGTTTCAGCCAGAACAATGTTCTCTCTGTGACTGCATGCCTCGAATGCCTTTGTCAGGTGCTGGTTTTCCAGGGAAATGTTTCAGCACCTATTGTATGATTAAATTTTGATCCAGAATTACTTTCTTCTCACCAGTCCACTGGACTTAATCACCAGGGGTTGTTGCAAACTACTCCATTAGGCCATTCTTGTGCTTTCGGCATTAACATTCAGGAGGGCAGCGGGTTCAGCTGGATCGAGAACGTGCCAAGCTCAGCATCCCTCTGTTTGGAGTGAGTGGAGCCATCTGAGCACAGTATGTTTATCCTGGTTTGTTGTTCGTTTTGCTCTATCCCTCGTGTGAAGGAGGTGTGAAGTCCTTTATTTTGTCTCACTCTTTTAAGATCTTTTTCTTCCAAAAATATTTTTTTATGGCAAAGTTTTTCATACAAGGTTGTCTGCTGATTTTGTATTTGATTTGGATTTAATTTGCATTGAGAATTGCTTTAGAAATAAAACAATACATATCCTGAAAATAACCTGTTTGAGTTCTAACATCAAGGCTTTGCTCATATTGCAACTAATTTTGTTTGTTTTGTAAAACTAATGTGTAATTCATTCTGAACATATTGGAACCCATTTTCAAATATCTGGATTTTTGGATTGGATTGATTTTTGGATGGACTGTTAGTACGCCAAAAAAACATGCCAGATTTTTCCTGCCTGTCTGAACAAAGCCTTAAAAGGCTCTCAAAACACAACCGGAAAAGCTTGGCATAGGAGTAAATTCTAACCAAAGATGGTTGATTACAGGCAGTAGATGGCTAAGGAGGAATGATTACTTAAAGAACACCACTGAGCGGTGTTATGTCTTTAGCTCCATTACTCTCCTGAATAAATGATGGGGCATTGAATTAGCCACATTTGATCTTTCAAAAATGGCGCTGTTCCACATTAGCACAAGGATGTGTGGGGTGAGGTTGGGTGCCCTGTCATCTCTGATCTTTCTGCTTGTAATTAAAACTATATTGTCACTGATGTGCATAGATAAGCTTGTATAGAAGATAGATAGTCAGAGAGAGAGAGAGATTATTTTGTTTAAACATAACTGTTGAATGCACTCTGTTGCATAGTTCCAAAACCTGAGGTGAAAAAATGTAGATTATAAATTAATCCATTATATATTTCATTCAGTAATGAAAAAAAAAAAACTTTTTAATTTTTTTGATTTTGAAAGAAGTGTCTAATGCTCACCAAGGCTGCATTCATTTGCTGAAAAATACAATGAAAACTGTAATATTGTGAAATATTTTTACAATTTAAAATACTTGTTATAAAGTGCAGTTAATTTCTGTGATGTCAAAGCTGATGAACAAAGCTGAAGCTATTTTGAAAAACATTGTGCTGCTTACTATTTTTATGGAAACTGTGATGCATTTTTCATGATTCTTTCAATGAATAGAAAGTTCAAAAGATCAGCATTTGTTTGAAATGAAAACATAAATACCTTTTTATATATATATATATATATATATATATATATATATATATATATATATATTATTTTATTTATTTATTTTTTTTATCTGTTATTTGTGTGTATACATTTTTATGCATATTAAAATATCACTTAAATAGCTTAGCAAAATGATAACTTAAAATCAGTTGCAAATGTTGGGGTTGCAGATAAGGTCACATGACTAGGATGGCATCAGTTGTCTATGTAGGCATCTAGGCAGCTGGATCATAATTAACTTGGAAATAGATTGTAATATGTCAAAATGAGTGAAGAGCTTCCCATGTGTTAAAACTAACTTGATATGGCGATAATAAACTGTAATATTGTAATTTCAAAAATCTTTGAGCAAATTTCTTTTTGGTTATTGTTGCTTAGACTTACGTTGTAAAAAAATATGTTGTGTGTTGCAGGCCAGTCATGATTTTGGCTTTTGTTCCTTTACTGTCTCAGTTTTTTTCCCCAAATGGCACCACCTGCTGCTTTTAATTAGTGCCAGAGAGTAACTAAAATATCCTGAGTCCACAGATGCAGCCCAGCTCTTGTTTGTGGCATTTTAAATCATAGATTGTCTCCAGTCAGGGAGGAAGGAGGCATCTGTAACACTATATTGCTAGCCTTATAATTACACTGATGGGCAATTAGCATTGTAAAACGAAGGTAGTTGTTCTGTGAAAAGTGCTTTGTGTCATTTGTCACAACTGCTAAATAATGCCTATACTTTTAATTGGTTCCAGTTTATGGTGCTGAATTTTGCTTTCTGAAACTAGCTGTCAGATAAATTAGTCTTATTCACAATTAGCAACTAATTGCCTGTTGATTTTTTTATTATTATTATTATGACATTTTAATTAGAGCCATTGTATAATTTCCTTTGGGTTTTTTAAAATAAAAATCACATTGTCCTGACAGTGAGTGTTTCTTCTAAAAAGACATCAAGTGGAAAAATGAAAGCACCTAACGACCATGTTCAAGGCTACAGTAGTTGTATAATAGAGGAAAGGAGCTATATTTAACTCAGATCTATTACAGTGTCTTCGATCAATCAGAGCAAGGTCTTCCTTTAGATGCTCATCGTGGCTCAGCGTTCTGCTGACTGGGTTTTCCAGTGAAGATGTCCTCTCTTTGGCCTGCAAAAACTTGTTTGCTTGATCTCTCCACCTAAGAGGACAGAGCCCTTAGTGAGTGAAAAATGAATAAGGAAACTCATCGGACATTTGACTCAGTTCATACCCTCACCGATCATTAGTGGTTTATCATGATTATGATAGCTGTCATTGTATGGCAGTCTATTAGTCATTTAGTAGTAGGAAATGAAGGACTTGCTTATTTGTTTTTGATTGCCATGTGTCCCTAAACCAGCCTTTTAATTAATTTACAAGACAGAGACTGATAAAAAAAAAAAACACTGCCAATTAAATTAGCCTTTTTTTCCCACTTTCAAAGTCTATTCCCGTTTAAGTTCTTATATGAGAAACAAGTGGGAATGGCATGTCATGAAAGAGGTACAGTCAGTCATTATCGCAAAATAAACCATGACAGGGTGATCAGAACCCTGATGAAAAGAGGAAATAAATATTTTTTTTATTTCTTTATAGTATTTAAGAAATTGTGGACTGATATGCGAAAGTAGTATGTTGTCAAACGACAATGTTGCAGTTTACACTTTAACGGTAATTATAAAAATTATTTGACGCTGAATATGACCAATTGGAATAAAGTATTCACAAGACCTGTGTAATTTACAGTTTATTTTTTCAAAAATCCCATCCCAAGCTGATCAATAAATAATGCAGTTAATTTTTACCTGCACTAACATTTTGCCTAATAAATTAGAATGTGACAGTTAAAGCATTTGATTCGAAAAGTGCCATAGTTTGATTCATACATTTTATTTAACGGTCCTTACAAATGATGTTGGACCTGGCCACATGACATTATGACTTACGGTAAGAGAGGTCCATTGTTTTCTTGACAGTATGAATAATCGCGGCCTCTCCTCTCTTTCCATACAATTTGATTGTGGTGACATTTTTGCTCTGTGCCAGTGTAGATTGCAATCCCCAATGCATTCTCTTCAGGCTCATTTCATGTCTGACGTGAGGTAATGACTTTTAACAAATGACTTGGACGTTTATATGTTATTTGTGTCACTTATTGGCCCAGAGCTTCACAAACAACATATTCTGCTGTCACATAAACATTTTCCATTGCAATATTTGTGTCATAAGCTGCCTTAAAAAGATTAGAAAACACTGCATAAGTACACAGTCAAAATGTTGCTATGTCTGCATTTTGGACCCTCTGAAATAACGGATTTCCACATCAGCATTTTGTCATTCTCATTAACAATCTGAGCGGGCTGTGCACTGTGAAGTCGACAACTTTTTTCATTCTAGAATCCTTGGGCGAAATAGATCGATGTCTGAAATCAATCAAACATGGAGCTTTTGTCAAAGTTCTGTCACCAAGAGTAAGCTTAATTGCACTTTCCATAAATAATATAGCATCCAAGCATATTTTAAAAAAGCTCTTGCGGTCAGTGTAACTTTTTCAGATCTACTTTTGACAGTAGGTACTTCTCAGTGTTTTGATTACTGATCAACCAATACATATTTTTGATGTCTGATGCCAATACGGACATCTAGAGACAGTAAAAACGGAAAATGTAATGTCAGTATATCCTGGTCAAAATATCAGTCTTTCACTAGTTGTAATATATTTTTGCCCTAGCTGGGCGCCAGATATGCTGGTTGTTTAATTGTTTTGTGGTTTAAAATGGTTTAACTGGTTACACAGGTTAAATGTCCTGTAAATGTCCTTGATTTATCTCTCTTTCTTTTTTGATTTCCTGAAGTTGCAAAATCTTAAATTTCAAGGTCTGCACCTTGGTAAGTTTTTCATGTTCAAAAATAAAATTTGTTCTCTGAATGACTAATTTGTTGTTTAAAACTTGTTTATAAGTATCTGCATGTATAATTCAGTTTAACCGATTTGATTAATTGATTAATTCACGTAATTTGACACTTTAGAAAGTTAATAAAATGGGAAGTTGCAGTTTAGGGTTAGCAATATCATTATCTTATCTTATTTACAAAAGATTTGAACTAATGTCAGTTTATTTCTAAAGGGGTCATTACAACACAATTCTTAACCCCACCCAAAACCTCACTAATTTTCAAACCCTGGTTACAGCCAAGGTACGTGTTTGGAGGCTATACTATATTGGATGAATTCCAAGCTCTTCCAGGAAGGTTTATATACTAGTCATTGAGAAGTAGGGTTGTTTTAAAATTTGAAGTAGAATAAAACTTTTTGATGGGTAGAAGTAGCATGCTTTGCACAACCACAGATGTTTTTCATTGTACAAAAAGAGCTAATGCATTCTTTTCGGTTTGCATAGTAGGCAAAAAGTTTCTCCAACAATATCCTAAGAAACAACCTCCAACACCCCAAACATTATTTCACCACCAACCGCAGCAGCTTCGCTGGTCTTCCGCCGCTCAGACTCTGTCTGTGTTTATTTAGGTGTGTTGTGGAAGAGGTCAAGTCCGAACTGTTTGTGGTCTTTGTAAATTCCAGCCTGAAGTGTTTTTAAAAAGTGTCTGTCTAATCTGTGAGGTCACATTCACTCCCTCGTTGTAAGGGAGTATTTCTCCTCGGGCCTTGTGCAAGGTATTTGGCAGTTTTTAGCAAACAGATGGTCACTGGAATATCTTTTAGTAGTTATAGAGAGAGTGAGTAGGGGGGCGCTGACACAGCATTGGAACGCTTCCATTTAGGAGGGAGTCAGACATAAACAACCTGCTAATATGAGTCAGGTCATGGCAGGGCCTGTTAATCTTCATCATCACCACCCCTCTATGTAGTACATTGTCCATGGTGCATCGTCTAGTCACTGTGGTTTAGTATTAAAATAAAAACAGCATGATTTAGACTAGGCAAATGCCAGCTTGACTGTAAAATTGTTTTTATTATTGTCTTCATGCTGAATCCTCGTGCTAATATTATTTTCTCTGGTAATTAACAGTACAAATGGTGTTGTGGATATTATACAAAATATTTCATGGATATTATACACAATATTCTTTTAGGAGCAATTTGTTCCAGTTCAGATGGATGGAATAACAGATGCTTAAAGCGAATATTTTACCTGATACAAGTGAAGACAAGCTTAAGAAAGCAATTTGTCTCCTCCTGTTGAAAAATGCAACACCTTTGTCCTGTAAATTGATCAGCTTTGACATCTTACCACTGAATAAAGACAAAATGTCCGAAACCTTTCCCTAAGGCAAAGAGGCAATTTTTATCATTTTCTGCAATTGTCTCTTCACTTGTCAAGGGCCGATGGTGGTCATTTGTAGTGCATCAGTTTGAGGAGACTTGATTGCCTGAGGTTACTTTGAATGTCTCATAGTGCAATGACATCTTAAATGACTCAGGGGCTTGTTTAGTTTGTCACCAGGCTGTAATAGTCTAACTCCCTGGTCTTTTGCTCAGTGTGACTGGTAGTTTGACCTTAGTATGTAGTAAACATGTTTAAGATGCTAATAGTTGATTGACTCACAGAGGCCTTTTCTGCCGATAGGTGTAGTCAATGTTAGCATTATTCAACGAAATCAAGTTATTTAAAAAATAATCCACCTAAATGGGAATTTCACATGAGGGCGAAGAATCCCAAGCGGATTTTACAACAGGTTCAAGTTGGTCACACGGATTTGCCACACTGACCAAGAAAAAGCTGCTTGGTTTGAAAGTAACTTCTATATGAGGATCATGCATTGCTACGCTATTGACAATGAACCTTTTTTTGCCTACAAAATTTAGTCTAAATTTCACTGTGACCACACCTTGAGACTGTCAATGGTTTTCTTTTTTGGTTCCTTTTTAACTCAAACTTTCCCTTCTACACTAATCTGAGATGCAAACTGCTGAACCGTTTCCCTTAATGGAGGCTGTTTGTCACTGTTTCGTGGCAATAGGAAATGAAGCAGCAGAAAAAGAGAATATTGTTCCTAAACTCTCACCCGTCAGAGCCCTAAAAATATGGTACAAGTGTATTTGCGTCTCTGCGTCTGAGAGAGTTTCACGTCGATTGACACAAACTGACTTTGTCCCTTAAGACATTTCACTTTATGCAGGTGTGACTCATTTTCTGAGGGTATAATCTAAATCCATGCACAATTCCACTGAAAAGTAAGTGTTTTTTTTCTTCTCAATTGCTTAACCATGTTTACCTTTTCCTTTTCAACTGATAATTAAATGAACTGGTGACCCAGCAAAAAGTTATATTTAAAGAAACTGTAGAGTTTTCTAGTGCAATGTGACTTGACCGTGGTCTTGTGAAATAGCATGTTTTCCTTTTCTGAGAGTTCTGTTTAGACAAGGAACAGCTGACGGCTGCATTTCATCACTAGTTCATAACAACAATGACTAATCCTAATTATTTTAACCTCCTGCTTGTGTTTATTTATAGTGCCATTTAATGTTTGGATATTAATGAATAAATACATGATGATTTATTCTTCTTTACATAGATATTCCTGGCATGCAAACATTAAAAATGTAAAATGTTGGTGTAAGAAGTCTTTCAGCCATGTCTGTCTTGACCAGATCAAATTAACCCATAATTAAGCCACCTGCTCTATAGATTACCGTTCCCCTCCAAGATCTACCACACGCACAGCAGTAAATACAGAAGATGCTTAATTATTCAGCAGTTCTCCAAAATGGATTCTCTTCTCTTCATGGGAGTGCAAGGATAATTGCTTTCTTTGCGATTAACAAACACTGACAGCTAATTTACAGAAACACAAGCTCGTTGAAACTCGTTTTGGTTATGTAAGAAGTATTTATGTCTTATAACATGCCCTTGAAAAAGCATATTTTAGTCTGGCTTGTAAAAGCTGAGTTAAAGTTTTTCATATTTAAGTCCAACAACATGGATTGTTTTTGCTAAAGCAGATTAGCTGATGCTAGTACAACAGTACAACATTGCAGCCTTTGCAAGTTCATCACTGTTGAAATTAAGTGATGTGACCTGTGATGTTGCCTGTTATGTTCAGCTAATCTATAGAAGAGTCTATCCTAATATTTTTCATGAGCCTTTGGGTTATTTTTGAAGTGGGCATTCACATGAGACCTTGGTTACGTAAACAATCTCCCATTGCTCTGTTGGGTCCTCTAAATTCCGGATACGCCTCCCACCAGCTTACTGCACATGAAAGACTGCTGGTGGTCCCTATTCTGTCCCTGATGTCCCTGATTGCTGTTTGGGTGCACTCTGCAATGATTCATTTAGAAGATAAGCAAAGGAGGTATTCAGAGATATGATGTGCCATGCTTATAAATACGGGAGCCCTCATGAGAGGCAGACTGGAGATTAATTTGGATAATTTTCTTGTGTATTTTGTCAACACGACTTGTTTTCTTGAACTTTATTTCTATATAGATCAGCCTATGTCATATTTTTGCAAGTTTTTATTTAACTTTCTGAAAGTGTACCGCTCCAGTGATTGGGGTTGGTAGGATTTTTAAGTCTTATTCTCATCAAGGCTGTATTTATTTGATTAAGAATACTGTAAAAGCAGTAATAATGTGAAATATTATTACACAGTAACTGTTTTATATTTTAGTAAATTTTGAAATGTAATTTATTCCTGTGATGCAAAGCTGTATTTTCTGCCATTACTGCAGTTTTCAGTATGACATGATCTTTCAGAAATCATGCTAATATACTGATTTGCTGCTTAAGAAACATTTCTTATTATTATCAATGCTGAAAACAGGATTCTTTAATGAATAGAAAAGTCTTTACTGTCACTCTTGATCAGTTTAATGCATCCTTGCTGAAGAAAATTATTAATTTGTTTCTTTTAAAATAAATAATTAAATACTTACCCCAAACTTTTTAAACGCTCGTATTTTAAACATTATTTCTTAAACATAAAACTTTTTAAGCAGATTTTTAGCAGAAATCCAACAATGGACAACATTGAAAGCATTTCTCTGTCAGCTTTTTTTTCACAGTGCTTGGATTTGTGCAAATGAAAAGCTGTCTCATTAGATGACAGTGTTTTGGCTGATGCCAGGGCCGCCCTGGCTTCCCTGATAAGGATTCCAGAGGCTTAGTCCCTCGCTCACAGAGACTGATAAGCAGGGGAAAATCTCATAGCTGAGGCTGCAAGAAGATGAATTTATTCTCTTGGGCAATTCAGCGATGATTACTACAGGCACAGTGCCGATCTGGTGACTGGCACACATGAATGTGAGAACGGTTGAGGGTTCAATGTTACGCTGGCAGTTTTCAGGTGTTTATGGGATCCAAAGACAGAAAGAAGTCTCTTATGCCCACCCAGGCTGCATTTTTTAATCTAAAATGCAGTAAAGACTAATTTTGTGACGTATGATTACAAATTAAAATACTGTTTTCTATTTTAATGTTTTTAAAATGTAATATTCCTTTGATGGAAAAGCTGAATTTTCAGTCACTATTCTAGTTTTCAGTATCACACAATCCTTCAGAAATCATTCTAATATTTGCTGAAACATTTGTTATTATCAGTGTTGAAAACAGTTATGCCGCTTACTACTTTTGTGGAAACCATGATCAATTATTTTTTCAGCATTCTTTGATGAATAGAAAGGTGAAAAGAACACCATCTATTTGGAATAGAAATATTTTGTAACAGTATAAACATCTTTTTAACATTTTAATGCATTCTTGCTGAATAAAATTATTAATTTCTTTTAAATAAACATTTTACTGGCCCCAATCCTTTGAACAGTAGATTCAACATTGATAACCACAGTTTGAGCATAAAATGTGAAATTGAATGGTCTGTTTTAGGAATTATGCATCTGCTGTATTCAGAGGATTTGGAATGGCATTGAGCAGTGACAATGTTGGAAATCGACTCTTGTTTCTCCACTGCTCCCCTCAAGATTTATGGATGTGTCAGCCGTTTGAAGTGTCACATGGTGCTAATGCTAATATGCTGTTTGTTTTATGCAGTGCTCTGTGTGTGTCTTTCTACAGGGTCCTTGGCGATCAGTGGGATGATAGTGAGGAGGGTTGGAGTCTGGATTGAAGGAGCATGGTGAAGCACCAACCATTACAGGTCTATGAGAGACAGCTGTGTTTGTCATGTCTAACCGGGATCTACGGATGCCGCTGGAAACGCTACCAGCGGTCACATGATGACACCACCAAGGTGAGTGATCACTTTGCCAAACTATCTTGCTGTAACGTGAAGTGTTTCGGGACAGATTTCCATGAACTGTATTTAAGGCAAGTTCACACTGCCTCAACAAAACGCAATTTTTCGAACAAGCAAACGTTGTCTTTTTTGATTCTGAGTCTTTTCATAATGATCCGACTGATTCAAAACCAATAAAGAGTTATTTTAACTGATTCATTTAAAAGAACTGACTGAAAAGAGTCTGAATCACATAAGCGATTCCTTCGCGAATCAGACTATACTGATCCAGCATGTTTGTTGTTGTGTGGAGTCCATTAGAAAACCATTTAGGTTCATAACGTTTTAGTAACTACCTATACATATGCTTTCAAAACAATCTGCATAATACACTCTTAAAAATAAAAGTTCTTTATTGGCATTCCATGAAGAACCTTTAACATTCGTGGACCATTTCTATTGCGCAAAAGATTCTTTACAATGGAAGGTTCTTCAAATTATTAAAATATTATTCACATTAAGAAAAAAAAAAGGTTCTTTAAGAACTGTACACAGAAAGGTTCTTTGGGAAAGCAAGAATCGTTCTTCTATTGCATTGTTACTAAAACCCCTTTTTGGAAGCTTTATTTTTAAAAGTGTAGGTTAACTAGGATTGGAAATGAATCGGGTCACATGTTGAGTCATAGTTTCCAAGAAAACTATTTAGAGAAGATCAAAATCTCGATTAGTCAAGGGTTACGGTTCAGTATGGGGTCAGAAATTCATTAACTGATCGCGAACTCTGTTTCCTTGTGTTTTTGATTCGGCTCAACATCGTGATGTCTATCAGCCATCGGGCGATGGACGATGGCATCGTCTATCGGCCCAACCCTAACATCTATCATTGTCTTTGTTTTGTGCATAGACATAGATGATGTCGTGTCAATATGAGAACACAAGCTTAAGAAACTCCAGGTCATTAAGAGGTCAGCTGAAGATCTGATCACATGACCAGCCATTTAAAAATGTTCTTAGTGTATTTTGAATCAACATTTGCACTGTAAACATATCGAATTACCAGACCTTATTCAGTAATAAAACATAAAAGTGAGATGGAAGCATTTCATTACTGATTTTAATATATTTAATTTTCTAGAAACTGAGTCCTTTTGTTTAAGGGTCTTTTGATTTGGGTTTGCTCACATCTGCTTCAATAGAGTCAAGGATAAGTAAGTAACGATCAGTCTTTTAAGCATAAAAGTACTTTTTGTCTAGGATACTGCTTCCCTGCATTTAATTAAAGGACATGCGCTGAGCATCAGGGGAATTGTGACGTTATTTATGTGTGTTGAAAGAGCCGTCTCCAGACTGCCAACAAATGGTATTATCCTCATTGCCTAATGCAGTGAGCGAGGCCAAGAGTCCATGAGAAGGATGTTCTGCATTAGTAAAAGACTTTAATCAAAGCATTGCAGGTCTGTATAACTTTTTACGTTAGTGGAATATGTAGTTAGAACAGCAGCTGTGAATTTGTGTGTGTCATGGGAATGTGTGCTCTTTCATGTTGTACGTACCTTTCATTTGACACTGTAAGTGTAACGCTAATAAACATCCTCTAGTTTTTTTTTCCTTTTCCATGGTCTCTCCAAATAGTTGCAGTGGCTCATAAAAATGTTAATGGAAAACCTATAGGCCTGTCTTTTCATTCAGTGTTTTTTTTTTATTTTTTTATGCTAATCAAATATCCCTGAAGGTTTTTTTTTATTATTAATGTTTGCTTTCCTTCAGAGGGAGTTTTGCCTTTGAGCATTACTGTTTTCAGATGTGTACTCCGTAAAAGTCCCTGTGGGAGAAGAGAGTTGGGACACAATTGCTTGTCAGAGAATCAGGCTGTAAGATGAGACGCAAACGAAAGGAGAAGACTTTGTGTTGAAAATCAGTGACACAGATTTTGACCGCGTTCATGTTGCTGAGAAGAGCTGGAGAGATGGTTGTCAGAGAAACCAAGATAAAGTTGGAGGCCTATCAGTACAGATGCATGTCGATAATGAAAGGAGGACTGTGACACAACACCAGGGAAACTATATCAATTTCTAAAGAATCTGTCGGGAGTGAGTTTGATAATCATTTGCAAACTTCATTTTAAAGTATATCCTTTGTTATTGGTGCTTACTCATAATACAGACATCAAATCATGCAGGAACTGTTCCAGTGGATCTGGAATATATATATATTAGACACACAAACACTTAATAATTTTATATAATTAATTTGGAATATAATTAATAATTTAATATATACACATATACATACACATACATATAGTTTGAACATGGTAATATGATAATGCTGTGATTTGTGTATTTATTTCTTTATTAATTTTTTGACGTACAATGGTATTCCATGGTATTCAAGTGCCTTATAGTGAATACCATGATAATTGCATGTGAAAATCATCCCTTTCTGTTTTATATCAAAGTTCTGTAGTATTTCTATTCGAAACCACTGGCCTTCCATGGTACCATGCTCAGGGGAGGTGTATGAGCTTGCTTTTGAACCTTTTTTGGATTCAGAACATGGTGCGAGTTAACTAGATGGAAATATGCATCATATCTACAATCAGAGTGCAGATGGATCAGTGCCTACTATAATATAATGAGCCATATCAGATAAGATGTATATTTCCATTTTAATTCCACAAAAGACGACTAAGCCATTGCCCTGGTTTCCTGTTGTTCTCTAGCTCTCAGCTGCTTGTACTGTGCTGTCAGCGATTTCGGCTCAGTCTTGACTGTCCGCAGCGGGAGGCCTGACCCTGTCCACAGAAACAGCCAGTTCAGCTGTCTGCGCGCGAGAGAGAGAGATACCCGGACCAGAATGCACTGTGGTGTCAATTCTCAATGAATACAGCTAATGTAGTTTCCTGTCATTTTTAAATAAAAGAGGATATGCTGTCTTTACTCATACATAAAAATGACCTTTGTCCCATCCTGCCACAGCTGATAGTTTCATTGTCCAGGTCTCACCCTCATATGACACACTAAACTCTGAGCTGAGAGACCAGGGATGATGCAAAGCGCATCCATATTTCATGATTCCAGACTCAATCTGTGGAATTATTGGAGCGGAGAGATTCTGTCTGGCATTTCAAACTCAATACAAAGCCTTTGTGCATTAACCTCAGTAGAGCATGGTGTACAGTGGTCTAATATGACTAGTAGTTCTGTTGAATTACTCTATATGAAGCCTGTCTATGTGTTTTTTAAGAGTGTGTATGTCTGTGAGAGAAATGTGTGTTCGTCTCCTGTTTAAGCTGTAAGTTGTACTCCACTGAAAAGAGATCCCTCCTCAGTAATAATTGAGTGTTTTTCCATTTACGTATCCCAACACAAAGGGCATGTGAATAGGAGTGTCATTTTCTCCTACAAGCCCCTATGTGGTCTGTGCAAACCAATATAGCTCAAAAAACACAATACCAGCAGCAACCGGCATGTAGTGGAACAACTGTGATCCATTATATACAGTGCTGTCCAAAAGTTTGGGGATGGTAAGATTTTTAAAATGTTTTTGAAAAGTCTCTGATGCTTATCAAGGCTGCATTTATTTGACACAAAATGCAGTTAAAACAGTAGTTTTGTTAAAGATAATTTGAAATAACATTTTATTTATCACATTTGAAAATGGTTGTGCTGCTTAATATTTTTATGATACATTTTTTTTTTTCTTCTCTTCACTCTTGCTAAATAAAAGTATTCATTTTTTTTAAAAAGATGCTTCTGAAAACTCTCAGGATCTACCCAAACACTTTCACAGTTCCCCTCTTTTCTCAATTTTTCTCAAATGAGAAAAACTACGTTGATGACGCCCTGAAACAAAAACCCTAAATTTGGAAATATATTACTGTTTCTGTTCATGTTTTTTGACAATGGCATTCAAGCTTTTGGTGCATCCCTAAAAATACCATTTTAAGGGGTTGTTATAAATTCTGTCATCAATTACTCACTCTCATGTCCAACCTGAATTACTTTCTTCTGTGGATCATAAAAGAAGTCCTTTCCTTTCCTTAAAAAAATATATTTTGAGAAATGTCTCTAGGTGCGTTCCAAATCACGTACTTATGCACTATTCTATGACGTTTTGTAGTATAAATAGTGCGAGTAGTGTGTTCACACTGAAAATTCTGGATGATGCACCGAAAATATAACCAAAAAAATTAAGTGTGGAATGTTGGACACTTCATGCACTCAACTGTCGCAGCTTTAATTATGTTGCGAAAGGGGCGGGGCTATCAGATAAAATTCATACACTACATGGTTGAGTACATAGTACACAAATACATAGTGAATAAGTGCATAGTGTATAGTGCGTCATTTGGGACGCAGTATCTGTGTTTTTAGTAGAAGTCAGTGGTCACCAAAATTGCTTGGTTACGAACATTCTTCAAAATATCTTTTGTGTTCCATAGATGTAAGAATGTCAAACGGATTTAGAATGATTTAAGTAAATGGTGACAGGTTTTTAATTTTTAGATGAAATATCTCTAACACCTCGCTGGTAAACAAAGTTCAAATACCTCGTGGTCTTGTAAAAACACTGTATGTTAAAACGTTCTCCTTTTCCAGTCAGTACTGAGGGCAGAGTGTCACCACAGACATGATGCGCAATGACAGATGGTGACTCTACCCGTGTACCTGTTTACAGCATGTACAAAACCGCCACAGACTCAACCAGAGGCCACCCAACCAATCAGTGTTTTCCTTCAAGCTGAAGTCTGTCATTTCCAGTCGATTGGAAGAAACTCACAGACATGCACATGAATCTTTAGACAGCATCAGCAACAGACCGGGGCTCTTAAACACTTGCCATCCCTTAGGAATACAGATTATGTCTGTGATTACATTCTGTTCTCTAGACGCTGTATTGCACATAGTAATCTGTTCACTGCAATGTTCTTCATTTACTTGGATTCACATTAGGAGGACATTGCATTCTCCACTCCAGTGCTGTTGCGGTCATTCAGGGCTCATGTTTACAGCATTCTTAAATGGCTTTGCTGAATTTATCTATGGGTATGCTATCTAGTGCCAGCATTTCCTACAAGGTGACCTACAATGCTTGTTCTTGTCAGATTTAATCTTTCCCTGTCTGTCAGCATGCAGATTATTAGGTTATGCTTACATTGGAGAAAAACAAAGAACGATGTTAAAGGTATAGTTCATTCAAAATGATAAATTCTGTTGTTTTGGACCTCATTGACTTTCACTGTATGACAATTTTCCAAATAATATTTTCATTCATTTTTATGTTCTTTAGAAGAAAAAATAATACAGGTTTGGAATGACATGAAGGTGAGTAAATGATGACCGAATTTTCATTTTCAGATCTTGGTTATTCAGTGCTTTTGAATAGAGATTTATGTGCATCTGACATTTAGTTCTTTGTCATCCATGTTTAAAAATAAATATTCCATTTTGTGTTTTTTTTTTTTTTTTTTTTTTTTTTGCATATTTGGAAAGGCAGCTTATGAAAGTACTCTTTGTGGCGGCCGACACATTATTGACCCAAAATGATTTTACATAATTAACATCAATGGAACACTTTGAATAGAAATAAACGTGCAATTTCAAGTGGAAATTAGTCAGGTTCACAGCGGTTTCATTTAGACATCCAGCATATCTGGCTGTAACCCTCAGACAGACATTGTCGAGCTGTAGTGAACTACTTTCAGGACCAAAAATACCCTTATGTAAATACCAACACTATAGTGAGAATGTACTGTACTGTACAGCACACCTCTTCCACTATACAACTGGTCTATTCAGTAGAAATGATCTAACTAACCCAAAAACCTCTAAGCACTAGTAGTGTTAAATTGAATCCATGTGGGTTAGTAAAGGTCATTTTTGCATATTCCTTGTTATACAGCCACATTTTAATTCCACATGACCTGAATTTTACCTCCAGTGACATTTTATTTTCAGTTCGGTAGTCACATATCGAAAGGTGCTACTGCACACAAGTATAATAATCACTCTATGAATAAAACATATTTTCTTTGAAAAGTTCTGTTAATGGATTATGTGACATCTGTTCCAGACCAGATCAGTCCACTTTGTATAAAGGAACCTGATTTTGCACCTTGCTTATGGATGGGATTTACCGCTGAGGGACTGTTATGAAAGGACGTTGTTCAGCTACTCCCCTACCTTTTCCACTTCCATTTTTCAGTCCGCTCACTTCCACCCACTGCCTCTCCTTCACTCTCTCACATCGGGAAGCTGGCCTCCCCGTGTTCTTTGCCCTTTGCCTCTGTAGAATAGATATTTAGCAGTCAGTGGGATTTTGAACTACAGTTGGTGCCTCAAGGGAGCAGATGTGCACGGCAAATACTTACAGTATGAATAAATTATATGATTCCGGGGCATCAAAGTCAAGGCACTCCAAGGAAAAGCTGCTTTTTGCTGTCTGTCTTGTTTTTGGGTAGTGGTTCAGCTTGGCTTGGTTGTTTGCTCAGGAAATGCTAAAAAAGCTGTTGGCTAATTTTCATAATTGCAGCCAGTGCTTGGCAGATCTTAGTCTGAGATATTGTTATCATACCCATATTTCAGCAGCAGATAAGCCTGTTTAACTTAATGAAGATAATTAAAGGCAGCCACTGTAACCATGCCATTTCACCCCACCTTAACCAATTAGCGAGAGTCTTTACAGCGTTAAAACAAATGTGCCATGCAGAGCCTTGCCAGGATCGTTTTAAAGGGAATTGGTACTTTGATTTTCTTCATAGAAGTGTTTCTGTGCCTGACATAACTCTGTGATTGTTACAACGAGACATTCAATGTTCAGACATTTGAAACGCTCTCATAGACGCGCAATACAAAGTCAACTCTCCCCTCAGGAAAAAGTGAGTTTACTTTGGTACTAAGTGGTGGAGTCGTGCTGTCATCTCAGATCAGTGGGAGGAGTGCTTTGGCTTTTGAAAATGAGCTTTTTGAGGCTTAATGATGAGATAATATTCTCGTTTAGAGGAGACCCAATTTGCCGCCCAGCGCTGCTCTGAATCCCTCCTGTTAAGATTTATGCTGCTTGTTGCTCATTGGCCCTGATGATGTCATGGGAATCTGTTCAGCTGTTATAACCACATGAATGCCAAAAACACAGCCGTGTTTATCAATTCATGTGCTGAACTATTGTCATCTTGTTTAGGTTGTTTGTTCAAGGTTATGAAGGATAAGTCATGCCATGAACAACTGAAATATTGGACATCCCTGAAAAAAATAAAATAAAAATCTGATAGACTTGCATTGAACAAGGGACCTGAGCCATATCATAAGTTGGGGCTCTTTTGTTAGCATCTACCTAGCAACTGCTTAGCAGCATGCTAAAAGCCAATCAGATAATGCCATAGTAACGCCCTGCAACCACCAATACTCTACTGTTGTGGTTATGACTTTTGGCAGGTGACGTCAGTGCTGAACATTTCTGTTGTTCTCAGTCTGGTGCCATTTTTAAAGTCGTTGGAAAAATCATTTGGAAAAACAATACTGCATTTGACCTTTGACCTGTTTTATGGTGTGATATTGATTTGGTGCATTCAGACAGTCTGTGATGCTGGTGGGAGATCTTAGGTTTAGCAGCATTTATTTGTGTGTATTATTTTTCTACTCAGAATTGCCCATAATCCTCTTTATGCATCTATATTTAGGCGTTTTTGGATGATGGGGCTTAGGAATTAATACATGCTTTCTAACTACTTTTTGTAAGCCAAGCAGATCATTCATTTCTGAACGAAACCATTTTTATTGAGCTGCTGTTTTCATTCTTTGTGTAGTGATGAGGAAGAAGATTGTCAATGTGTCTCCACTGATTTTTATTTTATTTTAATTAATTTATTTTTTTTTAAATAAGAGCTGTCGGCCTTCGTGTTCTTTATTGTGCAGTGAGAACTGTGAATTTCTTCATGTAACCTTCAGTCTTTCTTAACAGAATTTGATTGGATTTGATTTAACCACACTGGTCATGGTTTTTATTATTGTGGGTGGTTTATACTTGTAATCTTATGCCCACTTTTAGCCCATTTTCCAAAACAATAAAACCTTATGCAAATCATATGCAGGAATTAGAGGAAGTTGTCAGCCATATACGGGACTGACACTAAATCCCTAGGATAGATTAAAGAGGAAAACCATTACGAAAATGACTATGATTTGAAAATTATATTAGTCTATTTCGACATTAATTTATTCAGAAATAAATGTTTTACTTGTTTTTCATGGTTTATGGAATTGCACACTAGCCATTTCATTAATACACAATCCCAATTTCATTGTGTCATAGACAGTGCACTATTTAAAAAAAGAAAAGAAAAAGTTGGTCATCACTGAGCCAAATAAATGGTGGTATTTTAAGTAAGGCCATTATTCATGGTACATTGGTTATTTTATATATGTGCAAACAAAATGTGTGGGAAGTGCCAGTGAAATGCTAAAAAAGAAACTCGATCTTAAAGAAAATATTCTTGAATACTTGATTGTCTGTGTGTGAGAAATGCTAATAGAGAGCCAGTTTTATTCACTGGAAGATTTGAACTGGAGAACAAATAGCATTGCGGCTGTATGTACTAGGGTTACATGGTAGCCCATAAAATTATCTCACCAAATTTGCTGAATTTACTCACCCTCATGCCATCCAAGAACAGATTTGGAGAAATTTAGCATTACATCACTTGCTCACCAATGGATCCTTTGCAGTCAATGGGTGCCGTCAGAATAAAACAGCTGAAAAACCATCACAATAATCCACAAGTAATCAACACCGCTCCAGTACATCTGTTAATGGCTTGTGAATTACTTGTGGAAGTGATGTATTACTACATTTCTAAAAGTCTGTTTTGATGAAGAAACAAACTCATCTACATCTTGGATGGCGTGAGGGTGAGTAAATTATAGAACATTTAAATTTTTGGGGTAAACATTTCTATTAATTATTGCAGATTTGAAGTAAATGTAGTTTTTGTATTTCCTGTACATTTTTGATGCTTCTCTTAGTTGACTTAGTTGAGAAAGTGAGAGCTCAATACAGGCAACAGAAAGGCCCTTTAATTTACCCTGCAGAGAGCAGAACTAATGTTTCACTAATGAATCTGTGATGAAGGCAGATCTCACTATTGAAGCAGCTTTGTTCATATTAACTGAGTTTAATGGGATATGCAGTCATGACCTGAGGCACTATGAAAACTCCATATTAAATTTCACTCAACTTTTAAACAGTATTTTGAAATATTTGTTCTTGAAATTATCTTTTGGCACAGTTTCTCACAGTGACCGTATTAATTCGTGCTGGCACCAACACATTTAATAATACTGATGTTGATAGACATAAATTATGTAACAGATTTATTTGAACTCTTAAATAAACTGTTTTTATTTGTTGTGTTTCTTTGTTCCAGTGGGAGTGTTTGTGGTCCTTCATTCTCTTCTGCACTTTCTCCTTGTTACTGGTATGGTTTTACTTCTGGTGGGAGGCCCACAATGACTACAGCGAGTTTAACTGGTGAGTAGGCCTTATAAAATCACACACTTTCATCAGCGATCCCACAATCTCTGTTTCTCTGAAGAGACATATCTAAGAAACTCATCAGTTTTCCCAAAAACAAATTTGGCATAATCCTACGCTCAAAGTAATCCAGAGTTCATGGAAAGTTCTCTGATAGAACAGATTGCATGTCATTCTAATAGATAGACTGGATTGTTTTTGGCTAGTATTCAGAATGGAATGGCTTACTGCATACTATGCAGTGTATACTGTACACTTCATACTACTTTTAGAATGTAAAACAGTATGGAGTATGCAGTTAATTAATTAATTAATAAAGACGAGTGTTGTTGTTTGAATGCAAAATGTATTAGCTTTTGTGATTCCTATTAAACAATAAGTCAAGAAAAAAGATGTTGAAAATTCAGGCTGTTGATATTTCTAGTTAAATTGTTAAACATTAAATGGAAGGTCAAGTGTGGATTATGGGATTTAGGACCAAATGCAATGTTTTCTTTTGTCTGTCGCTCACTTTTGTGTACTAAATGTAGTATGTGTAAAATATAGAGCTAAAATATACATTTATAATATATATTATTTTAATATAATGAATAATGTTTATTCATTTATATATAATTTTAATCTATAACATATATCTGCATAATCCTGTGTAATATTAAACTCACAAAAACACTCACATTTGCATTCAGTTATGGTTTAGCTATTAAATGACGCTTTGACATTTTTACAGTACCCTTTGCTACATAATCTTCTATTTTCTAGGAGCCACATGCTCTGTAAAACTGGTTGAGGTCATTAAAAACAACGTGACAATGAAAGCCATTGTTTGCTTTGTCCTTCAAGGTCATTTTCTCCTGATCTTTATAATTCTTTCATCTCCTGTTTTCTCTTTCTTTTCAATGTCACTTCTCTCCTCCCTTTTGTGGCCTCCACCTCCCCCCGCACGGTCTCAGGGGAGGTACATGAGTCCTTGATGTTACTGTAGAGGACGAGAGTTGATTCACAACGACCTCCAGTTATTGCCCTGAGGGACTGTGCATGTAGAATCTGTGATCAGACAGGGGATGCAGGCAAACCCTTGATATGGCTCCACCCACCGAGCTGCATTTAGCCAATCAATTCTGAAGGAGTGATTATGGGTGATCTATAGTCTGCCCGCCCCATGTTTCCATTCTGATCCTAGGCTCAGTATATTGGCTAAATGCAGCTCGGTGGGTGGAGCTACTAACATACTACTATTGCTGCAGTATATAAGTACATGTGTGTTTTGTACACTACTATTCGAAAGTCAGTAAGAATTTTTAAATGTTTTTGAAAGAAGTCTTTTTTGCTCACCAAGGCTGCATTTATTTAATTCAAAAAATACAGAAAAAAATAGTAATGCTGTGAAATATTATTACAGATTAAAATAACCGTTTTCTGTTTTAATTTATTTTACAATTATTTTAAAATATATTTTATTACTGTGTTTTATTACTGTTTTTTTTTTTTTGGAAACTGATACATTTTTTTCAAGATTCTTTGATGAATAGAAAATTTAAAATAAAATATTTTTGTAATATTATAAATGTCTTTACTGCTGCTTTTGGTCAACTGATTGTATTTTCGCTGAATAAAAAATTCTACAAAAAATAATTAATACTTTAGTATAGGGACCAAGTCTCACTATTAGTTGCTTATTAGCATGCTTATTATTAATATTTTGGCTGTGTATTAGTACACCAAAACAAATTCTGCATGACCATATTCTACATCCCTAATACTACCCAATACCTAAACTTAACAACTACCTTAACTTTATTGTGGCAAAAGTCGAAGTTAATGGTTTATAAATATCGAGAATTGGACCTTAAAATAAAGTGTGACCAAAAAAGAATTACAAAAGTAAGATTATCTTATAATCAGCCATTTGCCATATTTACAGAACATTTGCCATATTTACAGAATTACATTAAAAAGTTATTCTTTATTGCATGCTACTCAATTTCAATCTTATTTCTTAGTTCACTTTTATCTTGTTTTATTCTACTCTCTAAATTAACCGTGTTTGTGAAGATGTCATGTGACATACATAGCATACTACTATTTGAGGCATATCGATACTATGTACTTTTGCACTCACCACTTTTATAAAATAACCAACAGTATAGAGAATTTACTGCACAGTATTCAGGAAAACATTAGCCAGTGTTCAATTCTGATCACAGCCGCTGAGTTTAGATGTTGAAGAAAGCTAATACTGACCTTGATACTGTGTCTTATGGTCTCATGTGTTTTATCTCCCTTTGTTTCAAAGATACACACTAGGCAGATGATGCTTTTTGCAAAACAGATGCCTCTGTCATCCACCTCTTTGGGAAAAGTGTGCTTATATAATCCTGAGCTCTCATAAGAGCGAGTAAGAGAAATGTGTAGCCAGTCAAAATATTAGTAGCTTCTGTTTGTTTTTCAGGGGCTTGGTTATTTGATTAGGCCTAAATGCAGTCTGACCATTATGGAGAACATAAGACAACCAGGAATTCTAATGCTGAATAATCAACTGCTAACAATTTTTTTTTTTTTTTTTTTTTTTTTTTCTGGTATTGTGCTCCCACAGGTTTTTATATAACCGTTCAGGGGAGTGGAGTGATGGAACCGTTCCCATATTGGCTGCTACGGCAGCTGGTTTCATCTATATTACATTTTTAATGGTGAGTTGTAACTGCTCTGTAGCAGTGATACTGCACTGTGGATTTGCATACGAAATCCTCTCCAGAACCACCAGTGTTTTAACAATCTCTCTCAGACGTGTATACACGTCACCATTCAGCATTATTATGATGTTTTAGCTCCATACCCGTTATCACCTAATCAGTTGCGGTCATCCAGTTTTTCATTGTGTAATGTAATATTTGTCTTTTTTCGGTCCAGATTTTAGCCCTGTGCCATGTGGCTGTCGGGCAGCAGTTAAACCTCCACTGGCTCCACAAGGTACTCGTCAACCTCTGAAATGCTTTTTTCCTAGAATAGAAGAAGAAAAGCTTGTCCGTTTGTGCGAGACAAACCAAATTAACCTTGACACAGTGTCACAAACACCTTGTTATGCCCTGAGGCTTTCTGGCCTGTTGGCAGAGTTAAAGTAGTATTTCCTGTTTGTTTATGAACAGAAATGAAGTGGTGTGTTTTTTCAGTGTAGTCTGCCGAATAAATGAAGTAGAAATGCGTAAAATGAAGTGAAACTGAATGAAGTGGTCTGTGTTTTTCTTTCTAGATTGGTGTGACAATTGCTTTGCTCACTACAATAATTGGTGTGATATCGGTCACTCAGATGTGGGGAGAGGAATGGGATGTAGTTTGGATTTCTCTTCAGGTACGTTTTTTTTTTTTTTTTTTTTTTTTTTAGGTGTCTGGTTTCCCACAGTCCTGGAAAACCTGAAATTATCAGGGATTTCAGAAGTCAGACATGGAGAATATTAAGATGTCAGGGAAATTTCTGTATACATTTTATTGTTACACTGCTGTTCAAAGGTTTGGGGTCAGTAAGAGTTTTTTCCCCCAAAGAAATTAAGACTTTTATTCAACAAGGTTGCATTAAATTGATTAAAAGTGACAATAAAAACTTTTACATTGTTACAAAAGATTTCTATTTCAAATATATGCTGTTCTTTTGAACTTTAAGCTGCTCAACTGTTTTGAAACATTGAGATGTTTCTTGAGCACCAAAAAAAAAAAAAAAAAAAAATTGTAGTAATATTTCACAATAGTACTGTTTTTACTGTATTTCTAAACATAAATACTGCCTTGGTGAGCATAAGAGACTTATTTCAAAAACATTTAAAAATAACCCCAAACTTTTAAATACTGCTTTTTAAAGTATACCTTTAGGCTATAAGTTTCTCTTGTGTGTGAGATATTTCTTTATATAGTTATTTTTCTACAGACACTTTGAGGTTTCTCCATTTTCTAGGCATTTCTCTTATTTTCTATATGTTTGTCTATTAAGAACAAATGAATGTCTCTGTTTTTCTTCAGGCTACTGGTCCTTTCCTGCACATCGGTGCTTTAGCTGCTGTTACCGCTTTGGCCTGGCTGGTGGCTGGACAGGTGGCGCGAGCAGAGAAAACCAGTAAGATGAATCCACCTCCTTGCTTAAAGATCAGTCTCTCAGTTAGGCATCATTATTAACTAGATGTTAATTATTAAAGGGATACACAGTGAAATCCTCTTTCCTGATACATTCCTGTCGTCACACAGAGACACACTGCTATCTCCGCTAGCTCAATGCGCTGGTGCTTCATGTTACAGCATTAGAGGGAAAATTAATATACTGCTATTGATTCCTCATTTCAGTTTGCCCAAGCTCATCTGATTCAACTAAGCACAGATTTAACTGGCTCATCTTATTTAGTTAATCAGAAGACTTTCTCTTTGTTCCTCAGGGACATACACTGAGCATAAACTACCATTCGGACGTTTGGAGTTGATGAGATTTTTAAGACTGCATTTAATTGATAAATAGATACAGTAAAAGCAGTTATATTGTGAAGTATTATTAGAATTTAAAATGACTGTTTTCTGTTCAAATATATTTTAAAATGTAATTTAATCTTGTGATGACAAAGTAAAATTTTTAGCAGCTGTTACTTCAGTCTTCAGTGTTGCATGATCCTTCAGAAATCATTCTAATATGTTAATTTTGTGTGCAATAATCATTTCTTATTAAAAAGGATTTTTTTTTTGATGAATACAAAGTTTAAAAGAACAACAATTACTTGAAATGGAAATCTTTTGTAACATTATAAAAGTCTTTACTGTCACTTTTGATCAATTTAATGCATCCTTGCTACATAAAAAGTATTATGTAATAACAGCCCCCAAATTTTTGAATGTTAGTGTCTTAATAATTCGTAAATTTCACTTTGTAACCTCTAAATTACTCTAACATTTAGAGAACTTATCTCTCACCTGAAACATACTTTTATGCAAGCCATGTGAACTGAAATAGCTGTGCAAGCTCAATTCCATATATCATGTGTTCAGAAATGTGTCAGAATGCAAACCAAGAAAATGATATTTTCAGCATTGCTGCAAAGGAAGTTATTGCAGACTTTAGTCTTCTACACTTAGTTTTTAAGCAACATTTTAAAGAGAATCAGCACTTCTTAACTCTTAACTTCTTAAATATTTTATAGCATATGAATAATAGCACATCCGATTACTTACAGCAACACTAACGATAGAAAACACATTAAATATGTACAACGAGACCGCACAGATTAATTTAAATTTAAGCATTTTCTCTTGAAAAAAGAAAGTTACTTAGCCACTTAGCTTTTGCAACAAAGATGACATAACACATGTGATCACCATTCAAGCTGATTCAAAAAGCTATTTTATAGCCATTTTTAGTTTATGCCTTAAAAAGGCTTTTTTTGAAGCTGTGCCTGAGTTGTAACTTCAGATAACTAAGTTGTTGGTTCTCTAGGGTTTCAGGTGATGGTTCTCCTCATCTACCTGAGTGTTCTCCTCACACTTTACTTCATTCCGCTGTCAATCACCTCACCCTGTATTATGGAGCGTGGGAGTCTCAAAGCAGCACCCGCCATCATCGGCCATCAAGGAGCTCCAATGGTGAGATGCTAAATTGTGCACTTCCTGTCTTTCCTAGATGCTACATCAAGCTCAGGCTATATCAAGGATTGCTGGAGGCAGTTTGGTCCTTCCTCTCTCTGTGCCTGTATCTCTTTCCTCTGTCTTTCCATCCCTCACTATCTTTCTCTCATTCTTTCTCTCCCTCCATTTATCTTTCTCATATTTCATATGGCTTGTCCATAGCTAAATATAACTCAGGAAAGAGCCGCTGAGACTCTCTGTGTAGGCGTTGTTCAAGGTTTGGTGGTTATGAAGGGTTTTCAGTACACCCGTGTGTATCATTGGTGTATTGTGCTCTGAAATGGCAAATACGCTTTTTTATTTCTGTTTTATACCCGCACAGAAACAAATTGCAAATGTTTTTGTACAGTTGTAGTCAAAATCAGTATTTGGACAGGATTACATTTCTGAGCTAGTTAATAATTTTATATTTAAATTTAATAAATAATAATTTTATATTTAAATTTATTAATAATTTTTATATATGTATTTTTATATTTTATATTTATATGCAATAAATAATTTTCTATTTCTATTTAAATTTATATTTAATAATAAATACATTCCTATCTATCTATCTATCTATCTATCTATCTATCTATCTATCTATCTATCTATCTATCTATCTATCGGTCTATCTATCGGTCTGTCTGTCTGTCTGTCTATATATAATCTCTGTCTATCTATATCGGTCTATCTATTGGTCTGTCTTTCTGTCTGTCTATATATATATATATATATATATATATATATATATATATATATATATAATCCCTGTCTATCTGTCTATATATATATATATATATATATATATATATATATATATATATATATATATATATATATATATATATATATATATATATAATCTCTATCTGTCTATCTATCTATCTATCTATATATATATATATATATATATATATATATATATATATATATATATATATATATATATATCTCTGTCTGTCTATCTAAAATAATAAATATGGTGTGTGTATATATATGTATGTATGTGTGTGTATATATATGTATGTGTTTATATATAGGAAAAGTTGGTCCTCCTCTAAATAGGGCTACAGAAAAATAATTGAGAAAGAAAATGAATAATAAAATCATCATTCCTATGGGTGCTTGCTATAGCAATAGTGTTATGTAACATTTCAGCTAGCCTATTATTGAACAATTTTTTTTGGAAGAACTTACCTTAATTGTCCTCTGCCACTCCTAGCTACAGCTGTAAACAGCCAAACTTGGATTGAAAACAAGCCTTTACAACACCGCAGGTGCTGGTTGGAGATCATAGGTGTAGTATCAACCGCCATAGCTTTAAAAGCCAGAATTTAAAAATGCGATAACCATAAGTGCTCTCCAAAGACACATGCATACTGATCTTAATATATTCCTCTCCTCATTCTCTTGTGCTTCAAACGAGGTGTCCTTCATTTTGCATTGATGTCACATGTACTAGTACATCTAGAACGGCAGTGTGCAGATGATCTCAAGCTGCTGCTTGCATGCCTTTGCATAAGCATGAACCGCAGAGGAGCTGTAGATTGTGCATATGTCTGGCCCTCAATCACTCAGTGAACCTTCATTAGATGAGTTATTGATTTATATCCAAAGAGCAAGGAAGAGGTTTAGCTACTGCTTAGCTCCAGGGTGTGAAGAGTCTCACATTTAGTTTAACAAAGATCTTTCCATTCTGAACTCCACAGGGTTCAAATATGCAATATGTTATTCTCTGTATAATTTTTACTTAATAAATTTAAGAAATTTACTTTCTGTTTCCATGTTGTTTTTGGTTACATCATGCTTGAAGATAGAGAGTCCAGTTACACACCTAAAATAATTAAATGAATATTTATACATATGTTATGTTTTTGTTATATTTTATGTAATTATATAAAATATAATAAATATACATTCTGTGTTTTTCCTTCTTGTTCAGCTCGCTCCAGAGAACACTCTCCTATCGTTCAACAGAGCACTGCAGAGAAATGTTAGCGGGCTGGAGGCGGATGTGACCATCAGGTATTCATACATTTATTCTGTCTGGTTCTCCTCCTCTTGGTACAGTTCAATCAGTAGATTGTACAGAGCCATGCGTATGTGGACACAGTGTATTTCAAAGTGTGAATACTTGTGTGGCTGTGTGAGACTGCTGTAATGAGAGGGTGGCGTGACGTCTCTTAGCTCAGTGAGTGCATAGTAATTAAACACTGGGATAGACAGGAAGACTTTATAAAGAAGCCCCCTTAAGCTATAATCTACTCTGCCTGCTTAACACGCATCGTTAGATAATGGAGCAGAAATTGTCCATCTGTTGGGTTGTAATTTATCTTGGATAAAGTTGGTCATCACTCAGGCTTTTTTAGATTGAGATACCATCTCTTGCTATTTAGTGTTTTTCTCATTTCTTTTGTGTATACAAATACAAGCAACACTCTGGACAGCATCTTCATCTACAGTATATATATGTATGTGTGTGTGTGTGTGTGTGTGTGTGTGTATATATATAATTATTGTTAAATATTAAAATATAGGAAAATATTTTTGTAATTTATTGCTATATAATGTAATGCAATATAATATAAAAATATTAAATTATTATAATTATTGTTAAATATTAATATATAGGACAATATAATTGTAATTTTATTTATAATGTAATCAAATATTATAGAAAAAAATCAAATCGTACCTTATTCAAAAGGCACATTTCTCAAATTATTCCTTAGACAAATCCTTAATTGCATCATTTAAACAAAATCGTTAAAATTTGGAGGCTGTTTTTTCATGATCATCCATATTGATCATTGTGTTGCCAAAAAAATATTTTAGACAGTGGAGTCAGTTAAAAAAAAGCTTTGTAAAGCTGCTTTGGAATAATATATATTGTGAGAAACACTATACTTGAAATTGAAGTCTTGTGGGCCGTCACTACTCTGTGATTGGTTGTTTCAGGCCACACGTTACTATGGTTGGGAACATCTGGTTTAAAATGAAATGGGTGGCTAAGAGGCTAAATATCTTGGCTGGTAACCTAAAGGTTCAATCCTTAGAGTGAGTGGTTCACAAAGTACCATTGAGCTCTTGTAATGCATTTAACTTCAGGTTGTGGGTTGTTAAAAGCCTCTGCTAAATAAATAATAATGAGTTGCAATAATACTGCTTCTATTGCACAACAGTCCCACCATTCAGTAAATGCATTCAGATGTTTTTCTGTCAATCACAGCGCCTCAACTTTTATTCTCTCTCTTATCATTGAATATTATCCAGCAGTGCTGGCATTTTCTCAGTTGCAATCTAAGTGTGGGGAAGTCGTGGCCTAATGGTTAGGGAGTTGGGCTTGTAACCTGAAGGTTGCCGGTTCGATTCTCGCACCGGCAGGAATTGAAGGTGGGGATTGTGAATTAACAGCACTCTCTCTGCCTTCGATACCATGACTGAGGTTCCCTTGAGCAAGGCACCGAACCCCCAATTGCTCCCCGGGCGCTGGAGCAATGGCTGCCCACTGCTCCGGGTGTGTGTTCACAGTGTGTGTGTGTGCGCGTGTTTGTTCACTATTCACTGCTGTGTGTGTGCACTTGGATGGGTTAAATGCAGAGCACCAATTTCGAGTATGGGTCACCATACTTGACAATACGTCACGACTTTCACTTAAGTGCTGTCTAATCACATATACTGCTGTGTAACTCTGGCTTCGGCTGTAGTCTAGATGGTGTGCCGTTCCTCATGAGAGACCGGACGCTGAGGAGAACCACAAACGTGAGAAGAGTGTTCCCGGACAGACAGTATGATGATGCTTCACTCTTCAACTGGACTGATTTGAGCTCGCTGAACGCTGGCCAGTGGTTTCTAAAGGTGTGGGCCATTTTGGGTCTAAACTATGTCCACAGTACAGCTGAAATAGAATGTAATAGTGTTAGTAATGTAGATCTATTTATGGTAAAACTGAAGTGTTTTTAGATTTATAGAGGACACAAAAAATGATTTGTCTTGTTTGAAATAACAGTTCAATGTATACACTAAAATGAATTTTTGAAGTTGTAAATAGATTATTAGAGTATGTTTAAAGAAAATACTTCTGTCTTTCTACTTCAAAATTTCATGTTTAAATCAATGTGGTACTTGCTGTTTCTTTGTAATTATTTGTGAAATTTACTAGCAAATTCTGAATGAAATTTATTTCTACTCAAATTTTTTTTTTTTTTTTTTCCCCCAGTGTATGTAGATGTGCTTTAATATTCATGTAAAGCTTCCTCTCTTGATCATTTATGGAAATTAATTTGCAAAACAGGTCACTTAGAACAAGTCACAGTTATGATGTCAGCACATTAACATATAGAAATCTTAAAGGTACAGTAACAAAATTAAATGTATAAAATTAGTATAATAAATAACAAAATTAGTGTATTCAATTAAATGTATAGGTTACGTAAAACTAAATTATAGCTGTTTTCGGTGAAAAACATTAGGACTTTACATTAAATCATTAGGACTTTACATTTACATTATTGTATAAGTATGTATAATGGCATATAACTGGACTAACTGATTTTACTGAATGCAGGATGATCCCTTTTGGACTGTGCAGTACATGTCAACATCCGAGCACTGGTCAGTGGGGAACCAGACAATTTGCAGCTTGGAGCAGATGCTGAAACTAGCGGCTAAGTCCAAGAGCTCAGCCGTATTCACTCTGCGCAGACCGCCGGCCAATCACCCCCACCGCCACGACTGGGTCAACCTCACCCTGGACACTGTTCTGAGGTCAGGAATACCACAGCGGCAGGTCAGTCTTGAGGGAGTGATGCTCACGTTTGATGTGCTACTGGAAATCTCATTGTCCTTGGTCAGGGGTTGAAATAGATGTGTTCAGGGATAGGATTCAGGATACAAATCTTTTCCCGGATTGTGTGGTTGTATAGTAGCTCTCCCTAGCTGTGACTAATATTAATTGCATAATGGTTGTAACGTTAACCCTATAAATCCTACTGAATTTTATTTGATTATACAAATTTCTAAGGCCTTTAAATGATCAACATGATCAAAACTTACCTAAACCTGTTGTACTGTGCTGTTTTAAGAATAAGTTTTCTTTAAAAATAACTACTATTTTTATTTCACCATGAACACTTACTGGACTTAAGCAACTTGGCTTTACTTGGGAATCCATATATCATGTTTTTCGAAATATGTTTTAATTTGAGTATCGGATATGATGCATCATGCTTTAGAGGAACGTAATTTTGTCATTATGATCTCTCAATCATCATTGTAATGCATTGCATGTTTTGCCATCCACAATAAAAACTACAAATCTTTCTAATACTATCACACAAGAAATATTGTCTATTAGTGACGCAAAATTATGTCGTCATATTTGCATATTGTCTTACTAAAACATTTTTGGGAGATACAAAGTGAAAACTGATATTTATATGCATTATTTTAGTCTGCTATACTGTTATAAAAATCTAATTGATTTACATTACGGGCTAATAGAATTTCATTTTAATTTTGGCCATAAAAATTATAAATATGATCAGGTTTTGTTAAAAAAAAAAAAAAATTTTTTTTTTTTTTAAATTCTATTTTATGTACACTGCCATTCAAAAGTTTGGGATCAGTAAGATTTTTAATGTTGTTGTTTTTTTTTCTTTCTGCTCATCAAGGCTGCATTTATTTGATTAAAAATACAGGAAAAAAAACAGTAAATTGTAAAAATATTATTGCAATTTAAAATAGTGGTTTTCTGTTTTAATATACTTTAAAATATACTTTATTCCTGTGATGCAAAGCTGAATTGAATAAGTGACTGAATGAATGAATAAATAATTTATTGTCATTGCTGTAGAACAACGAGATTACATTAGAGCCTCAATTGACAGTGCAATTTCATAAAGTGCAAATATGTAGGAATGTAAACAGTGACATCATAAGGTCCAACATGATCAGGAATAGCACAGTATGTAAACGGGACACTACGACATTGGCAAGGAATAAAGTGTATGAGGTAGAGAAACAGTAATAACCAGTAATGATGTGTATTGTTGTGTGTGCTGCAGCAATGCAAAGTCCACTTCACAGTTAATGCCATTGTTGAAGAGTGGTACATAATAAATCCAAATTTAAGGGGGTGGAGAGGGGAAAGGGGGACAGTGTTTATTCAGCAGTCTAACTGCCTGGGGATAAAGGCTGTTGGCCATTCTGGTGGTCCTGGCCTGAAGGGACCTGTACCTCCTACCAGAGGGCAAAAAGGTGGAACAAGAATTTTCAGCATCATTACTCCAGTCTTTAATGTCAGATGATTCTTCAGAAATCATTCTAGTATGCTGATTTATTTTCAGTGTTGGAAACAGTTGTGCTGCTTAATATTGTTTTTGGATGTGATACTTTTTTTCTGGATTCTTTGATGTATGTATTAAACTTTAAAAAGAACAGCATCTATTTAAAATAGAAATATATGTATGTAAAATAGAAATAAATATATATGTATGTATATGTATGTATGTATGTATGTATGTGTGTGTATATATATATATATATATATATATACACACACACACACACACACACAGTATAACACATTTAAATTCTTTTTTTGTGTGTGTGTTATGTGTAGGTGATGTGGACGGTGGACAGTAACAGGGAGATGGTGAGGAATGTGGCTCCAGGTTTAGAGCAGACATCTGTGCAGAAGCTGCCTCTCGACACACTCCATCATAAAGGCATCAGCAGGGTCCTGCTGCGATACAACCAGGCCTCTGCGCAGGACGTCCGGTAGGATGCTGCCCTATTTACAGACACCTGGTCTCGCTTATAACACCTACATTACACAATAAAGGACAGTTTTGGAACAAAAGCTGCAGTCTGCGCCACTAGTGTAATGAACTGGAAATGCAAAAATCTGTAATTGCGCTGTCAAGTGTGTAGAAGCTATTCATATATCTCTGTGTGTTTATTTTAATAGGCTGTATAATGAGAACAACATCAGTCTGACTCTGTATTCGGTGAACGAGCCGTGGCTGTATTCCGTGCTGTGGTGCAGTGGGGTGCCGTCCGTCTCCTCTGAGGCCCCGCAGGTGCTGAGGAAGGTGCACTATCCACTCTGGCTCATGGTACGAACCCTCATCTGCTTGTAGATTATTCATTAAGCAACGGCACAAAGCCGTCATGCTTTTCCAAGATATGTAATTGCTCAGCATCTGCTCTTCTGGCCTTTGTTCAAAATGAGAAGCATACTGCCTTTTTTAAAATATATTTTTTCTGATTGAGATTGACATTTTTATATTATAAATATTGATAATATTACCCTATTTAATATAGCATTAATGAGAATGTTTTATATTTTATAATTAATGGTAAAAAAAAATGATCTAGCAATGGCTGTGATATTTATTCTCTTGCGCCATCTAGTGGTGTGTGTGCCTCATTAACGTTAGTGTCTTTTTCTAGAGTCCGGATGAGTACTGCTTGATATGGATCTCTACTGATCTCATTTCCTTTGCTGTAGTTCTGGGAATATTTATATTCCAGAAGTAAGTGTCCACTTTTTTGACATGGTATGCTGTAGATTATAGGGGTAATGTTTTATTCAAAGTAAGACCTAGTTCTAATTCAGTGATATTTTTTGATTATTTATATACTGTTTTATATGTATAGTATTTATTAATATTTTGAATTTGCTTTTATTTTTTATATGTTTTCACTTTGTTTAGTTTAAGTTTTAGTAGCTATGTTATGTGCATTTGTAATTTTTTTTGATTTTATATATATATATATATATATATATATATATATATATATATATATATATATATATATATATATATATATATATATATATATATATATATATATATATATATATATTAGATTTATATCAGTTTTAGTCATTTTATTTTATTTTATTTTATTTTATTTTATTTTTCTAATTAGTTTTAGTTAACACAACACTTTCAAAATCCTTCTTTCAGGGTTCCTACAGGATTTGGAAAAGTATGGAATTTGATTTAAGTATTTTCCAGGTCTGGAAAAGTATGGAAAAGAGAAAGCCGAGTATGGAAAAATATTTGTGTTTCCAGACTATTGCCCGTATTTAGATTTTTTTATAATAGAAAATTAAGAATTTAATGCAAATAAATGTAACGTACAAGAAGTGAGGTTTGATGGCAGCTGTTTAATGATTCTTTAGTGATTGTCAAATACGACTGAATGAATTCAAGGTGCACTTTTTCATTATGCAAAATGCCGGTTATAAGCATTTTGGGTTTCTTCTCACTATATTCTTAACACCGTATTAATTAGCCTTAAGGACCTCTGCAAAAATAAATATATATACAGACTTTTATGTGTGCACAAGAAACCATTAAACTTAGCATATAGGATAATGCACACTGTGCCATCTGTTGTGCCATTAGCCCATTTTGCGGTCTTGGCCGCCACTGACTTTGGATTAAAAGCCTTGAAATATGGCATACTGCCCCAATGAAAGCCAAACTTAAACACTTTTTTTTTACAGTACCAGTCTTTTTTATAGACCCTTGAACTTGGCAAATTTTATGATATTAGCCCATTTAATGTCATGGTTTCTCCACCACCACAGACGATGTGTTAAATTAGACATTAGGCCTTGATATTAGAGGTACTACCGTAAGAAAAGAGAAATTTTGCCCAGGTAGATCTGTGTTAAATCATGTGCATCCATGCTATCATTTTATTCAGAGTAATGAATAGATGGCAGTGATGCACAGAGGGAACAGATTATATAAAACTAGAAATTGTAATGCGTAAGCATGCAAAACATTTTCATGCACATGTGAACAGTTTCCACAAAAAAAGTTTCTTGTGTGCATGTAAAAGTCTGTGTTTTTTGTTTATTTATTATTTTTTTTATTTTAAGGACACTGCGTGTTGTCACTTCGAGAAAATCAATAAAATATATAGGTGAAAATAATGCTCTATGAATCATGTATGTTAAATATGGTCTGAAAATCTACCGAGAGGTTTGGAAATTTCAGTCTGGAAAAATATGGAATTTTGAAATGGAAAATGTGTAGGAACCCTGTTCCAATACATATACTAAATTAATTAAATTCAATTTTAATTTCTTAAGAAATCATGTCAATTTCATATAAATTATGAGCAATAAAGTATTAGAAAAAAATAAATTAATTAACGTTTATAGAAAGTTAAAGTATCTATATGCAAATGTTTAGTTTATTCTACTAAAGAATTTTTTTTATTATAGTATTTTAATTTTAATCATTTTATGTTCTGTGTGAACATAAAAAAACTTGAATATTTTTAACTGCTTAAATTCACCCGCAGTACAGTTTTGGTCTGAAAGAAAATATGACTCTGAATGTTGTAGTAATAAAAGCTAAAGTTTCTTTAAAAATCACTCCTAAAACATCTAGATTGTAAATTCTAGTAAATAAATATGAAATAACTTAACTTGGATTGTTTCACACAATCAAATAATGTGTTGTAGTTTCATCAGATGTAATGAAATACAGCCTCCCATCGGAAATTCACATTGTTTGACCTTTGCAAAACAAAATATTAATGCATCCTGAAACATGATTACCTCTAGCGTGAAAGAGAAGGAAAGAAGGATAAGAAGAAAATGTGTTTGCGTTGATGTTGTTTTGCATTATAATATTATGTTTAATGCTGGAGATCAGCATCACTGGTAAATGTGTGAACTGAAAACTCAGTGTTACGTTGGGCTCTGGATTCTCTACGTTTGCTGCGCTTGCCATAGTGACATTTGCATCTGCTTTTCTGAACTGACCTCTTAATTCTCTCCCTTTCTTTTACTCTTGTACCCTTTCTTCCACCTCTCCTCTTCTTCTTGCTCTCTGCCTGATGTGCATGCTCCTCTTCTCTGCTGCATTCTGGCATCTCTCAGCTATCACATGATCAGGTAATTGGGTCAGCGCTGTTGTCCCATGCTGCCAGTGTATATCTCCCTTTCTTGCCCTTCTTTCTCTGTATAACCCTGTTTCAATCTATCTGCCTGGATCTTTCGTTCTACCTGTATTTTGTCAATGCTATTACTAACTCTTCTCACTAAACCACAGCCCACATGATTACACTTTAATATCACTGCTTATCATTTAACATATAATTAATATTTAATTGAGGTACATTATGTGGAATGACTTGGATTAAGGTTCACAAACAGGAAGACTTGAGAGTTTTGCTAAATCATTCCGCACTCATCCACTAGGGGGTGACAATCACATGACTGACAGTTACAGATTATTTAGCTGGCTTTTGTTTCAGTCAGAGAACAATGTTCTACCTTTGCAGAAGAGTGTTTTTTTTTTCCCTACGAAAACAGTTTACACTTATATGGAAACTTGCTTTTAAGGTTAAGATTATCTGTATTTCTACCAGCTATCCAGTTTAATTCAAATGCTTTTGTTTTGGACCAAAAAACACCCCAAAATGTCAGTGTCAGATTAAAAGATATTATTAGAATAAATAAATAAACATAATAAAACATACATTGTATTCATCTGAACAGAGGGTCACTATGACTTTAGATTAACAGCTTTGTTTTTAGTTCATACATAAATCTGAAATCTTAAGAGTTTAGTATATTATTTATATAATACCTTTCAGAAGTTTGGGTTTGGTATTTTTTTTTTTTTTTTTTTTTTTTGAAAAGATGATCTTTATTTGATTAAAAATACAGTAAAATAGTAATAGTGTGAAATATTGTTACAGTTTAAAATAACTGGTTTGCTATTTTAATATAAATATATTTCATATTAAAATATAATTTATTCCTTTGATGGCCAAGCTGAATTTTCAGCATCATTACTCCAGTCTTCAGTATCACATGATCCTTCAGAAATCATTCTTATATTCTGATTTGTAGCTCAAGAAACATTTATTATCGGTGTTGAAAACCGTAACTAAATATTTTTGTGGAAACTGTAATATATATTTTTTTCAAGATTATTTGATAAATAGAAGGTTTAAAGAACAGATCCATTTGAAATCTAAAATTCTGAAATGTAATAGTCTTTGCCATCACTTTTGATCAATTTAATGCATCCTTTCTTAAAGTATTAATTTCTTTAAAAAAAGTGTCACTGACTCCAAACTTTTGATAGGTAGTGTAAACACTGTATATATCATAGACTACCAATTACATTAGTAGATCACTGTGAGATTAATGATTTTAAAAAGCATAGATTTTATTAGCTGAGTTAGCAGTATCAATGTAAACTCTGTTTGGATATGTCACTAAGGTCAGTCTGTGTACGTGTGTTTGTGTTTGTGTGCACGTTGATCACAGGTGGAGAATGAGCGGGATGCGGAGCTACAACCCAGAGCAGATCATGCTGAGCGCAGCCGTCAGGAGATCCAGCAGAGATGTCAACATCATGAAGGAGAAGCTCATCTTCTCTGGTAAGAGCCACCTAACCACATCCTTTTGACGTTTCTCATGAGAATGCTATACGTAAGCTTATTACACTGTGCTCTGAAATACTTGATTCTGATTGGTCAATCAAATATTTGTATAATAATCACTAAACTACATATTTCACCATTGTCCATGGCAAAATACTGGTGCTATTTTTAATGTCTCATATTACTCCACATTGTTTCTCTTTTTATACCAAGAAGTTAGAAAAGCTCATTAGTGCCATCTTGTGATTCAAATCTGAAGGACTTTAGTATTTATTTTAAAGTAATAGTTCACCCAGGAATGAAAATGTGCTGAAAATATACTCACCCTCAGGCCGTTCAAGATGTAGATGGGTTTCTTCATCGGAACAGATGTGGAGAAATTTTGCATTACATCACTGTTCGCTTGTATCCTCTGCAGTGAATGGGTGCCGTCAGAATGAGTCAGACTCAGAAACATTTTGTGAAATTAAAAGCTGTGTGTTTGTAAGGTGATGTTTTTATCAGCTGTTTGGACTCGCATTTTGACGGCACCCATTCACTGCCGAGGATCCATTGATGATGTATTTCTTTGATAAGTAGCTGTGTAATAAGTGGGATAATGTACAGCCAATGTTCATTATCGCATTATCTCCTTCAGAATGACACAAGATCCCTCTTTCATGGGTTATTTTGCGATTAATGTCCAGTTGACTGTACATGTTGCATGCAATTTGTTTTTGGATTAATATTGTGTGTGCATGTGTCCCAGCAATGTTTGCATGCCTCTGTGTGCGTGTTTGCCCTGTCTCTAAGGTCAGCCACAGTAGCTGTCCACCTCCTGGGTTTGAGTCTGTGTCACCGCATCCCTTCATCCCATTCCATCGCATTCCCTCCCCTCTCCTTCCTGTCTCTCACTGTCTACCACCATCCCGTCTCTTCCTGCATACATTCATCCATCAATCCATACTCCGCTGACATTCCACAGCTTGAGTGATAGCTCATGCAGGGCTGTAGCATCAATGGCCAGGGTAACTGTGGCCTGCGTTTGGTGAGTATGAGGGTGATGATAACTAACCTGATCATTCAGATATGTGAAATTCACAAAAAAGATCTACAGTTTGCTTTTTCACCACTGGCTCTATTCCAAGTGTGCAAACTACATAAGTAGCCACCATAAAAAGCATATTAATAAATTGAATCTTATGACTGAGTTGAAATGTTCTATACAGGCATAAACGTAGTAAACGGTCACACACACACACACTCCTTACCATTTTTTAAAAATTTTGAAGTAGGTATTTTTTGTTGTTGTTATTTTTGAAAAAAGTCTCTTTTGCTCACCAAAGGCTGCATTTATATAATCAAAAATGCAGTAATATTGTGAAATATTACAATTTCAAATAACTGTTTATATTTGAATATATTTTTTAAAGTTTAATTTATTCCTTTGATGGCAAAGCTGAATTTCCAGTACTTCAGACTTCAGTGTCACATGATCATTTAGAAATCATTCTTATGAATTCTGTTCTTTTCAACACTGGTAAGAAATGAGTGTGTATGTAAATCTGTAATGTCACTTTTAATCAATTACACCCATCTTTGCTGAAAAAATACATCTTAAACCAAAACCCACTGGAATGGTAGTTTACATAAATAGTGAATGAAATCATTTTTATCAAGAACTTTTTTTATTGATATTACTGAGTAAATGTTTTGAATGAAATATTGTTTCCTTCAACTTTGTCTGCCATCTTGAATATGAGAGACTTGTCTATTGAAAGTTGATTGTTGAAAGTAGCGTTAGCATGTAGCTAAGCTAATGAATTTATCCGCTACTCTGCACAAATATAGTAATTTTTTAAATGGTATGAAACTGTTTTCTATTGATATTGTTGAAGAAAAGTAATAATAAAATATAGTTTCCATCTCAGATTTCCTCAGTGAATAAATTGCTTTTCACAATTACACTATCTGTAAACAATATGTGTAATACTGACTTTGGCCAAGATTTTTAGGTAAAAATCCATCTTATATAGAAGAAAAAGTATGTGGTTTACTGTTTTAAACTGCTTTCACATCAGATTCACACCTGTGATGCCTAATACAGTGCTGTCTAGGTAGGCAGCTCACTAGGGTTTGGAACAGAGCCGGTATATTTCCAGTATGACTGAAGATCCTTGGTTTGTGGTTTGTCATAGTGGAGGTCTTGTAAACGTTGTGGGCGTTAAGCATAATTTGTATTGCCTCCTGTCGTCTTATTCTACAGAGGTGAGCAACGGAGTCACCAGCGATGAATCCTATACGGAAAATGGATTTAACTACTACACCAATTAAGATGTTGCTCATTGACTCATGGAACAAAAAATCACATCACATCCTGATCAAGCTTGTGGTGTCTCCTCTGAACTACTGACTCAACTCTCAGCCTACTGTTTCTGATGGACCCGTGTACAGAAAATTATTTTTTTTCTTCCACTATTAAGCTTGTTTTAAATTCTGGACAGTAAAGAGAAGTAGGAAGTGCGGTTCTTCTGTTGACTATTACCAAATCTGTGGCCTCTTCCCCTACGTAACGCTTGAGGATCCTGGAATGCCCGTTACTTGCTTCGTATTGAAAGCATGCCTGTGATTAATATAGTGGATTTTATCTGTCGGTTTTTGGGGGTTTTATTTTTCTAATCTTCCATAGCCAGCCAATGTGGAGTATAACATATTATGCCAGTTTTTTTTTTTTTTTATTATTATTTCTTGACCTTGGTTTGGTGTGATATTCACAGTCTAATGATGCCTTCTGTTCAAACGGTTGTGCATTTTTAAGAATAAACAGGTGTTTACAGAGTGCCTGCCTTTAGCCTTCAAGTTATATTTGCTGTATTTAATATACCACCTATTTAGCATGTGGTTCAGTTGTCATTTTGGAAGGAAATCACCCAGCCTTATCGTCTTGGTAGGTATGATGCCAGATTACGTGGAATATTTATGTTTGGCATACATGGTTTAATTTAGGAAAAACAAAAAAGAAAAAAATCCCCTAGTTAGGTCGAAATAGTGGATTATAGAAACCAAAACTTAAAGATCCATGAAAAAGGGTCTGTCCAAAATTGAGTTTGGATTGTATAGTTGAACACTGTTTATAAAGGAAGCTGGCTTGGAGTTTCAATGCTGTGCAATATTACTCGGACACTGTCCTATAATAAAAAGTGTTTGAATATTGTTCAGTGATTTTTATTTTATTTTTTAAACTGTTACATTGTCATTTTAGTCTCAACCCTTTTGTTTGAGTAGCTTTTCATGTATTAAATATTTTGTACAGGGCTTCCCATTGCTGAGATGTCCTGACCCTTTATTAATATTGTAAATGTGAGATGTGACATTGTTTACAGTGGCTTGAGCTGTCACACAGAGGACGAGGCTGAACGATTGTGCTGTTTGATGTTTTTATTTTGTATTGATGTGTTTCAGAGGTCAATCAATAAAAAAACTGCAGTTTTAACAAGGTTTGTTTTTCTTTGCACAGCAGCAAAAGTTAAAGGACTTTAATCACACACACAAACCAGGTTCTGTGCATAATGCAACAAATGAAATTGTAAAAAGGATTGTACAAAAATAGTATTCAATGTTTTTTACAAGTACAGTAACTTTTTGAATATGCATTCACACTGATAAATGTATAATTGTTTTCCCTTTTGACTTTGTGCAATGTTCTGAACTCTTCTATATGTAAAGTGCATTAAACTATATTCACACTTTGCAAAAAGCATTTTCACCTCTAATATTAAGCTTTTAGCATTATATAAACAAGACAGGTCAACACAAAAAGCAACATCTTTTCTTTTTTTTTTTGGTCCATGTGGGTAATTATACTTCACTTTTTTTAATATGCAGAAAAATGTGAACCTAAACACAAAATATATAAGTAAACATCTATATATCTTTTAATTCACATTCTCATTAAAGCTTCAGTTTGAAGAGTTAATGAACTAAATAACACACTGGTCATGCTGGTACATTTTAAATTATATTTAACAGTTGGCAGGTTGTATTATGGTTTACTAATACTTAACTATTCGAAAAAAAACAAAAAACAAAATAAAAGTACAAATCTGACTATGCTTAGTCTTCGCCTACGGTACACGTTTAACTGTGGCAATGATTAAAAAGGCACAAGCAAAACTCCAGTAGACAGAAACAGCTAGCTGAAATCACAACTAGCCTTGGCAAAATAAATAAATAAATAGCTGAGACTGGAATGATTATTCAGTTATATACAAACAAACAGCTGCTTCCCTGAATACAACATCATTCAACCTGCTAAAACCAGTTGTCAAAGACTTATTGCACAGTTAGTACCAGTTAGGCACACAGATGGCAATAAACTAACCAATATGGTCCCAAGCAGACACTTGCTCAAGATAACAGAGGAAAAACATTCTCTCAATGCTAAATGTATAAATTGTAATTTGGGCCAACAAGTCCAGACGTTAAGTACAAATGCTTCAGTAACCATTGTGTTTGGCCCAATCAGGAATTCATTGCAAATCTAATGCATTTAAGGAAGCAAAAACATAACACACACATCGTTTAACCGGTTTTTGGTTTGTTGGCACATAGCAGTCACGTGACAAATGCCCAAGTAGCAGTAAGTCTCTCAACCAATCAGCTGAAGTTGGTCTTACGAAGGTGCCTGTTGGGAATCTCAATTGCGCTGACCTGGAGAGGCCAAGAGCCGCCCATGATGCCTGCTTGAATGGCTACCCCGGTCACCACGGCCAGGTCAGGGTCCACTGAGGTGTTTGGTTCCTTTCCAAAATACTGACTAATGAGCTGTCTAACACGGGGGATCCTCGTAGACCCTCCCACCAGGACAATCTCATCCACTTCCTCTTTCTCTAGATGGCCCTCTATGAGGACAGTCTCAATGGGTGCCAGAATCTTCTGGAAGAGATCTGCATTCAGCTCCTCAAAGAGTTCCCGTGTCAGCTTCTCCTGAAACAGGACTTTTTCCTCCTGCGCTCCGTTCGCTCCTGTTGTCTGCAGGTGAAGAGGAACACGGAGGTGAACGTGAGGCTCCTGGGTGAGGTTGAGCTTGGCGGCCTCCACGGCCTGTCGGAGAAGGTGGATGTCTTCTTTAAGAGTAGGAGGCACGCCGTACTGCTGCCGCACTCGCTCGATGGTGTACTGCAGCAAACGCTGGGTGAAGTCCTGCCCCCCAAGCTTGTTATTACCTGTGGAGATGAAGAGCGTGTGTTAATCTCGTGCTGAAACAGGATGAAGGCTGTACACCTGATGTGACACCATTTCCATGTGTGTTATTAGGTAAATGTCAGTGAGGTTTCGCTTTGATTTCACTACCCAAAACCTTCTAACCTAAATACCCATTGAGGTCAAACCACAGAGCCTGGGGAAAAACATGGTATGTGTATTAAAATACAAAAGGTCATAACCAGAGTCCCTACATTCTCTAAACAATGAATTTCAATGATTTTCTATGAATTTTCTAATCATTTTGACTGTATAATGTGATGAATGTATAAGGATTTGAAAAAAACACAACTTACAAAAAAACCACTGTAGAGAACTGAACTAGAAAAACTTACATAACTACAAAAAATTCCATGAAATTTTAATTCATATATTTAGATTTCAATATAAATGTATTACAATATAATATTATAACATAATATAAATGAATTGTTTTATATTTCAAAGGTACATGATGCTGTGGGGAGTCATTTGAATGATGTACACCCACGTAATGAAATAACGTGACTCGCGCTGTTTCACCCACGCGTGCGATATGTCAAAGTGTAGTATTGTTTGAGGATACGATGCCCAAAAATTAACATCTGAAAGTGCGCTTTGCCAGCAAAAATTGGTACTTGTACGGCTGAAGAAGCAGTAAACATCTCAAGTTACAAGACAGAAAAACCGACAAAGACAAAACACAAGTGTAAACATCGGTACGGGACACAAGTGGAATGATTTGACGACGGAGAAAATGCTGAGTCGCCTCTCTTTTTTGCTGGACAGGACAGGTAACTTTAAGGAAATTCATAATTGTGACAAAAAGCAAAATGCTTTATGAAATGATAAACCTGGCATTCAAGCCTTTAAATCATTTTAAAGAAAAGCGATGAGTGAAAATGATAAAGGATTATGTATTTTATATATAATTATTAGTCTGAACAAAAATGGGAAAACAAAAATGCCAGATGGAAATGCAGAAATAGCAATGTATTCGTTATAATAAAACGGTAGGACGACAGGAAAATACCACTGAACCCTTTCTGAAGACAGAAAAAAAAACCTCTGCACAAATCAAGTGAATGGTCTGTTTCAATATTTCATAACATTTTTCATTACACAGAGTTTTCATAACGAATGAACAAGTGTGGTATTAGTGCAAAAAATATTCACACCTGTCTTGTTTGGTTCGATTGAATCAAACTCAAGTTCGTTTCCCCCTTTGGTGCGGATCTTTTGGGCAGGTGTGAATACAGCAATCGCGCTCAGGTGCGGAATAAACAACCGTACCGAGACCCAGCTGAAGAGGTGGTCTCGGTCCGCTTCCAAATGAACTCTGGTACGGTTGAATGGATGAACCAATGAATGGATGACCTTAAGCACACGTGTGGTTTTCTTTACAATTTCTGGTTCACTTGCAAAAAGGGCAGTGTGAAAGCGAACCGCACCAAAAAAAAATAAAAATTCAACATTGTATTTAGTCCGGACCAAAGCAAGCGAACTAGCGGACTTCCTGGTGTGAATACACCCTTAGAGTGCAACACTGGAACTACAAAACTTCAAATTTCTTATATCTGTAAATGGACATCAGCTGAATTCTACATTAATGTGTAAGTTAAATTACAATAAACTTCTTGGCAAACACATACAACTATACTTTGCGTAATATTACACCCATTATTTCTTCCTCCTCATTTCTTTAATAAACAAACTCTCAATAATGGAAAAAATACAGAGCAGCATGTGTCTCAAATATTTAAATAACATAAAGCAGCCCGGCCCATTAATAGCCACACAAATATACCCACCATAGTACAATCTCTCCAAGTCGATACATTTATGTCATATCACCCAGCTCACCTGCCATTGCTCTGGTAAGGAACATGCCACCCTGCTTATTAAGAAGTGACACATCTAGTGTTCCTCCTCCCAGATCCACCACCAGCACATTAAACACTTCTGCTTTATGCAGTCCATAAGCCATCGCCGCTGCCGTGGGCTCGTTTATCACCCGCAGGATGTCCAGCCCTGATGAGGAAGACAATGATCGATCAGTCAACTATTAAAGATTTAAATCAGAACATTATCAGCTTTTACAAGGATACTTGTACTGATTTCTATGGAAGCCAGTTTCCGCCACGGAATATAAATAAAATTAAAAAAAGGTAATTGCAAAACAAGTCAGATATAAACGTAGAATTCTGACTTTTTTCTCGTAATTCTAAGTGTACATCTCACAACTCTGAGTTTTCTCAGAATAGCAAGGGAAAAGTTTGAATTGTGAGATAAAAAGTCACAATTTACCTTTATTTATTTTTTGTATGAGTGCCTTCCATAGATTCCAATAGCAAGACATAACCAAGTTGTGACAGACTAAAGCTGTGGTTACATTAGCAAAATGTTGTATGCAAAAAAGGGTCAATTATCAACAGGATAGACAGCTTGCACGGAAGTTACTTTCAAACCAAACAGCTTTCTGTTGGTCAATGCAGTGAATTTGAGTGAAAAATTTCCTAATTGTGGATTCCTAATGACTGTCTTTTGCGATTAATGTACACCTTAAGAAGTGAGTAGTAAACTGACCAGCTAGGTTAGCAGCTCTTATGGTGTAGTTTCTTTGCCTCTCATCAAACTCTGCTGGCACTGATATAACAGCTTTATTAATAGGTACTCCTAGTTGCTTCTCAGCCATCTTTTTCATTTTCAGCAGGAGACGGGATCCGATGAATTCAGGAGTAACTGTGAAGGTGCTATTTGTAGAGACTAAAAATTCTGCACTCCCGTTGTTGAATATCACCTAAAATAGTAAAGAAAATGTTAGAGAGACAGAAAGCAGTACAAGAGCTATTAAAGACTGTAAAATACGAAGTGTGTACCTTAAACGGGTATCGTGCGCTCTCTTTCTCTAAAGTGTCTTCGTCGAAAATCTTCCCTATAAATCTCTTGGCATCATAAATTGTGTTTTGAGGATTTATGTCAGACAATTCCTGGCCCTCATGTCCAGAAAACACACCGGTGGGGGTGAAAGACACCACACTCGGAATGCTTTTGCGACCTTTGTCATCTTCAATAACCTCAATCTCGCCTGTGCCTGGCTGAAACACTCCCACAGAGCAGAAAGTGGTCCCCAGATCCAACCCAATGACCCTGGGCTTCGGAGGGGGCAGGTACTGCTGTCCTAGATATCCTGCCAGGAACAAAGCCAGGATGACAGATCCTGTAGGGACACACAAATATATATATGACTAAGAAAAACTGGTGAAATCAGGAAATGTTTCTGTGGTTATATAGGCTAACGTTACCATATAACTCAATGGTTACTATACGTATGCCGTTCATATGTATTACACAAATATATTGTCCAAAAACGTGGTAAGTAGCTGTGTCTATAAATGGCGTGTAAAAATCAGCTGATGTTTGAGGCTGACTGTTTTGTCTAAAGCTGGACAATATCTGTCTGTCTGATATACCGTTAGTTATCCACGTACAGTCAGTTATTTGGGACTTTCGTGCTAGATGCGTCAGTTCTATTTCTAGCTAACGGCTACATGGATAAGTTAGTTAAGACATATAGCTTTACGAGTACATTAGTTTGATTTAACACTTACCTATTATGGACATTTCCCCGGCCATGTTTCCAACCCAATATGTTATGGATATTTGTATAAGAGATGTTCATTCAGTATCTGCGCCGACTGAGCGAACATACACGTCGACCTAATACGGGCTGTTTAGCTGATGGGGGTTGTAGTTCTTTTCATCAGTAGCATGGTTTCAAATGGGATAGGAACTGCAGTTGTTAACTACATTTCCCAGAATGCACTGTAAAGCGCAAGCGGACTTCTGCACAACTTCCTGTTATCTTTTTTTTAGGTTTTTTCTTTTTCTTTTTTTCTTTTTTTAGTTTCGAAACCGGAGACTAAGACAGTATGCATGGTACAAACGAATAATAATAATAATAATAATACATTTGAAATCCAATATCAAAAGTTGTAATTAAAATATTATCGGCAAACCTGCATTTATGAATTATGTAGTAGTATTATTGTTAATGGAATAAGAATATTTTTCCACTCTATCATTATATGCTATTCTGAGTTTTTTGTCCCCCCTTTCCTGCCACAAGACCTTAGTTGATGATAAATATGTATGAAAACTTTTTTTTTTAATTTTATTTTTTTAATTTTTTACAACTGACAAACTATTAACTTGGGTGTCTTGTTTCAAAGAACTTTTTCATTTACCAAAAATAAACACATTTTAGGTAGAATCAAGATTGTATCAGTAAATATTAGTCATTACCAATATATATTAGCATGTTGATCACAGACGGGAGTTGCGTATTAAGTATTAATTCAGGTAAAAGATGGAAACTGGAAGGTGCTTTGAAACTGAACCTCCTTATCAGTCATTGCACGTGACTAGTCATCTGGAAACTCATCCCACCAAAACCAAATAGTTATTTTGAGAAACAGATGGAAAGTTAACAGTATTCATTTTAGCAGTAGTAGCAAAGTACCAAATGAGGAAGTAAAAAAAAAAAACTGCAGAATGAATAACTTATTCTTTAATAATATTATATACAATTCAGTCATCATAAACATTTGTAAAAGCTGTAAAAATTCCTTACACACAGGTATGTTGCCATGATAGTTCAAATAACATCTGCATTAACAGAAATAGGTTACATCAACACAAAGCTGAACAAAGAATGTGTAAATACAAAACACAAGTACATCTAAATGAAAGATGAGCACACACTGTGACAAAAGAAAACATATTAAAAGAGTTATGTGTCTGTTTGTAGCTTTAACATGAAATGATATCAGGAGAGAGACATTAGATAACTCTCAGCTGTCAGGACACTCTGCAGGAATAAAACAACCCGAGTCTCTGGGACAGTCATTATCGTCGTCTTCCTCCTCATTGCCCTTCATCGCTCCCTCTTCGTCTTCTGTGAGCCAAAGTAAAGAAAGGTTAAATCTCTCATACAGACTCCTGCTCGTTAATTTCATCTCTGCTGAACAAATCAGGTTTACGTTTGTGCAAAAACCCAAATGAAATTAATGTTAATTAAATGACAGTATGTCTTCCTGGTTATTATCCCACACTCATATCATTCAGAGCAGCTCAGCCATGTGCCACACCTGCTCACACAGTGAGCCCACATCCAAACGCCAATTAATCCTGACCTGCATTTACAGGAAAAGGCTGTTCCTAACTGCACAGAGCGTTATAGATTAAATTAAAACAGATAAGGTTGTGACTTTGAGTAACACTGGACTCGCTGTCTGACTCTGATATTTCAAAAAGGCAGAATTTCATCAAAACACAAAAATAGACGGTGCAAAGATTGCGGTATCTGTGTCCTTCCTGAGGCTTGCTGACATAATGTTTCCTGAGATGGACACAGAAAAAAAACCAAAATATAGTTTTGCCCAAAGTTGTCAATTAAACTGCTTGTACTGATACTCACTGCTTGTGACATAGAGGCAGTCTGATGCAGCAAGCAACCTGTGTCTGTGTTCTGGATCGGTCACATTCAGCTCAATCAAATGCCTCTCTTTCAGATGTTTGAGATCATCTACTGTCTGGTAGCCATTGAGGAGTAATGAAGAAGCATATTCCTGTGACAAAAGAGATTTTGAACATTAAAATGTGTAATACAGCTATAAACTATGCAGTCAAAGACAAATTTATGGACATTTATAATCAAAATTTTAGGGGAATTATCTTGCACTAAATCATATATGTCGACTAGTGTGGATGTGAACAGCATTTTTAATTAATTCTCTAGGGAACTGAGTGTTTATTTATTTATTAACTTTTTTGTGGGATTGAAATAATCAGAAAAGCTCAAATATGCCAATGACAAAAATGGCAGTATATTTTATATACTATTTAGCTTTTTTTTTTTAAATTGACTTTTATTTTTATATTCATCTTATATTTGTTGTAAGTATGCTTTTGTCAATTTTATTAAACATTAATTATAAAGCTATTATTATTTATATTATTTTATTAATATATTTATATACTATCATATATTACTATAATATAATTTAGATTGTTATATTTATATTATTTTAGGACTTTAACTTATTTTTTTTTTTATTTCCGTGAGTTTTCAAGGCAATGTTTCTAAAAAAATGTTTTTAAGTTTTTCATCTATTTTAGTACTTTAACTTAAAATTGTTTATTTAAGTTAGTTTACAAGGCAACATTTCTAGAAAAAATATTTTTAAGTCTTTCATCTACTATTTAGATTTTATTTTATTTCAGCTTTTTTCAGATACAGAAAATTGTTTGTAATAGTTTTTATTTTAGTTAACAATTAAAACACTGGTGGCAGCCAATGAGGTGAAGATAGTGATGTTAAAATCCGCAAATAGTTTTCTGTTAGATTTTGCTGGATTAAGCAGGTGGGCATGAAGGATAAGTGATGTTTCCATGTGTGTACATGTATACACCTGTGTCCTGTCTGTGGTTATACCTCTAAATGAAGTCTCTCTAATAACTCCAGGAGTGTATTTGGCCGTGGCTTCTTGCACACTTTCACAGGTCTTATTTTTGGGGCCTCCTCCTCTTCTTCCTTCTCTTTCTCAGGCAGAACATCCACATAAATAAACTTGAAATTTCCCACTTTATTATTAAGCATGCCAGTCCATATGCCCATAGGTGGTTTACTTATGATGCTGATGATGTCTCCCACCTGAAAAAGATTACCAACATCATTAACTTACTATTGGCAGTTAATGTTTTTCCTTTAAAATTGTGCTGATTAATTCAACTGGAAACAATCTTGAATTAAAAAAAAAAAAATTAAAAAATTATTTCACCTTCAGTTTTAGGGAGTCTGTATCATATGGACTGGGGACAAAGTCTGTATGTACTTTAGCTCGCCCGCAGAACTGTCCCGTGTAGGGCACTTCCTCCTCCAGTTTCAGGCTGTCTCTGTTACTGGATACATCAGAATTGCTAGCCACACCACCTGAGCCAATAAATACAAAAACAAAAAGATTATGATTACAATGTCAAATCACTTTCCACTTCAGTCGCTTGTGTGTAGATGCTTACTGGATGAGCTCTGTCCACTGCAGAGGCTTTCTAATGAGTTGCTGGTGTGGTCTGAGCTCTTCTCTGCTGGAGACCCATTCTCTGTTTCTCCCTCCGTGTCATCACCCTGCGCCAAACAAAATATCAGTCTGGATATTCGTATGAACTATTCTACAGATTAAGTGATAGAGAGAACTGGGGTTGGTTGGTTTTGTGGGCCATAATTTCTGGGTCATAAGATACACTCCCAGAAAAAAGGTACAAAACTGTCACTGGAGCAGTACCCTTTCAAAAAGTACTAAAATACACATTTAGGTACTAATATATAGCTTTAGCTAATATTTTTAGCTTTAGGACCTTAGGGTACAGCTTTGTATTGTACTTTTCTTTCTGAGAGTGTACTTCATTTTTTCTGTGTCAAAACAGAAGTTAAAAAACAGAGATTAAAATTTAAAGGAGTCATGAACTGAGGAATCAAAATTCCCTTGATTTTTTGACATATAAGAGGTAGTTGTGTTATAAAAACATCCTGTAAGTTTCGGAACTTGACTTTTATATCAATATGTAGCTGCTTTACATCTTATATTGGTCACTATTGCTTTATCTGTTATTACAGATATGTATGTATATATATATATATATATATATATATATATATATATATATATATATATATATATATATATATATATATATATATATATATATAATTAAAAAAAAAAATTTAGGATTAAAACAACCAACAAAGGGAATAACGCCCCCACTACTATTTAGACATATATTTAATATTTCTTGCCAACCAACCCCTGTACAATCTGATGAACTGCTGATATTTGGGTAATAAAGAACTTTGTTGCTTAATCAGTGTCAGTAAACAAATGAGGAACTTGCATTGTGACTCACCATGTCTTCAGAGTAGGATTTGACATGTTTCTTGGCCATCCGTTTACGCATAGTCATCGAGATGGCTTTCATCTTTTTTCCCAAACTTCCTGGTTTCTCACAGTTTTCTGCTGGTGATTCACCCTCTGCCTGTTTTATACACACAAAACAATATGTTTTGATAATCCTTTTGTATATATATATATAAGGCATATATATAGTGGCTATTGTAATTAAAGTAGGCTGCTGGTTTTTCATTTAAGAGGCAGTGAAAAATATTTTATGAGGAAACATAGTATAACAAACCAGAAACATAATGGGGCATAAACCAGATTAATAAATGTCTAATTCATGCAAATTTCTCTTACCTCAGGTACTCCATTTTCCTCAAGTCTGGAAGGGGAGTGTTGATTTCTGAATGTGTCAAATCTTCCAAAACTGGTGGATCGCTGTGTCAGGTAAACAAAACCGACCACGTTTATAAAGGATATAACAGCAAGGCACATGCAACATGTACATGTATATTACTTTGCATAAAACGAAGAAAAAAAAAGTCATTATAGTGTCCATGTCATCAAGTTATAGAGCACTTCAGTATATTATGCCATCGTTTTACAGTTTTCAATTTGATGAAAACACTGAATGATTCATAATCTGCTCAAAACCTGTCAGCTCTTCCACAGGAAAATGCAAATAATTATCTAAATTTAAAATCCATGTAATCTCAATCAAATAGCAAACTATGGTATCATTAAAGCCATTCTCGTGAATTTGACCTTGACTAAGCTGCTCATACTTGTTCAGTAATGCTGTGTCCATAAAAATGTCAATTTTCTTGGTCCAATTTCAAACGTCAGATCTACTATGATATGGCAGCATTGCATGATACATCTATTATATCCTAATATATCTGAACTACTCGAATAACACCTTCAGATTATTACCTGAAGTCTTAAGATACATTAATAAATCCTACCTTAGGTTTAAGACTTTTTGGTTTGTCTGATGCATTTGAAGCAGCCCTTTGAAGCATCGCCTTGACGTGTGTGTTCAGTTTTTCCTTAAAATGAAAGTCTAATCTGAAACTAGTGGTTTTACCTCTCAGCTCCACAAGTGTAAGAAAGCAATGTCTCAGCAGAACAACCGATTACAAGAACTTCCTTAAATCACACAGGATGTGAGCCAATGCGCGTTCTGTCTATTATCAAGGCATCAGTTCTACAGAGAAAAAACACTAAATGCTTGAGTCTGCATTTTGTGGTTCACCACTTCACAGTCATTTCGTGTAACACAAATTCATAACTGGGACTCTGTGGCACACAGAAAAAAAAAAGAATTTCCATAGAGGTGTTTTTACATAATTGAACCCTCCTTGCATCATATTAGTTTCACGAAGGCCCTCAGATTGTAGAATAGATGCAGGAATCTGTGCTTCCACTGTTTTTCATATAACTTTTATGATTAATGTCACATTCATAATTTCACATTATAGGAAAACAATAAAAATATACTCAAGTGAAAGCTTATTAATCAAAATTCCTTTTCTCCTTTGCCCAAATTGCAAAATCTGGTCTCCGTATAGGGGAAGTAGCACCACTGCACGCAAGGAAGTGGACCCATTCTTTTGAAACACTTCCTGTCTACTTTCACAACTTTCAGTTAGGAATTTTATCTGACGAGTTTTATCTGACATCTGTCTTTATGTAATTTGCATATACAAAGCATGTTAGTCATGGGCTCTTTATATGTCAAGAATTAAAATCAAGCCTTTATATATGCCAAAAACTAAAAGTAAGCCATAAATATGTTTATTTTCCTAAACAATTTGCTCTGTGATAGTATCGAAAAACATTGTTTCACAAGCAACCAATGACATGAGTTTGGGGGCGGGACTATTATTTGAGCAGCAAATGGAAGATGTGGAGAGTGTTCTAGAAACTTGTTTGAAATTAATCATAATTTTGCAATTACATTTTGCGTTGCCAAAGGCACAAAAATACTTTTTATTAAACACTTTTTTGTGTTTAATTTAATGAAAATTGTTGAATTGAATTAAAAAAAGGTCGACAGATTGATTACAGATTAATACAGATTGCTGTACAAGGCATGAACTGACCAATAGTGTTCAAGAAAACCCCACAGACAATAACAGCCTAATCCAGCTGTGTGCAGTTGGCCATAGCAAAATCCAAATCCAGGATTACAGTATTATAACCTATTTCTTCGAACACTACAAGCCTTTGAAAACAAACATCCCTTCCTAACCTTTCATGAGAGCTTCACTTTATTTGAGAGTTATACAGTGTAGTTGTTCACTCCTGCTCAGTGCTAGAAAGATGATACATATGAGAATGCAGGAAACAGGAAAAGATGATCAATTTACATGGTCTCTATATACCTTCAGAAAACACTGGAGGTATGACAGGACAAACTTTGAGAGTCTTATATTGTAATAGTAACATGCATTCAGTACTTGATAGGAGGTTAACAGCTTGAGTTTATTACACATGAAATAAGAAGCTTTGATAATTTGCATATTTATCAAATATTCATGCTTTGCAAAGAATAATGTGAAATAATTGTTTTTTGAGCAGCAAATCAGCATATTAGAATGATTTCTCAAGAATCATGTGACACTGAAAACCGGAGTAATGGCTGCTGAAAATAGAAAACTGAAAACATTTAAAATATACTAATATAGAAAACTTATTTTAAATTGTACTGTATTTTCGATCAAATGAAGCCTTGAGAGCATAAGAGACTTCTTCTAACAACATTTAAAAAAACTTTTGAATGATATATCAAATTTTGAATGATAGTATATACAGTATATCAAAAATGACTTACATTGGAGGCACAGAAATCCACACTGGTGCTAGAACGCAGCACTCCTTTGGGGAAGGAGTCTCTCTTTGAGTTTCGAATGTTGATTTTATCTTCTCGACTTGGAGTTGTGGATGTAGTCCAGTCACAGATGTGGACTCGATATTCATTGCAGGGAGGTAGACAAGTGTTGTTGGCTGGTACCCAGTTTAAGGCTGTTTCAGTGGGGTTACTCCAGCGATGTCTGGCGGGTGCTGTCTCTGTGACCCTTGACCCCCCAGCAGTGTCACACATCATTCCTTTAGCACCTTTAATGTGAGCTTTGGAAGACCCAGATCAAAAATATCAATATATGTCATTGACATTACAAACAGCTTTTGATTAAAAAAAAAAACACAAAACAAGTAACTGCTATTGCATCAAGTTTAATAGGTTTATTTACCTGTTGTTTCTTGTGTTGGAGTTCCTCTTTGACTGCTTTTCCTCTCTACTTTTTTCATCCGTGTCCCTCTTAGCTGTGTCATGTCTGCAATTGCTGTCTCAGGCTGTCAGCAGAGTAGACATTATAATTAAATGACATTGTTAAATAATACCTACCTACATAAATGCATATTAAATAAAATAATTAAACGAATTAAATAATTGTTATAAATAATTACATGTAATTCTAACTTATAGGAACATTAATATATAAACATAATTATAAGGAGATTTTTTTTTTAATTTATGATAAAAATTATTGTTATTTATTTATTTATTTATTTTTATTCTACACCCTTATGACAATATTGATAACTCTCAACAGTGAGCCCACTGACGGAGTATTACAGTGGTGAACACATAACAGATTTAGCAGTCTCGACTGACTCTAATGCCATGTGGGCAAAGGGATTACATGGGCAGAACGTGCCCCTCACCCAACCGTCTGTACCACAATACCCTGTACAGGGACAACTGTTGTTCCAGCCCCTATGTAATAAATGACGATCACTTACATTCCAGCTGGCACAAAGCACCTGGGAGGACAGGGCTTGAACTCACCGTGCCATTCTGTTTGCTTCTTAGCTGATCTTGGTTTGGGTTACACCCCTCATAATAGACAATCTACCAATGAAAGAATGAACATTTTAAATAGAAAAATGAATGAAAATAAATAACATTTTCTAGGTTCTCTAATTATACCAACACAACTCAGCTAGGCCCAAATGTCATGTGTTTCCGACCTGGACAGGAATCTCTTGCTGTATGTTTCTCAAAATGGTCTTTCTGTCTGCCATTGTCTGGCTTTCAGCCCTTCTTATAGCTCTCACCATATCTGAAATTTAAGCACATTTAATCTACTTATTAGGTATTTAGCAACCAAGTCACTATATAAAACATTTGCTTTTTTATTTAAGTTTTTATTTTATTAAGACATTACAGAATCTCTGTTAGACAAACAAAAAGTGTAAACCAAAGCGGAGTTCAAAATAGTACATTCCGTATGAGAAAACGTATGTGGTTTTGCACCTTGTTTCCTGTTTTGCTTCTTCACGTATTTTGACGAGGGGAAATACCGTGTGGCAGGTGATTTTACTCTGGTTAGTCAAGGAAATGTGGCACATCCATACAGACAGGTTCAACAGCATTACTACTTTAAAATAAATGTGCACCACCATTTGAAATTCAGATTAGAGTAAGCTAATTTTTTCATTATCTTTTAAAAATTACAGAGATTAAAATATTTTAACATTGCCATTTTATCAAAAGCTCTAAGCTAAACTACATTTAACATTAATTAGATTGTTACATTACAAAAAATCAGATGACTTTGCTAGAATGTATAGTTGACATTGAAATTGACGTGTCCTCTACATACTATACACCATCTAAAACATTTACCAACTCTTTTATAATTATTATGCATCTTTTATAAACCTAAAACAATAATAATAATTGAGAGATTACATGGAATATTTGTACTTTTAAAACTACTGTATCACACCACAGGGCCATTTAAAAGGTAAAAGAATGTTTGAAATTGGCAAGAAAAAATGGTGACTATAAGACTAAAAATATTCACTTCCCCCCTATATATTTTAACCTAAAATAATGAATGTTGATTTAAGAAGTCCTTTGAAAGTCCTCACAGTTGTAAGAGGCTGAAGTCTAGTGCCCTATTTACAATTAAGACCCTGCTGTTTCTTAATTAATCCCACACAGGACAAGCAAGTGTGAGCTGACGGCTGCACAACACTCTTCATTCACTGTCAGTGGGATTTGACGCAGTCAGAATCTTAGGCCATCTGATTGGCCAATAGTAAGTGATGTTGCTTAGCTGTGTGTGTCTTGTAAATGAAATCTAGTCAGGCTTAACCTACAAATCTTCAGACCGGTTTTACCTTCATTCTGATTCTTCCTCAGGAGGACTAAATCTTCTTGTATTTTGGCACTGGGCCAGACAGAATTAGTGCAGACGGTATTATCTGCAGGAGGGAAAACAAAACCATTAGGGGTTTGTTCATTTAAGGTCCACTAATGTTCCATGCTTTTACTTTTTCACTCTGTGAAATCTCATTTAAAGGCAAGAAAATGTAGAAAATCTGGTTTGTCCTTTCATTCATGTTCATAATGATCTGTTACACACTGTACCTTTCTTTTTCATTATCTATTTACTGGTTGCCTGTCAGCCAAGATAATTGAGCATTAAAGCATAACAATTGCAGCTTAGTCATGTGATGCAGAAAGAAGATGTTTAGGAAAATTTATAAAATATCTCTCAAAATATCACATACCTAAAGCTTCATTTTCAGAAATAGATTTCGGTAGTGAACTGAAAGAAGATGCAAGGAAACATTTAAAGAAAGTACAAATATTCACATAGAGTACATTTTGTATTCTCTATCGGTATGAAAGACTCAAGGGCTCTTTCACTTTTGCTTTGACTAGAAGTTCAACATTTTTCTCTTTGTTTGCTAACAACAAAGATTGGACTCACCTTTGTTTCTTTTTTCTAGTGTTGTCTGAGTTGATTTGTGAAATTTCCTGAAACAAATACAGTATGAGGCAGTTTAATCATTTTATCTAGAAACTTTAACATGCAGAGTCATGTGTTGCTGTGTATATTTATTTGAAATTGTGAAATGTGTTCTCAAGATTTCGCAAGTCTGTCATTTCAGGTTTCTCTCTCATAGGCAGGCCTCAAATAGACCTTAATATCTTTCCATATGGTTACAGCACAATCTATTAGCAGCAGCTTTTATTTAATGGAAGCTCATCATGTCCACAGCAGTGTTATATTGTGCGTCCAGATGGCCGATACATTTCCCATGACAGTGCAGTATATGGATTCAACATTCCAGCAGTCATTTCTATAGTTACCATGGAGATGGAACGCCCCGCATTTCTCCATTTGGTGGCGTCATCTGAGAGAACAGCTGGGCTGCAGGACCTGCTGGGGATGGTGTACACCTGAGCCTCGCTGGACTCCTGCACGGCCTCATACAGGCTGTCCATAGAGCCCTCCTGCAAAACAACATCATGTCGGTCACAACCCTCGGTGCTAATAATGTAAAGTAAAATGTACGTAAGACACACTAAATATCTGGTTTTATTACGAGGGTCGAGGGTAACGGACCTTGTTACAATCATGATTATTATAGTTAACTAACACTAAATTCTTAAAAGAATTTTTGTTACTAGAAATAAAATAAACTGAAATAAAAAATCTATAAGTATTAAATGAAATATAATAATAATAATACATTAAAAAACTAATAAAATGACAAAAACATAATTACTGACACTTTAAAATTTCATTTTCATTTAGTTTATCTTAATGTATTAAAATAACTAAAACTGAAATAAAAATATATAAACTATATGTCAAAAAAACAACAAAATTGTTAAAACTTTAACTAAAATTAACATAAACAGAAAATCTAAAAAAAAAAAAAAAAAAAAAATCAAAATATTAATACAAACTCTAGTAGCATTTCAACTGAAAGATACTAAAATAACCCTGCTTATACCTTGTATAAAAATTAGTGTTGCATTTTAAGCCTGGCATTTTAAACAGGCATATAGTATAATAATAATAATATAAAATAATTAATAGTTGACATTAAAATAATTGTTGATATACAGTGTCATACGCAAGTGCATTTAAAATTAACTTTCGAAAATGTATTATGGGTGTAACAGTGGAGCATTTAGCTTAATTTAAGCTTCTTAACTTTAGCTTTGGTTGAAACTAAGTTCATAATGTATTTTTGTCTAAGGAAAATCATCTCTTTTTTTTAAAAACAAAAATTAGTTAGAAATCAAACAATTAATGTAGGACAATCACCGATCCACTAGGGGTCACAGACCACCTGTTTAAGACCCTGATTTATTACACAGTGTTTATAGTGCATTTGAGCGCAAATCTATTTGTGCAAAAGATGACACAAATAACCAGAAGCATTAGTTTGCTTACAGAAGATCAGACCAGCGTGAATTTAGTGAAGCGAGACCACTATTAATCATAAACTGCACAAAACAACACAGCATGTGGCAGAGAAACTCCATTAAACCTACACATTTCACCAATGTGTTTTGTTTTTATAAATTAAAAAAATATATAATTAAATTCAATTAAAATATTTTGAAGGTAAGATAAATAACATGTATCTTTAATGCTAGGGCTACACATGTAAGCCATAATAAACTAATGACTTGAATTCTTAAGCAAAAGAAAGCATAACAAAAGGCCCCCGTGAGCAGCTAAAGCTTGGTTCCTGATCTTCATGCACTGTCATATGTTGCCTTCACATCCTCCAGCAGGTCACGTTTCATCCACACACTGTCAATCTACAAACCACAGAGCAGAAAAGGTGAATCACTTACCAGAGAAAAGCAGAAGAGATTCATTCTGGAAAGTATGGTTTCTTTCCAGTGCCCCCAGCACAGGATGAACAATGGGACGAGTCAGAGGCAGACAGAGAGCAGGAGTGCTTAGTGTTCCAGGCTGCCTACTGCTCACAGATTAATACTGAATGACATCCTTCCTCTAATCCAATAGATGTGGAGGACCATTACCACTCCAGGCAGCCCCTCAATCAACTGCTGAGCTCGTTAATGCTTATGTTGTTTACTTACCAGCAAACTGGGTTGAGAGCTTTTGTTTGCACTGTGACAAAGTCGCTACAACAGCCGTTTGTGTAAATGTGGTACATAGTCATGTAATAGTTTTTTTTTTTTTAATTTGCAATTTTTTGGATGCTGCACTTACTCCAGACAACTGAAACTAATATATATATATATATATATATATATATATATATATATATATATATATATATATATATATATATATACACATATATATATATATATATATATATATATATATATATATATATATATATAGGGTGACATTAAAGCACAGCCCTTAGGAGAATTCATGATTCAAGTACCTTCAAAAGCTTGATTGCACTGTAAAACACATTAGGTAACCTAAAATATACTTCATGTGGAACCATCTGAACTAACTTTAGCTCAAAAATTGTATTTAATACGACTGAATCATCCTCACTATATAAGGTGCGGAAGAACTGTAAAGCTCAGGTCACATAGAAATTTCCCCTTAAGTGCAGTTTCACTTTCTACATTCTACTTGAGCGTGGAATGATATTTTGTAATAAGAACTTTATTCACTTGTGAAAAGCTTTTTTCTTCCATTCTCAGCTAGAGGAAATCTGCCCTGCCAAGGATGCGCTGTTTTGGCACATGCCACTACCTGCAAGCACAGCTAGTGTTTCTTAGCCAAAGCGCATGTGATGTCTTGTCAACAGTCCTTAAGTCGCTTATATCTGGAATTGTCTTGAAATAGACCCAGAGGATTATGGTGCACAACCCAGTTTTTCAGACCTCAGGACAGAAGGTGAATCTGCTTCAAGAATGTCTAATCTGGTGCAGAAAATGGGTCAATATGAAGCCAATGTGTTCATGGTTTCTCTCTGACTGTGCACGCAGATGAATGTGAAGGTCATCAGACATTTGATTTGCTTCAGTGATAATCTGCTTGTTTTGATTTTTGGAAGTTTGCAATTATGCAATATGCAATTATTGCAATTATGCAATCTGTTCATTTTTTTATGTTGCAATGAAAAGGGCAGTTTGAGGTGATGGCTGGTCTGGCACTAGCACGCTAATGCACTCAAATAATTAATGCGTCCTCGTAAATTTAATGATAAGTTCTGCATGTTTACAAATGCATATTCTGAGGTAAATCAAGTAGCAGATTCTATTGTAAAGTCAACAAGAAATCAAAATGAAGCCTATTTAATTTCTTAATGCACGTTCCTGGACTTTTTATGCATAATCCATTGTGCAATCCATTAGTGGTGTTATTCCAAATTAATATATGCAATTGTTGCAATTGCAATCTTTATTATATGAATAAAATGTATCTTCCTCTTAAATGACTTTCTTTTATGCTGACATCATTTATTGCTGTCACAGATCAGACAGGCTCTCTCACCATCCAATCACAGCGCACACCCTCACCTGATTACTGATTGCACACACCTGCACTGCATCTACACGCTCATCAAGATGTCTTTATAAGCACAAACCTCACTCCACTCCGGTTTCTGGTCTCGTTCATGTGAAGTGGACTCTCTATCCTACTCCAGCTATTCTTTGATGTAACTTACCTTCTGTGCTCCTCTCCAGCGTGTGGCTATTCCCAAGTCTCCATTGTGTCTCCCCGGATTGCTCCATCGAGGTGTGTGCTGTCATCCATTCCTTCTCTGTTGTTGCCACGATCTCCTGTAAGGAAAAGACTCTGACTACTTTCCTCACCAGTACTATGAAACCTCTGCATAGAACATCCCACTTACCTGCCATTGACCCATTTACCTCTGTTGCTGTTAATAAATGCCATCTGCATTATTCTTCTGTATGAGTCATTCCGTAACCATTGCCAAATAGGTATTTATCATTAACAATTTTATGGTGGGTAACCCCCACTTTTCACTGTCCAATCAGCTTGCAATAGATACAATTAAGCCCCACCCAACATTTTTTTCCTCATTTAGTGTCAAATTGCACTCAAATTGCAGAACTAAAATGAGTTGCAAACTGGAATTCACTTTGACCGTGGCCAATCCAAGATGACAAGGCCTTTTTCTACAAGCTCAGTTAAAGTTTAATCATCACCGTTGTGTCCTGTTCCCCCTCTTTTCTTCCTCTTTCTTGACAAATCTGGGAAATCTCACTCTCCCTTAATCAGCGAAAGAGCTCAGATTCTCAGAAACAACAGCTCATTCACTTGCTCATTTCTTAGAACTTGACAAAAATGCCATGTCAATTCAACACCGCGGCCTCTGGCTCTTAATCTTTTGCTGTCCATTAAAGAACTTGACAAAATAAATTGCTGTGCCGGTCACTGTGTGAAAGGTGTGCAGGTTCCCAGCTGGTTATTTTTAAAAGGAAGAAAATCCTCAATCTCTTTAATAACAAACCCTGCAGACATGGAAATAAAGACGGAAGGATTAATTCACGTCTGACCCATATTTCCTTGTTTGAATTAACATTATTAGAAGCAGCCCAATTTTTTGTGTACAGGGAAGGTATTTTTAAAATGTGTATTTATGCATGTATAGAAGACTGCAATGCAAATTTTAAAAATTGTAATTCCAGTTAGTAGTATTATGCATAATAAAATGAGCACAACAATTATCTATGTAAAAGTTACTTTTGTCATAATACCCAGAGTGAACAATACACTTGACTAAAACGTTGAAAAATTGGTTTATAAAGTGTATAGAGCATCTCATCTTCTCTAACAGAGTTAAGCTTGTTTGGAAACATGCAAGTAATTGTTTTAAATCACCTTTAATCAACATTCGATATGCATTTTTTTTTTTTTTGCATTTCATGAGCGATATTAATGCCTGGACTGCATGTTTAGCTTCCAGTCTTCTCATCTGTTAAAAGCAGCAGTTAATCCAGGCGCATATGGCATCATAACATCTCTCTTGAATGACCTACATTCCTCTGATACTGAACACACACATACACAGCATTTTACTGAGCAAAGTTTATTTAATTCATAAATCAAATCATACAGAGCTGGTACAGAAACCAAGCTTATTAGACATTCCTTTAAGCAGTGCTATGTAAAGCAAACCATGTTGATTCAGATTGAAAAAAGTCATTAGAAAAATTAAACACCTAGAGTAACCCAGGGATATTTTTTGTGCTACGCTATTACAATGAACATTAGTGACTGATTCGATGACGTTGAGAGATCAGTCACACAGATCAGAAGTGCAGCAGTAGACGTTCACTCCAGGAACACAGAACTCCTCACATGTCCGGCTGAACACAGTGGCTACGGTTTAGAGCATAACGAGAAAACAGCTCAATATCCTATCTGAATTTCTACAATACAGACCTTTAATGAAGAAACGACATTCTCCTTTTTTAATCACCAACCGAGGGGTAATAAATATGAATCTGCTACTAAGGTTATTTTTGTTAACAAAAACTAAAATTAAAAACCAAAATTTCATTACTTGAAATAAAATGAACTAACTAAAATATATAAAATATTTTTAAAAACTTGTTTTATTTAAGCTAGTTGCCATGGCAACATTTCTCAGTTTTGTTTAGTTTAAGTTGAAGAGCTAAAATGACAACTAAATAAACTCAAACTATATAGACATATTTAAAAAATACTAAGAAAAATGACAAAAAAAATTGCAAAATAAATAAAATAAAATAAAAAGTACAAAATAGAATCAAATTCAAAATATTAACAGAAGGTGGTATATCATGATACAAAAATGACATTGTATATTAATGACTATTGAAAATTGAGTAAATTATTTTTAATATTAATTATTTACCTGTTGAAACTGTTTTGCAGAAGTTGCTTGAGGCTGGGCATTGAGTTGGGGTCTTGCAGTCCCCATCCACACAGGTGTAGCATGTCAGCGAGTGCACTATTACATATTAGACAGATAGATAGCAATGATGAAAGTATCTGCACTTCATCAGAGCATTCTGAAAAACTTTTAACTACATTCCAAAGTGTAATATTTGACAATTTACTTCATTACATTTCATACTAGTGCTGTCAAACAATTAATCGCGATTAATCACATTCAAAATAAAAGTTTTTGTTTACATAATATATGTATGTGTACTCTGTATATTTATGCATATATAAATACACATACAGTATATATTTTGAAAATATATACTGAAATATATATATATATATATATATATATATATATATATATATATATATATATATATATATATATATAGAAATTTTATACATTTTTGTATAAATTATATGAATATAAAATTTATATGATATATAAATATATTTAATATATAAACATTACATATTTTACTTAAATATATACATTCTTTCCTCATTGTTTTGAAGTGATGACATCATGACCCACTCTGAGACATGATAGCAATGTCCTGTTCATGAAAAAGTCTTTCGTTTGAATCTATTCTTTTCAATTAATCAGTTGAACCATTTCACAAATTGCACTGGAATTATTAATTTGTGAATTTATATAATTCAGTAAGCTCTAACCCATTTTGAGCAGGAAGATAAAGGATGGATGGATAGACGGATAGATGGAAAGAGAAAAGCTTTTGTCTTACCTGAGGCACTGCAGAGAAGCACCACAATAAGAGCACACACTAGCGTCTTCATGATGGAAGCTGGTCTGGTCATGCGGAGGAACATCTTTCTTTATATACCTCGGTTACACCTTTTACTGAAAATACATTCTTCCTAAAGCATATCAGTAATGCTGCATGACAGGTTTCATGTAACTAGATATAGATGTCAGCTTTGTTCCTGTACAAGGAAGTAAAATGATTTTTCGGTAATTCTTTGCTTTGCTTAATGTCTGTAGCTTGTGAATTGTTTTAGCCAAGATGCAAGATCTGAGAACTTCTATCAAGCCTGTAACTCCACTATGTCTTTTCTTAATGTTTCACTTATTTATTTCTTAATATTTCCCCTTATTTACCAATAATTTCTCTGATTTATCTAACTCTAAGTTGGCTATTTTAATATTGAGATCACTGTGTTCCAGCACTAGCAGATACAACCACAATGCATTACATCCTTAGGAAGGAACCATTTAAGGACTTCTTTTTTTTCCTGAAATATCACAATGAATGTACTTCTATTTTATAATATAATTCTTTAATAACTGAAAGCATAAAACACACTATTCTGTGAGATGGCCATCTAAAGTGCAGAGCTCTTAAATTCATATTCCTCCTGCATTACTAAGCCTGTCAGGTACTATAGAAAACATCCAATTAATCTGCACACCAACAATCCTCTGGTGTTCCACTGGGATCTGTACTTGGACCACTTCTCATTCTATACTAAATCACTCAGTTATTTCATAACCTCTCATGGCCTCTTACCTCTTATTAAAAATGCAAATCTCATCTCAAAGTTGAAATTACAGGCCAGCTGGCAAAATGATCTCTAATAGCATGCACCTCGGGGCCATGAAGCCAAGAATTCAATGCTTATTAGAGCTGGGGCACGGACAGGCCTTATGGGTAATCTGTCTAAAGATTAGTCTTTTATTGTTTTTAGGCTCTGGCATTTCCATAGAAGTTTGAGACTAGTTATTGCTTTGAGGAGTGATATTAGGTACTGGAGGCATTTGCCAATGTTCAGCTCTCAAGACTAAGGTTAAATTGCCAAAATATAATGGATAATTTCCTCTTTAGAATATATATATCAGACAAGTAAAGTTTATTACAGCTTTACTTAAAATTGTCACTAAGATATCAAATTAACCACATTGTTAAAACAAGTACAAATGGTTATTGATAATTCTGATGTCACTGCAGATGAGGCATCTGAGAAAAAAGTACAAATACCTAAAGGAATTGATTTTTTTTTCAGTATATTCTGTAAAATGTAGATCTAAACACATGATTAACTAACACAGACAGCAGGGGGCAACAAAGATCAGAAGTAATTATATGGCAAGCATTCAGCAAATAGCCTTCATAAAGAAAAATAAATATAATATCAGTACTGGAACATACATGATTGGTGTGGGTATAATATACTATTAATATACTAATGTTAATATTTTATTAAAATGTATGTTATTCATATATTAGTTATAGATGTATCATTGCATTTATGCAGTACATGCTTTTAATTTTGACAGCAATGCATGAGTAGAATCAGAAACAGATTTCATTAAGTACACTAAAGACAAATCAGACATGTTTTAATTAATCAAGAATGTTGTTTGAAACTATTTCAGTTTGATATACAAACTTAGAATGTTATATGAAAATATTTAATAATACTTAGGTTTTGGAAGAAGAACATTAGCATTCCTCAACCATGGATGGATGACTAAAGAGAGAGACTGACAGATGTATGTTTACATCTATCAGTCTCTCTCTTTAGTCATCTATCCATCCATTTATTCATAAATCACTCAACCATAGCCTACATCTATCGATCCATTAATTAATTTTTTAATAAAAGCAATTTATTGGAAAGCTTACAGTTCTTTAGTATACCACTCAACAAAATGAAATCTTGGGCTTCTAATGTAATTTTTCGATGCATTAAATGAATTAATAAAAGTTCCATTTAGTAAGCAATTGATTCCTGTGTAAATAATCACTTCAATAAAATGTTTTGGAATTCATTTAGCCTCTAACCATATAGGTGACGGTGCTCACGACTGTGATTTAGGGTTGCCAGTTCATACAAGCTTTGAAACTCTCTGAACTTTAGAATAGCACATTTTACAAACTTCTTAGCCAGCACATCAGCTCCAAGCACAGGCAGTATGTTCTGAAAGATGAGTAGAAGCATAGAAAGTTGAGTGTTTTATGGTTTTGAAATGAGCGTTGACCATATGACCTTCTGAAGGTGAATTTGCTACTCTGCAGTGATGTCTCATAATTCCTTCACCTGTGCCAATGACGTCTAAAGGAAGACGTCTGGAACAGAACAGTCTGTCTTGAAACAAAACACTAAAACAAGCACAGTATGAAATTTCAATCTGACTAAGTTTAAAATAAGTAAGATTGCAGTTTTGCATAATACATAAGAAGAGTAATAACAGGCTAATTAATAATACTTAATAAATAAATACTTAAAAGCTTCATTTTTTTAAACCCTTTATACATTTCCATAGTTCTCAGAAACATAAGTCATCATAATTGTGAAACTTCTATAGTGGTGAACGGAAACTACAACAAAAGTTTTTTTTTTTTTTTTTTTTTTAATTTATTTATTTATTTATTTTTTTGTGATTTTCCCCATTGGCAAAAGAAATAGCATTTCTATAAATATTGAGAGATAGTCACTAGTCAGAAGAGAGATGTCAAATTTGTCGTCACTCCCTCAGCTGTTGTTTTAGAAACACTCACGCAGCAGCGTTAAAAAAAAAAAAAGTTATAAATGTACATTAAAAAGTTAAAAATGAAAATATAAATAGCTTTTCTAGATTTACGATGTTAATAATTGTGGAAACCATCCTTAAAAGCACTTCATGGAAACATAAATTAGCAAGCACCACTGAGTGTCACTACAGACTGCAGTACCGCTGACAGACAGAAGATGCTGCCCTTGAGCCAATCAGTTGTGTGAGTGCTTCACTTATTTTGTTTGCATTTCACAGCCGACTGAGTAAAATCTCTTCAGAATGCAGTTGGCCAAAATAATCTACAATTCTCATTTGAACAACCCAACACATCGCTTTACCGGTACATCTCTGAAATAAATGACACCATTTGCAAACTAAAACAGTCTGACAGGGCAAGCAGTCTGATCTCGCCGCTTAAAGTCATTCTCTCTTCCAAAGTGCAATGACTGGACTGGATAGCAAAAAGCTTCAGATTTCCCATCTCCCTCAGTAAATTGCAGAAACAGAGTGTCCTCCATTAGGCGCCATAAATCTGAGTTGATGTGACAAAGGGTAATGAAGCAGCTTTCTAATCGGCCTGCCCACGGCCCCTCATGTCACACTGCAGACAAGCCTGGGCCAAATGCAGGAATGGATGTGGTTAACAGATTACCGAGCAAAACTAAACCCACAAACGTTTATTTAGAGCCAGAAAATGGCAGCATGTATGTCAATAATGGTATACGTGAGGGACGGCTTGGCTAAATGCGGTTGAAAGTTGGTAGCATTTACAGAAATCAATAATACAGCGCCAGACAATTTAATGAAAGATGATAATGATCCTGTTTATCCTCAAGCTAAACCAGAACCTCTCTGAAAAAGAACAACCAGTCCATTTCCAAATGCTGTTTTATTGTATAAGTGGCTCTGTTTCACAAGAACAAGAACTTCCTATAAACGAAGCCTTGGGAGTCGTGTTTTAGCCTCTCAGGACGGTGTGTGGAACACACTGCAGCAGGATGACATTAAACTCTGGGCTTGTCCCATACAGTACATGTGTTCCTCTTGTCCTTGTCTCTGAATTGGAACAGAGCTTACTACAGCGAGACCTGGCTGGCGCTTTATCACTTAAACCTTCGGTATACCTAATCAAATAACCAGCCGGGTGTGAAACCATATTCCACTCTGTTCACGTAGCCTTGCGATGAGTGCCTTGCAGAATCAAACAGGACACAGGATTAAGTGATGGAGTCTTCCAGAGGGCCTTGTGCTACAGCGATTAGGACAGAGGTATTAGCGTGATTGTGGGTGGTACAATACATAAAAAATGGGGAAAGAAGTGCAAAGTAGCTCTCCATGACCCATCAGGTGCTCATCTGTTGAAATATTGCCTTGTGGTGTAGTTTTTATAAAATAAAAATGATGAGAGCTTGTATTTACATCAAATTTCACACTTGAAAGTAGTGAAGCAACTGGATTTGGTCAAAGAAGGAAATAACATTGATAGAAAAGATTTAAATGATTAAGGAAAAATTTTGTTAGATGAATACACTCTATCAAATCTCCTTTTTTAAAAGTTGCATATGTATATATATATATATATATGCATTATTATTATATTACTTTTTCATTTTTTCTTTTAAATGTATAATTACATATTTATAATAGAAAAAACAAATATAGTTTAATAAATTAAATACATTCTTATGTAATTTACAATATTAATAACAGTAACAATAGTAATAATAATATCAACAATAATCTAGAAACAATGATTTATAGCAAGAGATAATATATAAATAAATATAATTAAATACATATATAAATAATTGAATAAATAATTATAATATGATCTGTTTTTGTAAAATTTAATTAATGTATAATAATAATGTATAAATAATTTAATATTTATATAATAATAGAACATTTTTATATTTTTATATTTTAAAACATACATTTTAAAAATGGAAAAACTTTTAATATTTTATTATAAATCCTAGTTTCCAGATTTTAGAAAAAGTGTTCCGTAAATGCTATTATTATTACTTTATTATTATTCGGTCAGATGTTCTTGGCACAAAAGCACAAAATGATCTTTGAAAGTTCTTAAATCCGCTGCAAAAAATGTGACAAACCAAATACTTCTATAGTGGTCTAAGACTTTTAAATATTTTATAAAATTTTCTTTTTCCAATATTCACTGTATTTTTTTTTTTTTTTTGGAGATATTTGACACTTGCAGTTCTGAATAGCGGCTAATGACTCTATATCCACACCCCTTTCTTTGTCTCTCTGAACTCGTATCTTTGCACTCGGCTGAGAGACTGCGAGGGGTCGTGACCTCTGTGGCCTTTTGTTCCCTCAGTGAGTTGGGTTACAGACAGTGCCTCATCAGCCATGCTGTGGATGACCTTCTGTACTCCTGTCCCTCAGAGCTATGCGGGGCCATTGGCCTCTCTGCCTCAGTGTTAAAGCTGCCTTTTATAGAGCAGCCTGCCCCAGCAGCATGCTGGGAGACAAACAGAGACAAATGGGCTTGGGTTTTTTCTTCAGAATAGTTAAATCAACAAGTGTGACAGAAAAAATTAATGCAAAGTGGATATATATCAGGGTCTCTGATATCCCAGGCTTTCTTAAAAAAAACTTTGCTAACTTTAAAATGATGGCTGTGTTGCTAAAGCTTAATGTCCTCTGTAAGAGGCTCTTAAAGCCGTTCCAAGACCTCTCGGAGTCCCAGGAAGTATTTAAAGCTCCGACGTGATGCTGTAAATATAATTCAAAGAGCAGGAAGAGGAGTTATTAAACTGAAAGGAAAGTTGCAGAAGGCGGGAGGGGTGTTCAGACAGCAGGGGTCTTTGATGAGTGTATCCGGACCGGGCCGGATGAGAGCTGAGTAATGTGGGGGAGCTTTATCCAGGTGCACACATTGTGCTCTTGAGTCTACTCCTTTCTGCCTTCATCCGTCTCTCTTTCTTTCTCTTTCACTCATTCACTCTCATTCTCCCCCCTTTTCCCTTCTCTGTCTATTCAGCTCAAGCGCCGGGAATCAGATAGATGGTCCAGCTGCATCCTCTTGGTCACTATGTGCCAGTTTATTTAAGGTCTTCTTGGAACAGAGACCTCCCTGTGAATGTCTTAATATATAGCCTGTGTGTTCGTGTTTGTTCTCGGGAGAGCAAGTCACGGTCCCTAAATGCATCTCAGAGTCGGTTAGATTTAGAACGCTGAGTAAATACTACACCGATTTTTTTTATGAGTGTTTGCATTAAAGGGAGTGTAGTCATGGCTTTCTCATTATGTTTCAGACCAAGGAGGTCCATAGCACCTGGAGAAAGCTATCCATTAGCATTCTCATTCATCTCAATGGCAGTTTCTCAGAATGGAGAAAGAACAAGAACGCACACAGTCCCATAAACATCACTAGCAACGATCCCGGGATGTGACGTGAAAGGCAACAATGTAAGGCTGAATACAATAATAATAATAATAATAATAATAATAATTTATTTTTACTGCCATTCAAAAGTTTGGTGTCAGTAAACTTCTTGTTTTTGAAATGCTCACCCTGGCTGCACTTATTTGATCAAAAATACAGTAAAAACAGTGATATTGTGAAATATTATTACAGTTTAAAAATGTTTTCTATTTTAATATATTTTAAAATGTAATTTATTCCTCTGATGGCAAAGCTGAATTTTCAGCAGGGATTACTCAGTGTTCAGTGTCCACGATCCAGCAGAAATCATTCTGATATGCTGATCTGCTGCTCAAGAAACATTTCTTATTATTATCAATGTTAAAAACAGCTGTGCTGTTTAAAGTTTTTGTGTAAAAAAAAAAAAAAAAAAAAAAAAAAAGCTTTAACAGGTGCTTCTGACTAGGCATTCTGAGTCGACTCATTGAAATATATTGAAAATATTTAAATATCCCATTCTATATAAATAGAATAGAATATAGAATAACATATTTACCCCAAACTGTCTCACATCAACACATTTATACACAATTACACACGTTTGAATTTATTGCTATAAATGAACGAAAACTGCTCTCTGATACCCAGCCTTTTTTGGGGTCCCTCACCAGTTTTCAGGTGCTATGGGCCATTCACAGGCCATCAATATTGATCACCTTGCTATATGAAAAAACTCTAAAATCCCCTCCATCCTGATGTAAATGACTTTCACTATTGATTAATTAATTGTAGATGTTGACATCAGCAGCAATAACATTAGAAAAATGAAAGATGTTGAATTTATTCAAGTGAATTAATTATTCATTTCATTCATGTATGCATATTTATATATTCATTCGTGTATTAATTTATGCAGATTTTTAGAAGCTGTAAAATGCCGTAGTCCTTCAATAGACATATGACTTCACATTATACTAACAGCTCAGCCTGTCCTGCCTAGGAGGAGGTGATTCACAACTTTTATTGCACCAATACTGCCTACTCATCTGCGCTATCCCTGAGCAGCCTGCGCTCTCCTGCGTCATACAACAGTGTCCTCCCTGGGACCTTTAACTTCTGATGACCCCTGAGAGGTGGAGCTCTTCATTTCCTGCCCTGCTGGTGACTCACACCCATCAATGAAGGTGTTTATCAGTCCGACCTTTCATGACCTCTCCTGTTTCCTGCTCATGACTGGATGACCCCTGTGGGTGACCTCTTGTTGATTTTTATCTGCTTTTAACACACATCCAGTTTATGCCTCAATGCATCTTGTCAGAAGTGTTGTGCTTGTTCATGATCCAAGCTTGTTCAAACTCATTCTTGATCCAAGTGGATTTTTAAAGGCACTTAATATAATATAAATAAAATTTAGGTTAATTGGGACAGTTTTTGCCATTGAAATGAATATATACTGTGTGTATATATATATATATATATATATATATATATATATATATATATATATATATATATATATATATATATATATAGTGGGGGAAAAATTATTTGAGCCCCTGCTTATTTTGTACGCTTGCCCACTGACAAAGAAATGATCAGTCTATAATTTTAATGATAGGTTTATTTGAAGAGTGAGAGACAGAACAACAACAAAAAAAATCCAGAAAAATGCATTTAAAAAAAAGTTATAAATTGATTTGCATTTTAATGAGTGAAATAAGTATTTGATCCCCTATCAATCAGCAAGATTTCTGGCTCCCAGGTGTCTTTTATACAGGTAAGGAACTGAGATTAGGAGCACTCTCTTAAAGAGTGTGACCTAATTTCAGATTGTTAACTGTATAAAAGACACTTGTCCACAGAAGCAATCAATCAATCAGATTCCAAACTCTCCACCATGGCCAAGACCAAAGAGCTGTCCAAGGATGTCAGGGACAAGATTGTAGACGTACACAAGGCTGGAATGGGCTACAAGACCATCACTAAGCAGCTTGGTGAGAAGGTGACAACAGTTGGTGCGATTATTCGCAAATGGAAGAAATATAAAAACTGTCAATCTCCCTCGGACTGGAGGTCCATGCAAGATCTCACCTCGTGGAGTTTCAATGATCATGAGAACGGTGAGGAATCAGCCCAGATCTACACTGGAGGATCTTGTCATTGATCTCAAGGCAGCTGGGACCATAGTCACCAAGAAAACAATTGGTATCGCACTACACCGTGAAGGACTGAAATCCTGCAGCACCCGCAAGGTCCCCCTGCTCAAGAAGGCACATGTACAGGCCCGTCTGAAGTTTGCCAATGATTCAGAGGAGAACTGGGTGAAAGTGTTGTGGTCAGATGAGACCAAAATCCGCCGCGCTGTAGAAACTACATGGGGAGGGGCGGGTGGGAACTTGGAAGGTGGCTCAGGAGGAGGACGGACACCCAGGAGGAGGACGGACACCCAGGAGGAGGCCGGCAGAAGGAGTCCATGGGGGGGGATGAAGGAGGGAGGAGCCAGGGAGGAGACAGGAGGAACTTGGAGCAGGAGGAGTCCAGCTGGACCCAGGCCACAGCCATAACAGCAGCCCATGGTGGTGCCGACGGAGGGAGGAGCCATGGAGGAGGAATGGTTGCCGACTCCAGGGGGCAACCAACGGCGGCGGAGCAGGAGGTGGAGGAGCCCGAGGAGGAGACGGAGAGCTGAAGAGCAAGGGCGACAGGGAGGATCCGGAGGGCCAAGGTGGAGCAGATGGCGCCGGTGACCGAGGCGGAGGCAGGGATCCAGAGGGCCACGGTGGAGCCGGAGCGACAGAGGACTGAGGAGGAGCCGAAGGGATGGAGGAGCCTGACAGAGACGGAGGGACGAGGGACTAATGGCAGGGGAAACACTGCAAGGGATACTCCAGCCACGGCGATGCTGGAGGATGGCAGTCCCGCGGGGCCCGCACCGCATAGATGGTGGGATGAGGGCAAGGAGAGAGGCTGGCAGACGACAGCGGTGGAGGAGGCAGGAGTAGGTGGGAGGGCAGGCATTTGTGAGTCTCTAGGCTTCCAGGGCTTAACTCAGGAACAGGAGCCCTTTTTGGGCTTAACTCAGGAACGGGAGCCCTCTCTGGGCTTAACTCTGGAACGGGAGCACTCTCTCTTTCAGTGTGGCACAAACCCCGCGCCATACTAAGCTCACCCTCAGCCGCGGTGCAGGGGGCGGAGCTCCTCTCCGCGCTCTCACTGTCTGTGGCATTCTCCCTTGTGGCGGGCTCTGTTGCTGGCTCTCGCATCTGGTCTGACAATCTGTGAGGCTCTGGCTCCGTGCCGATCCTCAGCTCTATTGCACTCCTGGGCGATGGCTCGTCAGGTGCGGCGGGCTCTGGCTCTCCATCAGCGGTGGGCTCGGTCATGCGCTCCGAGCAGCGGGGAGATGGTGGGCTGGGCACTGGGTCCGGAGTCCACTCCACAAAGGCGGCGAAATTTGCTCGAGGACCATCCTAGGACGACGATGCTCTGTAGGCTGGGTTTAAGCTGGCGTCGTAGAACGCACAGAGCGCGTCGTCCGGGTAGGTGGTGAGGCTTGCGAGGACCAGGAACAGTCTGGTGTGGCCCTTGAGCGATTTCTCCCCCTGCTCCAGCAGGAGGAAGAGGTATTCCGGGCGAAGGAGGGGATCCATGGGGAACACAACGGAAACAAAAAACACTGAGCAAAAACAGAAAACAAACAGAGGGGAAATACACGGAAATAACTGTTCTGGTCGGTTCTTCTGTCACAATTCACAAGGAGCACGGAATGAGGAGATGTAGGAATTCATCAAAACGAGAGTCTTTAATATCCAACAGGGAACACAGGGAACGTAGGAAACACAGGAACACATGGAATGACGTTTAAAACCGACAAACATGAGCTGAACAGACAGGGCTTTTAAACTCAGGATAACGAGGAACTAAGGAAACACACCTGGAATCATAATCAAACAAAACGAGGAAAGGAACATGACCAAATAAGGCAAAACAGGAACTACATGGGAACAAAACATGACACTGACAGGTCCATAATCCTGACTATATATATATATATATATATATATATATATATATATATATATATATATATATATATATATATATATATATATCTCCACAAAATAGATATATTCTTGCCTAAATGAGACAAAACTGCCAAAAAAAAAAAAGGATGCACAATGATGTCCCTGCCTCTAGCAACTCATAAATGTGTCATCATGACAGAGTATAATAATGTTTGTGTAATGCATGGACATTTTAATTGCAAATAGATTTCCTTTTACATGTAACAAATCCATAGGAGTTCTAAATAAGAATAAGATAAATGTGTGGATTATTTGTATGTGACACATTAGTCCCTTTATGGGTGTTGCATACAACTATAAATTTATCTTTAAAGATTTTTTGGCTTCCATCACATATAATTGTTTCATTTCATCTCAGCATATGGGACTGTAATTGTTGCTTTTCAGGCAGCAGAAACAATAAACTTTTTGATTAAGGATCCAATATGACCAATTACCACACTGTAACTAGCCATGTTGGCAGAATGTGGATGACAGAAGATCTTTAATGGCTTGTACATTGCATAACAGCACGGATGAACAAAATCTGTTATCACCATATTAAAGTACAGGATGCACATATTTATCACCACAAAAATTAGTTTAAAAGCGTGGATCGCTTGGCAGTCAGTGTTGTCTTGCTAGAAAATTACAGATACAATTTACAAGGTGACCCTTAAAGCATTATTTATAATGTTTTCCAGGGAAAGCAGTGTTTAAAAAAAAGTTGGAATGAAAAAGTGCAAAATATATCAGATTTTTTCTGAGTTGTGAATGCGAGTTTGCTGTGTATGTAAAAATAGCATATACTGAGATTTGTCTTTAACATATAATAAACATAGCGATATTACAAATCATATTGTAATATTATAATATAATTTATATTACATATAAATATTTTTATGTCTGAGTATAGGCATGTGTTTACCAAAACACTTGTTAAATCAGTTTAAATGCAGCTTAGTCTTGTGGAAAATGAACAAGTAAGAAAAGCTTTTTAATCCATGGCCACAACAAAAGGTGCATCTGCAACTCTTTGGTTCAGTCTACATGCCCTTGCGTTTTTTTAAGTTACCTCAAAAGCAAAGCGAAGAGCACGGACTAGAGATGCAGGAAGAGGCATGGGAGGGGCAGAGCCTTCATTGTCTCCTTGAGGACCTTGGTACACTTCATCATACATTCCGTTTCATCTCCGCGTCCTCAACTTCCAACGGTTTTCCGCATCGCCGGCGCTGGAACGCACGCTACGTGATCAGGGTGCACCTGCTGGCTGTGAGAATTGACCCGCTATCCTCAGTTTAGATGTCAATAGTGGGCAATTTCTTCCCTCTTCCTCAAGGTCATTGTGACCTGGAGTGAATCCATAAGAGACTAGCCTAATTACTGAGCAACAACAGGCAGTGCTGCAATAACCTAATTATTCTTGGCATATATTAGATAAAGGGGCCTATTGCTGGCTTTCCTGCAAGGGGCCTGTTGAAAAGGAATTTGATTTCCCCAAATACTTCTCCACCAGATCGTTCCTTGTGTTAATTGGGCATTTTAAAGCAATGAGGGATACCTCTTTCTTGCAAGCTGAGGAGCTCTTGGAGGTAAAGGGACAATGCACTCAAAAATTAAAATTCTGTTATAATTTACTGACCCTTATGTGGACTTTTCTTCCACTGAAAAATGCAAATTTTTGGTAAAGAAATTTCTCCCTTTTTTTCTCATATAATGATATAATGCTATATTATATGAAATATTATATATTCAGCTCTGTCATCACAGGATTAAATTACATTTTAAAATGTATTAATATAGAAAAGTTATTTTGTATTGTAATAATATTTCACAATATTACTGTTTTTACTGTGTTTTTGATATATATATATATATATATATTAGTGCTGTCAAATGATTAATCGCGATTAATCGCATTCAAAATAAAAGTTTTTGTTTACATAACATGTGTGTATACTGTGTGTAACGAGGCGAACAAGACGAGAGACGTGCGGATCCATTTGCAAGCTTTATTATACAGAGACGTGGTCAAAAACACAGGCAGGGTCAAAACACCAGAAAACAGGTATGGCACAGACGAGATAAAAGAATAATCCAAAACCAGGCGTGAGTCAGTCGACAGCGAACATTATCCAGTGGGCTTGACAATAGGGGTAATCCAAAAACATGAGCAATAATCCAGGCGAGGCATAAACAGAGTCCGAATGGCGAGACAAGGGTAAATCCAGGGAACACAGGCTAGAAAACAAGAAACAGGTATCGCAGCTAAAACTAGGAGAGTGATAAATGCAGAACAGTACTGGATCTAAACAGAAACATGGAATGGCTCTGTAAAGCAGCTATCACTAGGAGAGCGATATACGCAAGAACAATACTCGGCGATTAGAACAAGGAAGTCCAAGGCTTATGTAGGGTGTGTAATTGTGTGATTGGTCTCAGGTGTGAGCGTGTGATAGTGAAATGGCTGCTGGGAAATGTAGTCCAGGGTGATGTGTAAAAGTCTATGTGGTGTGAAAGTCAATGTAATGGAATAGCAATCTCTGGTGGCTAGCGGATGGAAGTCCATGAACCGGATTCATGACACTGTGCATATTTATTATGTATATATAAATACAAACACATCCATGTATATATTTAAGAAAAATATGTTGTGGTTATATATTAAATATATTTATATATAATATAAAATATAAGAATATGAATATATAAATGTATAAACGTAAATATTTTCAAAATATATACTGTATGTGTGTGTATTTATATATACATGATAAATATACACAATACACATACATATATAATTTAAACAAACTTTTATTTTGGATGCGATTAATCGTTTGACAGCACTAATATATATATATATATATATATATATATATATATATATATATATATATATATATATATATATATATATATATATGTGTGTGTGTGTATATGTACATATACTTGCATAAATTCAATTATTAATTACATTTTTCAACTCACAAATTTAATTATTTATTTATTTTATTTTAGTTAAACCTTTATCATCAGTACCAGAATATTCAAAAAAAAGAAAAAAAAAAAAAAAGAAAAAAAAAAGAAACGATCCCCGCTGCACAAATCATCAGCTAAATTCAGTTTTGTGGTTTAATAATAATATCAAACACTTAACATATTAACTTGACTCTAAGGTCACTGTGCAAGACATCAATTTTTGGAGCTCTCAGTTTGAAATGTTTTCCGCCCCAATTTGCTTAACCCCCACCAAAAGCTGACTTTCAGCTTTGGTAAATGTTTCGATAATAAAGTCAGTGTTGAGTGGATCTATGTAGTTTTATTTATGGATCTGTTTCTCGTCAGTCAGTCCTACCCCCTGAAAAAGACACGTGCAGTGGACAGCTAACTAATGCAAGTTTCCCTGCAGGCCATACCAGTGTGATCCTCATTGACCATGTCATGATGAATTAGCTTCAGCTATAGGCAGCTGGCTTTCTTATAATACACCTACAGGTCAGCAGCCAGAGTTCCTCACTTTGTTATGGCCACAGTAAAGAGAAAGGTCTTCGGATGCATGTACTCATAGTGACTCACTATCTATAAACAGGCAATTAAGCTGGAACTTAGAGGACACAGTAGCTTATATTTGGATGTGCACTGTCAGAAATAGAATCAGAGATATCACACGGTATTATATGTTCTCTAATTTAGACAATTAAAATGGCTGCCAGTGTGTTTACGGGCATTTTATCCATCTATTAAATTAGCGGTACATTTGGACAGTACAACTTGGTAAAACACCTCGCTCAAGGGTACAATGATGATGAGTGACCTTTCAGTTACTGAGTTACTTGGATCCAATCCTATAACCCTTAGCCATTAGTGGTTCTCGTAGTTTTGATTCAGGACCCAGATTTTACATGAGTCCCAATATAAAAAAATAAATAAAATAAAAATAAATAAAATGCATTTTAAAATGTATTTTTATAACTGTGTGCAGTTATTAATTATTAATCTATTGTATTTATTTTATTTTATTTTACTTTTTACCCTTGTGCTGTTCTGAAAATCCTTTACCAAATTTGGTATTCCCAGTCAAAAATTAATGCCTTTTTAAACATTTTTTCAAATTAGTACAGGTTTTGTATTTCTTTTTGGAACTAACTGATCATAGGCCTCCTTGATCTGAGTTAATGCACCTCAGTTTTTGAGAGAAAAAAGCATTATTTGTGTATAATGTTGGCACTCATGTTCACTCAAAACTGAGGTGCACAAGCTAAGATCAGTGAGGCTAATTAAAAGAAAACAAATTGACAAAAAGACTGAATTTAAAGTGGTCATATGATGTTGCTAAAAAGAACATTATTTTGTGTATTTGGTGTAATGCAATGTGTTTATGCAGTTTAAGGTTGAAAAAACACATTATTTTCCACATACTGTATATTATTGTTGCTCCTCTATGCCCCGCCGATTTTTACAAAGCTCATCGTTCTGAGAAGCGGGGTGTGCTCTGATTGGCCAGCTATCCAGTGCGTTGTGATTGGCCGAATACCTCAAGCGTGAGACGGAAATGTTACGCCCCTTACCGTATTGTGGTGCCGTGTCCCAGCGCGATGACACAAAAACAATAAAACCCATTATAAACAAGGCATTTGTTGCATCCAGTGGGTACATAATTACTGATTATAATGACTTATACTGTCTTTTTACGCGTCACGTTGCATTGCGCCGCGTAAACATTACCATGTCTGCACTTGTGATCGGAGAAACGACAAACAACAGGCACTACTCTACTCAAAAACTCAAAACTCGCATTTGAATAGTCAGTGGCAAATTCTTTAAATATGAAAACATACTTACAGGCTGTGAGTCAGAAGCGCCAGATTGTCCTTGCAAAGCTGGAATTGCCCCACTTTATAAAAACAGTCTTTGAGCATAGCTGGCAGGCTACTCCCAGGTTCAGGAAATAGTCCTCCGTTAAAATGTGCTGCACACACTCTAATATTTGGGTTGAACTTTCTGAAACAGTGTTGTAAATACAACTTAACTACTGATTTCTAGTTGTGTCCTCTTTTGGAAGCCCAAAGGAAGTACTTTCGCTTTCACAATGAAACACAGTGTCTCCAGGACATGGCGCTGGCGGCAGCAACAATACTACAGCGAGAATAAAAATTCCGCTCTCTTTCATTGCGTATACGTTTGGGCAGTGTTTTGCAAATCTACTCACACCGTGACGTAGACGTGGGGGTGTGTTTGAATGAGCTGTTTTAGAGGGGCGTGGTCGAGTCTTAACTTTTATAAAGAATATCTCTTTGGTTTTGAGACTTTATAATTATATAATTTCTCTTTCTTTTTAAATTTATAATTATTTTTTTTTTAATTAACATGATTTATTTTTATTAGTTGCATTTACCATTATTTTTTTCCCTGCTGTCAGACCCATGACTATTTTTTTTTTGAGTCTCAGCTCAACAGTTGAGAACTATTTAAGTGTGTATATATAAGTGCATACCTCTGTCCTGTTCTGTATTGTCTGTGTCAAACTGCTGTCAGAGTATGAACTGACAGAGGCTGAATTATTCTTCCAGAGATGAATGCTGCAATGTTTTCATGTTGCAGCAAGACTTCATATTCAGTAGATCAATGTGGCGTCCAATAACATGTTGTGTTGCCTTCTGAATGCGTCTTGTGTCTGCATGACTGTGTGTGTGCATACTGTGCATACTAGTGTGAGGGAGTGTGGTGTTGAACAGCAAAGGCTGATCATGGTGTTTGAGCTTGTAGCCGCTGATGCATGAAATGGAACTCAGACAAGCAGTCTGCTTAAGCCTGTCCCCATGTCCTCCTCCAGATACCTACATCACTCCATTGATTTTGCAGCAAGAGATGGAAGTGGGGGTAGAGGTAAAGCTGGCCTTGAGTTTGCAAGTCCTGTAATTCAGGCACAGACGTGTTTACAGTCCAGAAAATGCTACACAAATTCTCTAATTAAGAACTTAATAAAGGAGGCCTGCAGGTTACGAAGGATCAGCCGTGATAAATTGGACAACTTTAAAAGAGTCTATTTATTAAACACACACTGTTATTTAAAGCAAATAGAAATTTCTTTAGAAATATTCAACTTTATATATATATATATATATATATATATATATATATATATATATATATATATATATATATATATATATATATATATATATATAAAACTTTCAATTATAGGGTACATATTTGTACAGTGTATGTGTTTATATATATATATATATATATATATATATATATATATATATATATATATATATATATATATATATATATATATATATATAGATGTATATATATAGATGTATATATATAGATGTATATATATAGATGTATATATATAGATGTATATATATATATATATATATATATGTATATATATATATATATATATATGTATATATATATATATATATATATATATATATATATATATATATATATATATATATATATATATATATAGATGTAGTAAATGAATTTTATATAAGTACATGTATAGTGTTTATATTCTTTTACAGTACGTGTATACATACATGCATACATACATACACACATATATATAATATATATATATATATATACACACACATATATATATATTGCGTGGAAACTGTTTTCACTTAAATTGCTAGTATATTCTGTTACAGTGTACATACTGTCACAGATCGGCCAGGCTCCACCGCCAGTCCATCACCACGATCACAGTCACCTGAGTATTAATTCAAGTCACCTGCACCTCATTGGCACTCAGTCACCACAGCACTACTTAAGCACACACCCCACTCCAACCAGTTGTCCGATCTCGTTCTTACGAAGTGGACTCTCTATACTCTTCTCTATTACTTACCTGATACTCACCTCTCGTTTTACCTACCTCCAGTGCCTCTCCAGCGTCAGCTCCCGGGATCTCCATCATCTGCTCCTCGTCCTAATCCATCACGCCTCTCCTCCATATCATCCTGGGGTGTGTGCTCCCCCAAGTCATCCACGAGTTCCTGGCAAGACAAAGACTTTACTCAATATATCCTTTCACCATTACCTCAAGTATCAAAGAAGCTACTCACCTCCATCCACTGCTTACCATCTGCTGAATCAATAAATATTGTGTTATAACTATTATCCTCTGTGTCCAGTCTGCTTCCGTAACACATACAGTGATATGGAAAATATAAAAATAGATAATCAACAACCTTTTTTAATTATCTTTGGTTGATTTGATTGCTTCTATATACAGTAAATCCATCATTAAATAAATGCAGATTTCTTTCTGTGGTGCAATAAATGGCAAATTAAAGGTTGTTAATCAGGAAACTAGGTGTTAACCCAACCATTGGGGTTGCACAAGCCAGTACACGCTCAGTGCCGGTCCCAAGCCCGGACAAATGGGGAGGGTTGCGTCAGGAAGGGCATCCAGCGTAAAACCTGTGCCAAATTAAACATGCGGATCATAAACCAGATTTCCATACCAGATCGGTCGAGGCCCGGGAAAACAATGACCGCCACAGGTACTGCTAGCCAGCAGGGTACCGGTGGAAACTATGCTACTGGTGGTCAAAAGAGGAGAAGGAGAGGAGGAAGGCATGTCCAGAGACATCGAGAAAAGAGGAAGGGTAAGAGTGTGGAGGTGAGATTTGGAACGTTGAATGTTGGCACTATGACTGGTAAAGGGAGAGAGCTGGCTGATATGATGGAACGGAGAAAAGTAGACATACTGTGTGTGCAAGAGACAAAGTGGAAGGGGAGTAAGGCCAGGAGCATCGGAGGTGGATTCAAACTGTTTTACCATGGTGTGGATGGAAAGAGAAACGGCGTAGGGGTAATTCTGAAGGAAGAGTATGTAAATAGTGTATTGGAGGTGAAGAGAGTGTCTGACAGAATGATGAGTGTAAAGCTGAAAATTGAAGGAGTGATGATAAATTTCATCAGTGCATATGCCCCGCAAGTCGGGTATGAGATGGAGGAGAAAGAAGATTTTTGGAGTAAGTTGGATGAAGTGGTAGTGAGGGTACCCAAAGAAGAAAGAGTGGTGATTGGAGTGGACTTCAGTGGACATGTTGGAGAAGGGAACAGAGGTGATGGGTAGATACGGTGTAAGGAAAGGAATGTGGAAGGGCAGATGATGGTAGATTTTGCAAAATGAATGGAGGAGGAGCACAGGGTGACGTATAAGAGTGGAGGAAGGTGCACACAGGTGGACTATGTTCTATGCAGGAGATGCAACCTGAAAGAGATCAAAGACTGTAAGGTGGTGGCAGGGGATTGTGTAGCTAGACAGCATCGGATGGTGGTTTGTAGGATGACTTTAGAGGTGAAGAGGAGGAAGAGAGTGAAGACTGAACCAAGGTTAAAATGGTGGAAGTTAAAGGAGGTGCGTGAATTTCAGGGAGGAGGTGAGACAGGCACTCGGTGGTGGTGAAGAGTTACCGAACGACTGGGCGACCACTGCAGAAGTGGTGAGGGAGACCGCTAGATAGGTACTTGGTATGACATCTGGACAGAGAAAGGAAGACAAAGAGATTGTGTTGAGAAGGTGGATGGAGTATTTTGAGGAACTGATGAATGTAGAAAATGAAAGAGAGAGAAGGTTGGGTGATGTGGAAATAGTGAATCAGGAAGTCCAGGGGATTAGTGAGGATGAAGTGAGGACAGCTATGAAAAGAATGAAGAGTGGAAAGGCGGTTGGTCCAGATGAGATACCAGTGGAGGCATGGAGATGCCTAGGAGAGATGGCAGTGAAGTTTTTAACCAGGTTGTTTAATAAAATCTTGGAAAGTGAGAGCATGCCTGAAGAGTGAAGAAGAAGTGTACTGTTACCGATCTATAAGAACAAAGGAGATGTGCAGTGCTGCAGTAACTACAGGGGCGTAAACCTGATCAGCCACACAATGAAGTTACGGGAAAGGATACTGGAAGCTAGATTGAGAGGAGAGGTGATGATCTGTGAGCAGCAGTATGGGTTCGTGCCAGGTAAGAGCACCACGGATGCAGTGTTTGCTTTGAGAGTGTTGTTGGAGAAGTATAGAGAAGGCCAGAAAGAGTTGCATTGCATGTTTGTGGATTTAGAGAAAGCTTATGACAGGGTGCCGAGAGAAGAGTTGTGGTACTGTATGAGGAAGTCGGGTGTGGCAGAGAAGTATGTGAGAGTGGTGTAGGATATGTATGAGGACAGTGTGACAGCGGTGAGGTGTGCAGTAGGCAGTGTTGGGCACATTACTTTAAAAAAGTAATTAATTATAGTTACTAGTTACTTCTCACAAATAGTAACTGAGTTACTAACTGAGTTACATCATTATAAAAGTAACTAATTACCAGGGAAAGTAACTATTGTGTTACTTTTTAAAAAAATGTTCAAATGTCAAATAACTTGGATGCCCCCAATATTAAATATGTTAAATTAATGAAATAGACTCTAAATAGAAGAAATTATTATTATAAAACATTGTACATTAATCTACACTATTTATCCACTGACACTTAGCATCAGTCAGTCAAGCATTATAATATGATATTATGATAATTTAGCATTATATGATGATAGAACTTTAGTAATTAGAATAACCAAGTATGAATGCATATTTGTCATGTTGACTGAACTTAGGACTGGTGATGGTGCTTAAGATGTTGTTTGTCATTTAGTGTTTCTATAAAAAAAGGGGGAAAAATTGATAAAATAACAAAACTACTACGAATTCTACTACTAATAACAATATAAAATGTACAAATGACTAATGAGCTGCTGGGTTCATAAATATTAATCACGCATCATTCAGATGAACTGAAAAAATAAAATTATAATAATATTATAATAAATTATAGTAACGCTGTATTTTATTGTCAGTAATGGTAACGGCGTTGTAACGGGGAAACAGTAATTTGTTTGATTACTCGTTACTGAAAAAAATAACGCCGTTAGTAACGCCGTTTATTTATAACGCCATTATTCCCATCACTGGCAGTAGGAATGACAGACTGGCTCAAGGTGAAGGTGGGATTGCATCAAGGATCTGCTCTTAGCCCTTTCTTGTTTGCAATGGTGATGGACAGGTTGACAGATGGGATCAGGGAGGAACCTCCATGGACTATGATGTTTGCAGATGATATTGTGATGTGTAGTGAGAGTAGGGAACAGGTGGAGGTGAGTTTGGAGAGGTGGAGGTATGCACTGGAGAGAAGGGGAATGAAAGTCAGTAGGAGCAAGACAGAGTACATGTGCATAAATGGGAGAAAGGGAAGCAGAAGGGTACAGTTACAAGGAGCAGATGTGGTGAAGGTGGGTGAGTTTAAATACTTGGGGTCAGTTGTCCAAAGTAATGGACAGTGTGGTAGAGAAGTAAAGAAGAGTGTGCAGGCAGGGTGGAGTGGGTGGAGAAGAGTGTCAGGAGTGATTTGTGATAGAAGGGTACCTGCAAGGATGAAAGGTAAAGTTTACAAGACGGTAGTATGACCAGCTATGTTGTATGGCTTGGAGGTGGTGGCACTGACAAAAAGACAGGAGAAGGAGCTGGAGGTGGCAGAGTTAAAGATGCTGCGATTTTCTTTCGGAATGACTAGGTTGGACAGGATCAGAAATGAGCATATTAAAGGGACAGCGCAGGTAGAACAGTTTGTAGACAAAGTGAGAGAGGCAAGACTAAGATGGTTTGGGCATGTGCAGAGAAGGGATGCAGGGTATGTTGGGAGAAGAGTGCTGAGGATGGAGCCACCTGGCAGGAGGAGAAGAGGAAGACCAAAAAGGAGGTTCATGGATGTGGTAATGGAGGACATGTGAGTGGTTGGTGTGACAGAGGAAGATGCAGAGGACAAAGCAAAATGGAGACGGATGATCCGCTGTGGTGACCCCTAATCCGGAGAAGCCGAAAGAAGAAGAAGAATTAGGAAACTAGGTCAACACTAGTTTAGAATAATATAATAATGATTATTAACGTAAGTAATCAAAGTTAATATACAGTGTTTCCAAGAAAATCTAGTATTCAGCCCTTGGGATTCTGGGATCTGTCTTCTGACCTCCAAAAGCAAAGTAGCAAGTTAATGAACACCCATTACAACAAATCACACATGAGCTTGGAATGCTAATTGGGTCTTAATTGCAAACCCACTACCAATGGAAAATGCACACCTCTGCAAATGGCAGATGCTTGATCTTGATCAATAGCAGGCATGCAACTATCAATTGCAAAATCAATACTGTTGTATTTGGTTTTCCAATCTTCTGTCTTGTTGGAAATAAGGGCTCTATCAGAGTGGCCAAGGATAACGAGCTTGACCACTGAGACCTTTGTCTTTATCTATCAATGGGTCAATCCTCAAGTCTCCAGTGACCTGAGGCTGGTGCGGTTCCTCACCACATTGTGTATATACAGTATTTTTTTTCCAATGCTTAAATGGTTAGTGCACCTTAAAACACAACCTCATTGTTCCAAATCTGCATGCATTTCTTTCTTCTGTGAAACACAAAAGAAGAATGATTCAACTGTCTTTGTCTATACAATTAAAGTCAGTTTGGTCAAAACAACATCACACAGGTTTTCAAACGAAATGATGACAGAATTGTCATTTTTTGTGAACTGTCCCTTTAAGATGTCTTATGACTTCTATGTTAGCGTCATAAATACCTGAAGGCCTACGGTGTCTTATTATTTCGCAGTGCACCGAAAAGGCTAGATATTTACTGCTCTGTGTTAATAAGGAATATTTAATGAGACAACACAGGTCGTAAACCAAGCAAATGTTCATTTCTGAGTGCTGTCAAACACCAGAAATGCTCCCTCTTTCCCCATATTTCACATAAGCCTATTTATTAAACGACTTTCAATGCACCAATTTGTCTTTGGCAGATGAATGTCCTTGTTGGTACAAGATTGCCTCAGTCCCTGTTTTAGCCAGTAAATGCCATCTGTGATTGACAGAGAGATACGAGCCAAGAGTACATGCCTGGGCAAATGGTGTCCAGTAAATGCTAAAGCAACATGGATTATGGTTTGATTCGTTAAAGGATGATGTTTACTGAGGATTTCACATCAATTCTCTGACACTACTAATGTTCAACTAATGTTTTAAACCCCTAGAGGATGGAATGGACTTTTCATCTGACCTTTGAACTTTAATGCTACATGAAAACTTAAAAACAAGCATCACAGTTCAGGTCACACTTTTTGTTGGCATTCATAGTTCAGAATGATGCCGTGATTTGATATTAGACACCGTTAAATTGCTTGACAAGGGCAAACAGGTTAGGGCAGAAATATCCAAAATAAAAATATGCTTGTTTTTAAATAGCTAACCGCTTTAGAAATAATGTCATGCACCAAGATTTGATACTTGCAAATTTTTTTAATTTAAAAAATGAATCAAATCTATTTTAAAAATAAATAAATGTTTGTTTTCTACATCATGACAGTTTTATTGTAGTATCATTGAAATAATAGTATGGTTTTTATTCATATTTTTATTTTTCTATTTTGCTTTTTCATTTTAATTTTAGTTCACATTTTAGTAATTTTGCTGTGATTTTTGTCATTTGTTTTTTTTGTATGTTAGATTTATTAGTATATCTGAAACGACATTTTCAGTCTGTATTTTTCCAACATTTTTGTCAACAGAGCTTTTAACATTGTAGAATAAAAATGACCTCAAAGCGAACTGACTAAAAAGGCCCATTCCTGTAGCTTAGCTGGTAGAGCATAGCCAAGGTTGTGGATTCACTTCAAAATCGAAATGCAGAAAGTCGATTGGAATAAAAGTGGCTGCTAAATGCATAAACGTAAAACTCACAACCCCCGATTTTGATATCATGGAGCCTTGACTTCCTTTCCTAACTAGCTTACATGTACAGCAGGCGTATGAATCCATGAATACTCAAAAAACGCTGGCGACTTGTGAAGAGAATTAAAAAGTGAGCCAGCTTTCACAAGGCTTCGTTCACCTTGAGCACAAAGTTATTTTCAGAGAATAATAACGAAGGGTGTCGTAGATAAGGAGCTCGGCGGACAAGGACAAGTGAAAATCATGCCGTGCAAATGCACGCAATTGCGGAGGCCCTTTTGAGAGATCACTGGTGGTTTAAATTGCAAAGATGAGCGTCAAAATGGATGAGGCGTCTTCAGGTTCTCTGGTGCTCGCCTTTGCGATTTGCAGTAATTACTCATTGAATGGGGGACATCAAGAAGCTGCTGACGCCGTCTCGTTTTTCAGCAATAACAGAGCGCTTTCCACATTGCTCTGCGTCACAATCATTCAGTCACCTGGAAATGCGTGTCCCTCACCGCACAACAAGGCATACTAGCAAAGTTTTCACGTGCTTCTGCTGTGTATTGATCAATGCAGAGGAGAAACGGAACATAATACTACATGACCTCTGTTGACATTTTAATGTTGCATTATTTGGTAATAGTGAGGAAAGTGATGACAGCTTAAAAAGGCCACTGCATGAGTATAATAGCTGACCCGTGTACATTTTGCATAGACAAAGATAAGGAGATAGAAACCCCCACGAGGGGCAAGAGAGACAAAGAGAGCGAGAGAGAGAAGTGTGGGAGTGAAGCGGAAGAAAAGAGAGCGAGAGCAAGAGAGTGTGGTCTGATAATGGAGGGCAGAGGAAGGTTGCTGACCTGCAGATCATTCTAGGGGTTGTGTTACAGAGGCAGGACAAGGTCAGCCTCCTTAGTTTACCACTGTGGTTTCATCATCTGTGTTTTATTTAGTATCACAAACAAATTCGGAGATACCCTTAAATAGACATTACTGAGCATCTGACCCAAATGGCATAATTTCTTTTCTCTGTGATGAAAGGCAGAGCAGTGGGGATGTGGACAAATAACTGAGTGCAACAAAAAACAGATTATTCATTCACAGCTAAATTTTAAAACAAAGTTGACTTTCATTTATGTACATATGATATGAATGCAGTGGTACCGGAATGGTAACAAGGGTACTACCACGATCAAGGCCCAGAAACGTAGTAAGGACATTGTTAAAATAATCCATGTGACATCAGGGGTTCAACCATAATTTTTCGAAGAATACTTTTTGTGCGTGAAAGAAAACAAAAATAACAACTTTATTCAACAATTCGTCTCCTCCGTGTCACCCTGGCACCATTTTGAAGAGTATCACGACATATGTTTTCTTTTTGCGCACAAAAACTATTCTCGTAGCTTCGAAAAATTACGATGATCCCTGATGTCACATGGATTATTTTAACGATGTCCTTACTATATTTCTGGGCTTTGATCATGGTAGTACCCTTGCTGTCTAGGGGATGGTCAGAGAGCTCTCAGAATTCATCAAAAATATCTTAATTTGTGTTCTGAAGATGAATTACGGTTTTACAGGTTTGAAACAACATGAGGGTGAGTAATTAACGACAGAATTTTCATTTTTTGGGTGATCAATCCCTTTAATGGATGTCTCATTATCTACAGTACTTATAGCCCTGTTTTGTTTTTTTTTTCAAAACATTTCGAATTCAATCAACTTTAAATCTCTTTTTTTTCCAACAAAGTTTGAATTCAATCAAGTTCAAATCAAATAAATTCTTTTATGTAATATTGCTGTATTTATTAGACAAGATTTATCGATGCACATCACTACTTTTTTATTTATTTTTTTTTAAATTCTCTATATGTTAAATCATTATTTTTGTTAAAGGGGTCATCGGATCCCCATTTTCCACAGTTTGATATGATTCTTTAAGGTCTTAATGAAAAGTCTATAACATACTTTGGTTAAAATTTCTCAATGGTAGTGTAAAATAACCCTTTTTACCCTGTCAAAGACAGCTCTGTTTACAACAAGCTGTTTTGCTGTATGTTCCTTTATATGCAAATGAGCTCTGCTCACCCCTCTCTTCTGAGCCGCTCTCTGAGAGACTGTAAACTTTAGCCGCATTCATCGTGAAACTTGCTAGCACATTATTAGGAAAGGTGATTTGCGAAGATTCATAAAAAAGAAAACCTTATACTCACTTCTGTAGGTGAAGCTGGATCACGAATGATTCGTGTGAACGTAGACACATTTAGGTAGATCGGGGGCCCATTCCCTTCAGAAACAAAAGTAATCGTCTGCGTTTTCAGCAGCTCGGATATATATATATATACAGAAGACAAACCAATCTCAAATTTGAAGTTTTATTATTAAATTTTATTATGACTTTAAAACCGACAGATTTAATTTTTTCTTTCTTTTTGTTATCTGATGGTTACATTAAAACTGATAAAGGAGCAAGGCATTTTATTACAAAAATGATTAAAATTACATTTTCATCACAAAATGTTATCAAATACAATAAATCACAGTGATGTGAAAAATTCCAGGAAAAAAAAAGGTTTAGGGAGGAAAAAAAAATCACAAAATTATCCATTCTATACTGTAGTCAAAATAAATAAACTCTCTAAACTGAGAGTGTAAAAAATGTGCTCCAAAGGAGTCTCTTTTCTAAACGTCCACAGATCCACAGCTGAAAAAACACCCAGTTTCTAATTTCATCATTGTTGTTTTCAGGATTTCTAATCCAATCTTATAGTTTCATAATTGGAATCAGTTGGACTCAAGATATCTACTTCCATTACTTCCAGCTCATAAAGCAACTTTATGAAGCTTGTCCCTTTCACTCAAGGCCATTTTCGTTCACACACACACACACACACACACACACACACACACTGCCACAATTTCCCAACAGCACACAAGTCACAAACCCCCTGTTCCCCACAAAACATATTCTTCTTGCGCTGAGGCACCAGCAGCGTTGCCCTTAACACTGAGAATCCCAGACAGACGAATATTCAGCCCTGTGTTCCTTTGTAAGCGGTGTCAGTATCACCACAGTGACTTGCTAGCAGTGGGCAAGGGGTCATTGGCTGTTAACCTTTGGACCTGTAATAGAGAGTAATGGGATTTTAGTTATGAATGGTGGGTCCTGTCCCGTATGCCAGGGCACGGCAGCGCTCTGTGCCCCAGACTACCTCCTGCTGTTCTAGTAATGAGTAATCAGGGCAACAGCATGTCAATAGCTTGCTGTGAACTGGACTGACCCTGCTTGCATTTTCTCCCTGGTAGCTCGGCGACAAGAGCTGGTAAGCGGCTTGACCACCCACCCCCATCCCCCAAACATGGCCCACTCTGGCCTTCTGTGTATGCATTTGTCTTAAAAATATGACGCAAAGCACTGAAAACAACGGATGTCCAATGACACACAAGAATTAGCGCACAATTGTCAAAATGCATCATTCAAGTGCAACCCATTATTTCCAGTGATTGTTTTTCTTGTGTGATATGTATGTCTGTTTAAAAAGTTTAAATGCAAATTCAAGTTTTTTTTTTAAAATTACAATTAAATAATTTTCATAATTTATTGATTTTATTCCAGTAAAAATCACAAATATCTAAAAAAATGTAGTAATACATATCTAGGCTATATAGATACACACCCATTTACATACATTGTTTATTATTACATAAACAATCAGTCACAATTTTAGACATATATTATTATTTTAGACATATTTTGAGACACACACACACACATATATATATATATGTGTGTGTGTGTGTATACATACTATGTATGTACATATATATATATATATATATATATATATATACATATACATATACATACATACATACATACAGTATCTCACAAAAGTGAGTACACCCCTCACATTTCAGCAACAATTTTAGTATATCTTCTCAAGGGACAATACTGCACAAATGAACCTTGGATATATTTTAGAGTAGTCAATGTGCAGTTTGTATAGAATCATGAATTTACTGTCCTCTAAAAATAACTCAACATACAGCCATTATTGTCCAAATAACTGGCAACAAAAATGAGTACACCCTAAGTGAACATGTCAAAACTGTGTCCAGAGTGTCAACATTTTGTAGGGGCACCATTGTTATCTAGCATTGCCTTAATCCTCCTGGGCTTGGAATTGACCAGAGCTGCACAGGTTGTTGCTGGGATCCTCTTCCACTGCTCCATAATGACATCACGGAGCTGCTGGATGTTAGACACATGATGCTTCTCCACCTTTCGCTTGAGAATGCCCCACATGTGCTCAATAGAGTTCAGGTCTGGAGACATACTTGGCCACTCCATCACCTTCACCTTCAGCTTCATCATCACATCTTGGCGGTGTGTTTGGGGTCATTATTATGTTGGAAAACTGCCGTTCAGCCCAGTTTCTGAAGGGAGGGCATCATGCTCTGCTTCAGAATGTCACAGTACATGTTGGAATCCATGTTTCCCTCAATGAACCTCAGCTCCCCAGTACCAGCAGCACTCATGCAGCCCCAGACCATGATGCTACCACCACCATGCTTGACTGTAGGCAAGACACAATTTTCTTGGTACTCTTCACCAGGGCATCGCCACACATTCTGGACACCATCTGAGCCAAACAAGCTTACCTTAGTCTCATCAGACCACAGGACATGGTTCCAGTAATTCATGCTCTTGGACAGGTTTTCTTCAGCAAACTGTTTGCAGGCTTTTTTTGTGAGCCAGCTTCAGAAGAGGCTTCCTTCTGGAACGATGGCCATGCAACCCAACTTGTTGCAGTGTGCAGCGTATGGTCTGAGCACTGACAATCTGACCTTCCGCTTCTGCAACCTCTAAAGCAATGCTGGCAGCACTCATGCTTCTGTTTTTTGAAGCCAGCTTCTGCACCTGACGCACAGCATGAGAACCTAACTTCTTTGATCGACTCTTGCGAGGCCTGTTCCGAGTGGAACCCGTCTTGGAAAACCTCTGTATGACCCTGACCACTGTACTGTAACTCAGTTTCAGGGCGTTACCGAACTTCTTATAGCCTAGGCCATCTTTGTGTAGAGCAACAATTCTAATTCTCAAATTCTCAGAGTGTTCTTTGCCATGAGGTGCCATGTTGAACATCCAGTGGTCATTATGAGAGAATTTTACTCAAAGCACCAAATTTTAACTGGTCTAATAAAAGATAAACAAATTTGTATAGTCCTGTCAAGCAGACAAAAATATGAACATGATGAATAGGACACGTGGCTTTGCATGGTTAAACGACATATAGCTGTTATCATGTAGGGTGTACTCACTTTTGTTGCCACCTTTTTTGACAATAATGGCTGTATGTTGAGTTATTTTCAGAGGACAGTAAATCTTTACTGCTATACAAGTTGCACATTGACTACTCTAAAATATATCCAAGTTTCATTTCTATAGTATTGTCCCTTGTTCAAATGCAGTCCATTATTTTAGACAATTTTTTTGTTACATCTAAGTGATATATAATTAAACAATAAAATTACGAAATTATGAATTATGATTAAATAATTTAATAATTTTTTTCTGAAATTGTTGATTTGATTCAATGTTTAAAATTGGAAAACAAATATAACATTATAATCTATATATTACAAAAAAATGACAAGTTATGTCATTATTATATAATATCATAGCTTTGTGTATAAACTGAAATGACACGAGGAAAGTCTGATCTCCAATCTGTGGTGAAGGACAGAGGGTAAAGTCCTAGAAAACAGTGTGAGGAAGCAAAAACAACATTGCTGGGTAAATCCCACCAAGGTGCCCTCCCCGTCCTCTCTGTTAGTCCTCTCCCTCCTTTGATTTTTTGGCTCACTGAAAGAGAAAATGATGTAGGAGAAGACTGCATTGGCCACAGCTGGATAATTCTTCTCTTTGCCCTAATTAAAGATCCTTTCTGTAATTATGCTGGTTGCTTTGGAGTGGGAAGGGCCTGGGCAGGATCCAGTTTATTAACCAGGGAGTCTGGCAATCTAAGAGCATCATAAAAATCAGAACGATGAAAATTTTAATGTACATAATCGAGAAATCGCTATGATCTGTTAGGAAGTTTTACATAAAAACACACTAAGCTTGTTCATAACTCAAAGTTAAAAACATGCTTTGCCTCTTAAACGTAATGAACGTTACTTGAGTAGGTGTTAGTCAAACTAGCATAAGATTACAATGACTTCACAATCTAAGAGCTCTAAGTAAGTCTGACAGACGAATAAAACCAGCCCAGCTTCAAAAAGGGTTATATTTCATTGAACCCTCCGACGCTGGGGACCAACTCAAAGTCTTTCCTCTAAGAATAGTTAGCCTTACTCAAAAACACAATGCATTGACTCAGAATAGTCTTCGCGATTACAGGCCAAGGCCCTGGTAAATGAGTTCAAGCCCAGGCCCTTGAGACAATGCATGTAACGGCCTTGTGCTCCACTTCCAGACAGTCCTTGATGATTTTCCTGTTTTTTTTTTTTCTCTCTCTCTTTTTTTTTTGGAGAGACCTACTCCTGCTATCTGATATTCTAATGAGCGAAAGGCATAGGAAAGTGCTCCACCCCAACCACCCGTGGAACGAGCCAGGAGGATTACTCCAAGAGCGCAAAGTAGGTCAACAAGATGTGAAAACAAAGCATGCGAGGAGAATGATTGGCACACCACAAAAGAGCGAGCAGGTCTGACACATCACTGCAGTGCTTTGGCGGGGCTCCACTCCCCCTCAGCACACATCCACCACGACACATGTGGATCAGCGCCTGACCTGCTTCTCAGCTCCCCGTCTGCGCGAGCGTCTCATAGACGGACAATTCTGACATGTTTTTGAAAGAATATAGGACATGCCAGAAAAAGAAACTCATTAAAAAATAATAACAAAAATTGAGCCAACTGTGGTAGTAATCTTTGGGACACAAAGCCTACGTCGTGTTGTTGACTAGTAAGATGACTGATTTTCACTTGTCGCAGAGCTGTCAACTTAATATGTTAATTAAATTAATACAGTTTAATAGGCCTATATAAACAAAACTGAATCCATATAATTATGGTTTTCCTTCTGAAATTCTCATAAATATATGATGATTAATCATATGATTATGATTATCTTGATTAACATACACTAAGTCAAAATTATAAGTTTGAAACACTGAACTTTTTGTGTGTTCAAGTCCTGGTAATTTTTTTATATACGAGTTGGGTTGTAAGTCTTAATTGTGATGTCAGGTGCGTTCAAGTCATTTGGTCAGGAATGAGATGGCGATGTAACTTTTTTCAAGATGCAAGATTTTTAAACTTTACTCTTACAAAATAATGAATAAAAATGTGCATCAGTGTTTTTTCTTATTCTGTTTTTATTCAATTTATGAAGGTGCTGTAAATGGATTCATTATATGTCACATTTGTATGATAGTATCATAACTTGCACATGCAACTTAGACGGTTTCATTGTAAATTAAAAAAAATAATAATAATTTCATTAATTTGAACAAATTTTACCATCACTACATACTCTGCATCCATTGCATACTAGGTTTTCTCACTGACACGGAAACTCAGGAGTCAGGAATTAAGTAAATTTCCTAATTTCCCACTAATTACGACTTTGCGTTAGCGTTCATGTGCGATTAACTCATAAATACGATCTTTCCAACATTAATTGAATGCACTATTTCTTTATTCCGAGTGTCCTATTTGGGGGCATGTCAATGAGTGAAAAAGTTTTTTTTTTATTTACAATAAAACTAGCTAAGGTGAATGTACAAAATGCGATGGTAAGGTACAACTATGCTATAATGTATAACGATTCAATTTACAGCACCATTTCATTTGGATAAAAACATAAGCAAAAAAAAAAAACATCTGATGCAAATCCTTAATTCATCATTTTATTGAAGCAGGGTCAAGATACACCGCCATCTTGCTCAGACCAAAGTGACTGAACACATCTGGGCCCGGTTTCACAGACAGGGCTTAGACTAAGCCAGGATTAGGCCATAGTTCAATTAGGACATTTAAGTAATTTTTATTAACATGCCTTAGAAAAAAACATTACTAGTGTGCATCTTGAGACAAAACAAAGGCACTAACATGTTTTAAGATCAGTCAGTGCAAGTTTATTTCAGCTGAAACAGCTCAGAATTACATTTTAGTCTGGGACTAGTCTTAAGCCTTGTCTGTGAAACCAGGGGCAGATGTCGTAACTTCCCTAAATATGAACTTCCCAGGATGACCTGAACACATCGTACTACTAAAATCAATTGCTGTCAATTGTGGAAATAAAACAAACAAGACATTGTTTTCTTTTTCTGCCAAAATAATGATGTAATGTTTTGCATACATATTAACCATCTGACAGGTCTAATTGGATAATAATTATCAGACATTTGAGCCGAAAACAATCAATGCCACAAAGCCCTTTAACATTGTTATGAGAACTGACAATAGACTGAATAGCAAGATCTGGGATGTTCGCCGGTGACATTTGCCCCGCGTTAAATCACACATGACCCTCCACCTGATGACTTAGCAGCCCTGGCTCAGAGCACCTCACCCTGCGGTCCTATTCAACTCCAGTCCTCATTTGGTCGGCTTTCCTTTAGCATGTATCCTAAATGGAAGGAGCGCACAATGAGAAATGAGATACTTGCCCCATTCAAAATGATCTGTGGATTATAATGTGAGATCCTTCACATGGAGGAGACAGTCGCCCAAGGCAAAATAAATGTTGGAACTCAGCACATTGATAAGAGGTATGCTCATGTAGAGATTAACATAAGCAATTTGTCACAGAAAAGTCCAGCTTTTGATAGGGTTACCCCATTCAAATGTAGGATTATCACATGCCTTCCTCAGGACAAAGGAGAAATATTAACCATTTGTGCCACCGAGATTCAAGGGAGATTTACTCAAATGACATTTTATTGCTAGGAGGAGTCAAAGCTTCTTTTCAGAGTGGAATGGAATACCGATTAATATATTCAACATCAACGTTTTTAAAAATGCATTTCGGATTTCATAGTTTGACTGTTTGGTGCATTGCATAAACTGTGAAGCAGGTTATGCGCAGCTCATACATCTCTAACCCTTTAGATTCCCCAAAGCTAGGTCAGTGATTTTCCATGCTTAAGCATTCAGATAAAAAGGGAACAGGGCCAATGAGAATTGGAAGTCCCTTTGGGAAAAATTGGGAGACTGTACATGGGTAAAATGTGAACTGTGGTGATGCCACACATGGCTGCACAATGTGCACACAGTGAGGCCTTTCCTCTGTAAAACGCCAAGTCTTCCACCCCCGCTCTCCGTTCTGCCACACAAGTGCAGAAAGCCACAGTGTGTCACAACCCTGCACATAATACACTCATGGGGTTATTTCTTTTTTTCTCCATCTCTTTCTCCTCCACTTCCCTTGTTGTCTTGAGATCTTTGGCCACATTGCTCTGCCGCATCTAGCCGGCATCTGCGATGTCTTTTAAACATCTGATTATTGTTATCTGTTATGAATAATAAATGTTTTATTTGAGATATGATTTGATAAGTTCTCTTTTTCACATAGAACAAACAGCATAATGCTCCCTGTCCACTGAGACCTCAATGGTAGGACATTTGTCTTTTATTTTCACTGCTTCTTCTTTGGACGCTGAAACCGTGCCAGATCTTAAGCAGCCATAATAGCAACCTTACTTTCTCTGAAATGTAGTGCCGTATATGTGGGCCGCATGCATAAACAGCAGTTATTGATCTGCATCGCTCAGGGAAATAACGAGGGTTACATTACGATACAAGGCCTAAATCCACAGGGTGTCTCACCTCAAACAAGCATGCATCCAAAAGCCACAACGCTTCCTCTGGCCAACACATCAGAAGATGGCGAAACCAACTAAAAGCCACTGTCTAAGTATTATGTCCCATTAACCAACTAGTAGGGATATTGACATTCTCTAAACAAAAAACAAATAATTGACACTTTAATGGACAGGAAACACTCCAGTATATATGGAAGCCAACCACAGGCTAAAACAAGCAATTAATCCCTCTGAGCAATCTGAATGCTTTGCCAAATTACATGTAAATGCAACATCCTAGCACTTAAAAGTGAACAAGAAGATATAGTAAAGAGTTGTCACATTTTTTACTTCACTAAATATTTCTTAGGGTTGGTTTAGTTTTAAAAGTAAACACAGTATGGTCACAAACCTTAAAGTCTTGGCTACAATAAAGCTATTGAACATTTATATTATTATTAACCATAAAACATGTTCATCAATAGCCAGGCATGTTGTACCACTACATGGGGTAAGTTGTCACAATGGAAACGGCGATTAAACAGAGACTTTTCAGCAGTGATTGAAGCTGTAAAATAATTATGAAATGCTAAATTTTTCTTAAAACTGCAAAAATATACACAAAAATCACATCATTATTCTGGCTGTTCTGGCAAACATAATTGTTTTATTGTCTTCACTTGTTTTCTCAAAAACTAATTCTAAAATCTCATCATATTGGATTTTTTTTTTTTCTTCCATATTGGGAAAAAAAGACATTGACGTATTTGGCACATGCTTTTATCTAATGAAACATCCATTGCATTCAAGATATACTTTTATCAGATCTTGGTTTTCCTGGGAATCAAACCCCGGTGTTGCTAGCATCATGCTCTATTTTTTGAGCTACAGGAAGGCCGTTTTTTGTCTGAAACCAACATATAAAACCACTGCTAGAAAAAAAAAAAGCACAGAAAACATTTGTGTATTTGGGCTTAAATCTTTATAGTTGCTGACATTGTGACCACTAGCCCTAGTTTCCCCAATGCACTCTCAAAACTTTAGCCTTGGTTTGACCCAGTTCTAGTTAATTAAAAAAGCTTAGCGTGACAAAACATCTGTGACAGACACTAAAAGGCTGCTGAATAACGTTTTGACAACTTCACTGAATTGTTTTCATAGTTATGCGCCAAGACCTTTGAACATATTGCTTGAGGAAATGTACATTGTCATATGAAGATAAAGTGACAAAACATCATCAGCATTTCAATAGTAACCTAGACTCACAGCTTGGTTGTGGGCATCAATTAACACAAGTTATCTCGTAGCAATTTTGTGCTATGTTAATGATATTAAATTGTTTGATTTTGTCAGGTACAACTGTCATATTTATATTTTTATGCAGCTGCATATGTAGTCAATGTTCATCACGCTCTCACTTCACAATGCCTATTTTCAGTGACTGTGTCAATATTGTGTTAAACAGTAATTTTCCTCTCAATGGTGGCCTCTTTGGCAAGACCAGCAACCTTTGTATTTGAGTCCAAAGGGGAGATGGCAGTTTGCGCTTCTCACCCCATATCCTTGTTTGCACCTGCCTGCCCAGGGAGCCTTTGCTCTTCCTGGTCATTGAAGGTTCAAGGGAAATCAGCGGAATCAAAGGTCATTGTCTCCTGGCAGACCTAATGTTTCCCTTTGTGACCGTCACATGCTGAGGCCAAAGTCTCTTTGTTTTTGCCTCAACTCTCTGGTCAGGGATCAGTGTTTGAGCCACTAGCCGTTTCTAGAATCACACAGAGGAAATGGATGTGTTATTTAAACCCATTATTATACTTTAAAGGAAGCATACTTGCATGACTTTGATTTCGCTGTGATAAAAGGGGTTTTGGGTATCTGAGTGCTGGTAGAATATTCTATAAATATACACAACTGAAGTTCAAACAATTTTTATTTATTTATTTTTTTTTTTCAAATAACATGATATTCCTACAAATTTTGGGTGTAGTGCATTGAGCATCTCATCATTTAATGTTCTAAACCAATAATAAAACCCACTTGGTACACTATAATGTTGAAAGTATATTGTCGGCCAATGATATAAGTTGGAGGTATATTCTACATACTTTTTATGCATACGGTATACTCACATAAAGCAGTATTACAGCAAATCTCAGTTGCGTGATTGTTTGTATTGTTGTAAAACGTAAGCTGTATTATCACATAGCTTTCTATATAAATGTATATATATATGTCAAACTATATCAGCATACATACAGTATACTCACACAGTGTGATATAGTAAATCTAAAAGGCTTGATTGCTTGAATCATTGCAAAACTATATTATTGCCCAGCACTTTATGTAAACGTGGATATGTATACATACAGTATATACTTGCATAGGGTGATATATTATCGCCCAGCTCTAATCTGCTAAATGCTACTATAAGGCATGAAGATATTAAGCTATTATAAGCATTAACATCATGATTTTCTGTAAAGATGCTTTGAAACAATGTGCATTGTGAAGAGTGCTGCACAAATATAAAGACTTTATTTGGATAGTAACTTAACATTTCACTTTAAATCTTTATCTTTAACCATATCTAGTCAGCCAGCTCTGAAAATGTGTAAACATCACACATGAGCAAAAGGTTTTTCTCACAGCTTGTCACACAGCAGTGAAACATGTGACTGTCTTGGGAGGGAGAGGGAAACTACTGTAGTAAGGAGGGGCAGCTGGGATGTTAACATCTCTTTGTATGCAAGAGAAAAACTGTGAAAAACTTGATGGCTGATACTATGTCCCATCAGGATATAGCCCATCTGTAACCCCAGCGGGGCATGTTTACTCCAGCCAGAACTGTTGACTGGTCATATGGGGTCCCAAGAGGTGTGAACCTGGTGTAAAAGCTGTGTCCTCTCAAGGCATAGAAAGGCTGAACTAGGCAGGCTGTGACATAAAATGCTGTTTTTTTTTTTGTTTTTTTTTTAAGTTTAATATTTGCCACATTCATTTTTACTATGACAAACAGATTTTAGACTATATTTCTTCTTTTTGATAATGTTTTTGTAATATCTATGAATTAAAATTCAAAATAACATAATGTAACATTTTCTGACACATTTGCGAAGGATGGATGGATGGATACATAGATAGATAGATAGATAGATAGATAGATAGATAGATATTGCTTTATGCAAATTGGAATGGGAAATGGGAGAAAACACATATGGATTAAAGGATTGCAGGCATGAATTTACATCTGAGAGTCCAATCTGAGAGCCATGTGTGATCCTTCTGTGCTGCTTACATGTGATTATACAAGCCATGATCTGATTTAAAGCACAGGGTTAGGAAGAGGACAGATAGTTAAGCTGTGGCTTTAAAGGTGGTGTCCATTTGCATTGGGAAGTCCGATTCAACTCAGCGATTCGATTCGCTTGGGTGATTCTTTGTCGTGAGCCGGTTAAAACGATTCAGTAATTCATTTGAATCATCACTCAAAAGTCTTCCCATGAAGTAATTTTACACTTCTTTATTTTGTTGTTATTGTTATAAAATATAGTTAAATATGGGTAAAAGGCAGCTGTTTATAGCAAAATTTATTATTAATTATATTTAATGTGTCAAATGTTTGTGTTAATGTAATCCACCCCACAGATTTTCCATAGTGAGCACATGGAAAAACATGTTTTCTTTTTCTTTTCTTCTATTATCTTGTTTAAGAGACCACTATAATTAAAATTAAGTTAATTTACTGTCTGCGACTATAGTGTTATTAAAAATGCAAGCAAGCATACAGAATCTTTTATTTATTTATTTATTTATTTTTTTTTAACTTTTTAGCTATCTTGAAACTAGCTATCCTGAGACCTAGCATAGCATGAATGTTAATTTACTATTTAGAAAGAAATGCTAAGTAATTATGGTGTTTTGTTGCACCTGTGGTTAACATAATCTTTTTCATATAAAGGTGCACTGAGGAGATTTACAAACGAATCGGTTCTACTGAATCATTAAAAGAATGATTCTCTCGCGAATCGGATCTCACTAGAGTCCATGAGGGTAGGAGGAGTGAACATGGCATTGCAGAGTGCCGGGGATACCTTGAATAAACAATTCAGTCAAGCGAGCGACTGACTGCAGGACTCAAGAGCAACTAGAAAACCGCACATGTGGGGAGTAGACGCTGTCAGCCCCATTCACATTTCCATTTTTTTTTTTTTTGTTTGTTACATCTCAATTTTTCATAAAGAGAAATATCACATTCGCGTCTCCGACTATTCCCTGAACGCAGCATAATTTTCAACGGGATTCTCTTTTTTCAGCATCCGCGCAGGTAAGGCTGGGTGTGAAAAAAAAAGATTTCTTGTGTATTTATTTATTGGTTTGTTTTCCGTGCATTAGCAGCGAAGCCAGAATCCGCGATGTATTTGAATGGCTTGTGCGTATATAAAATAAGCAGGGGATATATGGGGTGGTGGGAGCTGACGTTTCCATTTTGAGTCTTCATTTATTTCATTGAATGTTTACATGCGGGCATGCGCGTATAATATGTGCGTTATTTATTTATTTATCTAATTTTCTTTATGCGTGTGATCAAACGATTACATGAAAGCGACAAGGACTTACTTCCTTTATAAGCATCCTATACCAGAATTTAAGCTACTCAGTTACATTTATAGAGGGTGCTGGCAAGCACGTGAAAAGTGATATAAAAGAGTGTTGTTGTGCTAATAGTAGGCGAGCCGAGTTAAAGCACTAGATACATTGTTACTGTGGTTGTGATAAGAGGATGACTCTGGCACCTTGCTTACCTCATGTTTAGTCTAACCGAGACTCTTCGAAGTGTTTGTGTGAAATCTTTCAAGTGCTCCAAGATCTTGTATCGAGAAACATGAAATTATCTCACCTGTTATAAATCTTTCTCATGAAATGTAGTGCTTATTCTTTCTGAAAATATTATTGTGTTTAGTGGCTTATGAGATGTGTAAGAAGAACATATGCTTCATATTACTTTTTTTTTTGAGCATGTGGATGGATTGTAGCTACTTAATGTTTTTGGATTTAAAGGTGAACTGAGTATTTTTCTCTTTTTTTTTCATTTTACTAATTAGCAAAGTTTTACAAATTAACTGAACTTTTGAGAAATAGCTTTAAAATTATGTACACTGATATGATGCTGTAGTCATATAGTCTATGCCTTAAAGAAAATGCTGTTTTATTCTATGTTGAGGTGGTCGCCCCAATGGGCGCAGCCATGTTGAAATTACATGACCCACGGTCATCTCATGCAATTGAGTTATTTCTACTATTAATAATATTTACTTTATTTTATACTTTTAAAAGTAGGTAGGTGTTTTGCAACAACAACAACAACAACAACAAAAAAAATAAAAATAAATAAATAATAATAATACAATACTCTGAAATGCCAATGTTGGCCACTGTTCCACGGAAAGAAATCACAATAGTTCATCAGCTGTATTACAGTGTGAAGCACCAACAACGCACGCAAATGCATTGTGATTGAATCCAAGAATATGTATTATAAGTATTTGTATAGTTAGTCTGAAACGGAGAAAAAACAAAAGATAAACAGATTTAGTGTAGCGACAGCAGTTAGTAAACCTACTACACGCCTCCAGGCCAGTAGGTGTCAGTATAATGTGACTGAGTGTACCTTTACATATTACACATTTAGGCCTCTGGTCTTTGTTGTGTTTCTCAAATCAGTGTGGAGCTGTGAACAACAACAGGACCTGAAGTATATAATGTTCAGGGTGTTGACTCATAGCTACTTTAGAATAAATATACCTCATGACATTTGACAGTATTGAATGAGCATGGTGCTGTGTCATTAGCCCAGCTGTATATTATGATCTGTAGAGACACTGACTCTTTTTTTTTTTTTTGAAGCATTTTTTTATGTTCATTTTTATGTTCGTGTAAAGAATGACTAAATCAAAACCGCAGAAGTGGTTCTCTTTTTACATCAGACCTTACTCTTTGTTTGCTCTGGTCTTAAAAAATCCCAAATGTTTGCATTTCGGGAGGAACAGCTTGCTAAAGATCATGATGACATGTAACCCAAAAACCTGACTACCCACTCACATTATGTTAAAGCTTACATTATTACGTTGTGTGGTTTTGTTTAAAATGTTGCTCTTAGCCTTTCTTAAAAGGCTGTGAGGAAAGCTTTTGTAAACGATCTTGTCACTGAAGTCTAGATTATAAGAGCTGGATATCTTGGATTGTGATAACAGCCAGTTAATATTAATATTTGTGGACTGAATTTCAACTCAAGTTTTCTGTGTTTGTAAATGAATCATTGCTTGTAACATCACTTGTTATTCAAGGGCTAGATCACCCACAGATGAAAATCTTTCAACATTTATTTACCTTCATGTCATTCCAAGACTTTCATTTTTCTGTGGAATACAAAAGATTTAATTTCATACAGTGAAAGTCAATGGCTTTCATTGCATTGATAAAAGCTGTCCTTTAAAATCTTTTTTTGTGTTTCACAAGTCATACAGGTTTGGAACGACTTGATTCGCTAACATTCCTGTTCATTCAAGTTCATTTTTGCTTAGTTTTGTTTTTGATTATGCATAGGTCTTTTCTGATTAAGGTTGGACTCCCAAATGATGCTCACATACATAGTCCTTACAGAGATGTTTGCCAACTCTTGCTTTGCTTTTTTGTTGTTCTGAATAATATTATGATGTCAGTTCATCGTATTACAAATTGAATTTCAAAGCTCAGGTAACTGGACTTTGACAGAGTATGTGGTTGGCGTAGAGAGACAGAAATACTCCTGTCATTTTGCACAGAGCGGAACAGTAAATGCCATCTGACCATGTGGAAAGAAAGCCAGGATGAGGAAATGGAGGGATGGAGTGAAAAGGTGAAATGTTTGTGTGTGCGCGTGTCTACGTATGGATGGCTGGAAGGGATTCATTGTTCATGAGATAATGACAGGATCATCTACCAGACAGGAGGTCACCATGCCCCTCAATCATAACCCATAATTGATTGACCATAATGGAGATTGAAGTACATTATTCATAGTTTGCGAGGAAAAAAATTACAGCCAGCCCACTGTGAGATCAGGGTCAGATAAATCAGGAGGAGAGGTGCGTGCGCAAGCAACGGCTTGTTGAAGAGACAACCGGCTGAACGTGATCTTGTAAACATTAGAGATCAATGAGATCTCAGCAGTGCACCAGCTTTTAAGAAAAAGACATTTACAGTGCCTCTTAAATTGGCTCGTGTTGTGGTCCGTGAGAAGGGGGGGTGGTTAAAAAAAAGACAAATGCAAGCAAAGAGTCTTGTATTAAACTAATGGCGTAAGCAAAAGTGGAGGGCAAAAGGAAAGAAGCATCTTAAATCATGTCTCCGTGTGCCAGCTCATCTATCAGCAGTACACCACAGAAATGATTTTTCCATCTGTAGAATAGAAATGTCAGCCCGAGGCGAGCGATGTGTATCAGTGATGTTTTTATAGAGTAGGCCAATATTAGGTATGCCATTTATGGCACGTGTGCAGCTATCCTTAACTTCGCATGCATTAAGACTCTCAGAAATAAGGAGCCAAACTTAACAGGTTGGGTTTGAATGCATGTCCTGAAGATTTATGGATTATTTTAGCTTTTTATGCACTAAGTCCGTAATCTACTTTTTTTTTTAATTTTTTTTTTTTTTATACAGTTTCCTATTTTTCTAGATTCCTAGTTTTATAGACATGTGCTCACAGAAGGTTCCACATATTTCTGTAGAATTGGAATGATGGTCATTCATAAAGTTCTACACATGCTTCACCCCGTACATATTCTTTTGTGATATTTTCTAGGTCACATTTTTCAGACATTTGATTATGGATAGTTGATGTATTACATGTCCATTGAGGTTTCAGCATCAAGATTTGAGGTTAAAGTATGTATAAGCACTGTGACTAGTGAGCATTTCTAGTGCACTACAGAACATTGGCCCTGCTATAACAATAACACAATGTAGATGTTATGTATTTATGTGTGCCCCGACCACATTAGTTACATGAGTGTAACGCCCACATCTTAACAGCCAGTCAACAACTTATGCATAGAACCAAGTCTCTGCCCTACATTTTTTATTTTTTGATAATCATTTCTCGTGTGTACATAAGAAACGATCGCCCACTTCCGTTTCCTCGCAACTTTTACAGTTTTAGAGGTATTGTAGTACATCAATGTCACAGAAGTATTTTACGGCAGCTACCCAGATGCTTTCATATACCAATAAAAGCTCCATTAAACACATTTTTACCATATTAAAATCCATAGCACATAATTTTGCACTTTTCCTCCAAAATCTGTATAGAAAACGTAAAAATCTCCTGCAAATTCCAACTGGGCCTACTTATAACTAAATGTCATAGCGACTTTTAGAACTTTCACTCTTTTAGTTGGTTTGGATGTTGGCTGATTCTGCAAATATTTTCCAGAAATATTCACCAAAACCACTACATTTTGGTTCTGCAGTCAGTTTTGAATTAGAACGGCGAGTTGAGCCGATCATTTCCAACATGTATTGCCCTGGCTCCTGCGTCTAGGTCTCTAGACAGCTTTAATGGCCGTGGGGATAAAGGTTTTCGCAGGTCACCGTGTGGCAGGATCAGCATAATTGAAGGCTTGAGAGGACGCAGTAGGGGCGATAGTTAAATTGGACTTAAGACTGTTATTCAATGGTGTCTTAATTTAACCACCCTGGGTTATATGAAGCAAAGCCCACTGAGAAAAGTCGCTCACTCGAATGCCAATCATTCCTCGCCGATCCTGAGACTTTTGAAGGTTACAGGGCTGTCTGTGACTGGGCTGACGGATTGATGTATGTCCCCTGTCGAGCAGAGAATTCAGAGTCCAAGGCCGCCGCAGTGCTGTCCTATTAGGGGGGATTGTCCTTCACAACTTCTTAGCCGCCTGTCCTTTCTGGAGCCTACAGAGCTCAGGCAAGGGCATTGTGTCTGCTAGAATAAGCCGAGCTGTGGAGTGCTTCACCCTCACATAATTATATGGCTTTAATGCAAGCATCTTTCACTGTTCATCCACTCACACAAGCAAGCGCAAAAAGAGCGGCGTTGTCAGAGAGAATCGCTGGATGTATCCCTACTTCATTATGACTTGCTCTTCAGAGGGCTTTTTTAGAAATTAAATTGCTTTGGCAATTAACTAAAAGGGGATTTTTAGAATTTATGAATGACTGAGAAGATTGATATATGGTGAGAGAGGACAGCAGCATGTGAGATGGACGTGAGGCTGAGGTAATGGATTTATCGCCACGTTGAGAGCCGCATGAAATGTGCGAGAATCACTGTACCCACTTTTTGGGGCCATGACAGTCTCATGATCGTACTCTTTGTGTTTGAGACTGGTTTCTGCCAGGTACTGCCAAGTCTTTCCAAGGAGCTCTGTGGCGACATTACGACACGGGTGATTTCACTGGCTGCATTTTTGTGTACTCAGTTCGATAAGATATGAGGTCATGCTTGCTAGATGTCGTTAGGAAAATCTAATCCAATGGTTGCCTGCCGAGACAAAGACGGCTCTGTGGTGAGCAGATCAAGAAAATAATGCACAGCTTGAACTTAGACCTTCAAGGTGTTTCTTAAGAGTTAATTAAACAGAATTCATTGCCTGGTAATCTATAACATATGGTGAGAAAAGATTGTGTCACCACTTTAAATACAAACACTGGGTATTACCGTCTGCTCGTACAGGGCATTGGCCTTTTCAGAGTTTAGATTAGGGAAGGATGGTTTGATGATATATTATGTGCCACGGTGGAAATGTGTCAGCTGGTAGATATTCTGTTTATACTGTGATTTATATCCAGCCTGATTTTAAACCGATATATGTGTGTATATATTTTATGTATCATTTTTAAGACTTCAAACGTGGCTCATTAAGTCATATTTACAATGTAATATTCTTTTTCACTCAAGTGTTAGATTTTGTAATTATTCCATATTATTTATTATCCAAACTATATTTAGCCTGATTTTGAAAAAAGTATATGTACGTAAGATTATTAATATCTATCTATCTATCTATCTATCTATCTATCTATCTATCTGTATAGTGACTATGAGTTTGGACTTTTGACACAGAGGGAAACAAATTTTCTTTCTGCTTTATTTTCTAATAGTTTCTCTATTCTTGACAGTCACTCTCAGTTTTCTCGAATGGGTCTCTCTACAGCTAGTAAATGAACTTCTTATTGCCAGAGGCACTGAGAATGAGAGGGAACACCATGTTCAGCCAAAATAATATGTTCTTTAAAAACATTTAATATTTTCTTGTATGCTTTGCTCATTTCAGAGTTAAATACCATGGCTGTTATTTCCGAAGGCGGCTGAAACTGAAAAATAGATTTTGCTGTTATCAAGAAAGATATTACAGACAAGTTCTGTGGCAGTACGGGCATCACAGAGAAGTGTTCAAGGTTTTTGAAAATGTTTGAATAGTCGGACAGTTCATGGTCAAGGGCTGTTTAGCGTGAGTGTCTGGAAAGTCCTCTGGCCATGATTTGGCAGAGAGCGAGTGGTGATGGGCAGCGGATCCACCGCGCTAAAGCATAAACTGGGCTAATCTGTTACTGAGCAACAGCAGACACCCCTTCACAAAACGTTGTGGGTGTGTAGTTCATGCCGTTACCCGGGGGATGCGGTTTTGTTGAGTTCAGCTCATGGCACATTTTTTTTTGTAGTCTGGTTGCCCTCCGTGTTTGGACTGTGGAAGGAATCTGCGGTGATGGAGAGACAGAAACACGAGGGACAGCTGGGTAAACATTACAGTCCTGTGTTTTCAACATGCCACTTTGATATGTTAATTCTTGGTGCTTCTGCATCGCTAGAGAGGGGTAGTCTTTTTGTTGTGGTCATTTGTGCTTTGTTTAAAGGTTTTATTGGCGCTTTGAACAAAAAGTGTCACCTCATTCATCACAAAGGGGCAGCTGTTTTTCCATTTGATAGTCATCAGTAAATCAGAACATTACCCTTCCCCCAAGTAGTGCATATTAAAGACAGCAGCTCTGCGAGACCTTGGAAGTGGCGGACATGTCTTGGTCACACCGTTGAGGATGACGCTATCGTCACCCTTGCGCACGGCCTTAGACCTGACCCAGAGGGCCAGATTGTTTCCCACCAGGCTGAGATATTTATCATCCAGGCTGCTTTGGAACAGCACTTTACTTTTCGTTGGTGTATTTTTAGTGGGCATCTCCAATAATGGGGGCCGAAACCTGATCCAGCCTGCTCTGTTGAGTGGATTAAGGCCGTTTGGCGGTAGTGTGTCATCCGCAGTTCAAGGTTGACATCCACTTTAGGAGTCACACCAAGGTCAAGCACGGTTTAATAAGCTGTTTTGTCAGGTCGGGACACATGATCTTCCCTTGACCAGTGATTTGGGTTAATTATGAACAATGATCTCGCCGGAGCTGAAGTGAAAACAAGGCTCCAGGAAGAAAGCTGTGTGTGTCAGATCACCTGAACACATGATTTGTTATTTGTGGAAGGTAATAGCCTCAAGTAAAGTGTTAGGCCAGGCTATTTAAGATGAACTGAGGTGAAAGTGATCATTATTATCATTTGGGGTGGGTGTGATTTTGAACTTTCTATTCATGGTATAATATTGAAAAACTAAAATGTGTCACAGTTTCCACTAAAATATCAAGTAGCACAACTGATTTTAACATTGATGATAATAAGAAATGTTTCTTGAGCAGCAAATCAACATATTAGAATAATTTCTGAAGGATCATGAGACACTGAAGACTGGAGTAATGATGCTGAAAATTCAGCTTTGCCAATAAATTCTATTTTAAAATATATTACAATAGAAAGTACATAAATTGTAGTAATATTTTACAATATTACTGTTTTTGCTGTATTTTTTTTATCAAATAAATGCAGCCTTGGTGAACATAAGAGACTTCTTTCAAAAACATTTAAAAAGTTTACAGCCCCAAAGTTTTGAACAGTAGTGTATATTTATTGAGAATTTATAATATCTGCAATATCTTAATAAAATATTATAATTTTATTATTGTTTATATATATATATATATATATATATATATATATATATATATATAATTATTCATATATACATTTTTTTTAGACTATTAGATATTATTGATTAGATTTAATAAAACCATATAGTAATGTCTTTATTTTTTTTATTTTGTAAATCTAGTGACCTCCTCATTATTTTGTGTGTGAAATAAAAATGATATTTTATTCATGTATATGATTGGGTTTCCACACATTCAGGTTTGGGGTGACCAAAAGAAATAATTTAGGAATCGGCTGTCAAAAAGCCCATATTGGTAGTTAAAGAAGTTGAATATTCGGAAGGACATGTCCTCTGTACACGATGAGAGCCTGGCTATTTAAATTCCTTGTTCCAAGACAGATTAACATGACCTTAAGTGTTTTATGATGTTTCCCACCACCAAAGTTTTGTTCTAAAATGTCATTACAGAAAGAGGATTTTCTAAAACCTCCTATTGAAAACTTCAGACGCTTTAAAAAAAAAAAAAAAAAAAAAAAGAGATAGATTCGGTCCTTTCTTCACCAAGCTAGATGGGCAGACTGATGTGATTGTTCTTAGCACAAACCTCATGGTAACTTTTTTGCTGTGCTGTGTTCATTTGTGGCATCAGCAGAAAGGAACTAGAACACAGAATCAGAACTGCTACGCTAGGGTAGAATTATTTGGGCCAAAGTGCACAAAATGGAGACCACTTGTTGGATTGTCAAATTTTGCTGATAGCAGAACCTTATTGTTTTAATCTGCTCATAGGAGTTTTTTTGTAGGCGTAAACATCTACATTTTGACACTATTGACTAAGTTCTGGTCTCACTAGCACAGTATGTTACATAAGATGGGATAAGTTGTATTAGGAGCCCACTTACACGCAAATCGATCTGTTTTCAGAGCAAATCTAAGGGGATTTGTGATAATCTAAAACGACAGTTACGACCTTAATACCCTTTTGATACACGTCGACGTGACCCTGCGCAAACCAGACCTTAACTCCGGTCAACTGCAGTGACACAATTTCACACATACTTCAGTTAACCTCCATTTTATGCACAGCAGGCTGACAATTTTCAGCTTTTATGTGCCATTTTGTTGCTTATGCAATTGTGGTTCGCCTGACATCCGCAGCTAGATGCCTCTGATTTAGCTGGCCTGTTTTTTGAAGCGATATGCACTTTTTTGTGGTTTGACCTCGCTGATTAGGAGGAGATTAGAGCTGACCTGAAAACATTTGAATGGCGTAAATAAGGGCAATGATATAATTGGTGCTCGGGTCTGCTCATCCACCATCCGCCCGCTCGGTTCGTGTGGGTGGCGAGGCTAGCAAGGAGAGCTGAAGGTGATAAAACATCCAAGTTGCCTGTAAATGAGATGAAGACTGGAGCAGCACCGGGTTCAGCCATTAAAGATGTTTTATAGCAGCCCTGCGTACTCTTCCCCCCCTGAGGTGCACACACGTAAACCTATCTATCAAAGGGAACTGACCTGCCTTTGAGTGATCACTTCACAAGACCTGTTGTCATGAAAACATTGGCATGTCCTCCATGTGCACGCCCACACCTCTACTTCATGCTAAAAAAAGGTGTACCTCCTTAAAATATGATTGCGATTACTCAAATTTCGAAACTTTGAACAAATGTGGCGCTTGAAAGTTACCTCATCGAAAAATGATACTATTATAGCGTATAAAACCAAAAATACATTCATTTTGCAAACATTTTGTCGTGGGCTAGCATCCAACAGGCTATTAGCACCCAGAGCTGCCGTATTTCACGTTTGAGTGACATTTATTTCTCTTTAACGCAATCTTCCACAGTGTTCCCAACCGGTTTGCCTGTATTCGGCGGATGCCCTTGTATGCCCTCGGTAACAGCGGATAGTGAAGCTGCCCTCTGAGCTCGTGGAACAAAGCAGAAAATAAAGTTGCTGCCTGCAAAGTGCTGCAGTGGGTGGCTTTAACATTCCCATCCACTTTCAGCTCCCGCTAACCTTGCTGAGCTCTGACATCATCCTGGAACAATGTCAGATCCATGTAGATGAATATAATTAAACAAGCGCTTATCATCCAGCCGGGGAAAGTTTAGTGGCAGGTCAACCATGTTTGCCTCTCTCTCGGCTGAAGGTCGGACGAGGGTTAGACAGGCTGGAAGGTATGTGAAAGACACAAAACACAGTCTAGGCCAACACAAGAACATTTTCCAGAGCACAAAAAGTCTATTTTTACACTAGCTCGTTATTTACATTGAGCTCTGTCGGGCCAGACTATAATGGAAAATTGAGTACCAATGTAAAATTTACCACAGTATCTACAGTTTCCTCCAAAATTCCACACTTATTATAAGTATAAAACCAAAATAAATTAATTTGTGATCTCTAATATTGTTGTATTAATAAAGTTGTAACAATAACTGAAGTCATTGTGTATTTTAGTGAAATCTATGGCATTTAAAAGATTTTAAGACTTAACAAAATATATTGTAAATCAAGCGAATTAAGTAATGTGTAGGTAATCATATTAATTACCTGATAGGAATTAATCAAATTAATCAGTATATGCTAAAAAAAACACAGTCAAGGTAATTCAGTATCATTGTTTTGGCAGTGAAAGCATTGAATAGATATTTCATAAAGTGTTAGAAGTCAGTATATTGTTTGTTCTATTTCCATATTAGTGAACATAAACCAATCACTGGCTGACAGTTCACAGTAATGTTTTGCAGTTGATTTTGTTGTTTTGCCCATGGTAGACTTGGGGTGTTTATACACTAGACATGTTTGTTGTATTCTGTCTGCTATGTTTTAAAATAGATGGTCTATGTAAAGTATCGTCTTTGGTTGTTTGTCAGCATCTCATGCCATTTGGGTCACATTTAAGACGATGTTTTGAAGTTTAAAGTAGTTAAACTTTTTTAAAAATCATCTTGCGTTACATTCTACGGCACTCCATCCAGCTATTTTTGAATTCAAGAACATGTGACCTGAGAAGTTCACAGGTTTTTATCACATTTTATTTTTTTTTTAATTATAGTTTCAAATCCTCAGCCATACTGTTTATACTATATTTTAATGGGAATTAAAATAGACCGCATTAACAGATAAGTGACTATTGATGTTGATGAGTTGAAATTGAGAATTGTAACAACAAGCACCATTTGTTACCTAACAAGTGAGTAAACGTGTGGCTCCAAAATGAGGCAACCTGTCACAGCCAAAGCCACGGTGTTAGGTCTCGGCTTTGAATTCTAGCGAGTTCCAACGAAACCATTTGCTTAAGATAGGATGAGGCACAATATGTTACTTAATAAGGCAAGGGATTTTTAGAGTCCTCCACCATTAGCCGCTGAAATAATCTCCTCCCTGAATGGGAAAAGGCAGCAGTGAAGGGAGTAAAAACGAGTGCACTGCATAGCCTTTGGATAGGAGCAGTATTTAATTAAGATCAGCCTGTCTCACATACATGCTGGCTGATAAGGGTTCCAAAGCACATCTGGCAATATGAGAGCTTGATCTCTCTTCGCTGGGGTTAATGAAGATGGTCTCTGCTGAGTCATGTGATAAAACTCAGCTGAACTTTTCTTTTGTCCGGTCAAAAAAAGTGGAAGACTATATGTGACCTATTTTCTCCAGCACAAAGCAAAGAGTCCCAGTGAAATAAGTTTAAAGGGCTTGGAATGGAATTCGGAATCTTGTGGAATAGAATTACATTGATCTGAAAGGTTATTACAAATATAAAAATATGACATTGATTCAGTACCGTCTATAGGAAATATTTCTACAGTGTAAACCACACTGACTGGGCGATATATTTAATATTCTTATTTTTTATTTTTATTTTTTTCAAGTGTTGATTTTGCTAGGTATGCAAATTATGATTTTGCAATGATTTTAATACCCTTTTTATGACCAAAAGTTTCCTAAAGAGCAAGTATGAGAACGTTAAGACAGATGTTTTAATACTTTAAGATATGTTTCAGACTCAAACTGGAGCAATAGAAAAGTCTTAATTTTTATTTTTCATTTTTTAAATGCTATTTTCATTATTCAGCCCATAGAGAAAATACATAACATAAAGATATTGAAGGTATATGACAATATATAAAATATTCAATACATATTCCTAATTTTATTTTATCTTTAAGCTTTGTTGCCCAGCATTTTGGGCTGCTTCTTGTTCTGTGATGTTGCCCTTATTATTAAAGGGGAAGACAGACTAACTAATCAGCCTTTCCATTTTGTCCGTGAACATAACCTGTGATCTCAGATCACCTAGTCTCAGTTCCTTATCAGGACCCCTGGCAGTTGTTCAGCCCGTTGCCACATGAGAAATGGATACCACTATGCTCAAATATCCCTACAGCGTATTCCTGTTAAGAACAAGGATTCTCGCCTACATGTTCGCCAATTTCAAAATGAACAAGCTCTGTTTTTTACTTCTTGTCACGGTATGTATCTTGAGTGTTGTGAAAGGCAGATGTGTCCTAGCATTCCAGTGACTGCAGGCCAACCTGCATGCAAAGTATTTTCAGATAAGATATCTGGCAACGTGTTTTCAGCCATACCAGGCTGGGATGATGAACAACGCTAAATTCCGTCCCCTCCTGATCACCCTCCTGAGGTTAAACTAAAAACCGCTCTATGCAGGCTGAAGCACACCCAAGTGCAGGACAAGAACAGCTGGGTACCAGTGCGGCCACGATTGGCAGGGTGTAGGGTTTCATCTGCCGAGGGGGTCAATTCTACTTCCTCGGAAGGGGGCCCGGGCCTCTGAGAATCTGTCATCGTTCACGTTGTAAAAGCTCTGCATGTATCTGTTTTTGACCTCCCAGAAAAAGCCACCTATCTAGGGTGAGCATCTACGAAGTGTTAATGCAATAGCGTTCGGAGTAGTTCATACCATTCTTTGAGGTGGCAGGGTGGAATTATGAAAATGGTGTACATTTAATTAGTAAAAAAAATTTAAGGAAATTTCTTAGCTGAAATTAACAATTCTGGACGTAATATATATATATATATATTTTTTAAATATTATAATAAATATAAATATTAATCAATTATTCTTAACAAATGAATTTTACTTTTTAATTGTCAATTTAAAGTAATTCCTTTAAATGCTATTAGTGTTTTGATGTACTTTATTTTTCTTCCCAAAACTAAATGACCTAAATGACTAAATGAGCTAAAATTATCAAAAATGCCTCCTTTATGTAATTGCGTGGCATGCATTTCACTGTTATGGATGGCAATCAAATTAGGTGTAATTACATAAAATGGTTTACATTTACTTAAAAATATACAATAATGAACAATTACATTTTATGGCTTAAATTCTGATTGCAATATTATTTCAAATTAATATTTTAGTTCATTATTAACAATAAATTGTAAATTTGTGAATTTTTTTGGGTAAAGCCAATCATTTTGATATTTATTATTAATATTATTATTATTAATTGATCAACATTTTTAACCCAAACCAAAAATATTTTTATCAATGTTATAGCCTATTTTTTTTATTTTAGCCATTTTTGGCAAAAACATTGTGGCAGAAAGGGATGCACCTCAACATTTCCGCACCTCCTTTATGTAATTGGGTGGCATGCCATGCATGTCCCTGTTATGGATGGCATTCGAAGCGGAGAAACACTACATCAGTGTGCGTAAGCTATCTGACCTCCTTTTAAGCTCCCTTATACTTCGATTCCCTCCCATGTGTCATCTCTTAGACGATGCACTGCCTTCATATTGCAAATCGTATCTTTGGCTAGACAAGCAGATAATTCTGCGATTCCTCTGTGGTGTGAGCTTAGAGGTACACGGGCTCTATGAAATTTTTCATCACAAGGACTGATAGTGCAGGCGGCCGTTAGAGAAAGCCAGGATATTTGAGATATCTATCAGGGTACCGTGAAGGGTTTTTTTTTGTCTTGCAGATGCAGTTCAAGGACACCTGCAGGCAGCACGACCCTCGCTGTGCTTCTGACGCGACCCAAGGTCATGCACACTCACCCTCTGACATTCACTCACTACAGACAGTGAGAGAGAGAGAGAGGAAGAGTGTGTGTTACTGAGAGAGCGAGTGGGGGAAGGGAGGGAGCGAGGATGGGGTTGCAGTAAAAGTCATCTTCCCCTGTGTGCTCTGAGTAAACAGTTCACTTTGCTCTGTGTGAGCGCAGCCAGGGCCTCATTTGCTCAGCCGTTTTTACTCATCTCTCCCATTTGCCGACAACTTGAGACATGCTGTTCTCTGGCTGCCTCTCGGTAGGACCGTTTGTCACGTCAGGGGGTTTTATTTGACTTAAGTATGAGTTATCTCAAACTCGGCACCGAAATTAATGCACCTTTAAATTCTGTGCTGTTTCAAGCCTTTATAGTTCTTTTATGTGATCAGTACTGAGCACTCAGGATATTGAGATGGCACACACTTACATTCTCTGCAAAAACGGATGCTATTGTGATGTACATACAATACCACAGGTGATATATTGATATTTTACCCAAAATAGAGATGGGCAAAACTGCAATTTTTTTCATAGTGGACTAGTCAGAGTAAAGATTTGTATTAATTAGCATGTTCACTACATGCTTTTCTTAAAGGGATAGTTCACCCAAAAATGAAAATTCTGTCTGTAATTACTCACCCTTGTGTTAATTCAAACGCGTAAGACCTTCGTTCATCTTCGGAACACAAATTAAGAAATTTTTGATGAAATCCGAGAGCTTTCTGACCCTGCGTAGACAGCAACACGACTGACATGTTCAAGGCCCAGAAAGGTAGTAAAGACATCGTTAAAATAGTCCATATACATCAGTGGTTCAACTGTAATGTTATGAAGCTATGAGAATACTTTTTGTGTGTGAAAAAACAAAACAAAAATAACAATTTCTTCCCTTCCGTGTCAGACTTTGACGAGCGTTCACGAGACCAGAAATATCTTAATTTGTGTAATTTGTCTTATGGGTTTAGAACGACATGAGGGTGAGTAATTAATGACAAAATTTTCATCCCTTTAAGGGACTTTCATATGTGTACGTTGATCAACCAGTGTAATTGTAGTATAATTGTAAGTACTAATATAATGTTAATTGATATTTTGAATTAGCTTTTATTTTTGTATTTTCAGTTTTCATTTTATTTTAGTTTTAGTAATTTTGTTGTGACTTCATAATTTGTATTTTTTAAATATTTATACTATTTAGCTTTATTTTATTTAATTTTTAAAGTTTTTTTTTTTATCTAATATTTGATTTATTTTATTTCTGCAATATTACAATAACAATTTCTAAGAGTTTTAGTTAATGATAACAATGCTTTAAGAATGAATTGGAGCCTTTTAGAATATAATTGTAATATTTTGATTTTGCTTGGGCATTGTGCAAAGAAAAAATTGTATCCATTCATGTTAAACATTGTTTAATGTAAACATATTTGCATACAAATACAAACATTTAATCAGCACAGCTGTTTTCAACGTTGATAATAAGAAATGTTTCTTGAACAGCAAATCAGCATATTAGAATGATTTCTGAAAGATCATGTGATACTGAAGACTGCTGTAGCCGTTCACATTAAACAATGTCTCGAAGAAAAACTAGTGGAAGCTTCTGGCACCCAGTGCTGGCAGTGGATTAAATGAATACGCAAATGGTAAATGGTAATCATATCATGGCTAGCACCAACGTAATTGCCTTTCAGAAAATGTGTTAGGATAACTTGGCGATCTTTGTCACCTAATTAATATTCATGAAGCAAGCCCAGTGTTTATATTATATTCCCACCACTTTTCAGATCATTCCTACACCCCTGATTGTTAGCATGCTAAAGCAAAGCACACGTTAGCACTTTAAAACTCCTCTCAAGAAGGTTGTGTCCCATTTGTGGTGCCATTGTAAAAAATAAAATAAAGGTTAAATGCTAATTGATTAGTCGGTTATTGGATGACTAGTTAGTCATTCTAACCCAAAGCTACCAGCAGAGCATGGATTGGTGGCAGTCATGAGCAAGGCCATGCTATCATTTGAAAGTGTTTCTGCTACTGTTTGATGCTCATTAATAAATAACAAAACAGAAAATAGGACAAGAGGATAGAGGGAGAGAGAACAACTGTGTAAACGTTGCTTTTAAAGAGACAGCCTGTCTAAGGTTTGCTGACTCGTTTAGCTTTGCGTCTTGCACTGTTATCACCCCCCCCATTAAGTTTTTAATCCAACTTCATTTCTGCTAATTAGCAACTGTAGGACTGACAGGCTTCGCCATGTCCATCCGTCTGTGTCAGGACAGTGATTGCCTCTCCTGAGTTGTGTTCATTACTTTTGTCTTTTTCAAGTCCTTCAAAAGTGCTTATTATTATTTAAGTCAAACCAATGGAAAGTGTACTGTCAGCTCTTTTGGGAGTGGGCTGTAGTACAGAGCGCAGGCCAGGAACACAGGAGGGACAGTTGGAGGTACATAAAAAGCCCATGTGCAGTGGAGGCCTACCACTAGCTGCTCCGTGGGTAGCCGCTGTGGTTTTTAGATGCCGGTTACCATGACGATCAGAAAAAGTATTGCTGCTTCCCGAGGCTTTATGATGGTACTGTGGTACTTTGATATTTATTTATATATATATATATATATATATATATATATATATATATATATATATATATATATATATATATATATATATATATATATATATATATATGATCATATTCATATACCATTGTATTTCTATAGTACTCCAAAGCGCTTTAAAAAATACTAGGGTTTAGTGTTGGGGTAGCTACTTTGAAATTGTAACTACAGTCAAGTTGCTCTTAACTTAGTTAGCTAGTCTATATAATGATAATAATATTATAATATCATCCAACATCTTTTTTATTGAACTGTTGGAGGATATATTGTTGTTATTATTATTATTATTATTATTATTATTATTATTATTATTATTAGTATTATTAGTATTATTTTGCAATTTATTGACCATTGAGCTAGTATATGTATGTATGTATGTGTGTGTGTGTGTGTGTGTGTGTGTGTGTGTGTGTGTGAGAAATTAATACATTTATTCAGCTAAACTGATTAAATTGACATGAAATCAAGTAGAAGTTATAATGTTAAAAAATTGTAGTGTCTATTTCAAATAAATGCTGTTCTTTTGAACTGTCTATTCATCAAAGTCCACAATACATATTTTTTTTGCACACAAGTACACAAATATTAATCAGCATAACTGTTTTCAACATTGATAATAATAAAAAATCAGCATATTAAATCATGTGACACTGAAGACTGAGTAATGACTGCTGAATATTCATCTTTGCCATCACAAGAATAAATTACTTTTTAAAAAGTTTAACATTATATATATATATATATATATATATATATATATATATATATATATATATATATATATATATATGTATATATGTGTGTGTGTGTGTGTTTTGCATGCACTGACATTGTGATATGGCTATTTACTCAAAAATATTAGTGTTTGATATTATTGCATGATGAATGTCTTGACGAAAGCTAGCAGGAAGTTTTTAAATTTAGCAGATGGTTGGTAGTGTATTATTCATGGCACCTACATGACACAAAAAGGGAAGAAAGCTGCTTATGTAACTTGTCAACACATCTACAGTACATCCAGTTTTACTGCAGTGTCAACTTGTAGTCCTCACAGAATTCCCTATAACAAGACCTATATTTGATAAACCCCTGGAACTCTGGAAATATGACTGAAGTCTCATGAAATATGGAAATGCCTATAGGGATCAACGTCCCATCTAGTAGTATATAACATGGTTTGTTGACATCCTTTTAAATGAAACACATGGTTGTACTGTTTTAAATGAACAGCTTAGATCAGAAATAGTCCAGCACTGCATTGTTCACTGTACTGGTTACATAATGAATTTAATCATTTTGAAGCATTGCAATAAAGCTGCAGTTTTTGTCTTATAAGGAGTTGCCTTGTGTACCTTGTCTTAAGTTAACAGTTGTCTTTGTCCGGTCACATCCTTGAAAACTCTCTGCCCCTTCCTCTAGACTCATGCGTTCGACTCTGATGACTGCAGAGACTTTACTGTGTTAATAACTTCTCTCTCATCTAGGGAAAGGCAAGGGACCCAGGCACTGTCTTCCTTTTAATGTGCTGGCTTTTCTTCAATCATTTAATTAAGAAAAGGAGCGATTATTCAGCCTCGAGTCAGCTCCTTCTCCCTTCCAGCGCCTCATTCATCTCTGATTAAACTTGTAGCATTCGGTAACTGTACTTGCCTGCTCTTTCTGGGGCATGTGAAACAGGAGGAGATTGTGACAGTAGAGAAAAGAGGAACCTGAGGTCTGTGAGCGAGTTGCAGGATAAGAAAATGGTCCCCTTTGGTCTCTTCAACTTGATAAAGGCCGTGCTTGCAGCTGTGTTATCTCTTTTTGCGTTTAAGTTTGGGTTATCTCTTTTTTTTGGCAGCATAACCTGTCTGAGGGTTTCACTGCATAGTTTTACCCCCCTAATTAAGGGCTGACCTCTCATGGGAATTCACAATAAAAGGTTGGGGTCTTTTCAGTAATTACAATAATCAAAATAGTTGACAATTTTATGTACAAGTTTGCATTTATTTTCACCCGGTGCAAAATAGACATTCACAAACAGAAGATGCGATTACCTGAGAGGGTAGTAGATGATACAAAACATTGACAAGCATAAAATACTGTAATTATTTACACTACCGTTCAAAAGTTTGGCACCAGTAACATCTTTAAGAAATTACTAATTTAATCCAGGAAGGATGCACTAAATTTATCAAGTAAAAGTGTAGACATTTAAAAAAAAAAAAAAAAAAAATCTGTTTATACAATTAATCAAGCAGTACAACTTTTTTAACATTAATAATAAGAAATATTTCTTGAGCTTCAAATCTTCATATTAGAATGATTTCTTAAAAAGATCATGTGACACTGAAGACTGGAGTAATGATGCTGAAAATTCTGCTTTGCCATCACAGGATTTTAAAATATATTAAAATAGAAATGTTATTTTAAACTGTAATAATATTTCACAATATTACCGTTTTTACTGCATTTTTTGATTAAAATGCAGCCTTTATGAGCATAAGGGACTTCTTTCAAAAAACATAAAATAATGCTCTTCTTGTAATACACACAAAAAAAAAATCCATAAAATTTACATAAAATTTTTAATTTTAAATTTTACAGTGAAAAATATCGTAGCAACATTTGAGTTTTTTTTTTTTTTTTTTTTTTTTTTTAAAGAATTTTTTTTTTCCACCTTTATTTTGATAGGACAGTATAGCAGAGACAGGAAGCGAAGTGGGAGGGATTGGGAAAGGTACACGAGCCGGGATTCGAACTCAGGACGCCCGGAGCGCAACGGTGCTATATGTCGGCACACTCCCCACAAGGCTATCGGTGCCAACAACATTTTAGATTTTACGGATTTAACGTGAATTTACATTTAAATACCATAATTTCATTAACTGATATAATGTTAATATATACCAACCTATGAAAGTACTGAAGTATCTGTTTTGTACCTTTGTAATACACTGATAACCACCAAAAGCAGGTGGTGATGAGTCACATGATGAACAAAAGCCCATCTCAAGCAGCTTTTAAACACTAACATATATAGAAGGTGCACAGTGTCATTCACACAAACACTAGACACCATCATGGAAACACACAGGAAACTGAAATAATGCAATAAACATTAATTTAGCAACATTAGATGTAACACACCACCGTAATGTACACAACTGATAAGAAAAAACTAAGAAGAAACATAGATATTTCAAAGAAAAAACATCAAATTTGAAATGTAATGCAGGGAATTCTTGGAATGTCAATTTACGGTTATTCACTGTAAATTATACATTCTGTTTCACTTCCAAAAATATACTACTGTATACTACTGTAAAATTACATGTTCAATACAGTTTTTCACTGTATATAGTAGGGGAACTTATCGTTAACCAATTAATAGGTTTTTATTATAGCATTTTTACAGTTTTTTACCATTAAATTCACGGCCATTTATATGTTTTTTTAATTGTGTGGAATTATTTTTATTATTTTTTTGGCTGTGTTATGAAATGTAGACTTTACCTTTACCTGTAAGTTGACAGAACATTTTTTAAAATGGCCTCTAAACTTGAGCATTATTCATTTTCGCTGTATGGAAAAACATGAGAAAAACTCTTTTACTAGTATACTAGTTTTGAGCAAGGTTGAGCTTGAGTGGTTGTGTCGAATATCCACTTGGCTTGAGTTTGAAAGAGCATGACGCTTTGATTGACAGCTTTGTCTTCATTGTCTAGATGTATAGCAGTACCTCTTTGCACTACTGTAAAATGCATTGCTGTTTCATTAACAGAGAGGGATGCAAACACACAAATGCAAAAGATATACAGGGATGCGTTTCCGGCTTAGCACTATTAACAGTTGAGGTGCTATAATTTGAGTCAAGTTCCTCATCCGAATGCAACGGCGGTTGTAAACATAGACCCCACGAGAGGAATTCCACCGGGAGACAAAGCAAGGGTTAGAGAGCCTCGTTCCCCTCTCCCTCTGCTCTAGGGTGGAAATGGTTAACATATCACTGTAATTGGCACCCGCAGCTGCTTGTCCTCTCCACAAACAGGAGGGGATGATTTTTTCCCCCGGCCTCCCCCTCTCCTCTCTCACTCTCTTTCTGCAGCCTCTGCTTTGTGTGACAGCTGCCTAATTGGGCATTCTCCCCTCGTAGTGAGGCTGCCTCCTCCGGCCTCGACTGCTGACGAATGGCAGCGGATTACAGATGAGGACACGATGACCCGTTCGACCTTCCCGCAGCAGGGGGAGCAGAGGGAGGGGCCAGCCTCAGGTCACTGGAGGATGAGGTCGTGAGAAGGTGGAGGATCTGCCAGGTGGCCAATGACAGAGTGTCACATGACAGTAGCTTGATGTCAATGTGTCAAGGGTAGACCGGTGGCACAGCATCCTCAAAACACTTGCACGGATGCACGGTAGCTTTTACTTTAATCCCCAGCTCTCAAACCGATCGAAAACATCAGAAGGAGAGGCAGTGATATATACATATATTTTTTTTTTTTGCTCTCATTTACATGTGATTTCTCTTCTGCTGGAATTGTAATGATGCTCATTATGCTCATAATGGTCTCCTGGGTTGTGAAATTATATACAGCAGACGGATATATTAAATACATTTTTAATATTTCTAATATTTAAACATTCTAATGCTGTTATTGATTAAAATTGATTTGTGCCTGTTACATATGCATGTTGGCATTGGTTATTTAGCATTTAAAGTTAAGAGTGACAGTCCTACTTTAATAAAACTACAAGTAAGCCATTTGTAGTTCAAAAAATTTAAAAACAAAGATTTGTGGTACTAGATCTGTTTAACTGAGCATCTAGACTCCCTCGACACAGCAACATTAGCTCAACCAATGGTGTACCTTTGGGGCGGAGCTATCTGTTTGTTCAACAAATGGGTCACAGTGGGCGTGTTCTAGGAATGTCTTTGAAAACTAATTGTTTTGCATTTTTATAGCTCCAAATATAATTTCCAAACACTTTAAAATTCAACAGCCCTTCCAAACTAACAAAAATAAATTATATAAAATATGACTGGGGTTATTTTAGTTTTTTTTTTTTCTGTACTATAATAGTACTTATTAATATTTAGAATTTGCTTAGTTTAATTGTTCATTTTAATTTCAGTTTAGGTTTAAATATTTTTTTATGCACTTAAGTTTAGGTATTCATCTAATATATATATTTTTTTCATCTAATACTTTATTTAAATGACCAAAAATGATTTTAAATATTTTTAGTTTTAGTCAACAATAACAAATCTAGATTATGGGTACACAAATTAGTGACCATCCAATACTAGCATTTGTTTTTTCCTTTGGCTAATTTTTGAAGCAGATCAAACAATGCCATACAAAACAGGCAGAAAATTCTAGATTATAGACTTATAAAATATATCATGATATTATCAGGCATAACATTAAAAAAAAAAGTTGGTTAGCACTTTTTTAATCTTGTTTTTATTGTTTATTGACTTATTTTTCTGAATCGCCTACACATTGCTGACGCAGCTGATTTTTTTCTGTGCACTTTGCCCAAGCAAAACTCTTAAAATATAATATTTATTTCCCAAAGTAAAAATAGTTGCTAGCGCATATAAATACCAAAACAGCAGCTGGTATTTAAAGGCGCTAGGCTAATGACTGTATTTTTTTTAATGCCAGCACCTTCAGAATTTCACAGCATATGTGCAGCAGACTAATGATCCAAATGAGCCCTTTTTTCTCCAGATCATTTACTGCACACATTGGAAAGCCATTGGTTAGACTTTCTCCGTTAATAAAGAAGAGGGAAAAAAAGAAGAAATTCTATCACTAACCGCTGCAAGGCAAGTTCAAGCTGTAAAGGTCTTGTCTGCTGAAGCATTTCAGCTTGGCTTAGCTTTCTTAGCTGACTGTAGTAGTGACCAGTCTCTGCTCCACTTCACCCACACACACACACACACACACGCTCTCGCACTATAAAATCAAGCATGCAGCGACAGAGCGGAGCATCTTCTAAGACACAAAACGCAGGCTGTCAGAAGGGCTGGCAGAGCCTTGTTCCTGTCACGCTGCCAGGATGCAATATCACTCAGCTGAGGTAGAAAGCCGTCAGTTGTAAAATATGATGAATTATCCCTATTCGGCAGAGAGTGGGCCGTCTGTGGGCGTGTGCCTCTCTGTGTGTACACGAAAGTACGTGAAGGTGTATAAAAAGAGGCTATGCCTGTGTGTGTGTGTGAGAGTCTGTTTTGTGTGACTGAGCGCTGACGGTGTAGTTGCGGCACACATAAGAGTGTGTGGGTGAGAAAAAGAGTGAGAGAGACCAGCCACGGGGTTACTACAGGTTTAATGGTGACCTTGTTGTGCACGCACTTAGCTGCTTTCAGTGTTGAGTTGCTCAGAGCAAGCGTCCAATCCCCCACCCGGGTGCTCACACACTTGATTAGTGGCCTTGGTTATCTGCCTAGAGGACAAGCTGCTGCCCCCCTCCTTCACTGGTCAGGGCTAGGGCACTGAGGGTTGTCAACCCCAAAGAAAGAAGAAGAGAGAGACAGAAGGAGAGAGAAGAGAGGGGCAGGATGTTGTTGAGGTGTATTAGTATTCAGACAGAGCCTTACAGCCTGCAGAGCAAATTGATTACAACACTGTACCTGTTCTTGGTGTCACAGCTCCGTAAGAAGGTAAGATCGTATATTGTATATCTGTGGCATGGCAGAAATATTTCTTCCACATTGCCGGGTCTATTATGAATTTGAGCTTTCTGAAGCTGTGAATGAGTCTGATTACTGTCTGATTTGTGTGAATGGTTTGACATGTTTCAGCAGTTTTGGGTTGTTGAAATTGAACTTGGTGCGTTCAGTATTTTTTCCCTAATTTAAAGAGTTTTACATTAAGAAATAAGCAGTTTCATAAAGTTGTGAAGGGATGACGTATTTCTGAAGGCCAACCCAAAAGTTGCAAAACCCTGGTTCCCTTGAAGAATTGGATTTTTATTTTGGCTTTTGGATTACTGCAGAAAATAAGATCTGTGACCAACAATGGTTTGAGATTCTTACTCAACTTTTTCATCAAGATAATCTTCTGACCACAAAGTTTATGAATTTTGAAGCCTAAATACAGTCACCGGAAGTAAAAAAGCTGAAGTTAGCAAACAAACTACACCACGGTCGCATGACTTTAACATCACCCCCATTAAGCCTTTGACAACTCTTTAAATATTTGTTAAATCCAATACAAGTTGGAAAGTTTCAGTTATTCTGTTTGAGTTTTTATTTTTTTTTTTATTTTGTATTTTTTTATTCTTATCCTTAAGTTCTCATCCAGTAAACCATTAACATCTGGAAAAGTCATGGGGCATTTGAATATAGTTGTGGGCAATGGGGGTCCGTGGAGTCAAATGACTGAGATCCACTGGCCTAGGCTCATTGTGCGTGACATGTACCATGTATTACCAGTAACTTATAATGATCTCACATCCTGGAAAAAGTGGAAGCTTGTCTTTTTTGGATGAGGACGTTGCTGAGTTATCTCTAAAGATTCGAGCAAATGACGTGAGGGTCATGACGCACATGCTGACCCTTCATTTGACCCTTAAGGCAATGGTGCAGTGTATGTTTATTTTATGAATAATAAAAGTGGTCATTGCTTCCCCCTTGATTTGGACTGTTAGACCAATGGAATATCGCACTTTAGACTGTGACTTTTGTTTATTTTGTCATGCACTTTTTTTGAGTTTGGTTTTGCAAGTACAGTTGCACTTTGCATTACTGGCAGTCGATGTGCTATACTTGGTCAGAGCTGTTTACATAATGACTGGCATAAACTATGATCCTGATAAACATGATCTCTTGAGTTAGGGCGAAGGGTGACTTTTAAAAAGCCTTGGGCTCTCGTTGTATAACTATTAGTTTTTAGCAGCCTCTTTTTCACAGAATGTCTTCTAATGCAAATTCTTTTTTTACCCCTATGTGGAGACTAAAAAAGGTCACAGCACTTGTTTTCTGAAGGTTGTGTCCAAGTTCACAAAGCCAAAAACTTCCACTCAAGTACTTGAAGTGTTTTTTGGCATTTTCATGATCTGTTTTTTGGGCACAGACTGATTCCCATGCTCACGTTCCCCAAGTCATTTCCAGCCCCGGAAACTGGGCCATTTACCACAGTCAATTAGGAGTACAAATATTTTGTTTGTTCCCATTTCCTGGTTGTGGGCAGTAATTACATTTTTTTTTTTTTTTTTTTTCTTGACGAGCTTTAGCACACTCAGTATCACTTCGGTATTTCATTTTGTTTTTCAGCTGAACCGACAAAGATACATGTTATTCTGTAGCTGAAGATGAACCAGCTTGGTCTTCTCTAAGTGTTCCTGTTAACATTACTCTGCCATCATAAATCTACAAGTCTAAGGTCAAGACTATTACTTGTGGCAAGACTCTGGAATTATGTTTGGAGTCTTGTGACAGTACACGCAGGGGCCCCCCGTATATATTTCTGCCGTCTGCTTGGGAAAGGGTTCCTTCTGCTTGGCTAAAATGCTCTGGTATCACCCCGTGCTTGCCCATGTGAAAGGGTAACTCATTTTAGGGTCATCATAATGTAGGTCAGACTCATGCTTTTACTAAGAGTCAGAGATTGCACTTGGCAAAGCCCTAACTAAAGGGGTGTGCCCCAGCTGGGAAATGTCAATGTGTGATGCCCATAATGCTTGTTTGGAAGTAGGTCACAGTGACCTAGTTTGAATGGTGCATGGCCCTGATTGACTGAGTCACCCAACGCTATCTTAGGAATGTGTTGTTGTAGTTCCACAGGCTTTTGTGTCTACGTGTGCAACCAAAGGATAACAACAATTTAGCAGTTGCAGTGGCACAACTATGTCCAAAATTCTTTTTTTATTTTGAGAGCTAGACGGCGGGTATGAACGCATATTGCAAGGGCAGCTTTGTCGCTTTTTTTATTAGTACCTAATGCTTTGTATGGACGCCAGCTGTTGCATCAACTCAAACGGCCCTGGCGGAGTGAGTGACCTTGACTTCAATCAGGGCATGCTGCAGGTTTTGCTCCTTTTGCCTCATCATGCATTTTAAATAGCCTAAATGGATTACAGTTTCTGGACAGTGGATGTAATTTATGATCTGGTATTTTTTGTGGGTGGGGGTGAATTAATCTTCCAGCCTTGCAGTTGAGAAATGAGGGATCCAGATATCACATCCTCTCCATTTTTATTTCTCAGGTAACTCATTCAGGAGCCTCGTCGTCACCCTGCACTGATGGTGATAGTATTGTGATGAAAAACTCTGAAAAGAACTGAGAGAACAGGCTCATATATAACCGGGTTTTTGTCAACGAAAGGCTACCACAATCACTTCTTACACAGTTATTCTGAAGCTCATAGCTGTCAGAAAATTGAAGCTTTTTCATATTTGCAAAGCTTTGATTTGAAAGTTTTTTACCAAATACATTATTAAAACAGCTGATTTCTTTAAAGATTTGTTTTTCTTTTCTAACATAAGATACAGAATATCTCTTCGGAGATGAGATAAGTGTGTTAAAGTAATTGTTTATCTGTTTAACAGGGTGAAGGCGTTGTCAGTATTGTGTTTCCTCTTTTCATTGGATTAGGACAAGAAGCTACAGTGGCCTATTGACAGAAGTATAGGATGAAGTGGTGTTGTTGTTGACCCAAATCAATTATCTTCTCCCACTCTTTGACACATTAGATATAACGCTTTGTCAGACAAAACTTACATTTTCACAGTCAGATTCAGCTTCCAAACAATTTTCATGAAATTCCTCAACTATTTCATTGACAAATATTATTATACTATATCATTATCATTAACGTCCATACAGTAGAGCTGAAATATACTTATATTCAGTAGGGTTAGGCAATAGACATGCATTTTATTTTATTTTACAGTTCCATTAATGTTTAGAAGTCGGTTTTATAATGATTTGTCTTTAGAGATAATATCCAGATTAGAGCTATTTTGATTGTGTAGTGGCATAGGAGTTTCTCAGGCCTGTCACTCTCACACCCCTGTGACCGATATCTTGATAAGGTCATCCTGTACTGTCCACCCCCTGTCAGCCCCAGCAAAGTAGAACAACCAAAGGTGCCAATTAGGAGTAGAACGAATCAACCGTAGGCATTGACCTTCACTTTGACCATAGAGCACTGACAAGGTCAGCCTTGTGTGTATTCCATGATTAAGTACTTACAATTCCATCTCATTATGTTTTCATTTTCCTATGAAGTGCAGACATTGTTGTCATTGGTAGTGCTGTACCAAGAGGCTCAAGTTGTGTTGTGAGTATAGTGTTTAGCAGGCTAATATACATATACACAATAAATGTGTCAGTCTGCAGAGCCAATGGCACTGTGTGATCCAGAGGTGGTATATTTTGAGATAATGTAGTGAGAGCAACAACGGTAACATAGAAGTGAAGGACTAGGCTGCATCATGTGGGCGTTCATTCTCCAGGCACTGACACTGACTGCAGAGAGGGTGAGAGAGATACCCATGTCTGTCAAACCAGCCAGCAACATGTAGGCTGAGTAAATGTTTGTCAGAAATCGTCAGAAATTAACTATTTGCACCCTGAATAAATATATCAATTCATATATAACATACTGGATTTAATATAAAATTGATCAAATGTAAGCTAACATAAAACACAAATATTGTTTAATAATAACTGGGCCATTTTCTTCACTTTTGCTCCATTTTTGCTCTGAGCCCTGTTCAGTTTCTGAATCTGCCAGTTATTATAGATAATTAGAAAAAAAATTTCCAAATACCTGTTAGCTTTCTGTGGTTGTCTTACAAAGAATTGAGTTCTCAACTGGCAGTTTTGTGGGTCTAACTTGGCAAGAGTTCTGTCAAAACATTTAATCCTCTTCAGGATACTCTGCTTTGTTATTTTTTTACCTAATATCTGTCAAATCAATCAAGTAGTCTTTAAAGCCCTGTGTATTCAGTTTTAATGAGATTCAGCAAGCTAATTCCTACTGCTTAAGAGTCCGGAGAAGAGAAGAAAAACCTTAGGAAGATGGTTATTGCTATGATGGTACAGAATGAGTCTTAATTGAATTCTTTTCAGTATACGAGTGAGATCTGTCTTTATTTCATACCTTTTGGCATGTGAAAAAGACTGTGAAAACACTTGCATGCAATAGCGGAGGACTTTTTGGCCTTGCTTGATAACACATCATGTTCATTTATCATCAAATAACCTGATGTTTAGTCTTTAAAAATTCAAGGCTCGAAGGTAGAAAGACTTTTTGATCATGTTTATAATGTCTTTTGCCCATAAAATTGATCAACATAGGAAATGTTAAACTACGTTAAAGATTAGCTGAATTTGCTTTGTTGAATACAATGATGTGTGGTATGCAATATCTAGCTAATAATTTTCATAATAATTCATGTTTCTCTCTCTTGTGCAGGACCATCACCAGCTGACCTTGTGGACAGAATTACTGGATGTAAGCAGTGATTTCACTCGCAACCCTGGAGCTTTGAAGTACAAAACCAGTGCCATGGAATCCCACAAGACTTGACTGCATTATAATCCGGTGCTTATCTTAACAATGGCAAACATGATTTTAAACTACATTCATGCTTAGCTCTTGCCTCCTGTATGGGGGGAATGGCTTGTGAATCTACATCATACCTTTCTTTTACCTAAAAAAAAAAAAAAAAAAAAAAACAAGGTTTGGAAGCTAAAAACTGTAAGGTCTCTTGGGAGAACGTAACAGAACAATTTTCCCTCTATTGTGGTGGCCAACCATACAAGGGACTATAGTATTGAACATGACTCATGGGGAAGAGCCTGGCCCTGAAACACACCAGGATTCTGCTGTATTAACATATCTGGAAGGCTTACTCATGCATCAGGTAGCAGGAGGACAGGGTGCGGCAGCAACACAGAGCGGAAGCCAAGAGCAGAGGAATAAGGATGGGACAGGGAATGCACAGCCTAGTCATGGTACTCGACAGGAGCAGAACCGAACAAATTCCCACTGTGGAGCCTCACAGCACCTCAGAAAGGCTCGTCTCCTCAACTCGGAGGCCTGGACGGAGAGTGAGACACAACGGAGGTCAGCACCCTCCGTTGCACTCAATGGGCAAAGTGAAAACCACCACAGTGGCCAGAACGGTACCTCCCAGGATAAAGGAGAGAGTACACTTCTAGCTAGTTTGCTGCAGTCTTTCAGTTCTCGACTTCAAAACGTGACCCTGCCACAGCAGATTATCCAAGGCTTGAGGCCACCGGATGCCCCCTGCCAGATAAGCAAGCCTGTACAAGAAGACAAGGCAGATGTGCCTTGCCACAGACCAGCCTCGAGCCACCTTAAAGGGTTAGTGAACAAGAGCAAAATGCAGAATCACAGCAACAGTGTGCCTTATCAGCGTCGACGGTCTAGCCAGGAATGTTTTTCAGAATCTCCCAAGGCACTGCAGAGCAGTTCTCCCTCCCCATCTTCTGAGTCTCTATCTTGTACTGAGCGCCTAAAAGCTGTGGCAAACCTGGTAAATATCAGATCAAGCCCCACTCCATCGCCCAAACCAAGTGTGGCCTGTAGTCAACTGGCTCTGTTGCTCTCCAGTGAGGCCCACCTGCAACAGTACTCTCGAGAACATGCCCTGAAAGCCCAACTCTCTGGACGATCAGCCAGTGAAAGACTATCCGCCATGGTCACACAGCAGACACAAGATAAACAACCTACAACTTCTGGCCAGACTCATGGAATAAGCCTCTTACACACCAAGAATGGAATACCTTCACAAATGTCAACCAGCTCCAGTCGACAAAGTCCAAGCCTGACCTCAGGGCAAAGAAGGACAGAAGGTTCCATGCGGACAGGACAACGCTTTAGAGAGCGTCGACCTTTCGAGAAACAAAGCAGACCATCACAGAACTGCAGCAGTCTTCTACTTCAGCTTCTCAACAGTCACAATACCTCACAGCGAATTAATGGACAGGGTCACCTGAAAGACGACCTCAGTACCTTTGGCACTCTGGCCTCTCCGCTTTTTTCAGACAGCGAGCACTCAAACCCCGACAGTAGTCTTACAAAAGAGAGCAGTGATGCTGAGAGCACTTACTCTAGTTGCTCTCCAATCGACCTTTCTCTGAAGAACAGAACAAATGTACAAACACCAGTATCTACTTCATCCTCACCTGTACGGGACAGAGTCCCAGAGTCTTCGTTAAACAGGTGGAAGCCTGAGAGTCCACCTGTCAAAGTTACCTCAGATCACAGGGAGGTGGACACCTGTTCAGAGATGAAACCTCATCACAAGGTCACTCTATTACAGTTGCTCTTGGATCACAAAAATAACGAGAGAGTAAACAAAGGTCTGGATAATCCAGATTTGCTGGAACCTGTAATCCCTAAGGTCACTAGTGCATCTACAAGTAGCCAGAGTGTTTTCAGTACAGTTAGGTGTAAGGACATAAGTGACCTTAGCGGACACTGTGGATTGAGTTGTAGAAGTCCCAAACACTTGCCTACTTTCTCCCAAAGCAGAGACTCCAACAGCAGTGCATCTCCATATACATTTTATGGGTCTCCCCATTCTCAGTCTGTCCCATTGGATCTTTGTAAAGCAAAACAACCTGCAAGTGATGTAAGAGTAAAAGAACCTGCCTTTAGTGCTAGTAAATTGTTACAGAATTTAGCTCAGTGTGGAAAACAAAACCCTGACATTTCTCCTCCAGCACAGGCACCTTTACCCCCTATCAAACTCATGACCCAAGAGCTGAAAGTTAACCATCCTCCAACTTTACTTGAGAGACTCACTGCACCAATTCAGAGAAATAACACACTGTGGGAGGAGGCCAAAGCAAAAACTTCAGCTGTGCCCGAAGCAACACAGCATGTCTCCGAGATTGAGAATCTGCTTGAAAGGCGTACAGTTCTACAACTTCTTTTGGGCAATGCCCCGCAGAAAGAAAAGGTAGGCAGTAAACGAAAACGAGAACATAGCAAAAATAGTTCTGTGGAAAAACCAACACATCAGGCAACTGGCCAACCAAATGGTCCTCCTCTGGATATTACAATTAAAACTGAGCCTGTTGAAGAGGATCATACGTATGACTATAACAAAATGTCAGTACTGGAGCCTAGAAAAAGCACCAGTTATCATTCTCATGAAAGCATCAAACAAGAAACACTGTCCCCAGAGGCTCCCACCAGAGATGGTCTTCTCTGTCATCTCCTAAAGAAACGACCCAACAAAACCCTTCAGCCAAACAAAGTAGAAAACCTAAACAAGAGTTGTGTCAAAGAAGAATCAATTGAAACCCAGGGACCAACAATCCCAAAGAAGCGGAAATTTTCAATAGAACTAGAATATCATAACTCCTCGACTCAACATACCAGGGATTTGGAACATTCTGGTAGCATGAAAGAAGACAACAGTGGTTGTTTTGCCGCCAGAGATCTAGAGACAAGAGAGGCCAGAGACCCATCAAGCCCCCCAGAGGCTGACAGTCCACCAGCTAGGTTTCCACCATATGAGTCTAACGAAAACCGAAGTTTCAATGTTCTAAAGCAGCTGCTTCTTTCAGACAACTGCTTGAAGGAATTGTCTCAGCCAAGGGGTACATTCAGTTCACCGTCACATACTGTGCTGAATGGGAATACAATCAAGCAATCATGTAATGAAGGCGAAATTCAAAACTTTCACCAGAGCCTGAGTCCCAGCAATGCATCTTCTAAAAAAGCAAGCAGTCACAGGCAAGAAACTCCCCATGTTACACAGCAGGAGCCTGCAAGGTCAAAAATCAATTACAGCACCACAAAGGATTTGAAGGGCCCTGCAAAGATGGTTAATGGAGATGATCAAACACACAAGTATGGGTCAGACTCGCCTCGGTTTACCAAGACTAACCCTATTTTGTACTATATGCTCCAGAGGAGCAATGCACAACTGGCTAAAGAGAGGGAGGGCTTGGAAGTAGGCTTGGGACAAATACATGCAAAGGTCAAAAACGAGTCATCAGGTGATACTGAGGCCTGTGAACTTTGAAACAAAATTCACAGAATTACAATGGAACACTTAGTTGTGACTCAACACGGCTAAACGGGTCATTGAAGAAATACTAGTTTTGAGACTGAACCAGCATCTGTGCTTGAACTAGAAATGTGCTTCTTTTTATTCTCTCTGCTTTTTATCTGCTTTTGTTTTTATTGAGGCATCTCATTTTTCACTTGAATTATGTGTCATTTAGTTCACAAAAAGACCATGAAACCAAAGTTCATTTGAATATTTATAAGCACTACTTTCGGGCTGATTTCTTTCCTACGTTCTAAGCGGCAAAGAAAATAATATAAGTTTTCTACAAAAAGTGTGTGACAGATTTGCCCTCATGTATTTGTAACAATATCAGTTCCCACTCCGTTTTCAACACATGGGTAGACTTTTGGCCTCAGGCAGTGAGTTATGATGCACCGATGCACATGATAATCTGTATATACAGATTGTGCCTCAGCAGTTGTTAGTGAATTTACCATGCTGAAATGAAGAAATAACTATGTATTGTTACTTTGTCTATGCCAGGAAGGCATTAAATGTCACAGTATTTATACATTCAAATAAATGAAATCGGTTGCCTTTTTAAAAAGATAGGCATCTCTCATTGGTTCTGTATTGTTCGGATAAACTAAACGCAACGTTAAAGCTGTATATTCATTATCATGTTTGGATAATATGGAATATGAATCCATCAGTATTACAACATGATATCTTGATATCTATGGTATGTGAAGTGTGTATACTTTTATGTTATCAGTGTCCTCTTTAATTTCTCTCTCTCCCATTGAAAACAATGTTGTGATGTGCTTTATTCTTTATTCTGCGTTCTCAGCATTTGCCCGTGTCAAGACAGAAATGGATTTTTACAATATTCTAGAAGATGATGAATGAAAATCACAAGAGTTACTACAAATGACTGCTTTTTGTTCATATGTTTTGTATTTGTGTATTTTATGAACAGGTCTTGGTATTAGCATGTCATAAGATGTTTGTTCTATTATGCAAGAGATTGTTGCATCGACTTGAGACAAATCAGCCCAATCTCAGCTGTCTGTCATGTTAATGGACACATTGATCTAATAAAGGGAGTGTTTGTGGTATTAAGGCCATTCCCACAAAAATATGTTTGCTCATGTGATGTTTTACGGTCTTACGTTTGACATGTTGTTTTTCATCAATTTTAAAGACTCGTTATAAACTATATTTATGTACATAGCATAATCTTTATGAAAGACAGCTATTTTGTATGAATGAAAAGCATTTTAGTTTTGAAATTTCTTAAAGAGACTTCAAAGTAAATGCCATGTGAATATGTATTCTAGAGGATGATTTTTGTCCTTCTTTTGCATGTGTCTCCTGATTAAACTATGATAATCTGTTCTGCAATATCTTGTGTTATGTCAGATATTTAAGAGTACACTGCTGCCTGTTGCATGCAGATGCATGAGAAGGTTCCTATGTATTACTGAACATGGGGAAATTCAAAGTCTTAAGCATATATTTTGTCATGGAGCCCAATACATAAAAATGTGATCTGTATGTTTGTCATGAGAAATAGACCGCTGGGCAAAATGTTTAAACTTTTGAAACAAATGTGCATATGAAGATATTTATTTTGTTTTTACTCAATTTTATTTTTTACAAGGAGAAAACCAAACAGGTTAAACAATCATGTTCCGTACTGTACAGTACAAAGATGGATTACACTGACACTTCAAAGACTTCTATTGGTTTTGAAATATTGTTTTGATGCAGGCTAACTGCGATACGTTTGAGTATTATTGTGTATCATTATTTCTAAAAATACATTTCATTTGGGTGTTTACTTGCACAGATTTCGAATAAAGTTCTGAAATGCACAATCAGAATAAACCTGTCGTTTATGTCTTGCAACGTTTTTTTCCCCCTTATACTGTCCTGATTTATTGTCTCAAGTAGCGTATGACCTGTGCTTGACCCCAGGCTGCACAAAAACTGATTTTACATGCAAAAAGGAAGTTAGGAGGAATCTGTTAAGAGTATGTTTGCTGTACATGGAAACCTTTTCTTTTCCTGACTAAACCTTGCTGTTGACCTAAATTTTATCTGCTGTGCCCTGAGTCATGACCTTAATTCCTGTCGTTCGCGGTGACATAGATGTGAGAGGAAGTGATAGGACAGAGATGACCTCGTGCATCTCTGGGGCCAACATCAAGACAGATCAGTGGCCTGTAAAAAGGTATTCTGGAAGAAAGGGACACTGCAACAAAGAACAACCTGCCTCGGGCCTACAGGGTTGCTTTTATCAGGAAACGGAGGAGAGAAATGCGATTCCCTCACCTTCTGCTCACTCGCATCTAAATATTGAAATTCTTAAAAGCTCAAAAATAACATGCAGACAAATTCGGGTGACAGACAGCAGAGCACGAGGGGTTTTAATAATCAAAGCTGGGAGAAGCACGCAAGCCTGTTTTTGAATGAGCTTTCTTTTATGTTTTCCTCCAAAACTAGGTCATATAATATAGGCCTACACCTCCTTTTATGTGTCTGTGTTAAAGTGAGGGGGTAGGGGGTAGCTGAAGTGAGAGTTGATGGGATTAACTTAAAAAAAAAAAAAAAAAAGCAGGTTTGAGTTGTACATGAGTGTGAATCAAAAATGCTTTTGGAGTTTCAGGGTAAGCTAACAGATAAAATCACCCTCTACAGTGCTTTGAATGTTAAAAAGCATAATAAATGGCGTCATTTTGCTTGTAAAGGAAGGGATGATAAACCTCTGAACAACTGGAAAGTGCTGTCGGGAGGGTCGGTAAAGCAGCGGCGCCACTGATTAAGTGGAGGACACTCTTCACATTCCTGCTGAGTTTCTTCTACAGATCCTCTCCCTCGTAATTGGACAAGAGCTTGCATGCATTTTTGATGGATCAAAGAAAGTTGCACAGTTGGCATGAATCCGCTGATGTGGAACAATACATAAAAAGTATGCTGTGCTTGGCTGATGATAGTTAATGCCTCTTGTGCTTAAGCGGGAAATTCTAAATCATACCTGTGATTTATGGATCTCTGAACTCCTCATATGAAATATGGCTTCTTGGCTCCCTTACAGCCCATGCATGCGCTCCTATCACTGACGTCTTCACTTAAACAGGCCCTGTAACCTTAAGCAAAGGACTTCAAAGTATACATGTACGCATCTAGAGGCGGTTCCATCTTTACTATGAATTTAGCAATGAAATATATATCATGTCCTTGCTGATTGTCTTTTATTATGTGGCTTATTTTGTAATTCATAACAAGGAAAAGTGTGTGTAAGAGACGGAGATCATGCATGTTCCATGTTTGATCAAGCAGAAAAGTCATAAAAGAGATTTCATGTGACCCAGTTATGCCTATGAAAATGACATGAATATATTTTTAAATATATCTCACATTAGATATATCAGATTACTACTAGGAGAAAGAGTGCAGGGATGAATCTAACAGTGGTGTGTTCTGAATCGAGGAAGCAAAGTCCTCAGTTTTATTTTGTTTTTATTTTATTTTTTTCAATGTAATCAATATTCTGTTTATTAAAGCCAAGTATTTCATCAAGTTGGTGTTTTTAAGTATTTTAAATTTACTCCAAGATAATAACTCAAACAATTTAAACTATATATTTTATTTGTGAACTTATGTTCAGCTATTCATTTTAATAGTTTACTTTTAGCTATTTTTGATTTTTTCGGATCATTATCAAAGCTGAGTAAATACAGGTCACACCAAGATTTACTTAAAATTTCACCAAGCTGATTACTCACTAAAACCTCCCACAGATCATGTTTTCAGGCCATTTTAAGTCTTATTTTGATGTACAAAGTGGTTAAAGGTCTAAAGGTTTTCACATACACCACATTGTATAACCCTTCTGAGCCTCCACACAGCAGGATCTGATGCTATCCTGGTATACATTGTTCTTGTGGTGAAAGGGAAATAACTAACCTTGAATGTGTTGCAATAGCTTGCTTTAACTAGACGGTCTGAGGGGTTCAAAAGGGCAGCAGAGGTTAAAAAAGACCTCGGAGATTGTACGTGTGCATGTGCGTAGGACAGAAAGGGGAACAGTGGGGTTTTTGTTTGCCGAGGAGAAGGCCGACTGTGTGACACTGTACACATTCCCCTCTTCTGACTTCCACTTTATTTGATCTTCCAAAGATTACCCTTTCCCTCAACTTCTCATAACCTTTAGTCTGGCAGCGAACTCTTCCCAGTGTAGATGTTTGTCAGGCTTGAACTGACAATAACCTCTTGCTTGCCTTGACTACAAAAAAAGGAACAGAAATTAAACAAATAAGTCTGGGACCAAGACCGAGGTCAAGTTTTGGAGCTTGACAACTATTGGTTTGTCAGAGAACACAGAAGGGGGTGGAAATGCTGCACAGAGAACACTGGCTTTGATGTCTCAGTCTGCGGTACAGTGGTCATGGACTTAGAATACAGTACAAAGGGTCACGGATTAAAAAACAGAGCTTTGATAAACAGTCAGGTTAACTTAGTAATCAAGTCGGATGCCATACATCTGAATGAATGCTAGTAGCGTACAATTCATTTAACAGGCCTGAAATAATCTGTATTTGTGCATATGTATGCATGTTCATATATATATAGAACATTTTATACACAGTGTGTATTCATACCTAATTCATAGTGCTTTACAGTAGCATAATAAGAGAACAACTGTTTGAGAACATAGAAATAGGTAAGAGAAAATTTTAGAACTGATATATATATATATATATATATATATATATATATATATATATATATATATATATACATATATATATATATATATATATTAATTATAAATCATTTATTAAAATAAAAAGAATAAGGATATATTTTTGTATTTTTTTATTTAGTCAAATATTATTTTTTAGAAATGTATTTTTAAATGTCCTTTATTTACAGTAGGTGTTCCGTATGCATCAGTTATAGATTGTACCATTTATTTTATTGCTTTTTTAAAGGTAAAAATACTATAAAAACCCAAACTAGCAAACACTGAAATGAGCTGGAGACTCATCTCTCTGACAGAAAATGTCTCATCTTTGACAAAAAAGGCCTTTCAGACTCATCCCACAGATATTTGCTTACAACGGGGTGAAACCAGACATATTTGGACCACCCTTTAATCAAAGTACAGGCTGTTGTTTGGTAATAGACTCAGGACTCTGAGGGCAGAGTAAGGTCACAGCTGACTGATTCTGCTTAATGTCAAGCAGGACACTGGGAAGAGCTTTCCAGTTCCATGCACACACACGGGAGAGCAACAATGTCTGTATTCATCACAGCATGTCAGGCCTCTTCTTCACACCACTGTCTCTTAACTCTGCCAAGACATCTTAGCTACTACTACCCCCATCCATACTTTACTCTAGATACACACTTAAGAATTACAGATGTTTTCCTGGACGTTATATTTGACAAAGCATCACTGACTTATCCAATTCCCAGTCTTACTCTAAAGGTAAATTATTCCACAATTGCTCTGGAAGATAATTTAAGGAATCAGCGAGTAGACACAGACTTCTCTGCCCGTTAGTCGTTAAACATAACTAGTTATTATGGAAGAGGCATAAGACATGTTATTGTCAATGCAGAAAGGTGTGCCATGAAAATATGGACGCCTTGCGTCCTCCAGTGGTGATTAGTGGTGTACCTTCACCACGTTGATTGTTTATTTCTGCAGGAACAGTTTGTAGTAAGGACTTTGCCCCTGAAGTTGGATACGTATAAAGTATTAGTTAGTCTGTGCAGTACACACTAATACGTTAGATTTTAGGCCATTTATTTCCCCAACAGCACAAACTCGAAGGCGTTCACAAACCTACACATTTATGAACTACGCTACTACATTTCTACGTACTCTGGCTGTTCGGCGTAAACTACAAACCCTTAGCATGTCTTCTGCTGTTCATGAAAACGTGAAGGTAAGCGGACACAATGTATTTGCATATTTATAAATATTATTAATGATTTCATATATTATTCATAAACATTTGCATGTATTTAAATGTCAACTAGCAAAAACGTAATCCCTTAGTGTACACTGCAAGCATGTTATGTCCCTTATTGGAGTGTTCTACTTTGGTCACATTTATGCCTAAGCTCTCAGTGTAAATGGGCTTTAGCATTTCCTTTAGGCCACCACAACATCGCTTTGCAAAGCTCGTTCTTTAATACTTACAGAACTATTATGGCTCTCAGCTGGAGACTTCAGATGATTTACAGACCAATGCGGCGTGTGTCATGCCCTCCAGACCTCTGCCCAAGAGCGCATGTGAGGCCCTGAAACAAGTCCACCCAGATGTTTGCAAGAGGTACAGCTTTATTGAGATTATGTCTCATAACTTGATTTGTCTGAGTTGTGTTAGTAGTGAATGAAATGATGTAATCTGCAGGTATTTTGGCTGTGGGCTGGTGATTCCAGAGAAGCTGGAAGGATGTGCGGTTCTTGATCTGGGCAGTGGATCGGGCAGAGATTGCTACGTCCTCAGTAAACTGGTGGGGGAGAGAGGTCAAGTCATTGGGCTGGATATGACTGATGAGATGGTACTTCACACATTCATTTTAACCTATTTTATGAAAGTTAAACAACAAAAGATCTGAAAAATGTTAAATGATCTTATATGAATAAGTGTTAAGGAAGTGTAACCATTAACCTTTGTGTTTGCTCCAAAATTAGATAGTTGCCTCGCAAAAATATGTCCAGTACCATCAGGAGAAGTTTGGATACTCAAAACCAAACACTGTGTTTGTGAAAGGATACATGGAGAAGCTCAGTGATGCAGGGATACAGAACAGCTCTTTGGATGTAGTTGTGTATGCACATCCTTAGGTCATTTATGGCATTTTCAATATAATATAACCTGCCTGAGCAAAAGTTTTTTTTATTTTTTTTTACAAAAAGGCCAATTATTTTCTCTAGGTCAAATTGTGTTATATGTCTGTGCCCAGATAAGAGGACTGTAATAAGTGAAGCTTACAAAGTTCTGAAGGTGAGATATTTCCATCACATACCTACTGATAATTCCCCCTCACTATTGTATTTATGCAAGAAAAAGTTTTACAAAATTATGTACTTTGCAAACACTGTTTCATATGTGAATGATCTCACAGGAGGGTGGAGAGTTGTACTATAGTGACATGTATGCAAGCAAAGTAGTTCCAGACTCTTTCAAGGAAGATCCAGTTCTGTGGGGTAAACATTTTTTCATTTAATGCATTTTAGACATTTAGACCATGCTACACTACATTCATTTATGGGAAAGATTAGACAAAAAAAAAAAAAATTATGCCAAAATTTGTTCTCGCTGGGTTCACACCAGTCTTATTTTAGTATAATTGAGATACTATTATATATTTTATTAGCTTTTATTACATTTAGTAAATATAATACTTTTATTAATATTATTAATTAATAATTTTATTTTCCATTTTCATTTTTTTATTATTTTATTTTATTTGTTAGATTGTTTTTAATGTTTCTGTAATTTTCAAAAATATGGTTTTTAGTTATTTTAGTACGTCAAGTTAAACTAAATGAAAATGAGAAACATTTTTTTTTGCAAATAGCTGTAATTTTTTTTTTTTTTTTTAAATGTTTTATTTTATTTCAGTTACCATTAATTTTATTTCAGATGGTTTTAATGTTTTTAGTTCATTATAATAACCCTGGTTCACACAAAGAAAGCAGTGGTTTCCAAACAGAAACGCACCCCTCAATAACATATATAAAATGTGTATCATCAATGCAAAATTGAATTAAGAGTTGGTGGATTTAGGTGAGCGCTTGTTCCTATCAGGTGAGGGAATGGCCGGCACCCTCTACTGGCGGGATCTCATCACTCTGGTGAAGGACATAGGCTTCAGCACACCCCACCTGGTTGCAGGCAGTCACATTGTGATTCACAACCCAGAACTTCAAAGAAAGACTGGTAACTGTTACCCTCTGATTTGTGCATGGTAACAGCATTATTGCTGAACCACATTTGTTTTCATGTGCTTTTCTGTGACTTGGAGGCAAGTAGATGTGTTAAAGTTTAATCAGTGGTGCTTTGACCTACAATATGCCACTATAGGTGATGTTAAATATGCATCTGGAACTTACCGAATCTTTAAACTGCCTCAAAACTCTATCAAGACCAAAGCACTGGTGACCTATAAAGGCACCGTGCCAGACTGTGCTGAATGTTTTGAGTTTGATGCCTCTCATTCCTTTAAGGTAAACTCATTTTTTATTTATTTATTAATTTTAATTATGTTAATATGACTTATTCAGTGGTCAATTCTGTTAATTCTATTCCAGACAAATGTCCCAGTGGAGGTCGGTGCAGAGATGGCTGCCATTCTCCAGAACACCCGTTTCTCTACGGACTTCAGTATTACGATGTTAGACACTCCAGATCCAAACCAGAGCAGTACTCCACAGGTAAATGTGATGTTCTGTGTTCATATCTTATTCATTCTTTCGATATATAAGGTTTTCTTCACTTTAGTTTTTATTTTTCTAGTTTTGCCACCTTAGCCCATTCCTTCTTGCGGATAAACTGGGCTCCTCAGTCAAACAATGCTCGAAGACCGGACACTAAGGTACATGTGGAGAGTCTGGTGGATCATGTGATGTCTAGATCACTTGAGATGATGTGATGGGAAGTGAGAGTATAGGATGTCTTTAGTGCTCAAGTGATCGTTTCTTAAGTTCTCTTTAGACTTGAGGAAGCTATTTGTCCTGTTAATTGTAAAGTAGCCTCAACGATAAACAACAGTAGTAATTATTAAAATATTAATTACAGTGTGCAGAGTTATACACTTTTTATTCAAGAAAAAACTAACCAAGATCTTTGTCAGTGGGATTTAGATTTTGACTTCATTCCAACATAGTTCTGTTTTCTTCTTTTTCTTGTTTTTGTGCTCTAGTTGTTAATTGTTTTAAAAGCAAATTTTACTGGCCTTTCTTTGTCCCTTATAAGATAGTAAACCAACTCAAAGTATTGGCACTTGTTTTCTATTCTGTATTAAACAAGGTGGTGCTGATATTGATATCGATACACAGTCTCTCATTACTCTGTTAAATTAATCTCTCAGCAGCGTAAATGATTTTTGCATTTTTCTAGATGACTTCTTGTTTCGGTTGACTAAGTACCAAGTTCATTTTGTTAATTCCACACATAATGCTACAGAAATGTAGTTGTTCACCATTTTACTTTTATTCTTTTTATGGCCTTGCTGTTGGATATATAAAAATAATCAGTGCTCTGGTGTCACTTCCTTGGTACGTTTACCAAGAAGACAACTGTGTCAGTGAGGAACATTCTTGAGATGACATGCAGTATGAGACATGATATGTAGAATAAAATATGTAAGAGAATATTTTTATTGTGCATCATTTCAAGCTGTAATTTTGCCAAAAAATTGTGAATGTATTTAATCCTGTGTATTTAGTGTGAATAAAATACTACCTTTGAATTTAGCCTTATAGCATACAAAGAAGATGGTTGTTTTATTTAAAAATGTTTAAAATGTAATTTCCACCGTAATTTTATTCAAACTACATAATTTGAAAAGTGTTTGGAAAGTACATTTTAGAAAAAATTGCAAATGACAAAATTTGTTCTTGTGACGGATAGATAATTACTGTTGGACAGTGTTAGTAGATTAAAAAAGTGTATAAAGTAAAGTTTAAGCAAATATATTTGTAGTATCAAAAAGTGCCCAGTAGTTGAAGAAACACATTACATTTAAGCAACATGACATTGATGCTTATTATCAGAAGGGATAGAATTTACTTCACTTTTTGATTTCCCTTATTCCTAAAAATCATGTGATATTTTTAATGGCAGGATGTAGACAGATCAGTCACCTTCCCTGAAGTCTCTTGAGAAAGCTTTGCCAGTAATAGGAATTTCATCATACTTTTTTCCTCATACCTTGTATTACAGAGCCGACTTTAAATATGAAAATTAATTGAGATTTAAGTATGTGTAATCTCAGTATTCTTGTTCTGTGTCATCTCAATTTATTGGTTTATATATCCTTTCAGTTTGTCAGTTGGTTTCAAGAAAAAGGTCTTGATTTAAGTATGTCATTGGACTGTAGGTGGTGCCAAAGTCCTCAGAGTGTTCCCAAAGTAGCTCTGCTCGATATGTTATTGCATTTTTATGGTTTTGCAGCTTGCAGTGCAGAACCAATATGATTAGACAATGATAACGGCACAAAGCAGTCATAATTCAATAATATGAACAGGCAAATTACCTGCACAACAATTCATCCCAAGCAATCAATGAGCATTTTCTGAATCTCATTTATAGTAATTTACTTTGAGACTTAATTTGCTAATAAAAGCCTACAAGAATAAAGGAAAATGGTCATAATGATGCAAATTCTTCCTTTGGATAAGTCTGATCCGTGCATTATAAACCGGGCTGTGTTGTATTAAACATTGCACATGACAAATTGAGTGTGCAAGGGTTTATTTCACTTGGATTCTCAGACATTTATGTCAAAATGCTTATATTGGACTCTCCTGTAAAAAAAATTGAACTCCCGGACTTCTCCTTAGGGCTGTGAGAGAGAGTGCTGTGATATTCTGAGTTGTGCAGAGGAAGCAGGTGTGGTGTAAATGTAAACACAGCACTGAGGAACGGCTCTCATTGTCCTGGTTTCACCTCTGCTAAAGTGCTAGTCTTCTACCGCGTGCCCAGAATGTATCCCATTACTCTCAGCCACTTAATGCTTGACGATATCCAGAGCTAAAAAGCCTCTACTGTCAAGAGACACTGTGAATGGAAGAGTAAGCTTCAGTGAATAAGACCACACACTGATTCCAGTATGAAGCTCATCTTCTGAGCTTGTTCATGTATTGTGTATCAATGACATAAGCCGGCTTATTGTACCAGAGGATAGATAAATAGGAACTGTGCCAAGTTATGTTTTCAAAAGTGAATCTTACATTAATGACCAACTTCCTTTGCAGTTGAAAGACCCTGTGATTTAAAAAAATTGGTGTTTGTGGATGCTGGTCCTAGTCATACTAGTCCTAAATTCACGACTGTTCAAAGAAAAGAAAAAAAAAGAAGAAAAAATACAGTAAAATACATGTTTAAGCAAATGTTTTCTATTTTAATATATTTTATAATGTTTTTTTTTTCCTGTGTATATATATATATATATATATATATATGTGTGTGTGTGTGTGTGTGTGTAAATATTTTCAAGATATATATTGTTTGTGTATGTATTTATATATACATAAAAAATATACACTGTACCCACGTTATGTAAAAAAAAACCCTTTATTTTGGATGTGATTAATTGTAGTTAATTGTTTGACAGCACTAATATATATACATATATACAGTATATGTATTTATGTAGTACTATCTACATGCCAGTTCTTATAAAGGATAAAGGTTAACAAATCTAACTTTTTACATGATTTTAAAAATGTAGAGTCTTTCTGTTCTTGGAAAACAGACTAAAATATTGGTGACTCATTGGCATTGACAATTATTTATTTATTTTCCAATCAAATGCTTGTTAGAATGAGAATGTCCCCTCCTCCTTACACCACCGGCTTTCATTAACAATAGCAAATGAGAAAATTGTCCTCGTCCAGCAGTTCCATATAGACTTTCCTATGCGCTACATTGACCAAGTTAGGGCCACTGTCCTGCAGAGTTTAGCTTCAAACCTAATTATACACACCTGATCCAGCTGATCAAGGCATTTAGAAGTGCTAGAAACTTCCAGGCAGGTGTATTGGAGCTCTGCAGGACAATGGCCCTCCAGGAGCTGAGTTTGACACCCCTGGTCTAGATCTATATTTGAACACCTTCCACCTCATATCAGAGCATTCTTCTAACCCAACATGTCTGAGGCAATACTGGAAGCTACGGGAGCTCAACCGGGTCAGAATGGGAGTGAAGAGGAAAAATAGAACAGTGCCCTTGACCTGCCCTCAGCCCCGCTCCCACAGAGCCCGACCTGCAGGAGATATCTTACCCATGCTGCTTGACTAGCCAACCGAGATCAAAAGCGCTCGCGGCTCCCCTCCCTTCCTGTCCCAGCCAGGAGCTGATTGAAGCGATTCATGACCAGGTCGTGACCCCTGCGTGCCAAGCACGGCTGAGGATAGACAAGCAGCTTTCCTAAGCAGGTTTCAGACATAAACTGAAGCAACCACATCTTTATCAGAGAATTTCACCTTTCCTGGCTATAAATCATGTGGTTTCCTTTTTCATTCACCTGTTTTTCCTTTTTATTTTAAGTTCTATTGTGTGGCAAATGAAATCTCAGTCTTGAAGTCAACATGAAACAGTATTTACGACCCATTTATCTTGAGGAGTCTGATGATGTATAAAATAAGTTACACTTCTCGATGTCCACAATAAATTAATTAACATAAACTGACAATGAGCAATACATATGTTACAGTGTATATTAATCTTTAACACTTATATGTAACACACACACACACATATATATACAGTGCTGAATGGGGTTATTTTAATAATTTCAGCTATTTTTTTGTCTCGTGGACTAAATGTAAACATCTTTTATGTAAAATATCTTACTCAGGACAGTACTAAATAAAAAATAACATGCATTTTGTATGATCTCTCTTATTTTGTTAAAATTACTCACATTTTCACAGATTCTGCAAGGGGTTCACAAACTTTCAAGCAGCACTGTATGTGTGTGTGTAATACTATATATAGTGAAATTAAAATTAAGATTAATAAGTGCTTTAGAAGTGTTTTCCATTATAGTTTATGTAAACTAATGTAGTTGTAATTTTAATAAATGAAACGTAAAATGTTACCCAAACATGACACAAATGTAGAAAGGAATCTATCAGGAATTCACTGCATTTTATTGTATTTTAATTTTAATTTTTGAATTTTGTGCTCTCTTTAAATCCTTTCCACAGAATCTTTCAATTGAATTTGCAGTTTTTTGTAAAGGTAACTTTTTTTTTTTTTTTTTTGAGGGAATATGTGTATGTATGTATAAATGATTTATTTGTTTGCATTTTTAAGTATAATTAAATTGTACAAGTCATTTCAACTCTTTTTTTTAATTTTTTTTTTTTTTTTTTTTACATTTTTGTCTAGCTGGATTGAACTTAAAAAGGAAGTTGAAATTGGTTACATTATTTTGATCAGTTAAAGAAAAGGAACACAAGTTTGTGATGACAATGTTATAAACCCACCGTCTTCCTTGATAAGTCTGTGCAAAATATCATTACAAAGGTTTCACTCTAATAAACACTTTGATGCATTGATTTAGCTTTGATCTTTTTGGATCCTTTGATAAGCAAATATTTCTGTTCCTCACTATCTGCCTTTTGTGTCATTGTTCACTTCACACAGGCCTCTTTTTTTCCTCAAACGTCCTTTCGTATAGTCTGTGAGTATACATATTGATTCTCGTTATACTTCCTAGCATGGGGCAGCTTAGTCCTTGTTCAATGTCGCTTTCTGTTTTAATTAAAAGGTTATTAATACGGTATCAGACGAGGAGATTAGCCCCACGGTTATTGAGGGAGAGCTTTGTGGAATCACGATGTCCATTCTCTTGGGCCCTGTCAAATTTATCAGGTTCAAGGGCAACAATAGGCACTAGAATATCAGCTAACAGATCCATGAAGCTTTTGTCTTGGCCGGCGAGAGATCTAAATTGCCCTGTGTTGTTAAGCTAAAAGCTTATTCAGAAGAATGCTAAAACCCTCGCCTTTGATCTCTCAAGCAAAAAAAAAAAAAAACGATGAAGGAGAAACGGAGGAGAAACAACAATAGTGTTTGGTTTGAAGGATTTCATTATTCCCATTTGATCGCTTGCAGTTTGGTCACTGGCTTGATAGTAGTAGCTCAACACATTCCATTTCATATCAATGCAAGCATCGGTTAATAAGGGAAATCCCAAGTTTGTAAGACAAGCTGGAGGGTGGAAAAACAGGGGTTTTCCTGTTCCCTTTGTGAATTTTATTTGATGGTCAAGGACTCTGCAGACAGAATGTTTTGGTTAAACATGACTGCTTCCAAATACAACCATAACAGTGCTTAAAACACCAAATAAACTTTTATTGTTCCACTGTCTAGACGTTCCGTGATTACAAGATAATTTAATATCCGATTCACACAGGCTCTAGATACTATATTACTGATGTAGTCGTTCATTTTTTACTCTATTAGTAAAGATGAAGAAGTGGATGACAACCTGGGAATGATAAACCAGATTTTTGTTATTAAAGGAGTGTCAAGAAGACCTGACCTCTGTCATGCTGCTCATTATCACAGGGGTCGTACCCGAGGTGAGAGAGCTTTATCGTAAAACTGCACCTTCCAATTAACCCGCAATTCATTCTCTCGCACAGACAGGCTGTTTACTGTCACAAAAACATCCAATCAAGTTCACCGCCTTCACAATATGGTAGGCCTGCCAGCCAATGAGATGTTATTGTTGAGATGCTCATAAATGTGTTGTGCCCTAACTACCTTTGTTTAGTTTTATAGTCTTTGTGCGCTAGTATGATGTGACCATTTGAAGAAGACGACAGTTTTATTATAGACTCTCAATAGGCAGTAATGCTTGTCAAATGTCAGACGACAGAGTCGGTGCTCACTACAGCTTAATATTTTATTTTCAAATTTATATGCATTTATTCTATTGACTATTTGTAGATCTTTTGACACAGACTCGCTCGCACATGACTAGAAATAAGGGTAATTGAGAAGTATTTTTAACTTTCTGATGTCAAAGACTAAGTGAATAATTTTCCATAGTTTTAATTTGAAATTAGGACAATTAAAAGACTGAAGAAGGGAAAATTTGTCATCTGAATTTTGCATGCATTTTACCTATGCCTTTGATTTATTTCACAGTGAGCAGGCTGCAAATGTTATAATGTGAACTGCACCTGATGAAATATTACCCCACTGCCAGAGCGTATGCAGATGGAAAGACCATCAGAAAAACGGACAAAAGCCAAGGCCAGCTGATTGCAAATTACAGTGTACAGTAGGACAGATCTCATGAGTCAATGTGGTATTAATATTACTGTACAAAAAAATTCTTTATTTCATGATATTGACTTTCCATGCGCACCTGGTGGTTGGGGACCAAATTCATCATCCTCTAGAGTTACATGCAAGCGTTACTGTGTCAGTTTGAGGGTAGAGCACTCAAAGATTTATATTTCAGCACTTCCTTATATAAACATCTCAAGACTGAGGATACACAGGCTAAGAAAATGACAATTCCCTGTGGATTCTGTTAAGTTTTTTACTCTTTCATGTATAAGACTGGAAGTCTGGTGTGTTTGGGTAGAATTTTAAATGAGTGTTTACAGAAATAATCCAAAAAAAAGTATGAATATGGAGTATGCTGAAGAAGAACTGTTCACTAATGTTATTGTAATTGCTTTCAAATGAGACTTTTCACTGTGTTTGCAGTGAAATGCTTTATACGACTCGTTGTACCAAAAAGAATTAGCATCATTTACATAGATGAGAAATTTAGACAGAAATAGAATTATATCAATTAAGCAATAGAACGTAAAAAAATGTTTAATTTTTAATCATATTCAGTTAGTAATCTAGTGTTTGCTTTAAAGAAAGGCAGCAGATAAAAGATCCAATTCTTTCCTATGGGACTTTCTGTAAAGCTTGTCTGAGTGAGCAACAATAACCAAGGGGGCGGAGTTTAACAAAGGGTCACTTGGTGCACAGCTGAACAAATCCAGCTGCTAGTAAGGTGTTTATTTACTGTTTACTAGTCTATTAGCTCTTTGACTTCTTATTCATTTATAATATTTGAAAAATCTTGTCAGACATGAGGTTAGGCGGTTCTGTGTCATACTGAAAAGCACTTTTTTTTCATAAGGGCCTCATGGGTGAAGCAAACACTCACTCCACTTGTCATGTGTGCTGGGTTTGGCTTGAGTCCAAATGGACATCTAATAGACCCTATTCTAGGCCCTCAGCACTGTGGTCTAGATCCCCAGGGTCTGATTAGTCTCGAGAATAATTCTCGAAAAGGGCACAACGAAGACAAGTTTGATTCTAATTTAGGTTCTAAGCAGCGCAGGAGCGAGTGTGTGGTCTGGAACAGACATGAGCAGTTGATAGCGCTCTAAAGCCCACTTGAGTTCTGCATATCTCGAGCTTTTACTCTAAGTGAAAGTGTTAGTTCAAGTGGCCTTGCTGGAAATAGTATTGCTTTCGTGAGAGGCTGGCTCAGAGGGATATTTGTGTCTTGTGATTGCCTTAAGACAGTGTGAGGAAGGCAAAGGCCAGAGGAAACGTAGCCTGATCATATGAGCATGAAGTTTGTGTTTATGGTGAAACAGTGATGTTCTGTTCACTGAGCGGCCGTGAAACCAGACGGAAAAGTCTGCCCGGGTTCATAGCCTACCTTGAGGCACGGTAACTTATTTTGACTACTGCAGTTGGACATGGAAAATGATCCTTGTCTCGTTTGACATCCAAAACATACACTTGAATAAAAGTGAATGGAATAGAGCCATGTGATATGTCAAATCCTGGCAAAAGATGCTAATATTTCTTTGTTTACAAAAAGTTTACAAAAGTAAATAAATGAGTTTAAGCACAAAAATTGCTTCTTATGAAAAAAAAAATTACTTGACAAAATGACAAAGTTTATTACTACAATGCTGTCCTGGGGTCATTAAGTTGTGTGGGGTTAAAAAGGAGGAAATAAAATTCAAATTTTGCCTAGAAACAGAATTCTGCCATTTCAAAGGTAAATGAAATGCTACTGTTGTAATGCAAATGCTGCTGCTGCTGTTTCTTCTTCTTCTTTTTTAAAATAAATGTCAGTTAATGTTTGAAAGTTTAGAGTAATAAAATATTTTTCCTTTTTTTTTTTAATTTATGCTTGTATATACGTGACAGTACAGACATTTGCATTGATTAAAAGTATTTCTATTTCAAATAAATGTTTTTTAAACTTTCTATTCATCAAAGAATCCTAAAATAATTTTATGGTTTCTACAAAAATATTAAGCTGTATAAATAACTATTTTCAACTTTAATAATAAGAAGAAATATTTCTAGAGCAGCAAATCAGCATAATAGAATGATTTCCGAAGGGTCATGTGACACTGAAGACTGGAGTAATGGCTATAGAAATAAAAAACACTTATTTTAAATTGTAATAATATTTCACAATATTGCTGTTTTTCTGTATTTTTGCTGTAACTTTCAAAATGTAAAAAAAAAAAAAAAAAAAAACTTGAAAAAACTGATCTCAAACTTTTAAATCTAAATGTATATACCACTAGGCAATGCCACAATGAAACAGTGATGTTAAATTGTTATTATTAACAAGCATATTATATCATTTAGGCACCTCCCACCTGTCTCCTTCTACTTTTAGTTAGTTCCTCCCAAACCCTGACTATTACCAGTTTTTGCTTTTAACTAATCTTCAAAAGTGTAAAAGAGATAATAGAGCTCTAATTTGGTTAAACGCACATCCATGCACACGTGTTAGTGTTAAGCTTAAGGTCACAGAGGAGTGACTGACTTGGGCTTGTCTGACTGGGCCTCTTGAAGCATGGCCTTTGCATTCCAGCGCCCAGACAAGGGCCAGCAGCTCCTATGAGAGAGCGAGAGGGAGGAAGTTTCTGCAGGGAAGGGATTATGCGCAGTTTCCTCCCCCTCCCACTCGCTCTCTCCTGGTGCTCCACAAACCATGCTGGAAAAGCACTAGAAACTTAAACCTGCACCTCAGGTACACGACCCTGCAGACAGGATTATGCTCTCCCCGCATTTGCCGTATCTTTTTCAGCTCTTCACTTTCTAGCCTCTTTTTGTGTGTGTGTGGGTGTGGGTCATGTGGTGAAGGATGGGCCAATCTCATTGGAGAATGGAGTGGGGAAACGTTACAGCTGCACAATGCTGAAGCCGGTTTTCTGCCTGACAGGCACTTAAAGCGATTCCACTCATGGATGAGGTAGGGGGTGCCGGGTGGGGAGGGGGGTAATAGATCGTTCGCAGGAAGGGGGAAGATCGTTTCACTTCTTTAGCTCCAAGTTTCTGCGTGGTCTAGACAGCAGTTATTTCAAAACTTTAAATGGAATAGACTGTGATAAAGGAGGATGCTTTACTTTCTTTATGATACTCAGAGGCTAAAAGCATGGTAAGTGTGTTCTGCCTTCTTTGTCTACACAATTTTGACATTTAGAGAGAGTAAAGTGCATTTGTGCCATTATGTGCACGTGCGCACATGGGAATGGACATGGACTTCTAAATATTTCCAATTTTCCCCTTAATAATAGTTTTTTTTTTTTTTTTTTCTCTGTGCTCTTGTATTGACTTTTCAAACAAGCTCTGTGTGCCTTATCAGCTGAAACTGAGAATTGAGGCAAAAAGCCAAGCTTTGTGCTTGAATTCCAGACAAGTTCATGGCCTAGTCTGGATTTTCAGTCATGGAATCAAGTGAAAACGAGGCTGAATTTACATTCGGCAGTTCCTGGTTCTGTATTGTTATTTCTTTTTTTTTTTTTTTTGTGTATACAGCTTCTATCAGTGTTTCAAATGTATAAAATCTCTTAATAAAAGAGATAATATGTTATAATACTATTTATATGATGTATTTAATATTTATATAATTCTAAAATATGTATATGAATATTGTGTATTATTATTATTATTATTAAATAGTTCAATAGTATTATATTTCTTTTATAGATATGCTAAATAATATCTGTTTTTTATAAGTGTATTAAGTATGCTTTTAGCTGTACATATGTCTAGTCCAGTTTCTCTTTGGCGAGAGCAAACACTAACCAGCAGGCTCCGTCACTTTCAAGGACTTTCTCGGAATAGCTTTCAATATTTACCTGTGTGTGCTGTTCATCGCTGCATGAGTCCTGTATGCTATTTATTTGTGTAGTCTGCTTAGTCATCCGGTTTTATGTGAATTAGAAAAAACAAAACTTAAAGGCAAAATCATTTATATTTGTTGTGCTTTCGATAATTCTTCAATACATCCAGTGCTTCAGTCAAACCAGTTTTGAAGTTATTAACCATTAAACAGATATATTACATTACGCCAATGATGATTGACATTCCTGTGGGTGTGGAAAAGCTGTTTTCCTATTCAGGCTTTTGGTGAGTTCACTAAACCACCCTGCTGGGAATGCTGTTTGAAGACCTACATTCATCGAATCGGCAAGATGGCCCAATTAGCCAAGTTAAGATTCTTGGTCTGAGGTACCATGCATGGGAATAGCAGGTCAAGTCTAGATCAAGAAAACTGTAATTGGAGTTCACCGAGGATTAAGACAGATTAGATCCATCGTGTTCAAATTCCTCTGGTGAATGTGGAATTTCTTGAATCATGCTCACACGTTATGCTGTTGAATGTATTTGTAGGTATTCCAACAGCCTTCTGGGAGCCATTTAATGAGGAAAAAATTAATCACGCTAAATGTTTGGGAAATAAGTGTGATTTGTTATAGTTTATAGCTTATTTTTGTAGGCATTTCAGCATTTCAGTAACTTAGTATTCAGGGACTTTTAATTTGAATGCAAGAGTAGAGCTGTATTTGGCAGGTGAGAGAGCATTGTTTGAAGGCCGTCTACTTTGCTGTAGTGACTTTGACCGTCCACCACCAAAATGTCCCTCTTGTGACATTTTCACCTGAGATTGGAGGATTTCACACAAAGAAAGCCTTCACAATTGACTAATATTACATGTAAAACATGGAAATGACGACTTCTGCAATTCTAACGTTTTTAGAATGTTTAATAGAATTATGCTATTCAAATTTATATTATATTATAGAAGTATAATTTATATTGGATTATTATACAGTATCAATATGTTTGAGCTCATAACCCCACCCTTATCACTAACCACTGCATAACAAATTACATTTAAGCTGTATACAATATTTTGACATAAAGAATAATTTGTCAATTATTTTATTTTTTAAAATAAGTTAATATAAGACAATAAGTCCATTTTATGCAGTGTATTCTACGTCTTTTAAAACCATGTTATAGTTTTGTGTGAAGAAAAGAGCAAAATTTAAATTGTTTTGCACTTCATATCATCCTCTCTGAATTGGCTTTCAAATCTCATTAAAAAAAAATACATTCAAACTTGGTGCGTTGCACTTGGTTTAAAGGTAATTGGCCTGTTACAACACTGACGTCAAACCTGGATCAAGGAGGTGGCATATTTTGGATTGTGATTGAGATTTGGGACCTGCAGCAGGGATCTGAATATAATGCATAGAAGTTGTAAGGACTACATTTATGGTGTTTTTGTATTGTATTGTATTGTATACAACTGACAGTGGAAATCAGTGTCAGACATATTATCTTTGGTTATTGCTGAGTAAATGCAGGGATGATATATAATACATATTTATAATTGAAAAATTATCGATCTGTTATTTGCTTTGTAGGTTAATTTGTAATATAAGGAAATCCTGATGCCTGCTTGGAAAAAATAAACTTTGCTTGGAAAATTTTAAATCAGTAATAAATACAATAAAATGATTATTAAATGCCATAGAAAAGGTGGTTTAAATATTTATTTGAAATTACTGCTTAAATGGTTAAACATCAAAATCAATTCCTGGCATGTTCATTTATTTTTCATATATCTTTCTGGCTGATATCCCAGTCAAAGTGAAACATGACTTTTTACTTGGAATTGTCTGAACATGCTTCTGCGTATGTATCACCTCCTTTACAAGTAAGCTGTACAAACACCTGTGACGAATACAAAGGAAGCATAAAATTTCCAAAATATATTTTTTTTCCAAAATCACAGGACACTTGTTTGGGGAAATGACGAGACAAAAGAAGCAGTATGTGTGTAGAATGGCTCACTGATATCCACAGGAAATGTCTTGTGTTGTGCTGCAGAGACAGCAAGAGAGTTTGTACTCGGGTTCAGCAAACAGCAAGTAATGTCAGACTTGTCACCATTAGAGTCTGTTTTGCAGTGAAGAAAAACAACAACAAAAAAAAAACTGTTTTTCTTTTTTTTTTTTTAAATAAATGGTTTAAGGTGATTTGATACGCGATATTCTGCCAGCCAAAACAACCATTTATTTCTGCAATACTGCCATGAAAAATAAATTCTTGTAAATATGACATCTACAGAACCATGGATGTTTTCATCAATTAAAGCAGATAAAAGGAGTAAATCAATGTGTGCCATTCCATATAATGTATATGAAAGTAATACAGAATCTAATCTACTTCATTTGTTTGATAGCCAAGAATGTAGCTTATTTGAACTGAATTTAGATCTTGGACCTAAAATGAAGACTTGAAATTTTTCGAATCTTAGCTTCCCAGAAACAGTTTATAGTATCAGTGTTTGTCATTTTTTATCATTTTTGAGGGAGATCATGTGATATTATTATGCAGCCACACAGCCTCTTTTGTATTTTGAAGTGGCGCCCAAGGGTTAAAAGTCTCAGATTTGAAATAGGAGGTACACGTCATGTCAACTATAGTACTCTCCCAAGCTACGTACTTCCAAAAGTACTTGGAGAAAAAAAAAAAAAAAAGGGTAGTGAGAACAGCTAGGGTTTCAGTGAAATAAGCCTCCTCCAGGCAGGAGCTCATTCTCCACTGTAATCCTTGAATAGATCTTCCAAATGACAAAGCCCTGATGTCATGCTCTCCTTCTGTGTGTGTCGAGCTGGCAGACATACCCTCGATTCACAGCACGATCTGTCCGCAAGTCCAAAAACACTGAAGAGTGAGGACATCCATGTCCACAAAGAGATGACTTAATCACGAGAAGAGCGCTGTATGAATAACAGATGTACAGAACCACAAAGCAGGATTGAGCAGAAGAAGAGCCCTTCATTCAGATGCACGATAGAGATGATAACATGAGTTATTAAGAGGGAGATTATGAGATTTGACATCCTGTGAAATGGAGATTTATAGGATTTAAACAAGACATGTCAAAGATTTTTATAGAATCTATTATATATATATATTTAAATTATTAAATTAAATACAGAATATTCATTGATTAAAAAAAAAAACACTATATAGAAGTCTTCTAGGGCCTGAGCACTATGTAAAATTGATTTTCTTTGAAGCAATTTTCACTCAGAAATTGCTAGTAAATTTCACAAATAATTACAAAGAATTGTCAAGTAATACAGTGGATTAAACATATAATTTTGAAATAGTATTTTAGTATAGTATTTTCATTTAGTATATTTATAGTATTTTTGAAATAGTATTTTTTAAAACATACTCCAAAATTTTTTGTTTTATTTACAACTAATGCACACATTAAGTAGTATAAAGATTGGTGTTATTTTATAAACTTGTAGTTTTTTTTAAAATTTTTTTTTTAATGATTAAATAAATGTGTATACATGAATACACGTTAATATATAACCTTAATATAATGGAAAATGTATGGAAATGTAATAGAAATGCAGTCTCACGTATAAATGTTGTGCTTTAAGATTTTATTTCAGTTACTGTTGCTTCTTGTCACAAAACATTTAGTGAAACATCACTGATGCAGATGTCCCGTATAAAGAACAGTTGAAGCAGGTTGATTTGGTCCAATCACCACCCGTCGTCCCATCCTGACCCTTCCTCGCCCTCTAATAATTGGACAGCAAACCTCTATGACATCACAGAGGGAAGTCGTGCACACGGCTGCTGTCAAGTGTGATGGCCGAGGCTGATGGGGGGAATTAGGGATGTCTGTTAGAATAGACGGGGCATCGGAGGGCATGGGAAAGTGTGGCGGGGTCACTGGACACGTGTGTTGAACCCAAAGAATAGTCAATCAACCGGCCAGCCCTTCAAGATGCATCCTGCTCCTGTCCAGAAGGTCCAAACTGTGACTGGCTTGAGAACAGCTTTAAAAATGCGGATCTGTTTGTGGATCCCAAACTCCATTTTATTTTATTGCTAGCTAATAAAGAGTGTTGCCTTTTTATGTGAGAAACTTCAGATGTAACTGTTATACATAACAAAACATGAAATGTTATATGGGTATTTCTCAAATCCACATTATTTACATTGAGCTATTAATCTAAATATACAATTTCCACTAGTGTTTTGTAAAGAAGAAGTTCCTAGGTGGTTGGACTGCAGTAAACGTTGAACGTTCAATAATGATGACATATGCTCCTTTTGGACCGTTTTGGCACCAAAGGAACAGAAGGGATGAGGCCGTTTTAAAACCAAGGTTGCTTTGCTTGACTTCCCCTCCTGGAGCGATCTCCCCCTCACAGGACTGCTATTTTATTAACAATTCATATGGAAATGAGGGGCAAGGAAGGACCAGATTCTCACATAAACTTGATGTGGCCATGAATGTGTCTCTGTGTTTGCCATGACCCTGCTGTGGCATAAGACACTGCCTGCTAGGGCCTGAGGGGCAGACACAAAGAAAGAAATGAAAAGCAAGCACATTCCTGCACGGCACACAAAGGCAGCAGGAGAAAGGGAGAGAGAGAGAGGGAGAAAAGACAGAATCAACCCCATCTCTCTCCCTCTCGCTTTTTTTTTCTCGCAGTGTGAAACCAGCTTTTTCTCCAAGTCACCCTGCCTTTGGGTCATTCGTCCTCTGCTCAAACTCTCTCTCCACTGTTTTATTCTCATCTAAGATCAATAATCATATATTAGGGTTCAGATGTCTACATTGAAAATCTGGGATTTAAAAATAAGCAGTTTCAGAATTTAAAAAACAATATGATATGTCAAATGAAAAAGAAACATTTTTAAAATGTAAAAATAACTAATTAAATAAGCAAATTTGTGAAAAAAAAATCAACCATGTGAAATATACTTAAATCATAAATCAGGTCTTTAATTTGGTTTTACACTAACGAGCAAATCCAATGCAAACAAAAATGATTTTTTTTTTTTTGTCTTGCTTTAGGTCATTTTTTACTCAATTTATCCTGATATAAATATCCCAATATGAAACTACATTATTTGTAATGAAACATTTAATTTAACTGTATTAAATTAAAAAGTAATACAGAGTAGGAACATTTTTTTTTCTAATGATCTCAGACTTTTTGATCACACTGTCAAAATAACCAAACCTTTTTGATCACACTGTGTCAAAATAACCAAAATTATTCTTATGGAACTACAGTAAATATGTTTAAAAATGTAAAAAAACAAACAAAAAAAAAAACAAAAAAAAAACATTTTTATGTTTGCTTTATTACAGAATATTGTATATTTGTGCATCTGAACTTTATATATTTTGTATTTGTTTTACATGTTTATATTTCTATAAATTACACAAAAAGGTATAGTATATAAAACGTATATATAAAATATAAAAATGTGTACATATAAAACAAAATTTGCATACATATTTTTACACTCTAAAAACTAGAATAGAAACTAAAATAGAAACTCTAAAAACTAGAATTGTTAATATGTGCATCTGTACTTTACATATTTTGTATTTTTATATATATTTTTCTATGAATTGTACAAATTTATACTGTATAAAATGAATCTATAATATACAAATATGTGAAAGTCTAAAATTTGTATCCATATTTTTATTTAAAATGAATAAAACTATTTATATTTAAAAATACTAAAAAACATTTCTTTAAAAAATTTTCACACACACACACACACACACACACACACATACAGTAACTGTCACACTGACACTTCTGTGGCTGTTTCTTCAACATCTGTACAGTGAAGTGTGCTTCTGTCTTTGAATGCTGGGATTGATGCTAAAGCTCCGTTAACCTGTTTAAAAAGCAATAAGGTGTGTGTGTGTGTGTGTGTGTATGTGTGTGTTTGTGTTTGCTCAGGGTGCTTGTTGCAGCACTGTCATTCATGAGCCGGACTCCTGCCTTTGGGGGGTGCAGGGGCGGTGGTGACCGCCGTCATCTTTTGTGTATTGACTCGTTTGTGTCACTCTTCACAACAAGCTGCATCTTGTCATGTAAATAGAGGGTATTTAACAGTTCTCAGGCAATTAAACAGATAATGGTGTTTTGTTAGCTTGTGTAATGCAGAGGGGATCTTTTTGTGTTGTGTATATTGAGGGGGATCTGTTGGAGTTCTTGTTTGTTTTAAGAGCGACAGGGTAATTGAGGTACAATCCACAAAAATGAATGTATTGGGCCAGATTTAGTTTGGTAACTTCTATAAAAACCTACATGTGGAAGTAGGAAAAAAGACAGTTTAATGTGAAATGGACAGAGCGATTGAGACTCAGCTCTATTAAAATGCCTTACGAAGACGGAAAAGCAGTGGGATTATTGGCAGATAGACAAGGTTATCGTTTGTTAGCGGTGACCAGAACGCGAATGGGCTGGAGACAATGTCATGCGGGGTCAAGCTTTCTACCTAATCTACTGATGTGACTATAAATAATGCATAGTGTGAGCTCAACAGAAAATCACAGCTGGTCTTGGCTTCATTGTCTATTGTGAGTCACACGTTCGAGCGAGCCAAAAGAACATATTGAATGGCTGTCTCAAAGTCAAAACACTAAGATGTACATCACAAATGACACTTTCGGACACGGCCATTTAACGCATACCGCAAGTGATAAAATTGCATTATGGTGAAAGTCATTGGCTGGGTCACGTTGACTGCTGGAGACTGTTTTCTGTGAGTTTGTTCCATTGGCAATGCAGTTTCTCTCTTTAAATTATTATTATTTTTATTTAAAGATACGTTTCTTTCTTTAAATTACATTTGATATTTGATTATAAATCACTATTTTAGATGAATTAAATGCTGTTAAAATGATTTTGAAAGGCACAGTATCTAAGTGTCTCTTTCTCTCTCTGTTTATATATTTTTTTATAGAAATAATATAATTTCTTTCTAAATGAGTCTACAAATTTACACCGTAAAAACAAGCACCACAATTTGGCTTCATAACACCATTTTGTTCTATGGTTGAAATTTGCATTAAAGTTGTGTAAATTATATATGAAAAAAAGAGAAAATGATTGAGTGAAAATCATATATTCCAAAGCTCCATAATTAAAACAAATGCTTTGCCTTCTAAGCAGCTGTTCAAAATGCAAAGTCTGGAAATCATTTTCCAATTACTTTTTAATGTTTGTTCATTTAAGGCCTATATTTTTATGACAATAGGCAGTAAATGGAATCAGACAGTGGGTAATTTTTCCAGACTCAACTCAGACCTTGAGCCTCCATTTTCTGTGACCTCACCACCAGCTACCGACATGGTGTGTGTGGTACACTGCGTGGGGGTCCGACCAATCAAATTTCACCAAAAAATCCTCTCTTCAGCACCCTTAAACACCCAGTTTGGTGCATTCTCAATCTTTCACCGAAACTTAATTGAGCAGACAAAGAACAAATGTTCACAGTGGCTGATAAAATACAAAACTATTCCTTTTTATGAAACTGCATTGACCATAAATTGCACAAATTACATTGTAATTTATGTAAATAAATATATGGGATCAGAAAAACAGTTGCACAAGAATATCCTTGCTAGCATTTCTTTGAAATGCTTTTTTTTCTTCTTCTTCTTTTTACATTGCACAATTTCATTAATCTTTTATATAACATTTTAAAATATTATGTATTAGAATATATTTCAGTAAATACTTTTTACCATCTTCCATATGGGATATTTTTGAAGTTACTATTTAAAAATAAATAATTATATTTTTTACTATTTAATAATCATTTTTTTCAAATATTTTTAAACACTAGATAATACTGAGCATGTACAACTGATTATAGCCAGAAAATTTTAATATTACTTAAATACAGTCTAATAATAGTGTCTAATATGATTTTAAATAATATTGCACCATAATAATATATAATATAATTTTCATTCAGTTTTAATGTTTGCCATATTCTTTTTCTTAGAATATGTCATTATATTCTACATTTGTGCTGTCATATATTCTTAGAAAAATATGATTCATTTTTTTGTGCTATTTAGTATACTTTTGGTATTTATATCATTTATATGATATTATATTGATGCATTTATATATCATACTTCTATGTAATTTTCATATATAGTGAAAATTCTATATCTAAATAATTTTAACATAAATTAAAGAATGACATTTAGCATCACTAAAGTTATTTTAAGTGTTTTATTTGTTGTCTTTTTCCGTCTCTGAACAGAAACAGCCTAAAATCCTAATGAAAACAATGTATTTAAGAACACATTGTATTCATTAGTATTTAAGAATTCTAATACTAATTCAGTGATGTTTGACAAAATTCAGTACTCAAAAAATTTAATCACAATATGTACACAGTGAAAGCCCAATAATCCCACAATAATTGCAACACGTCCAAGTGTCGAGAGGCACAGATAAGTTCAAAGACTCACATCTTTAATGCCAGCATACACAACATAAATGTTTCAGGTAGATACATTAAACACCAGAAAAAAATATTAGGATTTTTTTTATTTTTATTTAATCTTTTACATCAGCTTATTTAAAAATTCAGTTATACTAAATGCAATATATGAGAACATAATTATACTCACCTTATGAGACATCAGTATGTCATTTAATATTTGTTTTTGTTTTTTTCTTTTCGAAAAGAAACTCTTCCATTTGCCATCTATGCATGTTTTAAGATGGAATGGAAACAAAAGCAGCGCATTTGCCAATTTTTTGTTTAAATAGTCTAAAAAGTCCCTCTGTGGTTGGTGGTCATCCCAGTTGAAATTGAAAAAGCAAACAGTTGTCTAGCAGCATGCAAAATCCACGGGTAACACAAAGCTGAAATCACTTCAGGATCATTAACAGATAAAAAAAAAAAAAAGAGACATTGATAAGAAGTATCACAACATACTTATCTAAACGTCCCAGATAATCAAAACAGAGAAGCGTAGAAGAGGAAGAGAAAGCAGAAAGAGCAGAAAGAGGAAAAGAGAAAGAGAGAGAGAAATGGAGAAAGAGAGAGAGAGGGAGGGTTCGAGAGCGGCTAAGTACGAGAGAGAAAAACGAGAGAGTTGGCCCACAACGCGAGCTTGATTAGAAAAAATGCTTACTAAGCTATCCGTTTCACACATGCACAGACAGAGGGTTCGATATTCAGCCGATCGATGAGGGAAAAGGCACAAAGGCAAAATCGGACGGAGCTCCTTTTCAAATTCACATCTCCGATGTGCCCCCATGCAGTCTGTGCTGGTGCGACGCACGGGGAGCAAGGGTTACCTCAAGGCTGATCCGTGGACCACGCAAACAAGTCTAGACCAGTGACCTGCTCAATCGCTCCCTTTGAGGGCCAGGCAAGTTCGGTCAGGAAGAAGAAAGCGAGGCGTGCCCTCTTTTCATTGAGGGAGCAAGGAGGTAAGGAGGGCAAAGAGAGTAGGCATCTGCTTCCATGGTTACTAGCCAAGTATGAGGATCCTGCTATTCAAAAGGCTCTGTTCTCATGCTCTCAGCCAGCCAATGTCACACGTTCTGAGGGAAGGCAGCACAGGAGGAGACCCTCGGCTTCTTTTAACGCTCTAATGATACGTGCACGGGCTGCTCACCAGAGAAAGGCGAAATGATGGAGGATAGAAGGGCGACTCTATGTCACATGACTGCGTAACATAGCTGTTATTATTTATTAATTTTTTTTTAGGTGTTATTTAGGCTGTTGCTTTGATGGGTCCAATTTCATTCCAAAAAGAGCCAAACTAAAATCTTTAAGATGAGTGTGAAGGTCAAATGTTGTTGGATACGTTGCAGATGTTGTATTATTGTGTTCCGTTGGATACTTAGTTACATTCTCGTTGGCTCTTTTCTCTTGTTGGATGTATTATGTGCTATTTTAATTAGTCAGAAAAATAATATTAGAAGAGCCTGATGATGGTGAATCGTTTTAAATAAGCACAGAGACTATAAAAAACATGCTTACATCTTAAATTCACTATTCTTCGTCTTGTCAGAACGCCACGGGTTTCTTTCTAATGAGAGACGGACAAAAAGAAAAAAAGGTCATTAGGTATTCCAACATTTTAGTAATGCATTTTATTATTTTGGATCAAAATATTTGTATTTCTGGAGATATGGTGAAATCTGTTTTGGAATGCTGGAACTGTCCCAGCAGCTGACACTTGCTCCACCAGACGCACTCTAAAAAATAGACAGATGGCTGGGACAGAGGAAAGGGGCAGAGCAAAGGGAGATTTACTGAGGGATCGTGGGAAAGTCTTGAGCTCAGTTCACCTGCTTAGAGGGAGGCAAGAGCGAGAATATATTTTCTAACCAGTGACCCATGATTAAAGGGAAGGCTAAAACTATAATTCCAAGCACTCAACTTATTTTAAATCTGTGAATTTATGATAAACATTTTTTTATGATATAGAACTGTTATTTAATGACAGACTATTTTTAATTTCACAGAGATTTAATTGAAATATTTTTGACACTAAAAATAGCTACAAAATTATGAAGGAAAAATAATTTGATGCTACCAGTATAAGATGCAATTTGACTCTTTATTTTGGATTTGGTTATGAGGTTGCATAGATGATATTTATTCATTTGTGGCTCTGGCAAGTAAAGAGTTTATTAAATATGATAAATTTCATCTAGACAGGCAGCTTTTATCTATTTTTTGCTGTCTGTTTTTCTGTGACAAACCTTTTGACTAAAACATAAGCTGCAGCCACAGAAGAGCCACGTTTAAAAGACACTGTTTTCATTTGTATGAAAAATGCCAGGCTATTTAATGTAATTTCAGTGCACTTGGGATCAAACAAATGAGTTCCCTAACGTTAAACAGGAAAAGGGGGGATCAATCGCTCCAGGCTCTTGCCCTACCAGTGTAGAGAAAGTGAGAAGACTTTGGGGGAAGTTAGGAAGTGCTACTGGTGTCTTATCCTCTTTATGTCTATTGTTCTTAACAAAGGCCAGTCACAATAACCCCTGGGGTGGATGGCACTCCACTGAATAGCCACTTTGGTGGGATTTAACGGGTTAACCCTACACAAAAGGGGTTGAGGCCATGTAACACAGCAGGGGTAGAACATCGGAAACACCAGGAATCTACATGCTCCACTTCCCTAACAGTTGGCCTTAATTTAACACTGGCTTTTGCATATTTTCCATACATTTTGAGTTCTTTTTCCCCCGCATTATCTGCAAGTTTGCTTCTGTGAGCGATGCAGAAATACCAACGACTTGTTTAGTTATACAACCCCCAACCCCCTGCCCTCGAGTAGTGTACTTGACCTGGAAAATTATTTAGATAAGGTTTGCTTATCTGCTGCACTCTGATTAGGTTTTGGCAAATATTTATTATTGTAGTTTTGCTCTTTGTTCTACTGGCTCTGATTTTGATTGCAAGTTTCTTTGGTTTGCTTTTCATAAAACTGGATCATAACCATTTATTCCCTGTTTCCCTGGAGTGATTTCAGTTTTGGAGTCTGCTCCGGGGGGAATAGAGGGAGAGAATGAAGCTTAAGCCTGACCTGAGACTGATTTCGTTTCAGAGGTTTTGTTGCTGTAGAAATTAGTTTGTTAGAAACTAATTTAATCACACTTCTGAGAACCATTAAAACATGATGAAAATTATGAACCATACATATGAAACTATAATGCAAATGTGAATTAAGTTACTAATCATTATGTAAGCAAATGCAATTTCGTTTTAGCAAGGCATGTATGTATGTATCAAACTCCACACTGAAGTTCAGCTAATGCCTGAGAAGCAGCGTAGAAGATAAATATTTAGATCCATGTTTCCCATATATTTCATGATCTCAGTGCACTGTAATTTCGGAATCTTGTTTGTTTGTAACAAGCATTGATCACATTAGATCATATGAAGAAAATGTACTCCCTTCTCAACGTGTTACCGTAATTATGAATATTATAGTAGCACTGAGTGGTATCACACAATCGAATTGTGCAGCAGTGAAATCTGAGTCTCAGTTTCATGCGGCTCCTTGTTTTGATTTCGCCCCTGAGGAATCGTTCCCCTCGTTTGACCCCAGCTTTCATTATGAAGCATTTCTAATCTGTTTCCATTAGCCGTAGTGTTGAGGGATGCCACTTTGCATTGCCTTTGCCTGCCACAGAGACTGTAGTGTGCACAGATTCTTACATGCTAAGCAATGCAACTGTGTGTATTAACAAAGCCATGAAACATTCAGTTTGCTCATAAATAGGAACTAGTTGGATACAAAAATATTATGTATCATGCAATTTACAGTATAATGTAATCCTTTCAAAAATAAAGGTCAATTCACAAAGCACAAAATATAATATGCATTTAATTTTTTTATTTCTACATTTGTGAAAGACAAAATAATATTTCTATAAAATAATAGCATGGTATATATATATTTTTTCTCTTTCACAAATCTGCAACTCAAATGAACACAAAAGAAAACTCAATTTTCTGTATATATATATATATATATATATATATATATATATATATATATGTATATGTGTGTGTGTGTGTGTGTGTGTGTGTGTGTGTGTATATATATATATATATATATATATATATATATATATTTATAATCAGTAATTTAGCACACTTTTATCTAAATGAGGAACATCTCAAATCATTTACCATAAATGCAAACAATATTTGCAGAACATAATACAAAGCGTATACTAGAGCAGAAGTGAATGCAAAAGTAAACTTTTTTTTTTTTAAATGATCAGTTTTTATAGGAAGTTTTTTTTTTAAATTTATTTATGATTGTGATTTAGTTAACCAATACGTTTTTGTCTTTGCAAACTGAAGTGTAAAAATACAACAATATACATAAAAATTAATTGTTTTAAATTTTAGCATACTATATTATGGTAATAATTTAGTAGCAAAAATAACAATAAAATAGAAGAAAGGAACAAATCAACAAAACATTTTAAAGAGGTTAGTTATATATAAACAGAATTTATAGTGAACAGTTATTCAATATTGAGTGAAAAGCATTAGATTGGTCACTATTTTTTACATTTTCTGAAGTGGATTTAATTCTGTTTTATTTCCCAAACATTGTCATAAAAGCAGCTGTTTGTCGATCTAGCCAATGCATGGCTGGTCAGATCTTATTTTTCATTTATTTTTAAGAACCCATTCTCATGACCTTCTGAATGGCATGTAAGTACTAATGCCACAAGACATTTTAGTCTCACCCTTTGTGGTAAATGTTTTCAGAGATCTGAGAATTAAGGTGCATACTTCAGTCTAAAAATATGAGTCCAAAATATGAGCCTGAGTTTCCTGAATGCATTTACAGCTTCCATTGATGTCCTGAACTCGAGTTTTCTGTGGTTTTGAAAATGGGGTTCACCATTTTATTTCTGTCCTCATTTTAGCTCGCCAGTGCTGTTATGATGGTGCCACCAGCACGTTTGGTAATGTGGTCATTATTCTTTATTGGAGTCTCGCACTAAGGTGCTCTTTAGTGAGAGCAGCCTGCGGCAATAACAGCAGTGCTGTTCAGAATCTGAATGAATGGATATTTTCATCTGCTGTGATCTTGAATGGATCTAGAGGCCAAGGGATAATGGTGTTCATGAGTCATTCGACTTTTTAGAAACTTACTAAGCACGCAGGTTGCATTGCATTAAAAAATGAAGGTTCTTAAGTGGTTCAGCAGGACCTTAGGTTCAAAAAAACTACTTATCAAGAACCATTTTTCAGTTCTACTTCATGATATGGTTCATGCAAATCACATGTCCTTAATGAATGTTTTTAATGAATTTCCAAAATTGTAAATATTTATATTCAGCCTGGCATGTTAATCATTTGGCATTCTGTTTGTCTTATGTGGTTTAGTCTAATAATAATAGGCTAATAATACATTTTAATTACATGTTTTGTTGCTTCAGTGGAACTTTTGTAAAAGCTACTAGTTTTTTGATAAACAAGTGTTGTGTTGCTGTAAAATACGATTTGAAATAAATATATATTTATGCAGTGCCGGCCCGTCCAACAGGCGGTTGCCTGGGGCCCCGCCTTAAAAAGGAGGGCCCTGCGGCCGCGAGGTTATCAATTAAATTTCAAAGTGTGTTCGACTTGAAGCCAAGTACTGCACTGACAGATCGGTGTTTGACATTGAAGTACCGTGAGAGCTGCTGTATATACTAATGGACAGCTCTGCATGCTTTCCTATCCTATTGCAGTACTGATGACAAACACCGATCGATCTGCAGCACCCCTTTAAGTGCGTTTAAAAACATTTATTGAAGTTTTTGCTCCAAATTCATTTCATAACATCAGTCGAGTGTTTGAAATAACTTCCTTTTGTGATCTGACGTGGTTTCATATCACATAGCTAATGAGTCAAAATCATTTTATAATATTCTATACAGTGATATGTCGATTAGCATTGCATTATAAATATACATTATGCAAATAAAAATACCCGAGATGGCTTGAAGAACAGAGATACACCATTTAGTCACAATCATATGTTTATTGTCTTCATTCTTCATCAGTTAAAACATCCTATCTGCGTTTTATTCAGCTACTGCAGCGACAGCATATGCCTTTGTCCATATTAGGAATTTCCTCCAACATGATTTTTGTGAGTTTTCATTTTATGATTTTTTCACTTATGGTTTTACTTACGAGGGCGCCCTCTGGCTACCAGTATGAATGAAACAGCTACAGCTACTCAATAGCCTACACCTTATTTTGGGTAAAAATGGGGAAAATAATACTTCTAAGTTTTTCTCCAGTGTAGAGGAGTTTGCTGTGGCTGTTTGTAGATCTGCACAGTTTCGCCAAAAAAATGTGTTGTTTTTATATATCAATAGGACTTCATCCTAAATTATAAAAAACAAAACAAAACAAAAAAAAAACAAAACAAAAAACAAAACAAACAAACAAAAAAAAAACTGTCTTTCTCTTTATTTATTCCTTCCCTTTCTAGCTTGTACTTATTTGAACAATGACTGAGACTTGGTATTACGAGCACTTCCTCTGTCTGTTTGCATCTTTAAGAGTCTGGCTGTTTACATCTTTATCGCCAGTTGTAAGTCGCTTTGGATAAAAGCGTCTGCAAAATGACTAAATGTAAATGTAATAATTCTGATTATAGTTATAACTAAATAAAACATTAAACAAAGTAATAATTATTGATAGTGATTATTATTAATATATTTTACAGAAAACTGCAGCATGACTTGTTAACATGCAGGAGGCCTATATAATTGTTTAGAAAGGTCTAAGGATTTAGGCAATTATAAATAATTATGATTAAAAATCATTAACAGTAATTTCATAAATTTGTCAGGAAATTTATGCATCCATTAGTGTTTTTTATAATTTCTGGCAAATCAAGAAAAAGTTTATCTGAAAACTTTTCTAGTTACAGTTCAGATTTTGTGTGCAGATTTTGTTGGTTCAGATTTTGGAATTGAAATGAAAGAATGATGGAGAGATTAAATTGAAATTGTAGTAGAAATGGAATCCAAATGGTAGGCCTATCTTTATGGACCCAGAAAAAAAAGGATGTTCTGACTGCTATACATAGCCTAATATTTATTGCTGTAGTATTAGTATTTGTTTTATAAATGCAATGATGCCCACAATCACAGACAGACTTGTCATATGTTTAAATTGCTATGACCATTTTTACACTAGTGGGACCTATTTTCATTATCTTGCCTAGGGCCCCACAACGGGTCGGCACTGTATTTATGAATGGAACAACATTAATTTGAACCTTTTGATTCAATTTTTAGCTTTTAATGTTGGATTACAAATATTCTGGTTTGATCAGCTTTGGTTTAGTTTATTTTGGCTGGTCTGTTTGATATTGTTTGATATTGAGTCATCGGTACTGGATCATGTGACATTGTCCAGCTCCCGGAATAAGGATTGCATATAGTAATTTAATAAAATGGAGGGAATTTTCAATTTTACATGCCAGCTGTTGAAACTGAATTGCTGAAACTAGTCTGGCTCAATCTTACGAAATTTCCAGACTTTTGCAACTTCAAGACAACTTGAAATATTTAGAAACAAAGAGTCAGTTTTCTATATTAAGTTTATATCATTTCAAGATGAAGACCAGTAATGCTCACTCCGTGATGAACTGAAAGACCTTAAGCGAGAGAAAGAGAGAGAGAGAGGACCAAAATTTCAGTGCAGATTGCAGTTGGTATCATATTAGTTCATTTGCATTTCACCATCCTCAATGTACTGCGATTCGGCGTCTAATGGATAACATACTATACACACACCTATGGTAAGCAATTAATGCTAAGATTAGTTGATCCGCAGACAAGGAAAGTAATTAACAAAGTAAGTAATTAAACTGAAATAGCATTTGATTTTTTTGAAGGGGATTCTTATGAATGCTTTCACAAGCTTTTTGCTCGCATTGATCCTGAAATAATGCTTTATTTAGCTATATTGAGGCTTATGGTTATTTTTCAAGCCTAGATCATTTGAAATTCATAAAGTATTGATGTTTTTCATAATCATCTAATATTTTGCTTGGCAGTAGTCTTTTATATGGTGAGAAATTATCAATACATATACTTCCATCACATTGGCCTAAACAATTTTGAGATATATATTTATTAAAATAAAGGAAAGCTGGCCAGCTCAGGTTTGAAAACTTGTAATAATTTCTGTACTATGTTGATCAGTCGATGTAAATTAAATACATTTGTTATTTAATAAATTAACTACTCAGCCTTACTAGATAATCTAATGACTGTATGTGTTGTATGTAAACCAGTAGCTTTAGCTGTCAGAATATTTATATATTTACACAAGGTTGTTATAATAGAAGAATAAATGAACATGACAAAAAAAGTTTATCTTTGTGTAATAATTAACACTGAAGTCTTCAAACATGACCATGATCCTTCAAGCGAATTATATTATAAATACGGAAATCTCTTTGTGATGACCAGCTTGCAGGCCAAATGTAACTTTTGCAGACTTCCTACTATTTTGCAGTCATGTATCCGCAGACACTGGGGTGAGTGTGTGTTTACTGCTGCTTCATGTATCTCTCCCCGAATAGGACCCCAGTTTTCCCCTCAATCATCCGGCAACCGCCGCCAACAAATCCTGCTAAAATACTGACGGTGTTTAGTCTGGCACTGTGCGAGGAGATTGATTGGCAGCTGGGTCAAACAAAGTCATTTTCTTGGCGCCTCTCCCAGCAAATCTCTACTTGATTCAAACTAGCGCTATCAGGTCCCTTTCCACAGGGGCTGACAAAAGACCTTTCCCTGCATGCCTCAGCCTCGTAGCCTCAGCTCATCCAATCATCCATCAAAGCAATAATTGCTTAAAATTAACACAAATGGATGGGTGAGTGAAGGGTAGTGAGACAAGAAACACAGGTGTTGGTCTGAATTTTGAAATATTTTAACATTTTTTCAGTGTGTGTGAAAAAACTTTGAAACAATTTTACTTAGAAACCGCAACTAAATTTTACGAATACAAAGAAACAGCAAGTAACACATTGAATTTACAGTGAATTTTTGAAGAAGAAATACTGAAATAGTATTTTCTTGTAAAATGTACTCCAATAAAATCATTACCAACGATCAGTGTTGGGGAGGTTTTGGAAATGTAATAGGTTACAGATTACAAGTTACCCTATTTAAAATGTAACAAGTAGTGTAACTATATATATATATATATATATATATATATATCACCAACATATATATGTATTGGTGGGAATATGTATAATTAATAATTTATATATATATATATTCTAATATATAATTTAATAGTTCTAATTCTGATTCCTCTTAACAATTCCAGTTCTTTTCTATTCTTTACATACTTAAATATTTGTTAAAAATAGCCAAATTATAAGATGATTTAAGAGAATAAATTATGATAAATGTAAAACAATTCTTGCAAAAGGTTTTTTCAGTGATTCATTCCTTTTAATTACTTTTCATATTAATTACTGTAGTTTCTACTACACATTGTGATATAAACAACAGTTGGGAATTATCTTAATTGAAGTCTCATAGTTAGTTATGAGTACAGTACGTGTTCAATTCATGAAAACAAACTGATTCATAAGAGTCATTTGTTCAGGAGTCAAACTACACTGGTGTTTGATTCCCTGCAAAGAAGCGGGCTGAGTTTGGTTTCCGGTATTTTTAGGTTTCCATCCCCTATAAGCATGTCATGGATATCTACCTCCTGTTGCTGTACATCGAGTCTGGGTTAAGATTTGACTATTTATCAAGTAAGAGAGGGATTTGCTCTTTGACATCTCTACATCTGGAAAAGTGCACCGTTTGTCAGTGGTCTTTGCGTGCCACAGGCCACAACTTCCTCCTGGACAACCACAGACAGGTGCATGATGCTGTTAAAATTGCCTATGAATTATTACAGAGAAGGACTTCCCATAACCTATCTCCAATTAGTCTTAAGTTAGAGTGGGTTGGCTCGATGCAGTTGACTAAACTTGTATAGGACCTGATTTTTTGGCCTAATGTATTTTATAATTATTAAGTCATTAGTTGATCTTCACTTTTTGATGAATTATTTACAAGTTGGCAAAAAGGAATATTCAATAAAACAAGTTTGATGAGACAGCTGAAGGCCAAATGCTCATTGCTGGTGAAATACTAACTAGATATTGACCTCCATGGATCATAAGTAACCTCCGTTAATGCAAAGGAGCTTTAATTAAATAATTGAAAGAACAGGCTTTTTCCTGCTTTCAGTGAAAATATTTTCTCCAAACAGGTGGAGAATTAAATCACATTATGGCAAGGGTTCTCTTTGTAAACCTTTTTAGGTAAGGTCTGGAGAGTTGCAGTGAGAAGTGTGGTGGATCTGTCAGAGTTTTCTCCGTGACTTTAATAAGATTCAGACCAGTCTTGTTTTCACTCAGCAAAATGCAGTGCAGTGTGTGAGTCATGAGTCCTGTCATATGTTTGAGTAATTGCTATGAACCGAGTGACTCCTTGACGCATGTAACACTGCTTTGTAGCCAAATGGCACGTGAGGGGCCCCACTCAGCTGCTGCTCGCATTTGCTTGTTTAAGACTAATGGCACTATTGAGTTCACTTCATGTGTGCACAAACAGTTAGTCTGTAGCCAAAAATATCTCCCTTTTTCAGATAAACTGCCACAGCAATCCCTATCTGTCCTTGCTTTCATTAATTTTGTTAATGCTTGGGATAAAACTAATCGATCAGTCTAGGTTTCCATTCTCACATGTCAGATGGTACAAATCCGCTAAGGGATGGAATTTATGATACATGGAAATAGTCTTCATAAATGAATAAGGATTTGTCATATTCTAGGCTAATCTTTATGTTTACAAGGAATGGAACTGGCGAGGTGAAATAAACTTTTATGCAAGTACATTTCGAAAGATTAACTATGAAATTCTGCCATCGTTCCATGTCATTTCAAGTGTAATGTAATTATGTGTGACACAGAAAAAAAGTTGTTTAGCAAAATGTTCACGTTGTTCATTTACGTGTAATAAAAGTAAATGGTGACCAGGGGCTTTCCAGCTCTAAAAATGACAAAAAAGACCATGATGGGTCCATTTTATGGTGCTTTTAGCCATTTTTTGAGCTTGACAAGTTTTCCAAGGCTTCTGAAGCCATAAGCTAGCTTTGAGTGAGGAAAAGGCCACAAATTAATCATTTTCATTCATTTATAATGAATTAAAGGGTTAGTTCACCCAAAAATGAAAATTGTGTTATTAATTACTCCCTCATGTGGTTCCAAACCTTCGTTCATCTTCAGAACACAAATTAAGATATTTCTGATGACTGATTTTTGACTGATGTCACATGGACTATTTTAACGATGACCTTACTATCTTTCTGGGCCTCGAACGTGGTAGTTACATTGCTATCTATGCAGAGTCAGAAAGCTCTTGAATTTCATAAAAAAATATCTATGTTTGTGTTCAAAAATGAACGAAGGTCTTACGGGTTTGGAACGACATGAGGGTGAATAATTAATGACAGAATTTTCATTTTTGAGTGAACTATCCCTTTAAATTGCCATCTATTCATCTATTTCAGTCTTTTTACTTCAAAATTTGACATTTAATTAAATTACTTGCCATTTCTTTGTAATGATTTGTAAAATTTTCGGAGTGAATTCTTTTTTTTTTTTTTTTTGCATTTGGCTTTTTGGCTTTAATGTTTCAAGGTATACTTTTAATCATGCTTCCCCTGCTCTAATGTTTAACACTTCTCACTTCTCACACAAAACTAAAAATAATGTTACTTTTAAAGAACATATTGTCCTTTTTGGAGCTTTACAGGCCCGCCCTGATATATTTCGGTTCCCAAGGAAAAAAAAAAAAAACTCATATGCCGTGGAATGGCTTTAAGATTAGTAAATGATGAAAGACTTTATGTGCTTGAGTGAACTGTCCTTTTAACTGTCAAAACCAAAAGCAAAATTCTACTCTCAATGAAGAATTATCTAAACATCCTTTCTTTTAAAGGGCAAACAGATCTTTTTGCATTCTCTTATATATATATATATATATATATTCATACATACATACATGTTGACTATTAATGATACCTGAGTTTTTCTTTGGCGTGGGGAGCATGAAATTTTATTTTATGGCCAGTATATTCTGACGTCCACATTCTTTATTTGCAAAGCCTCATAGCTTGGTTCCTATTCACCATGCTCCATTTAAATTTACTGGTAATGTGAACCAGTTTATGGGCAAGGTTAAACCTGGAAGCTGACCACAAAATCAAAGAGCCATGTTTGACCTTACATGGCCGTTTTCAGTGGAAGATGTTTTCGGTTCATCATGTTTTGTTATGGAAAACAGTAAAGAGCTCAGATGGTGGTTGTAAATTTCTCATTCCAAGCACAACATTGTCTACCACTGTGAGCCCATACAATGTTGGCTCTACAAAAGCTGTCAGTCAAGCGAGAGGTCAAGAGGTAATGAAACTGATACTGTACTTAGTGAGTCTTTAGACTGTCATTACAACGCTGTTTGATGTTTAGGATTAGTAGCTAACTGTGGTTTAGTTAAGAGTTACTAACCGTAATGCTAAGTTGCAGCTTTGCTTTCAGCTTAGCAAGAGAGATCAACTCTTTTCCTCACTGAACTGAGTTTGACAGCCCAGGGCGTGCCGGTATTTGAATTTCTGGCATCATTTTTAAAAGAGCAAGATTACCTCAGTGACTCATGAGTGGGAAAGGCTGTTGGATTTTGGACTAGGCAAGAGTTCTGTGTTATCAATCAATGAACTTGTCAAAGATTTTAGTGGGGAACATGATCTGTTGAGCTACCTACTTTTTTTTAGTGAAGCCATTTCTGTGAACAAAGTTGAGTTCTTGCATCAAACAAACTCCCCAACCCCAACCATCATAACTGCTTTACATTTATAGGGATGTAGGTTGATTTTATTTTCATCAGTTTGTACAAGTAAGGAATGCACAATAGGTACAATAACATTTATTGATGCTAGTTGTTGTTTTGCTATTATTTCCTTTTGGATATGTAATATGCTGATATTGGAGTTAATTTTTTAATAACAAAAATAACATTGTTAAACATAATCTTTAAAATATTTAAAATCTCTTTCTGTCATAATGTTGTGATGCTTAGCCTTTAAAACTATAGATTTTATTGTAGTGCATTTTATTTATTTATTTATTTTACACCAAACTGGGAAAAATTTAAGTGTCATCTATTTAGCTATTATTGGCCAAACATCAAAATAATTATGTGCTTTTCTGTATTGGGCATTTTAATAAAAGTGCATCCTTGCTGCGATTTTAATAGCAAAGGTTTTTTTTTTTTTTCATCTAGTTAGTTATTTTTGCGCTACAGGAAATAAAACCTGTGAATTCTTGTTTTCAGGTATAGCAAATTTACTTATTCATGTTCTTATATGCATTTTGCATTCGCGTAAAAACCCCCTGAAAGATCTCTTCTCGTAGTGGCACATACCTGCCTACATCACAAAAGAGTAGTTTGTATATCTCTCTGCATTATGTTGCATGTTTGCAGGCCCAAATTAAAGGAAAAATTCGTTTGCAATGCAGATCTTGTGGAGGTCAAACATTGATGTGCCAGATATTAACATAAATCTTTATGTCTCTAAATAGTGTAGGACAATCACTGCAGTGTTTTTCCAAGTCCATGATCAAATGAGCAGCCACTTGTCATTAACCCGTAGATCCGATCTTGTGATAAGTTTGATGGCACAAGCTTGTTTCTATGGGTCTCTGTCTCTGTGGTAGAAAGTCATCCAACATGTAAAGCCAGCCTGCTTTTGCTTTGCTTTTGCACTCTTTTCCTTGCTTGCCAGGCATCGAAGTTGCTCAGACTTGTCTATTGTAATTTATTATCTATTGACGTTTATGTAAACTTCTTCTAAAGGGATGACAGCAACCGAGACTGTGTGCATCCAGGTTGAGGTAGTAGGTTGTATGGTTTAGAATTTTGCCCTGGGAGTTAACTGTACAACCTTCTAGCTTTCCTTGGAGCTCACAAGCCACCGATCAGCATAAACTAAACTAAAAGAAAACTTTGAGACTTTAGTCTACTTTTATAAATATCCAAAGGCAAATGAAGTAATGTGATGTAATGCATTTTTATTTGGAACGAGCATTTGAATTAACTGAGTGTGTCTGAGAGATGGACTTCTATATATCCTTTCACTAGTACTGAATGGAATTAAAGATTCATGCATAACCTTGCCAGTCATCGAGGATTATGTCTGTCAGATGCAAAGCTGCAGTCAATCACTTCAGTCGCAGCTGAAATCGATCATATTTCGACTACAGGGTGAACAGAATTGATTCTTTATTTGTCTACATCTCAGTCCATTCTTCTTGTAATACCACAAGAAAGCAGTTGACCTTCACTCATAATTTCAATGGCAACCCAACAAGTTTCCATGAGGGGAATTTTTCACTCATCTGTTCACCTTTTAGTCATTTCATGAGCCCAACGGATTTTTCTCTGAAGCTTTAATATGAATTTTGCTTAGCTCTGCCGTACCTGACAGACAAGTGATAAAGCTTGCTTTTGCTTCATGTCCAGTAAATAACCATAATGTATACGTGGTGCACTGAGGTGTCATCGATTTGTCTGGAGCTGGTCTTTTCGGTGCTGTCAGAGAGTCTCATGGATCAATGGTGGCTCGCCCTTTGACCCCTAAGAGAAATCAATAGCATTGAGCGCAAGGGGCATGGGTAGCGTCGATAGAGTAGGCTGTCATTTGGTGTGACAAGACATGATAGTTATTAATGTTTGTACACTCTACACTGTTGGCCATTACAGTCAATCTCAACTGAAATATTACTAGACAGATTTCATGGTCATGAAGATATTTTTAGTAGAGCAAAGAAGAAATGCTAAAAAGTCCAGGATTGTGCACTATTTTGATTTGAATTGAGAAAGACTAATTTTAAACTAGAAAAGCAAATTTGTCAAGACAAGCAAGGAATATTGGCTTGTTTGAAAGTTCTGAAAAATGTTTAAAAAGCTTTGATAAATTTACAGATAGATGCACTTATGAATTGGAAGAGAGCCAGTTCTTATATTCTGAATGTTGCACAATTCCGATATAGTGTTTAAAGAGTACATTAATTTAATGTTTTTTTTTTTATAACACTCAACTGCACAAGGACTAACAAGCTTTGTGAGGTTGGAAATGTATTCGCTGCATCCTTAATGTCCAAAAGTGAAAGTGGGGGTCAGCAGTGTCCAGACACTGTGGCAAAGGCTGTAATAGAGTTGATTGATTACAGACACTAGTTTAGGGCCCGCATTGATTTCATTTGGTTTAAAAGTCCCTTGGCCCTGTAGAGTCTCCAACGTCTGCAGTCTGGAGTCCAAGTGGACTTGGACTTGAATTATGTGTTGCTGTAGAAATGGCTGTGTTCCTTGTGGTGCAGTGGAGATTATATACTGACATTCAGAGCGCTGCACTCCTCTGAGGATGCCTGCATAGGCCAGGAGTGTTAATGAAACGCGGAATGAACTGAACCACAGGATATGCTGTTCTGCAAGGCATTATATCATTACACACACCCTCTCTGCCATTCTCAGTGTTTGCGCTATAATGTTAGACGTACTTAATGATGAATTAGTCATTAAGCATAGACTTATTCATAACATGCTATCAGCAGTGGTGTAAATGATAGCTTAATAGTTAATTTCTCAAAGAATATGTCAGCGATTGACCCAGACCAAACGCAGAACAGTTTGTGCGAAAGGTTTATTGCTCTCCTCAATCAATTAAGGTTAGCGTCCCCTGAGCCGGGATGGGGTTGATGACAGGGTCGGCTGTCGGGAAGATATCGAGTTGGCGAGGTCTTTCTTTGGATCTTCATCTCCACTTTTTTTGCCACCGGCCATTTGCCTTGTGCCTGAAGAGAAGCGGTCTTCTCACTCATGTGCTGCAGCCTCCTGCCACTGCGGGACAGGGTGATGGATGTCTCCAATAAGCCAATGACAGCGAACGCCGGGGCGGGAATAACCTGCGCCTTCCAGTCCGCCCCCCGCCCCCCTCCTAAGACCAGTCTGCGTCTGATTCAGCACCCGGCTCTTCTCTTCTTCACCTCCAAATCTGATTTTTTTTCTCTTCTTCAGAGATGGATGGTGGCAGCGATGGCATCTCGTTTGTTCGGAAAGCCAGAGGTAAATTGTGAATGCCGATAATAATCTACTCATTCCCAGGAGCATCACTTCGGTCCGTTCCCCCCTTCGTCCGCCTCGGGGGAGGACACGGGGCAGAGGTGTGGGGGGCGGGAGGAGATTGGGGGAGGAGCCGGGAGAGGTGAGAGGAATAACATCACTCATGTTTTGACTGGGGTGAGCGTCTGAATTGCCACCACAGATGGGAGAGATTTCATTAAGCGTACTGAATAGTGGCGGCAGAGGTAAAAGAGGGGGTGGGGTTCGGTGTTCGGATGTTTGCCACATCTGTATGTAGTTGCTAACTAGTCGCGTCTCCAAATAACCGACTGACATCTTTGTCTTGAGGCAGTTTGGTGTAATCGCAATCGGGTTTGAGTGTCTGATGCAGCCTATTTGAAAGTATCGCAGACTTTCGCTGGGGATTTCTCTGTCTAAAGCTATTGTCTGATGTATATAACTGCAATGCAAGGTCGCTTTGTCCTACCTGTGATGTGGACGAGGCACCTTGAGTCTCTGCTGGGTGTCTGCGGGATTGCAAGTCCGTCATGACTTAGAGAAGACAACAAAGAGGAAGGACTGACCGTCTGGCTCTGAGATGGAGGTGGGGAGGGGATGTGTTTCCTCTCCACACACAAAGACTGCAGAGCAGAGGGCATTTGTCTATCGAAAGTCCAATCCGAAAAAGAGGAAACAAGTCTCACAAGTTGTCATTTAGCTCTTTGCCGTTCCATTCTTCTTTTCCGCCCCATCATCCTATTGTTATTTTGCCTTCCATCTCGTGCATATTCGCGCAAACGTCTTTGTATTTTACTTGCGACATTTTCCTGCTTGTGCCTCCAAATGTCTTTTCGCAGTGGTGTAGGACACAAAGCAGATGTGATGTAGCCAGATACAAACTTTTAGTAGCATAGGAGCTGCTGAGTTCAGCTCTGATGAAAGAAAAGTGATAGGCATAGCTGGTTATGGCTGCCCCCCTCTTGTTCCCTGAGACCCTAACTCGTGAGTTCTTCTTTCAAAATCACGGGTCAGGAGCTTGGGAGACAGGTGGAGGGCTTTAGCACCTCTCCAAAAAAATTCTTACTCACAAAGTCAAATGAGCTTGTGCAACAGTCTGTTTGTCTACTTAGCACATACTAATAATATTGTGTTTTGTATATGGGCTTTTCACACTGCGCTTAATCCAAGGTTAATGCCACTTTTAACCCTGGGTAGAGCGTTTCTCATTTCTGTTTTTGAAAGAGAGTTAGCACGGCTGTTAAACCCCAGGTTAGAGCAGGGTTAACCGGGATTTTGTGATGCTAACCCTCTAGTTGTTGTGCCAAAAAGTATACTATGTAAAACAATGCAGTGCTCATGTATTGAGATTTGTTTATCATCACACAACCAATCATAAATTTGCTTCACTGCTTACCTCATTAAATATTCATGAGCTTTAAACAGTCGCAGAAACTCTCACACACTGTGTTGAGTTTTAGCATCTGAGGGGGAAAAATGTATACTCTTGTATTACAAATAATTGTATATTCTTGCAGTTTAGGTATTTTTAAAAGATTTTATAGCAGTTTATGTGGCTTTTCCACAGATTAAAACAGTTTAACGTGCTGCCCTTTTCACAAGTTTTGTTTTGATTTTGCAAAGAGGAATGTTAATGTTTAGTTTCCAAATATACTGTGTGAAACTAACCAAGAATAAACAAGTGAACGTGGGGTTACATTAACCCAGGGTTTAGAATGACAAGTGTGAATATCCCACAGGCTATTTCTGTATTTTAAACTCTGAACTTGACATGACATAACTTGACGTAACATTTCACACACTTTAATCACCTTGAGGCACAACCGGTTTGTAAATCAGGAAATACCACACATCTGGCAGCTAAGGTGTCTGATTAGGTGGTTTTCCATCTAACAAGTTCTCAGATGAGAGCTTCAATTTATTGCAATACTATAGTAAAAGCCTAATTAAATGCAGCCAAATATACATGTTCTTTATATGTAGTTTCGGTAAACCGAGATGTATCTTGTGGCTCTTTCACAAGCACAGCTAATGCATTAAAAGGCGTATCAAAAGGAGAATTTACTGGGAATTTAATATGTAGGTAATGCATTTGGTTTGCTTCCTGCTGGGCATATGGTTACTATTACAGTATACTGGCAGAGACAGAGATTGTCGAGAGTGTAGGGAAGGCAAATTCTGGTTTCAATAATTTTTCGCAGAAGTTCTCTGGCAGATTAATTAAAAGCAGATTGGCTCCTTTATTATGGAATTATCACGGAGGCAAGACGTACAATGGAAATAAAAGGTGGAAAAGGTCAGTATATTCCATTACTGCCCATCTGCTGTCTGTGAACAATGAAGGAGGATTAGGAATGTATTTTTTTATCTAAGGAGCAGGCGGGATTTATTACCGTCACTCAAATATTTTACTCATCGATAGAGTTTCCAATCAGACTCCAGGTCTGAGGATAATTGCTTTGCTTCAAGATGTCATTGCTTGAGTTTATGACAGCTGTAAGCGAGTCTTCAAACCATTTATAGATTAATAGCATAATTCTGCAGAATGCCTGCCTGCTTCATATTTAATTCATATTAATACTTCTCTATTCCAGTACCTGCTTTTCCATTTGCATTAGCCTACATTTATTGTGGAGGTGTAATTATAAAGCCACTGGCTAAGAATGATTTTGCTATTAATAAGCAAGAAAAATATATATATACAGTAAGCATTATTTTTGATTACATCACTCAGATTAACTCTTGCTCCATTTTTGTCAGTTTTTTTAAACCCCTGACTCTCTAGAATGAGTAAGAGAAGAAAAGAGGAGTGTCTAAAAATGCAACCTCAACAAAATTGATTGTCCTCTGATGCTAACCATCCAATTACGCACTGTATAGCTTTTATATATTTATTAAACTTCACTCCAAGCCGTGGCAGTTTTCCAGCTAATAGGTGCTTGCTCCACAGAGCCCCCCAGCAACAGTAGCAAGATAGTCATCCACCATGAATACAAAACAGTCAGGCATGGCACAGTAAGCCCCAAGTCACTCAACCGAATACGCATGCCCACTAAAAACCAGCCACTGTGCGTCAGTCAAATAAGACATTGGAAAGAGGACTTAACTTTGAAGTTACGTACCTTTGGGTTTCTATTCAGAGGGTTTCAAAGTGGAAAACATCTAACTTGATGGTTTACAGCTTGCTGGATATTGGTTATAAGATGGTGAGTGATTTATGAAACTGTAGAGTAGGCACTTTTCTATGTACTGTGAAAATTACACATCAAATTGGGGAAGAAATTGGCAGTAAATCATGAGGCTGGTTGGACTGTTTTCTTGGGAAATCACAGTCTGATTTATTTGGAATTACAAATTGAATAAAAGATCTTGATTGTGGATTTTTACAGTGATTTACCACCAAAAGCAGTAACAGTATGAGTCATGAATTGCGGGTAATTTCTATAGTGCAGAGCTGGCACGATTTCTGCCCAATTTAAGTGATGCATTAAATATGTACTCCCATGGAGGTCAAGGAAGGCCTCAAAGTGACTGAATTTCTTGACAGATATTGTAAGAAAGATGCTTGAGGTCGAAGCTATTGTCTCCATTTACTAAATGAGAGTCAAATAAGGACACAAAAGTTGCTTTGGTCACAGCTCTTTTCTATCTGTCTTTTCCCCTTTCTCTTCTATTCTATCACACACACACACACACACACGTATTTGCAAGCACACACTTGGGGGGTGATCAGAGTTGGCTGATGTCTGGGTTTTTCAGACACTGCGGCAGGCGCCCAGACAGTCACCTGAAAACTCACTCCATCTTTGAGAGCGCTGCCGCCATTGCTTTCAATACGCTGCATATAGATGACAACATTTTCATTTCATTTTCACATTTCAATTTCTTGCTCAACTGTAATAATCTCTTGAAAATGTGCTGTTGCAAGGCAAATCAATATTTTATGATCTTTTTCGCCTAATTTTAACCATGCGCCATCAGACAGCTATTAGCGCCTGTGAGATTCACTTTAGTGTCGTCATTTGGATCCAGTCTGTAACTGATGCAAATGATATTCTGGCTCCAAATCTCCCATTGTCCCTCTTCAACTCTGTTCCATCTACATGGCGCCCTCTACTGCATTGCTTTGTAGGTGTTGCCATGACAACCCAATCCCTGTGCACCCATATTTCAGCAAGCGACAACGTGGTGCACCGTGGCATTATTTGTATCGACACCACCAAGGTCACTTTCTCTCAGCAGTCTATTTCCCAAAGACGGCAACCCTCATGTCCGTGAGCTACTGAGCAGACATGCACGGACACTATTTGATTTGAATACACAATATCCTATGATTAAGTTTGTCTGCACTTTCTTAGCCACCAGGTCACATTTTGCTGACATGTTTTCTTGAAACTGGCTAAATAATCCTTCAATGCAGGAAAACCTCACTGCGTGTCTCATATACTGAGCTTTAACTTCACTATAATTGTAGGGGTATTTTCATGGAATGCTTACCGTCATTTTTCTCTGTTAGTGAAAAACTCTGCATATTGTGCCTCATATGGAAATGTAGCCGTTATTTATGGCCGATATGTAGGTTTACCGCAGATGAGTCGAGCGCCAATCTCTAAAACCCTCTAATAAAATGGTAAATGTGTGGTTTCGGCTCGAATTGAAATACCACAGGGCCATTTGAAATGATGTATATGTGCGATTGTTGCTGAAACTGTGCCGTGTGTTTCATTTGCAGGCAGTCGGCGGTGTTTAAGCGAAGCTCCTCAGACTTAGCACATCTCCGTGCAGATGAGCTGAGAGGTCAATGAGTTCCCGGGCTGCCACAGCGACTGCCAAGTACAACCAGACAAAGTCTATTAGATGCATTATAAAACTGTTGAAACTATGTCTCTTTCTCTCACTCTGCTTCTCTCTCACACAGAATACAAAAGAAATGCAATCTTTATTTCTTTCAAAATGCTTTTGACCAGACTTTGTTCAATAAAGGAATAAAAGTTAAATAACTTTGTTCTCCTGCTTGTTTTTTCAAAGAAACATACTGAGACTTTTCTACACAGGACACACCTTACAAAAATTAACCACGGTTTTAATACAAATAAAACCAAAAAACCATGGTCACTATAGTTAAACCATGGTAACCACAAATAAACCATGGTTTTGCTGTAGTAACCATAGTTTAACCGGTATTTGTAGTAAAACTGTGATTATACAAATGTTAATCAATACGCCAAAAAACCATGGTTACTATAAAACCATAGTTAATTTATGTAAGCGATACTACAGATGATTTTAACAGTTCAAAGTTGTCCTTGCTGTTTTAGGAGGAGGATATGATGGCATTGGAGTATATAATATGCTATATATTTTGCTCAGACCAGTTAATCTGCTGACATTTGGCTATTTTAAGCATTTAACTGTATTGCCCAGTGCCTGATTGGCTGACAGAAGTGGTCATTTTACAATTAATACATTTCAATAAATAAATTAATAAATAAAAAGATTTTTTTCCTGTGAATTTTGTAAATACTGTGTAAAATATTAGATATATTATTATATCATTATATTGGCATGCTCTTTAGATATCAGCATCAGCCTGTCCTGACTGGCCTAATTACAGAAGTGCTCCTTTTACGAGTAATGCACTTTTTTTTAAATGTTAAAAGTTAAAAGAGTAATATATATATATATATATATATATATATATATATATATAAAAGAGTATATATATGAGTATATATATAACAGTAAATATATATATATATGCTTTACCTGCTTGGGATCATGGATCCAAAGAGCAGAAAAACTGGGTTGCATGGCATTCTCCCAGCTAAAATCATTCATCTCTCTTCCACCAGTGAGCTGAGGCAGCGAATGAGAGCTGCATTCTAATAGGATGAATCCGGTCACTGCTGTAGAGGGGTAGGGGGGTACCGAGTGCCGTGGGAGTCCAGACAGAGAGCCAGACGCAGACAAAAGCCCTATGCTTCGCCCAAGTTACCTGCCACAGACACTACCTGCTACACAACCTGACCTTCTCTCCACAATACCGCCTCTATTGTTTGCTTGTCAAAGGCAATGAAAAGAATAGCTCCTTTTTTCCCGTTAGAGCTTTTTTCACAAGCCACACTTTGAGCATTAGTGCTTTATTGAGACGTCCACTGAAAATGAATGAGGCAAATTAAACCGAAGCGGTGCTTCTTTTGGTTCAGATTTGGAAGACTGGCTTAGTAATAGCCACAGGTCTCCAGTATGTATTATCATATCATGAGTCTCGAATGACAATTCAATAGTTGGTTTTATTCGTCTGTTCCGGCTGCATGTGTCAGATTTGTATCAGGCACGACAACTGTGAGATTTAGCCTAAGCTTATATGGAAGGACGCGAGGAGGCAATGTCAAACATTCTTTGAAGTCATGCATTTTGCAGAGATATTAAGCAATCTAAAACATAGTTACAGCTTACACTCTGCAAAGCAACAGATAGCATAGACAGGTCACAAAATATATTTAAAATTATGCGTCTTAATCAAATATACAGTGCCATAAAGCTTCACTCATATTGTTCTAACTTTGTTATTGTTGCTCAACTAATATTATGTTTGAAATAGTTCACCAAAAAAAATAAATAAATACAAATATGTACGAGTTTGTTTCTTCACTGGAACAGATTTGGAGAAATGTAGCATTTCATCACTTGCTTACCAATGGATTCTCTGCAGTGAATGGGTGCCGTCAGAATGAGGGTCCAAACGGCTAATAAAAACATTACAATAATCCACAAGACTCCAGTCCATCAATTAACGTCGTGTGAAGTGAAAGCTGCATGTTTGTCATATACAAATCTATCATTAAGGCATAAAAAATTGTCTTGTCTGAATCAAGAGCGAAATATGCACAGATCAAGCACCATTTACAAGCATAAACTGTCCAAAACATTTCCAAACAAATAAGTTGGCGGTGGTTTTGATAAGATAGAACAACAGGGGATGGATGTTCTTCGCTGAAGGAAGTGTTGTTATGGTTCACGGTTCAAAGTTAAAACACCTTTATGATGGCTGTTTCAGCTTTTTGCTTCACAAGATGTTAATTGATGGACTGGAGTCGTGTGGATTACTGTGCATGATTGAGATGTTTTTGTCAGCTGTTTGGACTCTCATTCTGACAGCACCCATTCCCTGCAGAGGATCCATTGTGATAAATTTCTCTAAATCTGTTCCAATGAAGAAACAAACTCATTTTGGATGTCCTGGGGGTGAGTAAATTTTCAGCAACTTTTCATTTTTGGATGAACTATTCCTTTAATATGCTTATCTGTCAAAAAATCGAAGTCATATACCCAAATAAATTTGGAATGTACCAGCTACTGCGTACTGGATGGCGTTATGAATGTTTTGAAGCTGGTAGCCTAAGGGCTGGAGAGATGCCTACAGTACCTCTCTCCCTTCACAGGCCTCTGTCTAATGATACATTCCACTGAGAGTTCTCCACTAAAATGGCCTGATCCCTACATTTGCAAATTCATATTTCTGTGCAAACTTTAAACCAGCTCCAAAAGACCCAAATAAGTATTTTTTTTAAAGAACGATTATTTCTACTATAAACAGTTATATGAACAGAATAAATATCAGTAATCACATATATATATATTTTTTTTAAACCACAGGAGTGCAAATCAACCTAATGCTCAGAGAACATGAACACTTGTGATTGCTGAACCACAAACTTGCCAAAACCACAGAAGCAGAGGTCCAAACCCCCATAACGGGTCCACAAAGAGAATTTGGCTTTGTAGGAGGGGAAGCAAACACAGTGTTCCTACCTCTATCAAAAAATGCTGACATTGTATCTAATGCTATCATTGAGTGCTTTAAAGAAAAAGCCTTGCGTTCATCCCCTGTCTAGTTTAAATATCACAAGAAAGTGAGTTAGACTCAAGCTGAAGCAAGGATATATCAGAAGAGATAATTATACACAGAAATGACACTTGAAATAAAATGTTAAGCAATAACACAAACTTAAGGATGGTTTACAGTATTGCTGACAACTGCTCTTTATACACGTGACAACTAAAGTAGTCTCATTTGTGGGGTTTATGCGTATTTACTCTTTCTCAAATGGATTAAATGAAATTGATACAGGCGGAATCAACAGTGTGACCAAAGCAGGTGGGTGAGGAGAGTTAAACCAGACTGAGGGCTGCACCAACAGCTTATAGCAGTCTAATTATGTTGCCTATGTTTCATCTTTACTGAGTTAAAATTATTAAATAAAAACAAGCAAATAGATAAATCTGTGTTGAAATCTTCCATTGCAAGATCAGAAATAAACTGTAACTTAAAATTCACTTGCCATTGCACTTCACGTCCCTAACAATTTTTTCTTTAAGTAGCCAATGACGCACAATGGAGGTAAAATGTTGTTCTATTGCAATCTTTTGTAAATATAGCAGAAGAATCCATTGTGAAGTTAAAGCCTGCCATCTAGTGGTGCAAAGCATGGATTGCCTACTTTTTAAATGAATGACAACGTTTATAATCCAGCCTTGTATTGTTATTTTGATTACAGTTTTATGAGGAAATAAGCATTATATAGTTATGGCTTTACAACGTCTTAGATAATGGAAAATATCTGACATGGGTAGTTTATAGCCTTAACTTCACTGCTCTAAAAATTATTGTTGACATTTTGAACAGGTATTATTTCAGTTTTCATTTAATTTCATTTCCATTTTTGTTATGCAGCTGCCATTTCAAATAAAAGACGATATTTTGTTTTATTTTATAAATAGTAAATTGAATTTTTTTTTTTTCTCAGAGTGGCTTTAATCTCCCTATTTGAGCATTTTTAAAGGATTGATATGATACCTGAGTAATATTTATTTCCTCAACCCCCAATGGATCAGTGATTCCAACTTAATCTATAGGGCAAAGGCTACTGTTCTAAGTCATTTGGTGGTTAAGGTAAAAGAAAGTAAGTAAGCCAGGATATGCTACCAATGTGGACTGAAATCCTACCCTGCAGCTGCTGGAAGGTGGATTTATTGAAATTAACATATTTAAATTTCAACATGTTTGCTTGCAGGAAATGCCTTAATAGAGGTCAAAGCAACTGTGCTGTAGGCTCTCACATATGCACATTTTCAAGTAGTATAGGCAGACAGGATGGAGCAGGAATATGCCAAGCTCATAAGTGTGTGATGGGGTCCTTTGAGATAAACATATTCAAATTTCTGCCTACAGCTCACTGAAATTTATTTATTATTATTTTATTTATTTATTTATTTATTTTAAGAAAAAGCAAAGAAAGTACGCGGTAGGCCAAAAAGTGAAGAGTGATTGATTCTTCTGATGCTGACCTTCCATAAAAGCCCCTCCTTTCAAGCTATAAGGCTTAAACTTTCATATTCTCTTCACATATCCCCTCTTTCAAACATACCCTCATGTACAGAGCTGGGTTGCTCTTGCATTTGTAAGTACACAGGCATTTATTGTATTTTACAATAGTAATAGATTCTTACAGAATCTGTAAGGGAAAATGAGGTAATTTACTTCATATATCTATCCTAGGCTAGAGACCTCATTTATGTGACCTGACCAGGATAATAGTTACTATCCTCACCCTATTTGACTCATCTAAACAAGGTGGATATGATCCAACTTACACGTGGAAATTTTAACTTTAATATTTTTGATTATAAAAAAGAATAGTTATTGCTGCTTACCTTTAGTAACGTTAGGCCAATGAGCCTGCAAGGTTTGAACATCCATTTTGGAGCGTTTTTTTTTATTTTTTTTTCTTTAAATTACTGGACAATTTATTGCTCTTGAGCACCCCTTTACCCTGCTGGTAGAATATGTAACTACACCATACAAAAGTATTGAGCAAAATCTATAGTCTTTGGCAAAATACAGTTTTTTTCCCCAAGCAAAAACAAACAAACAAATACATACATACATATTGTTTTTGGTGGGTCCATAAAAGCATAAAATTACCTTATTTTTTTCCTAATAGGGAACGTAAACACACAGCTTTCCTCAGGTATTTAATAGGCTATACACTCTATAAAAAAATGGTTCTTCATTGGTTCTTTGGGGTGGTTAAGGTGCTATAGCACCACTGCCGTACATAAAGAAACCATTAAGACAGCCATTAAGTTTTTTAACTGTGTTTGCACTTGAATTGGGATTAATGCAGAACACAAATTCAAAGTATGGGTTACCACACTTGCCCACACCTCACTTCATTATATTCCAAATTTTGTAATTGCAGTAAATTAAACTTAATTTACTAATTGTACATCAGATTATAATTTATAATACACACACACACACACACACACACACACACACACACACACAAAGACACATAATGAATGAACTTAATGAACACACACAAAATAAAATGCCTCTGTTACTCATTTACACATACCATATAAAAGTAAAATCAGTAAAGAGTTAAAGCTCTGGTGTTGAATTATCCACGTTTTTTTCCCCTCAAATTTCAGACCCATCACCTATGTAAGTTTAATTTGTCTTCCAGAACAATAGGTGGCGATAATGCTCTTAAGAAGAAAGAAGAAGATGGTACATCTGGGATATTTACGTACTTTGCGCGCCTAAACGGCTGAAACTTTTCTCACAGTCGCCATTTTCTTTGACCCGCGAATCGCGATGCAGAGCAAACGAGGACAGAAAATACAGAGATTAAGTGCTTTATGTTATTCACAGTATTAATTTTATAACATCACATTGTTTTAGAACGATATTTCTGTGCTGTGTGTGCGGCTCGCGGTGCGGAGCTGACGAGGAGGTTGCTTTTTAACAGGAAAACACTGAAAGTAAGTGTTTTATCTCATTTACAATATGTATTTTATAACATATTGATTTATAGCGCGTTTAAACGGTCTGAAACTTTTCTCTCAGATGACATTTCCTTTGACTCGCGGTGCAGACAGAGGTTTTAACAGAGATAACACTGAAAGTAAGCGTTTAGTCTTATTTACATATGTGTTTTATGACGTTATATTATTTTATAATGATATTTTTGTGCAGTCCTAAACTTTTCTCATAGACATAATTTTCTTTGACTCGTGATACTGAGAAGACGAAGATGTTGCTTTTTGGAAAACACCAAAAGTAAGTGATTTACCTCATTCACAATATGTATTTATAACATCATATTGTTTTACAAGGACATTTATGTGATGTGCGCTCCTAAACTTTTCTCAGAGATACATTTGCTTTGATTCACGATGCGGAGCAGGCAAAGAGGTTACAATTATCAACAAGAGACCTAAAGTAAGTGTTATACCTCATTTACAATGCTTTTTATAACATCGTATTGACAAATCAAACCATTGTAAACTCCCCAAATTTAAAATGGTAATATAAGTCATTGGTTCTTGCATGTCTCGTGAACAAATATCATATCATGAAGCTTGTACATTGAGTTATTTTGATGTGTCGATTTACTGGGTTTGAGTGCTATTTTCGAATATTCATTTGAAATAACTCTTTTCAGTATACTCAAACTTTATATATTGAGTGAGTTAATTTTTATTGTATTTTTTTTTAAGTGCTTTTGTCACATGACTTACATAAGCTACTTTTAACAAGTTTTTGTGGGTGCTTTTTTTAAGAATGTGTTTTGTGTTCATCAAAAGTGAGTTATATGGGTTTGGAATTACATTTTTGAGTAAATTATTCCTCTAATGTTGTTACAGATGGTTCATGCTGGAATAACTGAAAAATCAAAAAGAAATGTGTTTGAGTATAAAATCATCAGTACATTGTCAAGTTGGATTAAAAGAGCTCTTGTTAACATTTTTAGGACACTTAACAGGCATGGGTAAGCCACATTTCCATATTTAAGATTATTGATTGCCATGCATAACTTTTTGATCATTAATATTTATTTGCCTAATAATTAGAAGTCTGGACTAGGGTTGTAACGGTATGATAATCGTCTCAGAAAATATCACGGTTTCACGGTATACGATAGTAAACAATCAAAACACGTCAAAATATAAGTTAAAATTGGCAGTATGGGAATACTTTGAATATAGAAAAGACGAACGCTTATTTGTCCTCGAGGATAGACACAGTTCACAAAAACACTGCTATATAAGATTATATTTTTACATAGCAGTGTTTTTGCACTTTAATATTCACAGACACTAGACCATGTCGTGATGTGACAGCTCTGTTTTTGATTTATTCATCAATTCATCAAATCGTGCGTTTTATGCGACATCTGCATTGTACAGTAAATTCATTGTCATGACTGGATTCTGGGATTCACTCCGCATAACGGAAATCATAAGGCTTTAACCTTAAGTAATAAATGGGACATAACTGTATCTGCACAGAGGGATGGTATTCTGAAATATAGGTAAACATGTTCGATGTGTTTCCTCTTTTTGCAGCCGCTTTGCAACCACAGTTTTTGCGAACTGTGTCTATCCTCGAGGACAAATAAGCGTTCGTCTTTTCTATATTCAAAGTATTCCCATACTGCCAATTTTAACTTATATTTAGACGTGGGATAGAGATTAGAGATAACGGCCTCTGTCTCTGATGTTGTCTCCGCTGTACGTGTGGGTGGAGCAAGAGAACAGTTAACTGGAAAGTTGTTGCCTAGGCGCAGGTGAGATTCTGCTTCTTATTTTCCTCCAATACCATAGATGAGCAAATGTACATGGTATGATAATCGTACGTGTTTATATCGTGGTATATCGTCATACCGGTATATCCTTACAACCCTAGTCTGGACTCTTTCTAGTAGGGCTGCCCTCGACAAAGATTTTCTAAAGACTTTTTTTTAACATTTTATTGACAGCCCCCATTTATAACAATTTAACTACCCCAATAGGTTGATGTTGGAGAAAATTAACAAAGCATCAGGGAACATCTGCGTAGAAGGAAGGAGGAAACAGAGAAAGCTTAGACCAAACGTAGAGCTCCTCAAAGAAAGGATGGCGCTGATAAAATGGTATCGGACAAATTTTGTCCAAATATAGCACAGAGTAGACTCTCTCTGAGTTCCTGTGTTTCAGACTGGCCAAAATGCTCAGTACAGTAGTGTGTTAATTGCCTCCTTATTTAATTGAATGAGTTATGACTATATTTTAATGCATGTCTTTCCTCCTTTGCCTTCCTCTTAACATAAGCACATTTTGGATTTGTGAGACCATGCCAATGTTGATGTGGACCAACAAATTCTCACACAGCTCTCTGTAATGACACCCAGAGTCCTTCAAGTTTCGCGGAGCCCCCTGAAGGAGAAGTTCAGGTGCATGATTGATGACTGTGAAGATGGCAAACTGAAAAAAGGTAATTAAATCATTACTGCTTAGATTTTCATTGTACCACTGACTGACACTCTACCACTCTGCCTGCAATCATACCTGTCTTCTATCCTGCATTTATCTGTATTACACACATTAATGGATGTTTAAAAAAAAAATAAAAAATTGGGTAAAAGCACCCACCATGTTATGTTAATCTAATAAGGTTATTTTGTTTAAAGGCCTACAGTTGGAAGCAGCTATTCTGCTCTTGCCTGCTCTGTTCAAGGAGGACCCAGGGTTGCTGTTTGAAGTTGAGGTGAGCCATGAACTAGGGCTGTCGCTATAACCGCAATATCGCAATACCGTGCTATTGACGAGCATAACTGCAGAGGAATGCAGCAACCACAGCAACCGCGATATTTGCGTTTTCTTTTTTTGTATGGTTATGGCCTTCTCGTTTTACACTTCGTGCATGTGTACTGAATATTAAATAAGTTAGTAATGATAACATAATGTGTACCATGCTGATTTGTACAAAGGCTCAGTAGATTTGCACTTAACAAGCCTAAACAGACAGCGAATGAGAGAGAGATCGACTGAGCGCGTGCGATTACCTGTGTCTGTCCTTCAGGCTGAGTCTTGTATATTTGTGAAAACTGGTTATCGTGTCCAAGGAAAGCGAAATCTCTGTCTGAGCATCAACGCTCTACTGGTCAGCTGAGCCTTTAAAAGTGGCGCTCAAAGTTAAAATGAATTCAACAGCGTGTTTCATTACATACAGGCGCATCTCAATAAATTAGAATGTCGTGGAAAAGTTCATTTATTTCAGTAATTCAACTCAAATTGTGAAACTCATGTATTAAATAAATTCAATGCACACAGACTGAAGTAGTTTAAGTCTTTGGTTCTTTTAATTGTGATGATTTTGGCTCACATTTAACAAAAACCCACCAATTCACTATCTCAACAATCTCATCTCAACAATATATTCTTTGACAGTGGCCTTCAGCTCATCTGCATTTTTTGGTCTCTTGTTTCTCATTTTCCTCTTGACAATACCCCATAGATTCTCTATGGGGTTCAGGTCTGGTGAGTTTGCTGGCCAGTCAAGCACACCAACACCATGGTCATTTAACCAACTTTTGGTGCTTTTGGCAGTGTGGGCAGGTGCCAAATCCTGCTGGAAAATGAAATCAGCATCTTTAAAAAGCTGGTCAGCAGAAGGAAGCATGAAGTGCTCCAAAATTTCTTGGTAAATGGGTGCAGTGACTTTGGTTTTCAAAAAACACAATGGACCAACACCAGCAGATGACATTGCACCCCAAATCATCACAGACTGTGGAAACTTAACACTGGACTTCAAGCAACTTGGGCTATGAGCTTCTCCACCCTTCCTCCAGACTCTAGGACTTTGGTTTCCAAATGAAATACAAAACTTGCTCTCATCTGAAAAGAGGACTTTGGACCACTGGGCAACAGTCCAGTTCTTCTTCTCCTTAGCCCAGGTAAGATGCCTCTGACGTTGTCTGTGGTTCAGGAGTGGCTTAAGAAGAGGAATACGACAACTGTAGCCAAATTCCTTGACACGTCTGTGTGTGGTGGCTCTTGATGCCTTGACCCCAGCCTCAGTCCATTCCTTGTGAAGTTCACCCAAATTCTTGAATCGATTTTGCTTGACAATCCTCATAAGGCTGCGGTTCTCTCGGTTGGTTGTGCATCTTTTTCTTCCACTCAACTTTCTGTTAACATGCTTGGATACAGCACTCTGTGAACAGCCAGCTTCTTTGGCAATGAATGTTTGTGGCTTACCCTCCTTGTGTCTTCTGGACAACTGTCAGATCAGCAGTCTTCCCCATGATTGTGTAGCCTAGTGAACCAAACTGAGAGACCATTTTGAAGGCTCGGGAAACCTTTGCAGGTGTTTTGAGTTGATTAGCTGATTGGCATGTCACCATATTCTAATTTGTTGAGATAGTGAATTGGTGGGTTTTTGTTAAATGTGAGCCAAAATCATCACAATTAAAAGAACCAAAGACTTAAACTACTTCAGTCTGTGTGCAAATGAATTTATTTAATACACGAGTTTCACAATTTGAGTTGAATTACTGAAATAAATGAACTTTTCCATGACATTCAAATTTATTGAGATGCACCTCTATCTCTTTGAATGAATCAGGTATTTGAATGTGTAGTTGAATGAACGGTTTAAAGACTCACTCAAAGACAGTCCCTTGATGCCACCTTGTGGCGCAACAATGAAACTGCACTGACTGACAGCCCGTCTAAAACACGCAGGTGAAATATTAACAGAAAAAGTCTCTTGTCCAGTCAGATTCGAGAATCAGCACTAACTGTTATATAACAATAGCCTAACGGTTTTATTGTCAGGTTTATGCTCTGTTATGTGGACCGTTATTTTGTCTTTCTCTTCTGTTTACTTCACTTCCTGTTTCAATGTGATTCAGTTTCGGTTTCTGAAGTCCTTACATCGTAACACATACAAACACAGATATTATATATATATATATATATATATATATATATATATATATATATATATATATATATATATAATGTATTGCGATAATATTGCAGTTTCTATTGGTTTTTAAATCCTGAAGGACTTACAAAAATGTTAGTACACTGTTGACAGTGAAAAAGTGAAAGATACTGCAATACTTCAGAGTGTACAACTTAGTTTGCAAGTGGTTGTGTATTATTAATTTTCAGTAATTTCACTCACTCACTATTAATGTTAAAAAGACTAGATTTTCCAAATAAAGTAAAGAACTAATGTAGGCCTAAGACCGTAAGCGAAAAAGTTACCTGATTACAGGGCTACAGTATATATATGTAAACCAGGACTCTTTCTTCTTCAAAAATCTACATATTTCAAGCTTGTTGCATTATTTTGTATTTGTATAAAACAACAACTCTCTGTATATTGTGATTTTGTATATGTATATTCCCTTGCTTGTCAGCACTCATTTTATTTGCTGCTGAAAGAAATAAATTAAAAGGTTTTGAAAGTGGGATGTATTTTGTTTCTCAGTAAGCATTTAGTACAGGAATTTGAATCTTTAAAGCTGCAATTTGGTAAGAAATGATTAGTTATCATTCATCTTAAAAGTGTCATTTAGAAGCATATTGGCTCATCTATGGTAGTCATATATGACACCTCTATTGGTTCTGTGTAACACATTTTGACAAATGTGCTATTAAGCTTTTTTAAGAATATGTGCCATATAATACCAAAAGAGGTTCCACTATGATAACAAACCAAAGAACCACTGCAATAAAGTGCTATATGGCACCTCTTATGGTGCTACATAGCACCATTTGACAAAGGTGCTATATAGCACCTTTAAAGATCGGTGCTAAATAGCACTAAAAGTGGTTCCCCTATGATTACGAGCCAAAGAACCACTTTTAGTGGTATTTAGCACCATTTTTTTAGAGTGCAGTCAGTGGTTTGAATTTTTGCTGTCACAGACAGATAGATGATATAGACGACAAATAGTTAGAAAAACATTCACCCATTGCACACAAGAGGGCAGTGTTTGCTCATATTATAGAGCAATGTGCTGGTAATGAATGAAAACACTATTAAACTCAGACTGGCGACAGGGTAAACTCACTTTCAGTGTGACATATAGGGCTACAATACAAACTGAAATATATTTTGATTCTGACTTCACTGTTCACTGACAAATAGCTTAATATTTGTGCAATTTGTCCAAATTTAATTATAATCTCTTGGTTTCTCATGAACATGAGACTGTCCATAGTGATGTGTGTGGGAGAAAGATCTAAGAATAAAAGCTGGCACTAATGATTCCCACTCACGCAGAGAAAAATCAATTAAAATGGAAACCAACAGCACAATAATCATAATAACTGATCTCCTGCATCCTGTTTTGCATATTGCTATTGCACAAATATTTGCACAGATGACAATAATTCATTGAGTAATTTCATTGCTCACAGTTTCCCATTTAAATGAAGGCAGAAAAATGATCTCTGGAACCAACGAAACAGCTTCATATAAATACTTCCACTCTGTGTGATCAAACAAAAAGATATTGTGTTAATTTATCTTTAAGTTAATATTATAATTAACTCTAATGAATCTTCTCGCTTTACCTTATGTCATCAATTCAGTCTTGAAGGGAAATATTATTGTGTGCAGTATCTCTCGAGCCTGTTTACACGGCGGCATTCAACAGAGCGTTCTCCACACAAACACACCATGATACTGTCAAGTGCTTCCTGTACACTGACACCTCCATGTCCTTGCAAGGCTGAACCATGTTATAATAAGATTCAGGGTTACACGGTGGCGTGATGCTGTCAAACCCCTTCCGAATTCCACCTTAAAGACCTCATGGTATTCTGCTCTCCTGCAGATATGATCAAACTAGAGCTACAAATAGAGAGCCCTACAGCAAAAGTGCACATGCTGTACTGTTCCTGCTATACAGATTGGTGGGGCTTGTTTATCAAAATCAAAGCGAATCAGGAGGAAAAGAGCCACTCGAGCCTCTTTTTGCTGCTCTTTTGCTTTCTTCATTTGCTTTCATCCATCTTTAAGTCCATGTCATTTACAGCTGCTCATTTTAAAGTGCAAATCAACAGAGCCTTGATCATTTGGAGATGCAATTTCGACCGTTCTCTCTTCTCTCCTGCTGTCACCCATGCGATATTAGATGCTTTTTCCCTTCTGCCTTTCTGACTATCTCTGACAAATCTCTGTGCATCTGACCAAGAGCTACGGCCTCTGCGCCCCAGCCTCTTTGCTTAAGATGCAAACGGTGATTCATTCTTCTCGTTATTCAGGCATATCCAATTCAGAAGTGTGCATTATAAATAATTCTCTGCTGTTGTGGCTTTTTCTTGGGTGACACTTCATGCCTTTACAGTGCATGTATACCACCTCTTTAGATGTATTGTATAGGTTTTACTGTGTTTGATGTTTGAAGTTTCAAAGCCTTCCTTTTCTTTTTTTTCCTGAGGTCCTTATCTCAAAGATTCAGCCCCTGCACCTTTGATAGATCTTGTTTGAAAGGGTGCTGCAAAATCTTGTTAGTCCTTGAATGTTCTTGTTAGATTTTTCTGTCTGCATTATCTTTATATATATATATATATATATATATATATATATATATATATATATATATATATATATATATTATTATTATTATTATTATTATTATTTATTTATTTATTTTTTTTCTAGAAAATCATTCTGCCTTTTGCCAGACCTTTGTTAACTATACAACTTATAACTTATTGCATATATCGCTTGAACTTTTTGCTTTTTGGCTGATATTGGATTTTTATTTATTTATTCTTTTAATTAAAATGTATGGATGATGTTGCATGTTTAATTGTACATGCTCATTCCCCTATTTTTAGATTTAGATTTTAAGTGTACTTTTAAGTGAGCGTTAGATGACATCAAAAGTAATCTTTAAAAATCTTATTCATTTAATAACACTATTAAATGTAATCTGTAGCAAATCTAAAAATAAATATACATGTTTAATGCATTATAATGTTGAGATACCTAAATTTGTTTTTAGCGTTTAAAATGATTACATTATTTTAGTGTTTATATTTATTTAGACAGAACTTTTCAGAAGTATTGTGTAAGAAAGTATAAGAATTTAAGCATAAGAAAGATAAAGAGAAATTTGATTATCAGTGTAAAAAAAAATAATAATAATAATAAATAAATAAAATAACAATAGCACAATGTATCATTAAAGAAGTGTTGCACTGAAATGTCTTACAAACAGATAAAATGTTTTTATAATGGGTATAAATAATTCATGTTTCTCTGAGGAGACGAGAGTGTTGTTGCTTTTTGTCTTGTTTTGTTTATCAAATCCTCTCACACTATGGATATGTACAGATTGCATATTTGATGTCAGAAAGCAAGCTTATGGTGTCACAGGCTATTTTTGCATACATTGCTTGTGAATATTGTCAATATAAATTGCCCATTCGACAGAATCCACGGAGATCAATAATCTAGACCAATACTATAATGACACTATGTGCTAGTTTGCTGATCATGTAACCTTACATTTGTTCTTTATATAAGCTAATCTAACATCCATTTTACATGCATCTTCCTATATTGTCATGCTAAAATTAACAGCAGGGCAGTGAGAGTTCAGAGCTGACAGTCATAGTCACAGTTTCATCCACAGGCATGTTTTTGTTTTTTTTGTATTCTAAATCAAGAAGATCTCACCCATGGGAGGGCCAAATATAAAACCAAATATAATCAAATGTGCATATACAGTATGTACACCCTCTGACGATGATGTAAATAGAATCTGCTCTCGTGTTGTTATTTTACAGAGTCAACAAACACTAGGTGCTTTTGATGGACAGGGGATCCAGCAGTGTTTGCCCAGCTTCCAGTGAATATTGGCGAAATTAGATTCGGAGTGACAATTGAAGAGGGAGCTGGGGGCCGGCAGTTGGGTCATTAATGACCTCTCCATAACAGGTGTCTCGTCTATCTGACAGAAAGGAGGAGGAGAAGGTACGGAATGTATTTACAGGTCTGTAGTGGAGAAACCACAGAGCACTCCTCAGGAGATGACACTGTCACTCAGTGTCATCCAAACTCATTTACTGTTGTCTCCAGGAGAGCTGAGACCGGGCTCCCAGTTGTGGTCAGGCTGGAAGATATCCTCAAGCTGATATGTGTCAGGATGATGTTTTATTTTGGGGTTTTAGGCACAGTGTGAAACCATGTCCATGTTGTCAAGGACTGAACTTTTCTGGGGTTTGTGAAAAGCACAGCCTGCTTTCTCTTTTAGTTGTCATGTGATGTAGATAGAATTAGCGATGCATGGTGTATTAGTGTCATATTGGTTGTCGTCCAGTTTTAATTTGAATTTTTTATACTGGATACATTACCAGTATAGGTATATTAAATTAATCAAAAGTGACAGAAATGTCATTTTTGATATTACAAAAGATTTAGTTTTCAAATACTGAAAAAGAAATGTGTCATGGTTTCTACAAAAATATTAAGTGTCATAACTATTTTAATAATAAGAAATGTTTCTTGAGCACCAAATCAGCATATTAGAAGGATTTCTGAAGGATCATGTGACACTGAAGACTGGAGTAAAGAAAATTCAGCTTTGTAATTGCAGGAATAAATGACATGTTGAAATATATTCAAATAAGAAATAGTTATTTTAAACTGAAATAATATTTCACAATATTGCTGTTTTACTGTATTTTTGGATCAAATAAATTCAGCCTTGACAAGCTTAAAAGGCTTACTTCAAAAACATTTAACAAAAATATTTTAAATGGTAGTGTATGTACAACCTGAATTCCGGAAATGTTGGGACGTTTTTTAAATTTGAATAAAATGAAAACAAAGAATTTCAAATCACATGAGCCAATATTTTATTCACAATAGAACATAGATGACATAACAAATGTTTAAACTGAGAAATTTTAAAATTTTATGCACAAAATGAGCTCATTTCAAATTTGATGCCTGCTACAGGTCTCAAAATAGTTGGGAAGTGGGCATGTTTACCATGGTGTAGCATCTCCTTTTCTTTTCAAAACGGTTTGAAGACGTCTGGGCATCGATGTTATGATGTTATGAGTCCAGAATTTTCATATTGATGCATCCCTGACAATTTGTGTGCACTGAAAACTTACATTACACTTGAGTGGAACATTCATTACACAAAATAATACAGAATATCAACCACAAGCCTGAACAAGAATCTAGCGGAGTAGATTTCTTTTCAGAAGATTAATGTCAGTTAATGTAATCAGTCACATAACCTTGCAAGTACACTGCGTGCTATTGGTTGTTTTCTAGTGAGCTCTAAAGCAATTTCAGCCATGCTGCTTTACTATGCTGCCATAGTGAGTGTATTATGAGGCAGTGATCAGGAATGAAATGATAGAAATGATACCAGTCTGTTTTTCTGCAACTGCAGCCTTTGCTATATAACATGTAGCAAATAGAGATGGATGCTTTTCAATGGTAATGAAGCTCTGATGCTGGCTGAATTAGAAGCATTTTGAAGCATTTGATAGATGATGAAAGCCCTAGCATGCAGCACTCGATTTGGATGGCCTCGGTGAATGCTTTTAAAAATGACTTTGGTGGAGAAACTGCTCACTTTAGTCCTGCTCATGACAGCAAACACTGTAATTACACAATACAACACAAATGCACACAACATAATAAGCAGGATTTAAAACCTTTCCCATATGCGCTGCATTACGATAGCATTTAACGTGATCTTTACTGTTTTGATTAGACATGAAATAAAAATGCACGTCCATCCATCCGTTCATCATTCTATCTGTGTATCGTTCTATCTATCATTCTATCCTACTATCCATCCTTTTATCCATCCATCCATCCATCCATCGTTCTATCTGTGTATTGTTCTATCTATCATTCTATACCATTCTATCCAACATTTTATCCATCCATCCAACATTTTATCCATCCATCCATCCATCCATACATCCATCCATCCATACATCTTTCTAGCATTTTATCCATCATTTTTTCATCCATCCATCCATCGTTCTATCTAGCATTTTATCCATCGTTTTATCCATGTATTGTTCTATCATTCTATCGTTCTATCATTCTACGTTTTATCCATCCATCCATTGTTCTATCTACCATTTTATCCATCGTTTTATCCATCGTTGTATCCATGTATCGTTCTATCTATCATTCTATCCATTGTTTTATCCATCCATCCATTCATCATTCTGTCTACCATTTTATCTATCATTTTATCCATACATCTATCGTTCTATCCATGTATCGTTCTATCTGTGTACCATTCTATCTATCATTCTATCCATAATTTTATCCATCCATTCTTCTATCTAGCATTTTATCCATTATTTTATTCATCCATCCATCCATCCATTGTTCTATCTAGCATTTTATCCATTGTTTTATCCATCCATCCATCCAATGTTCTATCCATGTATCGTACTATCTGTGTATCATTCTATCATTCTATCTGTCATTTTATCCATCCATCCATCGTTCTATCTATGTACCGTTTTAACTGTGTATCATTCTATCATGCATTTTATCCATCATTTTATCCATCCATCCATCAATCCATCATTTGAGCTATACTGTATATCATTCTATCTGTGTATCATTCTATTTATCAATCTATATCATTATCTGTCGTTATTATCCTTCATTTTATCCATCCATCCATCCATCCATCGTTCTATCTTGAATTTTATCCATTGTTTTATTCATTCATCCATCCATCCATGGATAAAATAAGACAGAATGATAGATAGATAGAATGATGGATGGATAGATCATCCATCCATCCATCCATCCATCCATCGTTCTATCCATGTATCTGTATCATTCTATATCATTCTAACTGTGTATCATTCTATTTATCAATCTATATCATATATCGTTATTATCCTTCATTTTATCCATCATTTTATCCATCCATCCATCTTTCTATCTTGACTTTTATCCATTGTTTTATTCATTCATCCATCCATCCATGTATTGTTCTATATGTGTATCATTCTATCTCTCATTCTATATCATTATCTATCATAATATCCATTATTTTATCCATCATCCATCCATCCATCGTTCTATCCATGCATCTGTATCATTCTATATCATTCTATCTATTGTTTTATCCATCCATTGTTCTATCTATGTACCATTCTATCTGCGTATCATTCTATCTATCGTTTTATCCATCCATCCGTCCGTCCGTCCATACTAAGCTTTTTTTCTAGCCAGTATTCAGTTTATTGTGACAAACATTCTAGTTACGAATTCTTTGATTTTCAATTCTTTTGAATTCTACTTCCATACATTTAAATTAAAATTCTGCGTCATGTTTGCTACCTCAATTCAAATGCAGGAATTGAACTGGAATTTAAAAGATATTTTAATTCAATTGAATATTAAAAATGCTGTCTCCTATCCCAGACAGGGATAAGGAGAGATTTCAGAAGTGTTCAGGAAACCTATTTGAAAACATAGTTTTCATTTGTTGGCTCAGAAATTACACACTGCAGCTTTAAGTAATAAAGTGCTTTCAAAATTGAAGTATTCACTCAGCCTCTCTCAAGCTGTTGAGTTGTTTATGCATATCATAATGAAGAGGTCCTTCAAAATGTGTCTAAGAATAGTGTGCTAGAACTGCCTTTTATCTAGAAAACTTGCATTGCAGATTAGCACACACTAGCCTTTTTACTACCTTGATTGAGTATTTAAAAAAAGCCCTGGATTTGTAAAAGAACTGCATCCTTTAGAAGATTAAAGAATGGATTTGCAGACATCCCTGAAATACTGAGCCAAAAAATTAAAGCTAAGCCATTAAAAAGCACCTGTTTGTGAGGAAAAATGAAATATTCAGTTGAAAAGCCACTCAGAAATCACATACAGCTGCCCCAGTTTACACAACTCAACTGAATATGATACAATTATAAAACTAATAGCAGAATCATCATATTCTAAAAGTCAAAGGTCATGGTAGAAACAAAACACTTGTATGTTTAATTTAAAAGCATGGATTGCTTACTTATAGCTAATAAACTATCAACTATCAAGACAAGTATCAATAGAGTTGATTAATGTGCTCTTGTTGTTCTGTTACCACATAGGCCTTGATGCTGAATAAAATCTACTGAGAATACATCATTTACCTGAATTTCTAATTCAACCAGTGAAATTTTCCCTGTGCAAAACAGAGTATGATTTAAATTATTGAGATGCATGAATGAAATGTTTGAATTTCTTCTCAAATGTGCTTACGCTAGAGGGTGTTTTCGCATCTAGGGTTCATGGTCTGAGACTAACTGCCAGAGCTGAGAAACAGGAGTGCAATTAGCACTTAAAATTTTTTATTAGGCCTATAAGGAATGCTAATTATAGAACTCTTGAAGTGGAAATTTCCAAATGAAAATCATTTGCCAGCTTTAAGTGGGTCAATTAGGGGGAAAAGATTGTAAGACTGCTCCAGTCAAGAAATTGCTTTTCAGAGTGAGTCCTGAATTAGTATTGAGAAATAGCTACTGACTGTGTATGTCATGAATCTGGTCCATTGACTCACATCTGCTTGCCACCAGAGGTCACTCTTCCGTTACATTGACTCTCACACTACACAGACTGTTACATGTCACTCCGGACTACATTTCCCAGCAGCCATTTCACTAATCACACGCTCACACCTGAGACCCATCACACCATCACACACCCTACATAAGCCTTGGACTTCCTCCTTCTAACCGCCGAGTATTGTTCTGCGTTTATCGCTCTCCTAGTGATAGCTGCGATACGGAGCCAGTTTTAGTTTTCCGAGTCTAGTCTTATTTTTGCCTTGCCTGTTTTTCACGTGTTCTGATTCTAGCCTGTGTTTTCTGGATTTACCCATGTCTTGCCGTTCAGACTGTTTATGCCTCGCTTGGACTATTTCTCGTGTACCTGGATTATCTCGTCTTCTCGCCCTGTTGGATACTGTTCGCTGATCGAGGACCCACGCTTGCCCTAGGATGACTCTTTGTCTTGCCTGTGTTATACCTGTTTGCCACTGTTTGAACCATGCCTGTTACGACAATGTCTCTGTCTAATAAAAGCCTGCAAATACATCTGCATATCTCTTGTCTCGTTGGCTCCGTTACAGTATGTTATGCATAAACGGGGCTTACAGTACCTCTCTGACCTTTTCATTCTGTTTCAGCTATTACTGTGAAGAACAAAAGAAACGAGCTGCAATCCAAAGCCTCATAAAGAGCTGAAAGCATAAATATTCAGTCTAACCTGCATTCTCATTTTTCTGAAAACTGGATGATTTATCTGTAGTGATATATCTACTACATAATCAATAATACAATTTTCAGCTCATTCAATCAAGGAAACACTGTAAATAATTATACAACAGTTACAATCATTTCGGTCCTCTAATCTAAAGACACTGTTTATCACTCGAATTGTTGGTACCCTGAAAAAAAAAAATGGAACAATTGAAACAATTTTCATTCAGATTTATAATAATTAACAAAAAAAGGCAATATTGAATTAAAAATGACATTTTGAAGTAGAATGTCTTTAATATTTTTTTGTTAAAATTTTTTATTTTTTTTTTACAACTGCGAAAAATATTTTTTACAGATGTTTCAGACTGTTGACTGTTTTGGCTTCTTTGTGAGTTATTTTCATTGGCAAAATAGTATAATATTGTGTCTAAAATGTAACTTAATATATTATATAAAAATACAGTTACACAATATTTCTTAAATCAGCACGCAAATTATATGATTGCGTTCAAGTTTGTTTGTTTTAAATAACTGTTGGTAATTAATTTTTTAATGTACTTATTTAGTTAATTTAATGGGTAGGTCTTATATAACAGTCATAATGTGGTCAAGGTGTGATTTTTTTTATTTTTTGAAAACATCAGTTTGTTTCATTGGTGCTTCATTTACTACAAAAATAGTAATTATACACATGAGCTGTTTTTTTGTTGAGCACAAAAGTTCCACTTTCGTAGACTATCAATGAAATTGTACTGAGCTGCATTACATCTATATGGAAAAGAGGTACTTGGTGATGTGTGCCTTCTTTGTATTCACACCCACATTTCATTTTTTTCCAATGAAGATATAGAGCCACAATAAATTATCCATCATTGCTAGGGGAAAACAAACAACTATACCCTATAAACTGGAGTTGAAAAGTGTGGTGCTAAAATAAGATGATAGGACTTCCTGTCTCTGGGGGATGTACACATGTGCTTTAATATTCATGAGTGCATATTTATGTCTGCATGTTTAAATAACACAGCGGCTCCAGCCTCCAGCCTGATCTGCCATGCATCTGCCATTAGCCAGGGTCCTTCCTCTTGTTTTATCATTTTGTTTACTTCTATGATTTTTTGAATAATTCATAAAGTTGAAGAGCTGGGGGCAGTGACATGGGAATGCAGAGAGTAGCCAGCAAATGACAGCCATATGAAGTAGATTTATTGAAAAGGGGTCTCCTGTAGACTGATACCTATTCAGTTGCCAATTCAGCAAACTATTTAGACCACACTTGAATATGTCGTGGGGCAGTCGTGGCCTAATGGATAAGTCGGACTTGTAACCCAAAGGTCGCAGGTTCAAGTTTCAGGTCCGGCAGGGATTGTAGGTGGGGGGAGTGAATGTACAGCACTCTCTCCACCCCCGGGTGCCACAACATAAATGGCTGCCCACTGCTCTGTGTGTGTGTGTGTGTGTGTGTGTGTGTGTGTTCACTACTCACTGCTGTGTGTGTGCACTTGGAAATTCTGAGTATGGGTCACCATACTTGGCCACACGTCATGTCCTTTCCTTTCCTTTCCTTAATATGTCTGAATGTCTTTTCTTAAATATCAAAACCAAGTGGTACAAAACACTTTTCAAACTTAAAATTTATGATGTTTTAAATTATGAAAAAATAGATATACTGCTCTAATGAATATAAAAAGTGAGAAAAGGAAAAGAGCTTGTTGTTTGTGGAATTTGATTTGATTTTGCATCGAATGCAGTGACATTCAAAGTGTTTTTATCAGTCCAAATACTTTTTGGGAACACTTCATGCACCAGAAGGCTCAGCTAGACTCATTTACAGAATATAAATCATGATCAGGCATACAGATGGGTTGATTAGAAGTCTGAGCTTTCTACTCAAACAAATATAGAGTTATACAAAATATATATATTTTTTTTATCAGTTATACTTCACTTTGTAGTATGCACCTTACAAATATTACATAATATAATGAGCTACAATAGCAACAGCAGCCACTTGCAATCAAATAAAATTCCAAAACTAATCACATATTTAGTAATAACAGTTAATGTATTTAAGCTGCGATATAGACGCTAAAGCAAGGCCCAGTGTGATATAAGAAATACTATTTAATGAACGGCTACACGTAGTGGCTTCATGCATTGCATTCAGCAGAACTGATTGAATTGTTCGAAGCCTCTAAATTTCACAGGAGCCCATAAAGGGCTTCCATCAAAGCAGTAAAAAGCCCTGATTATACAGCAGCCTCGTACTGAGTGATTATACATGTTTTCTGCGAAGAGATCTGTATGAGTGCTTTAGCAGGATTCTATATGTTGTTTAATATATTCTGTGCCTCAATTTAGTATGTATGTGTCAGGATTATGGACCTGTTTTGCCCCTGTTTCTGTTCAGTGTTCCCTTATTTAGTCATGTTCCTGTCCTCGTCTAGTCTAATTTGTTTATTCCCTGCACCTGTGTTTAATTAATTATCCTGTGTATTTAAGTCCTGTCTGTCTATTGCTCCCCTTTCAGGTCTACTTGGTTGCTACGTGTGTTGTTCCAAGCTCCTGTTGTGATTATTCCCAGTGTTTCCTTTTTTAAAGACTGTAAAACGTCTCCTCGTGCCTCCAGCGTGTTCCCTACACAGTGTAACGTGACAGAAGACCCGACCGAAACAGTTACCTCTGTGTGTCTACCCTCCGTTTTTGTTTCCGTTGTGTGTTCCCCATGGATCCTCTCCTTCGTCCGGAAATACCTCCTCCTCCTGCTGGAGCAGGGGGAGAGATCGCTCAAGGGCCACACCAGACTATTCCTGGTCCTTGCAAGCCTCACCACCTACCCGGACAATGCGCTCTGTGCGTTCAACGATGCCAGTATAAACATCACGTGCAGAGCGCCGTCGTCTGAGGATGGTCCTCGAGCGAATTTCGAGAAATGGATCCCCATTCACCGTCAGCTCTGAGGAGGATCTTGCCAGTTCGACTCCGGACCCAGAGACCAGCCCACCATCTCCCCGCCGTGAGGAGCGCATGCCCGAGCCCACCACTGACGGAGAGCCAGAGCCTGCCGCGACCGACAAGCCATCACCGCATGGAGTGACAGAGCCACGGATCGCCGCGGAGCCAGAGCTGCTAGTGACGTTAGTCCAGGTGGGTGAGCCAGCAACAACACCCGCCTCGAAGGAGAATACCGCGGACAGTGAGAGCGCGGAGAGGAGCTCTGCCCCCTGCACCGCAGCTGAGGGTGAGCTGAGTATGGCACGGCGACTGTGCCACACCTAAGAGGAGAGGGCTCCCGTTCCAGAGTTAAGCCCAGAGAGGGCTCACGTTCCAGTGTTAAGCCCAGAAAAGGCTCCCGTTCCAGTGTTAAGCCAAGAGAAGGCTCCCCTTCCAGTGTTAAGCCCAGAGAGGGCTCTCCTTCCAGTGTTAAGCCCAGAGAGGGCTCCAGTTCCAGATTTATGCCCAGAGAAGGCTCCCATTCCTGAGTTCAGGCCTGAAAGCCCAGAGGCTCACAAATGGCCGCCCTCCCACCCGCTCCTGCCTCCTCCTCTGCTGTCGTCTGGCAGCCCCTCTGCTCGCCCTCAGCCCACCATCTATGCGGTGCGAACTCTGCGGGACGGCCATCCTCCAGCGTTGCCGTGGTCGGAGTATCCCTTGACTCTGCCTCCAGCCTCTAAGCTCCGGACTCCGCCTCGGCCCGTTGACCCGTCGGCTCCACCATGGCTCCTAGCTCCCTCCTCTCCGCAGTGGCCCATCTGTCCACTTGCTCCGCCGGGCTGCCTCGTCCCTCCGGCTCCGCCTTGGTCTGTCATCGGCCATCCTGCGCCTCGGGACTCCACTCCTCCGGCTGCGCCTCGTCCCTCCAGCTCCGTCAGGCTCCTCCATCCCTTCGGCTCCTCCTCAGTCCTCTGTTGCTCTGGTCTACCGTGGCCATCTGGATCCCATCTCCGACTCGGCCGCCAGCGCCATCTGCTCAGCCTTGGTCCCCCGGATCCTCCCTGTCGTCCTGGCTCATCGGCACTCCGTCTCCGCCTCGGGCTCCTCCTCCACCTGCTCCGCCGCCGTTGGTCGGCCCCCTGGAGTCGGCAGCCATTCCTCCTCCATGACTCCTCCCTCCGTCAACTCCACTGTGGGCTGTCATCATGGCTGTGGCCTGGGTCCTGCTGTGCTCCTCCTGCTCCAGGCCCCTCCTGTCTCCTCCCTGGCTCCTTCCTCCTTCATCGCCTCCCTGGTCTCTGTCTGCTGGCCCCCTCCTGGGTGCCCATCCTCCTCCCAAGCCTCCTCCTTAGTTCCCAACCGTTTCCGGGTGATATGTCAGGATTATGGACCTGTTTTGCTCCTGTTTCTGTTCAGTGTTCCCTTATTTGGTCATATTCCTGTCCTTGTCTAGTCTAATTAGTTCATTCCCTGCACCTTTGTTTAATTAATTATCCTGTGTATTTAAGTCCTGTCTGTGTATTTCTCCCCTGTCGGGTCTACTTGGTTGCTACTTGTGGTGTTCAAAGCTCCTGTTTGATTATTCCCAGTGTTTCCTCGATTAAAGACTGTAAAATGTCTCCTCGTGCCACACACTGTTTTGTTTCTCCTCTTTTTCTCTTTTAAAATGAGTTTATGCTAAAATGACTGCATTGTTGTCATTTTACCAATTCTGACTGCTGTAATCTAAAAAGAAAAACGAAATTTTCAGATGATTTAACTCTGTATAGCAAAAGTTACTTTGAAAATAATAAAAAAAAACTGAACTGAACTTAAATACTGTATTTTCAGCAACATTTGCACTATTTGCGATATCTCTGACATTCGCTATGAAGGTGGCTTTTGATAGACAGTCTGTATATTTTCCTCTGACCATAGACATATGGAATATCAGAAATGCATTTAAATGTTTTTTTTTCAAACCCTTCTTTTTTTATTTATTCATTTTTTATTTTTTATTTATTTTTTTTTTCCTTTCTGACTCAGGCAACAAAACTCTCCTTTGACATAATACAAGGATCTATGCAGTTAGAAGACGGGAACAAGCTACCTAAAGCCCTTTAATAAATGGCTGTTGTTGTTCACGCTGACACCACAGGACCCGGGTGGCATGAAGCTGCCTGTTCTGTATTTTAAATGAGGTACTTTTTTATATTGACTACATACTCTTTCTGCAGTAAAGCTATTCAGATGTTCACATCAAGATTAGGCATCAAGAGCGGATGCATCATTAGCGTTTCACTGTTAAATAATGTTATTTTAATATAACACTAATAACAAATCTCTCTGAAAAATGTATCTTGCCTTATGTTACAATAAGTGCTCACTGTGTCAAGCACTAGAAAGTGAAAATGAGATCCCAAATGAACTTTAATGGCTAATATTGCCTTTAGGAGCAGAATCATATGCTTTTCGAGAGCCAATTATTCCGGCTTTTTATCTTAAAGACCTTAGATGCTAAAGCAATTTTGGGCTAGTAATTATGCAGAGCATGCTGAAATAGCTTTTCAGATATTTATACACCTGTATTGTTGTTATTTGTATAAAGGAGGTACAAATAACACGTTTTAAGAGATAATTATACTATATACTGTAGCTAATAATAGCAGTCTAATGCAGTCTGTGTGGAAGCACCATTTAAAAAGTTAAAGCTCAAGTGTTTTCTGATTAATGGTGCTATCTCCATATATATACACACACACACACACACATATTTGTAATTGGTATTTAAAGGGATAATTCACCCATAAGATAACATTCTGTCATTATTTACTCACCCTCATGTCGTTTCAAACATGTATGACAAAAGGTGTATTTTTAAAATAATTGAACAGTTCTTTTGAATTTAGGCACAATGAACGGGGTCTGAAGCTTTCAGGCATAATAAAAGCAAAAGAGAGTATCATAAAATTATTCCATAAAACTTGTACACAATATTGCAGGTCTTCTGATGCCATATGGTAGTGTGATAAACAGCTCAAAACAGTTATTGTTTACTGAAAATCATAACATCTGCCCTAACCCCCCTTCGTGTACATTATGGAAGATTGTCAGTAAATATAGACATAAATTTGAATTGTATATGATCATATGATATATGATTTCAGAACATGTTATTATTGTTAACTAAAAAAAAAACTATAACTAAAACAAGAACAATTGTTTTCTTTAATTGAAATAAAAATTAAAGCTGAAATAAAATAAAAGACAAATATTAGATTGAACAAACTTAATACTTAAATGAAAATTAAGCCTAAAATTTTCTTGGAAAGTAACTGAAATAAAATGTTAAAAATAGTACAAAAATTATTAAAACTCACATAAAAAGCACATAAAAAATTACTATCACGGAGTCAATTGAAAAAAAAACTCTAACCAAAACAAGAACAATTGTTTTCATTAATTGAAATAAAAATTAAAGCTGAAATAAAATAAAAGACAAATATTAGATTAAACAAACTTAATACTTAAATGAAAATTAAGCCTAAAATTTTCTTGGAAAGTAACTGAAATAAAATGTTAAAAATAGTACAAAAATTATTAAAACTCACATAAAAAGCACATAAAAAATTACTATCATGGAAAAGAGTCAATTGATTTTAGAGTCTAAATGTCTACTACAATGATTAAAATTTTCAAGGAATAAATATACATATTTTTTCATTTCTGTATTAAATATTCTTTAAGACAACTTCAACAACAACAAAAAACAGTGTGTATACGCTATCCGATGGGTAGGATTAGGTTTGTGGGGTAGATGTGTATCTTATGCACGCGAAAACTGCATTTTATATGCACGCCAAACAGGTTCGTATCATATATACGCCAAAGTCCATTTTTTGTGTATCAATACCACGAGTTTTCATTTTTATTTGGCGTACCATTTATACGCATTTCCATGAGACCAGGCTCATATTTATTTAGGATGTCAGTGTGTGTGAGACTGTGGTCAGGAGATGGATGCACCACGTGAAATAGCTCACGCTGATGGATCAATGCAAACATCTCTGTTGACAAGGATGAATGTGAATATAAAACCCACACATTACAATGAATAATCACTTCTGAAATCTGAGCAGTGTAGTCTCCCTACTGAGACAGTTTGGTTATTTCAGGGTGATATTTGTATCAAAACAGATTAGCAAAAATTTCAGAAGAGATAAGCCACGCTCTGCATGCTAAAACGTCCCCTGTGATGATCACAATACAGTGTACAGGCAGGGATCAATGTTGACTGTTATTAGGATAATTAGCTTTGTCAGACACATGAACAGATTTGGGGCAATTATTCACCACCTGCTCATTTTATATATGCAAACACCTCAGATAGTCAATTAATTACAACTTTTTTCTTGATATATTAAAAGAACCATAGTTTCAGAAGGATAAACCATACAACATTGTGTGAAGAATGTGTGTTTGTGTGTATGTGTGTGTGTGTGTGTGTGTGTGTGTGTTTTAAAATGTATCACTATTTTCTATTTTACTATTTTACATTCAAGTTTAGGATCTTTTTAAGATCTTTTATTTTAAGATTTATTTATAGTAAATTAATAATTTTATTTAGCTAGGTATATTAAACTGATCAAAACTGATGGTAAAACATATTTGTAATCAAAACATTTCAAATAGTTGCTGTTCTTTTCAATCTTAAGGGAAAAAATTTCAGTTCCCACAAGAAATATTAAGCAGCACAACTGTTTTCAACATTGATAATAATAAGATATTTTTCTTGAGCTTCTAACAAATCAGCATATTAAGCCCCGTTCACACTTTCAGCGACTTTTGTCGCTGCATGTCGCCAGGGGCTGGCGATGAGGTCTCTAGTGGGCGTTCCCACTACTGGTTGCCTTGACAGCGAATCAGGTTTCTTGCAGCTAAGTACAAACATTTTGGAGGCAAAATACTAAATATAATCTAAATTAAATCCGTACATACAAAAAAAAAAAAAAATGAATGAGAAACAGAGCCTACTTTCTTCCATTGCGTATGTTTATCTACAATCACATGAGCTCTACGTCTTCTTTCCTATTGGCTGTCGCTCCCGAAAGTCGCTCTTCATTTGCACAAATCGCATCGTTGGACACGCCCCATCTGGTCGCCAACGGTCGCTATTGCTCGCTGTCGCTCGTGCCGCCGGAAATCGCCAGCTCTCCATTGAAATGAATGGGATTGTGTCACTTTGTCGCTGCGTGTCGCTTGTAGTGTGAACGGGGCTTTAGACTGATTTCTGAAGGATCATGTGACAATGAAAACTGGAGTAATGATGCTGAAAATTCAGCTTTGCTATCACAGGAATAAATTGCATTTTAAATATATTAAAGTAGGAAACAGTTCTTTTAAATTGTAATAATATTTCACAGTTTCTACTGTATTTTTGATTAAATAAATGCGGCTTTCATTCAAAAACATAAAAAATTGTATTGATCCCAGACATTTCAACAGTAATGTATCTTTACTTGCAAATTGAATGCAACTAAAAATCCAGTTTATGAATCTTTATGATTAACCAGTAAAGAACCAGTTTTTAAGAGTCATTTGTTCGCAAGTCAGACATTGTGGCTCACTTTGTTTGTTGATGAATGTTTGCAGGACAGCCTCTTTGATGCACGCCAGTCTATTTTTGTAGTATCGTTAATTTCATATTTACCTGCTCCTAAATGTCACATAAAAATGAGCAGACTGTGTTTTGGCTGTTTTATATGTCACTCACACGCCCCCTCACGCTGTATCTGAATAGACAGTTCTTGGCCAGAATATGCACCAGATTTAATGCCAAATATCTTTGTTTTGTCTCAGACTGTCTTGTCATGCTGGGACTGAAAAGAGTACTGTGAGTTGTGAGATCTGCCAGCATGCAATAATAATTCCCAGAACTGCGAGTGTCTTAGCATATCGTCATCTATACCTGTCTGGCCTCATTCTGACAGAGTCCAACAGGGCACATCACATCCTCAGTCAGCTATGAGAAAGTATTTGCACCCAGCGGAGCACTCAATCACATCAGAACAGGCCTACTGACACCAAAGCCACTATAACTCTCCTCAGAACAAGAGGCTTTTGCTCCGGTCCTGCAGTCACGCTCGTCCAGGACTCCACTAAGATTCAGAGCATGTTCCCACTCTCCACACCCGCGCACCGATCAGTCTCTTGGCTAATGAGTCACAGAGCTCTTGTGGTGCGATCGAGAACCTCAGCTATACCTCCACTCGTCTGCCGATCGTGAGAGGTGGAGGGGAGGTCTGCTTCTCCCGATCTGAAACACAGCCAAGTCTTTTCATTACAAAAAGTGGTCTGAGTCTCTGTTCTTAGGCCGACTCACTCAGTCATTTCTATCCGCTGCAGAGCCATTACGATGATTGAGGTTAATTGCGTAAATATTTCAGGTGGCCTGACGCAATGCGTTTTGTCATTGCAGCACCAAAATAGAGAATTACACAGAGCTTGTTTGTTTATTCCAGCAATAAAGAAGCTCATTGTGGTGGCACTGCCCTGAATCTTGATTCGAACCCACGCTTCCTGATTTGGAAGTGACATTCGCAATTTCTTTGGTGCAAGCTGAATGCGGCATTACTGAATCATTTTCCAAGTCGGCAATATGTCATTGCTCGCTGGGAAGAATTCCAGCGCAGGCTTGATCAGTGTGGCCGATTCATCACATTCCTGCTGTTCTCTTCAGCAGAAACATAGATTACAGCCTACAGCCTGTACATAAAGGAACCAGGTCAAGGACCAACATGATGGATTGAGTACATTTAAAGCATAGTTTACAGCCACCTACTTCCAAGCTTTTTCAATGACAAACAAATCTTGAAGTCCCCTGACAGATATTCACAGCTTCTTAATTGATTAGCTGTTTCTCTCACCCGAACGGAGGAGGGCTAAATTAAAGAGTGGCTGTGTTTTCCTAACTGACACAGGCACTTTGTCAGTGAAAGGTTATTGGCTCCTCTCCCATCCTCATGACCTGCCAGCGCAATCCGACGGGGAGCCTCCGAATCCAACTTCTAATAATTCCTCCTTGGCAGTTTTAAGCAGGATCAGTGACCGAGGTGCTTGTGCGGAGGTGGCAGCTGGGAGCGAAGTCATTTAGATTCTGATCACACGCTGGATTTACCTCCCCCTGTGCAGCAACACGGATAACCGCTGCTTGTTTGTGCTGTTTGGGTAAATGGCATAGCCTATCTTTTGTCACATGCTTTGAAAAATAAGGAGACACATTATAGAACACCTTTTTATTGATGTCTAGTTGTTGTTGAATTTAGTTGGTGGTAACTTGTTAGACTTTTTGCTATTGTGAAGGAGTGTGGGCTAATAATATGAATACTGAAAGCTATTTTTGACTTGCTGAGTACAACCTAATGTATTGTACCAGTACTTACCAGAAATCATAGCAAACATCTAACATTTAGCCTACTTCTTTATGTGTACAGATCCCCACTTATATGATTTTACATTTAAACAATATAATTAGTGTTTTACTAAAACAATACTGTTATGTTAATATTAGTATGTGCATTTATGTGTGCGTACACTCTAAAAAATGCTGGGTTAAATACAACCCAGTGCTGGGTAAATATTGGACAGAACACATGCTGGGTTGTTTTCAACCAACAGTTGGGTTAAATGTTTAACCCATCCTTCTGGGCAGTAACCCAACCGCTGGATCTAAACCACCCCAATCGCTGGGTTTGTCCATATTTTACCCAGTACTGGGTTGTATTTAACCCAGCATTTTTTAAAGAGTGTATATACTGTAAAAATAAGTGTAATTATAACTGAAAAATATTCTAAAAATGCTACGAAAAAAAAAAAAAAAACTGTTAATAGTAAGTTTCCATACTGTATACAGGGAAAAACTGTAAAAGATCTAACTAGACATTTTATGTAATTTTACAGTAAAATCCTGTTAATGTTACTGTTATTTCACATAAATGCTGTTCATTTTAACTTTCTATTCATCAAAAAATATTTTTAAATACTTTTAAATATTTAAAAATTCAGCAAAATAACATTGATAATAATAAGAAATGTTTTACCAAATACTGGAGTATTGGCTGCTGAAAATTCAGCTTAATATATTAATAATTTATGTATTTTGCATATGTAAATAGAGAACAGTTAGAATAAGAGACAGCCTTGGTTAGAATAAGAGACTTTTTTCAAACACATTAAAAAAAAATAAAAAATTCTTACCCCAGACCTTTCAATGGCAGTGCGTGTGTATATTGTTTTATTTTTATTTTCTATAATATTTTTATGTGTTTTTGTGTAAGAGAGAGAGTATGCGTAAGAGAAACTCTTCTGGATTGTTGCCAGCTGGTTGTTATGCTTAAGTGTTTCTCAGGTGAGCGACAGCTTTGGCAGTCCCATATGGCTCTGTTCAGTCCGATTCTGTCAGGAGTGCAAAAGAGCTGTGAATAGTTTTGCTGTACTTCTTGGCAGCTGTTCCTCTCATGTGGGAGTTGTCAGTGCTATACTATGCAAATAATTAGGAAATAATATCAACCCTTCCAAATATGTTGGTTTAATATATTTATTGCTTGTGTTTTTTTAAACAATATATTTATTTGTTATGACCATTTTTATTTATTTTCTAGAAAAGACACAGTCTCAATAAATCTATATAAAATCCTAGCAGTACTTTTACATCCTTCTGCATTCAGCTAGGTAATATATTCAAAGGTAATTGGACTTTTCTGGAAATCAAGCAGGTCATCTGGCCTAGTCGAAGAGAGTGGAAAAGAATGGCCAGCCACCTTTGCAGATCTCACCAGGGAGACGTCTGGCATAATTACACCCACCTGCCTCAACGCGCCACCCACAAACACCTCCAAGTTGGCAGGAGAAAAAGCAGAAACCAAGGTCAAATAATACACAGCATTGTGGAAAGCTAGCTGATGAAAAGAAAAGGGCTCAGCGTGGGGGCTCTGACTCACTCTGACAGAATAGAAAATTGCTTGTAATATGCCTCCAATCTGAGCTTCCTGGTGGTGAATCACGTTAGAAGTTTTGTTCCTCATCCCTCGCAGCATCAATTAAATGACTTTGAGAGATTCGGGCTGAATCGCGTGATGGCCAAAACGCATTAAAGAATGACAGATATGTAACTGTAGGGTTGATGGGGCCAGCTGCGTTTTTAAATAATGGCTATCAAAGTCTTTCTGCTAAATGGCAAAAATAAATAAATAAATAAATAAATACAAACAAAATGCTGACAGTAAAAGAGATCTGGCCAATTTGATTCTGTGGATATTGCTGCCGTAATTTTCAAATGATAAAACTGGCATCTGTTTGGTTTGAAACAGCCTGCTAAATATTAGATCATCTGCAACTGAACAACTGTGGGGATTTAGACATGTTGTTTTTATTTATCCAGTGATAGATTTAAAGATCACAGTTCTCTCAATCCACAGATGGTGAAGTAAATTTAACAATAAAAAGCCTGTTTCACACCGCATGCATGTTTATTTTGCTGGTCATATTAACAGGTGACAGCATTCACACTGTGCAGCAGTCTGCGCAAGCTGGGTCGCAGGCTTTCGCCACTGAACTCAAACGTAAAACGTTTGAAGAATATTCAGTAAATGTGACTGAATCTTGATGACTTTTAGCCGTTTGGTTTGAAATCATTCTCAATTCAGTTCTATTGTGATACAGAAGATTCTGTCATTTTAAAGGAATAAAAAATTAGCTGAAAATGGATCTTCTGCAGTGAATGGGTGCTGTCAGAATGGGAGTCCAAACATCACAATTATCCACAAGTAATCATACTCCAGTCCATCAATTAACATCTTGTAATGGCATTTTAACTGTATACCATCGCTTCTGGCCAAAATATAAGTCCATAATTCATAACAATGCTTCCTCCAATGAATAGCTCCTTCCCCTGTTGTCCTCTTACATAAAAGTCCACTGACATAAGTGTTTTTGCTTTTAAATGATACTTGATCTGTGCATATTTCTCTTATGATTTTGACAAGATGACTTTTTCACTGGAAAAAAACAATATTATGGATAGAGGACTCATATTTTAGCCAGAAACTGATTTTTGAAGTTAAAAACATCCTGATAGACTTGTTTACTACAAACATGCAGCTTTACGTTTCACAAGACATTAATTGATGGACTGGAGTCATGTGGATTACTTGTGAATTATTGTGATGTTTTTATCAGACTCTCATTCTGACGGCACCCATTCACTGCAGAGGATCCATTGGTGAGCAAGTGATGTAATGCAAAATTTCTCCTAAACTATTCTGATGAAAAAAAAAAAACAAAAAAAAAGTGCAGTAATATCAACAAAGTTAAGCTGTCAAGAAAGTGTTAGAACATTTCTTCAGTCACAGTTTGACTTAAAGGTAGAGTGCCATTCTCTGAGCACTGAGAGTGTATTTGTGTGAGTGTGGAAATGGAACAGAGTAACCTTAGAATGACACACTTTTCACGGCACTGCCCTCCACTGAGGTCCACTGAGTGACATGCATGCTCATCGCATCACTTCCTGCTCACTAGTTCATGTCAAACTATTTTGAAGGGGGCTTTCGCCTTTTGCTTCTGCTGCATTGAATCAGATATGTTTGAGTGATTCTTCAGTTAAGGGCATTTTTAACTACTTCAGATTTGTTTCGTCTACACAATCAAGGATACATAAGTCAGAATAATTGATCAACCATCTGATCTGGATACTGGATCCATCAATTTAAAATGTGTAAATTTGTAATTATAAAAATCTAAAAAAAAAAAAAAAAAAAAAATTAAAGTAATTATAATCAATCCTTTAAAACATGATTTTTTTTCTATGACTGTATTTCATACCTTAATTGCACAGTCACCTATTTACTAAGCAATGGTGCTTTGTTTATTTAGTTTAAAACCTGTTTTCACTCAGGCATAAATCACAACCCAAAACCCATAATGTCAGTAAAGCCCATAGTCTATGAATATATATCAGTGTGAATATATATAAGTCTGTGTTTATTAGACACACGCTACGCTCTCAATCTTTGTGTATGGATCTGCTTGCTGTAAATGTCTCTTGTGCAGCTGAGTGATTTTGAGAGGGCCAAGTGTAAGTCAACAGCTGGATGATTCTTCCTAATGAGTAACAGCAGGTGCCCTCTATGTATGAAGAAAGGGACATCATAATATCAACAGCTTATGACAGTTAATCTTGCCATCTAACCCAAATGGGTCTCACTGTTTGAGTTTAAGAGCTGTTCGTCCTTTATGATAAATAGGTTTAAAAAGTTAAAACATCAAGGTACACTCTCAGAAAAAAGGTACAAAAGCTGTACGAAAAAGTACACTTTCAAAAGATAGACCTTTGTACCTTTTTAGTACCTAAAATTAGTACCTAAAGTGTACATATTAAACCTTTAAAAAAAGGTACAGCCCCAGTGACAGCTTTTGTACCTTTATTTCTGAGAGTGTAATATGATGGATTGATGTCTGTGATGATACTGATATTAATAATTTGGGGGAATATTGTTAGTTTAATATTGGTTCAAAGTACCGAAGTTCATTTCCACCACGTAAGAAAAAAATATATACACAAAGTTATGATTTACCAAAGCGTGACTTTTTTGTGATATAAAAATTGAAATTATGACAAAGCTGAAACTATAAGATTCATAATTAATAATAAGAAATTCATAATTATGACATAAAAGGTAAAAATTAAGACAATTATTACATATGTGACCCTGGACCACAAAACAAGTCATAAGGGTCATTTTTTTTTTTTTAATAATTGTGACTTGTTATAATTTAGATTTTTCTTTTAGCCTATAATTTCAACTATTTAGCTTTGTCCTGTCATAATTTGTGACTTGTGTCACAAATTATTATTATGACTTAGTATCTCTTAATTTTGACTTTTTATGATTTACCAAAAATGGGCTTCCTTAAACTTGTGTAGATTCAAAATATTTTTTCTTTCTCTTTTTTTTTATAGTAAATTTATCCAGCCATAAATTTTTCAGTTTGTCTTGTGCATATATTACCCATAGAGTAAATGCACCAAGTAGAGAGACATTTTACACATCCATCAACTTTTGAACAGTCTTTTCCTTTCTGTCAAAGTTGTGTCTGCAGTTGTGTCCACACTGTGAAAAATGGCACTGTCTGGATGAACAAAATGGGATGATTCCATTGTCCCCACCAGGAGATTTAATGGTTTTCTGTGACAAAGCTAAATGATGCTTCTCCACTCACTCTCTCTCTCTCTCTCTCTCTCTCTGTCTGTCTGTGCGCACTCTGCAACCTTCCATACGCCTTCTGTAATGTGACACTGTGTTGTTTGCATTACAACAGATGTGGCTTGTGTACACTTATAGGTGTTTGTAAGCATGCATGTTTTTCACCACATAATTATATTAACACAATGTGTAGGATGTGTAGATTTAATACATTTGTTGTCTTAAGGCAAATGTTAATCTCATCAGAGTATTTGTACATACCGCCTCTGCATATTAGTTGTTATAGGTAATTATCTTACTACTTTATTTTGTTTACTTGAAAAAGCGAGTTGTAGTTTATTACCACATAATTTGATTTTAGTTGTGTAATATTGTTTTTGATTAAAATTGTTGTAGTGTTTCAAAGAAGCACTCAGACACTTTTAATAATAAAGTTTATTACTGAGGCAACTGTAAAGTCACTGTCAATGCTGAAGGGCACCAACAAAACAAGGATGTTAGCATAACTAAACCTGGGCTTTGACTCATATTTTAATTCTTCACTGAGCATTTTTCATTATTATGAAACTGAAGAAATTGAACTTTAAACTTAAGCCTAAGGTCATACACCACTTCTCATGAAACCCTTTAACATTTGATACACTTTGGATAATTGCAGTATTCTAAGTGTAAGTAATAAAGCAATTTTTATCTGTCTGTGTGTGTCGATAGATAGATTATGAAGCAATTATGAAGAAACAACAGCGAACACATTGCAATGTAACATTTTGAAGTAGAAAGACTGAAATAGTATGTTCTTATAAAACAAATACCAATAATCTTTGTTCTAATTTAGAAAAATCTTTTTACAGTGCATAAAACTCGCCACGCTATCAATAAAAGTTGTCTCAACAAACAATTTTTTTTAAAAAGATTGATGTAGGCCTGTACACACACACACACACACACACACACACACACACACACACACACACACACACACACATATATGAAGGCCTATATTATAATTTTGCATTTTCATATTACTCAGATTGAATTATAATTCCTAATTCAGTACCAAATGGCACACAATACTAAAGCTAAAATATTTAATTATATACTTATATGATATCCAATTATTAAGAAAATGGAAAAGCATTTCTGACATTCTGCCATGAAAAAAGCCAGAGGCCTTCCGCCTATTATCTGATATATTATATAGAGTCTTTGTAACTGTAATCTTATCCTGCATTTTTTAGTATGATTCATATCTGTAAGATCACCCAGGATCGCTTTGACCCCTTAAGCGTAAACAACCTACCACACAGTAAAAAGACACAGTCCCCACTGGATTTGATCTGTTATCTACTGCGGAACTGAAACACCCAACTCTTGCTTCCCTTTTTTTTTTTTTCTCTCTGAGATGGTTATGGTTGTATGCTTTGCTTCGGTGCCTTTTGGCGCCTGTGCTTGATCTTCAGTGGTTCACTGAGAACTTGTTATGACTGCACTTTGTTCCCCTGCCACCCGTTTGGCACGTTTTCCCTTGGCTGCCTCGAAACTTGCAGTAACGGCAGTGAAGGGCAAAGCCTCTTCACAAGATTATCAATTCAAACCTATCCTATGCATTATGTTACCGCTACCTCTCAAGCACTCACTGAATTTAAATTAAGTTTCTAGGCAATTATTATTCATTGGATTGCAGGACATTTAAACACCTTATTAGAATGTGCATAAAATCAGACTTAAGGGAAAGTGCGGACACTGTGTTATTTTACAGATTATGGAGCTGATTTGGCAATTGTTGCAGGTATTGTGGTTAGACGCGTCGGAGCATTGCGAACAATGCCCGATGATAACGTGCTGCTATTTCCATAACAATGACACATAAAAACATTCCTCCTGAGAAATCAGTTCATTTGTTCATCACTCTCAGACTTGATGTACGTTATGGGTGTGTTTTTTTTCTGAAATGAGGGAATGAAAGTATTGCTTAACAAACCATAGTAGCATAATAAATCTCTGCAATGCATTTCCGGCCATTTTTAACAACAACTGCGGCTAAAGACTTATTACTTTTAGGCTAAACAGGGGAACAATATATCTTTTAATTCCATGGGGTTTTAGAGAATATATTCTCTCTCTATATATACATATATATAGTCATATGGATTTAAAAGCTCTATTGCTCCTATATTTAATAATTTAAAAGTAAAAAGCCAATGTCAGATAGATAGAGAACTTTATTTATATTTTAAGTTACATTACAGATGGATACAGATGATGACAGGGTTTCTGTCTTTGAATGATAAGCATGGAGGAATGTATATAATGGACTGAAGTCAGTAAGTAATTCCTGTGACATCATGTTAATTTTATAATTCTATTCAAATTAGTACTATATTTTCCATTGGGAGAACAATCAGTTGCATGAAAAATGACTGGAATCATAAACTCCTAGTTTCCGTACTGACATTTTTTTAATGACAATTCTGTAAAATAGCGTTACATGTAATATTCGGGTTGTGTGTAGTACTAGTGACATTGAACTTTTTTTGTCAGCCAATTTATAAGGATGAGCTATTTTTTTTTTTGTCCCTCCATGCCCTTCAAAATGGCTGTAATGTAAAAAAAAAAAGAAAAAAAAAATCACTTCATTGTGAAATCATTTCAAGGCTACAGTACGTCTGCACACAAGTGTGGGTTTCGGCTGTGTGTGATTGATGCTTTGTGCCCATTACAGTTCTGAGAAGATTACAAGTTAGTCATGGTCTGCTGTTATAGCACCAAGGGCATGTACTGTAGCAGGACCAAATCCTTTTCCTAAGTCTTTTCCACTCCACAGAGATTATTTTCCTTTTTCAGGGAAACGTCCTTGTGCTTATGCAGGAAATCTGCTGTAAATGTTATTAAAAACAGATGCGGGTGAGAGCTTTAAATATTCCATTAGCATAAAAGAACAGCATATGAATTCAGTGTATGTGCTATATGAGCCTGTTCGCTTTAAGATGCATAAGGCATGTTGGAAATGAAAGCCATTTCAATGCTAATGTGACGCAGAGTCTGGTGCTGAGGGTGAAATGCCATCTGTATGGCTGCATCAATATGCCTCTTCGTTTCAGCCTTGATGAAAGGACGAAAATTCTTATATCGAGGGTCCATCTGTTCAATCAGAGCAATTAGTTTATCTAAACTGACGTCACCTGGCTGAGTTTGACCTGGGCTGATTAGATCTGGGAGGTCGGGAAGGTTGATGAAGCAGCGAGATACACACACACACACAGAGAGAAAGACAGAAGCTTCATACATTAGCCTTGAAAAGCATAAATGAGGATATTGCTTGCATGCAGCCATCTCTCTGGTTGTTTGTATGTGGGTTGGAAGTCTGTTTACATGCTTATTCACTTCATTGACTGCATCACTAGGTAGTCGATGCATAATGTTTAAGAATAATTTTTATTGTAAATGAATGTCAAAGGGAAAAGTTATATTTTACCTGCTTTTCAACATTTTAAAATCACGATTTTGCCTAGTTTATTTCACATAACCCTGCTATGTGACAAAATAGTGTGTGTGTATATATATACAGTGCCACTTGAAAGTTTGTGAACCCCTTGCAAAATCTGTGAAAATGTAATTTTACCAAAATGAGAGATCATACAAAATGCATGTTATTTTTTAATTAGTACTGTCCTGAGTAAGATATTTTACATAAAAGATGTTTACATTTAGTCAAAGCCAAAAAAGTAGCTGAAATTATTAAAATAACCCCATGCAAAAGTTTGTGAACCGTTGGTTCTTAATACTGTATGTGGTTACCTGGATGATCCACGACTGTTTTTTTGTTTTGTGATGGTTGTGATGGCATCTTTTGCATATCTGAACCCTTTCCAGCAGTGACTGTATGATTTTGAGATCCATCTTTTCACACTGAGGACAATTGAGGGACTCAAACACAACTATAAAAAAGGTTCAAACATTCACTGATGCTGCAGAAGGACACACGATACATTAAAGGGGTCCTATTGTGCTTTCTCACTTTTTGAATTTTAGTCAGTGTGTAGTGTGTATGTTTGATCATAAAAAAGATCTACAGAGTTACAAATCTCAAAGTCCACTCCAAAGAGAGATATTTCGTTTTTAAAAAATCCCTTTTCAAGAACTACAACAAACGGCTCGTTTGGACTACAAAGTTGATTTCCTCAATTTGTGACATCACAAATTGGACCATTAGAATATCATTAAAATAAATCCCGCCTCCGGAAATTCGAATGCACGTTTTAAAATCGAAACCCGGTGCGGGTGTTTTTATATCACTGTATTTCTGATAGAAACCGACTGTCTTCAGAAAATTTTGGATGTCATTTTCATTTCATCTTGCATGTAATGTCTGATAAAGCAGCGTTTGTGAGCGGAGCTCTGCTTTGTGTACAGCTTTACCGGGGAAACCTCGCTCTCTCTCGCTACAGCAGCGCCTCCCGCTGGTAGAGAATGAATTTGCTTTTAGTCATTCTGCCTAGCTGTTCGCCAATCACAACGCACTGGGACAGCTAACCAGTCACAACACATTTAGTTTTTCGGAAGGCGGGCCTTCATCAAACCCGGAACTAATCGAGCCGTTTGTGCCAGGCTGGGGAGAATGGTATTGTAATAATGTAAATTATGTGAAAAATAATGCGTTTTTCGAACCACCAAACATGAGAGCATGTTCTAGTACACCCCTAAAACGAAATCAAGACTTTGTAAAAGAGCATAATAGGACCCCTTTAAGAGCCAGGGGGTGAAAACTTTTGAACAGGATGAAGATGTCCAAATTTTTCTTATTTTGTAGAAATATAATTTTTTTTTTCCATTTAGTACTGCCCTTCGGAAGCAACAGAAGACACTTGCATGTTTTGCGGGGGGGGGGGGAACAGTGCTCAGTTTAACTGTTCAGAACAAATAAGGGACTCATGAACAACCATCACAAAACAAAAAACAGTCGTGGATCATCCAGGTAACCACACACAGTATTAAGAACCAACGGTTCACAAACTTTTGCATGGGGTTATTTTAATAATTTCAGCTATTTTTTTTTTGTCTTGTGGACTAAATGTAAACATCTTTTATGTAAAATATCTTACTCAGGACAGTACTAAATAAAAAATAACATGCATTTTGTATGATCTCTCTTATTTTGTTAAAATTATTCACATTTTCACAGATTCTGCAAGGGGTTCACAAACTAATAAAAAAATATATTCAATATCAAATGATGTAAATAGAAGTTGTTTTTTAAAGCCTATCATCAATATGATATGAAAATTTTGTGCATCCCTAATGTCAGGCAATATGAGGTTATAAAAACTGCATATATAATAATTATAAAATAATTTTATTAAATTATTATTAAAATACAAATTTCTATTTAAAATATAAAAAATTTGTCAGTCTTCATAAAATTGTCAATTTTGTAAAAAAAAAAAAAAAAAAAAATTAAAAATTACTAACTGATAAAACCACTGAAATCTTGGAAATCTTTGTAAATTTATGCCCGTACTCATCAAAAATATGTATGTTATGGTTTAAAATTTCTGTTGTACCACTATCAACCTATTCAAATGACCCTTCTGTATTCTCATGCTTTGGTAAATACACCCTGCCACATTTCTTCTCAACTCAGACATGTTTGAACTGTACATACGCATGTTTTAGGGCAAGAGTCAGCCGCACTGAACTTCAGCTACCAAGAGAGAGGCACGTACCCATATTTAAAAGACAGATTGCCTACAGCTTCAGATGACACAGGGGAATGAACAGCAAGACCTTTTATTGTTTGCAGCGCTTCGAGGGGGCTCAAAGCAATGATCAAGGAGAGGGAACAAAAATGTGATTAAAGACTGATGCAAGACAGATGCACGCACCCTGTCTTCTAAAAAAGGTGACAAAACATAGGACAGAAAGCTCTAAGTCCCTTTCATAAGAAACATTTTTTGCCAAGTTAAGTTTGTATATAATATGCTAGTTAAAGGAATAGTTAAACCAAAAAAAAAAAAAATTGTACCCACCATCAGGCTGTCACAATCTGCCTACTGTGGCGGAGACGAGGGGACGAAGGAGCGCGGAGATGAAGGGAATTTAAACATAAACAGTTTTTATTCTTACAAATCCAGGAGCACATGAAACAGGCAGGAACACACACATGTAGGACGAGGGGTTGACGTATAATACCGGACGCTGGAAACTAAACTGAACACTCTTAATATACTCAACATAACGAGGGGATGACAAGACACACCTGGAACCAAATTAACACAACGAGGGCAGGAAACAGGAAATACCAAAAATGGGCACAAGAGGGAGGGAAACAAGACATGGGGACACAGGTCTGACAGTACTCCCCCCTCCCGAAAGGCGCGTCCCGTGCCGTACCACATCCAGCAGGGAGCTCGGGAGGCCACAGCGGAGCAAGGAGCTTGGGAGGCCACGGTGAATCAGGAGATTCGGGAGGCCACAGACACTCGGGAGGGCACGGCGGATCAGGAGACTTGGGAGGCCATGGCGAATCAGGAGACTCGGGAGGCCATGGTGGATCTGGAGCCCTATAACCCCCCTATAAGTATATAAAAAATACTTGGGGAAGTTCACGGGTGTTGAGGCCCTCTGCGGGCCTGACGTGAACGGGGGATCAGAAGCCCTCCCTGGGCTTAACGGGGAACCAGAAGCCCTCCCTGGGCTAAACTGGGAATCGGGAGCCCTCCCTGGGCTTACCTGGGGATCAGGAGCCCTCCCTGGGCTTAACTCAGGAACAGGAGCCCATCCTGGGCTTAACTCGGGAACGGCGGGCTGGACGGCAGGCTGGTTCTGGATCGGGGTTGGACGCTCTCCAGACACCAGCTCACCAGTTCAGTCCTGTGGTGTCTGGGAGGTCCATGGGGCGATGGTAATTGGCCCCGATCCAGAAAAAAGAGTTTAGTGTGGCGTCGTCCAGTGCCGTCACCACAGCGAGCCCACAGAACTCCCAGGCATACTCGACAATGGGGAGATCTCGGCGGGCTAAGTCGGAAAAGCGAGCGGCTATCTTCATGGCCGCAAGGGGGAAAAACAGGAAACAAAAAAACTTTTCAAAAAATGGGAAAACAAAACACGGGGAGAGGGAGCGCCGCTTACTTATTCTGTTTTGGGTCCGGTATTCTGTCACAATCTGCCTACTGTGGCGGAGACAAGGAGACGAAGGAGCTTGGAGATGAAGGGAATTTAAACATAAACAGTCTTTATTCTTACAAATACAGGAGCACATGGAACAGGCAGGAACACACATGTAGGACGAGGGGTTGACGTATAATACCGGACACTGGAAACTAAACTGAACACTCTTAATATACTCAACATAACGAGGGGATGACAAGACACACCTGGAACCAAATTAACACAATGAGGACAGGAAACAGGAAAGACCAAATATGGGCACAAGAGGGAGGGAAACAAGACATGGGGACACAGGTCTGACACAGGCCATCCAAATTTGTTTCTTCATCGGAACAAATTTGGAGAAATTTAGCATTTCATCACCTGCTCACCATTGGTCATCTGCAGTGAATGGGTACCGTCAGAATGAGAGTCCAAACAGCAAATAAAAACATCACAATAATCCACAGGTAATTCAGATGAGTCCGGTCCATCGATTAACGTCTTGTGAAAATCCACTGACATATTTGTATTTGCTTGCAAACAGTGCTTGATCTGTGCATATTTCTCTCCTGATTCAGACGATATGACTTTTTCACTGGAGAAACAGTATTATGGATAGGTATTAATAATGTATGGTATTTAAAAATGTCTTGATTGATCCTTGATTGCAAACATTAAGCATCTAGCGTTAGTTCTGGCAGGTCACGTGAGTCAAGCTTGCATCAGCTGACTTTCATCTGATCACATCTACCTATAGGAATACGTCACCTATCACGGCATTCCTATATAAGCTCTATTCAGTATTATTCAGCAGCTTTTTGCTTGCTCAGGAGCAAATTACCCTCCTCCATCCCCAGCTCCTCCTTTCGCCACATTCAGGACGTGGCTTTCTGATATTCCTTGTTGAATCAGACTCCTTTATCTTGAGTAATGTGTTACACCTAAATATCATTAAGTACATTAATGATATCTGCTTTGTTCTGTTCTGTTAACCCTATGGGGTTTATTATTGCTGCTCTCCCTGCTCATTCATGACAGGCTGCATGGATGGGCAGTGAGTTTTTGCCCAGAACAGAACCATACCACCAAACCAAACTGTATGCTAAGTGTCTATCATTTTGACGACAGTGGTCCTGACAGAAATGCAGCTTTTCATTTCTCATGGTGTTAATTGATAGACTGGAGATGAGTGGACTATTGTGATGTTTTTATCAGCTGTTTGGACTCTCATTCTGACGGCACCCATTCACTGCAGAGGATCCATTGGTGAGCAAGTGACGCTCGCATTGCTCAGTAAATATACTAGTAGTAATTCAGGATGTTTCAGTCTCCCAGACATCTGTTGGATTTATTTTCCTCTGAATATCTTAGTAGCAAGTCTTTGAAACATTCAAGTGACTTAATGCTCTCAAACATCTTTTGTCACCACTTCTGAGAAGATGAAAAAAGACACCCGCTTGCATCATGAATTTTATTCATTGTGTTTTCACAACAGCAATAAAACCTTGGGGGCCGGCCCCTCTCAATAGCATCCGCACAAGTGAATAGCAGTCACAGGGTCTGACTGACGTCAAGAGAGTTTATGAAAATAAAAAAAGACTTGAGCTCATTATGCCTCTTGTTCCTTTGCCCTAGGATGGCAGAAAAAGAATCTATTTGCTGCTGTGGAAAGTTCAGCAAACATAATTCATGAAAGAATTGGATTTTTTGTCCATGGAATGAGGCACATGAACACAACTGTGCGTGCAAACACACACACACACACACACACACACACACAGAGAGGACATATGCAACCGCACTACCTTACACGGATCTATGTAGCGCATGTGTGCACCGTATACTGCAGCAATCTACGAGATATGCACGGAAATAAAATTCTGTTTCATTTAGACATTAATCTGTCACAGTTCTCCAGGCAAGACACAATGACCTCAGCACCAAGCCTGCAGGAAATCACAATGGGGGTAAAATGGATTTCATTTATAATTCATACGGGGCGCACGGCATTTTATTCTCCACAGCAGAGGCTTGTAGAACCAACCTAAAGCGAAATCTGATATATTTCATTAAACCTTATATATGGCTCATTAATTATCCTTCTGTGAAGCTCACTGATGTATATCTCTTTTCAGGAATCCTTAGGGGCCTAAAAATGTCATGGGTGCCAAAGTGTGTGTGTTCCATAAACTAAAAAACATCATACAATGACATGAGAGTGAGTAAATGATAACAGAATTTACATTTCTGTGTGAACTACCCCTTTAAGCCTTTATTAACTATAAATTTATCAACTATAAATTTATAGTTAATAAAGGCTTAAAGGGGTAGTTCACACAGAAATGTAAATTCTGTTATCATTTACTCACTCTCATGTCATTGAATGATGTTTTTTAGTTTATGGAACACACACACACTATTTGTATAATGGAAGACAAACAGGTCCAGTGTTATTTTTGGACCCCACTGACTTTTATTTTATGGACGTTCTTCAAAATATCTTATATTGTGTTCTGCAGAAGAAAGAAAGTCATGCAAGTTTGGAGTAGTGTTGTTAACTAAAACTAAATCTATTAAAAACGTTTTTGTTAATTTAATTAAAAGTGAAATAAAATGAAATATTAATATTAGAAAATTAATATTAAAAAAAAAACAGCAAAAAAAAACAGCAAAAAATAAAAATAAATGTTAACTGAAATACTAAAAATAGAAGTGAAGAAAATAAAGCTAAATAAAAATATATATTAAAAATAAAAATTATAAAAGCACATACCAAAATTACTAAAACTAAAATGAATGCTGAATAAAAAAAGCTAATTCAAAATATTCATAAATACTATAATAGTATATAAATCCTACTAAAAAAACACTATAAATGATGACAGAATTTTCAATTTCGGATGAACTATCCCTCTAAGTGTGTGTGTGTGTGTGTGTGTGTGTGTGTGTGTTTTCCAGCATTAAAAACTTTTTTCCATCCCAGCTTAGTTGATTCATCCAAAAATTGTAAACGGGTATGGCTATGGCACTATTAAACATGACTCTTTTTTTCTTTGAACACCCCAACCAGTCCAGCATAGCAACACTGACTGAACCAGTGATGTAATTTTGGGGGTGTTACTATCATTTTTTCAGACCAATGACAGATGGGGGGAGTGTTTGTTTAAAGTTACACACTCCAGCTCTATGTAACCCTACTCACTGGTATTAAATTATGGACCAAACTCAAACAGTGAGAAATTTTTATTTAGCCTACGCTGAATGATACTATCTGATTGATCTTTTGCGTCTTGTTGAATAACTCAGCAGAAACAGCCCCCCGGTGGGATTCCTGCCAATAGCACTACAGTGACATTGTCTGAATTTGCAGCTGATCCCAGTTTGGCAATCTGCAAAAGAGTATTGCACCAGCGCTTAATCCAGACACATGTGGAGCATGCTGGTGGCGTGCTAATCAGCTCTGGGAGGATTAGCATCAGGCTAGCGTCATTCCACAAGGCAAGTCTTGTCTAGTCCAGCTGAAAGCTTTCATTCCATTCTGAAGGAACCTAGTGGGATGGGGACAGTCACTATTTGTTTGACTTTGATGTATGCTAAGTCTGTTCGCCATGTCATATTTTCTTGATCCTAAAGTTTTGAAAGAAAATGTGTTTGTTATTCTACTACTCCACAACATAGTATTACATTCCATTTCTATCAGGGCCGTTATCATAGATATGTTGAATGGTCTATAAATATGACTTTTTCAATACTTGATTCTCGAATAACATTGTCCTCAACCTTGTCCTCAATACACTACAAAAAATAATGTTTAATGATGTTAAATCAAGATAAATTTATGTCTTGTTTTTGTATTGTCTTGTTTTCTGAAAAAAAAAAAAAAAAATCAAAATTAAGGGAGTTGATACTTAAAGAAAAATATCTGCCAATAGATAAATAGGGTAAGAAAAATGAACTTAATTCGAAGATTACCCCATTTGTTCTTTATGTTTTAATTTTTAAACTTTTTTCATATTACAAGTCTTTATATTTACGTCAGTTTGCTTGTCAAAGTAAATGTATCTTGTTTTAAGAATGTTAAAGATGTTTTACCAAAAAAGACAAAAATACTAAAATCATTTTTGCAGTGTCTGTGGTTACAGACCACTAATAGGTTACATTTATCCAAGCATTTATGAAATCAGCTTTGTAAATGGTCTAAATAAATGTCCCTACAAAGTAAAAAAGTCACTGTGTAGTAAAAATAAAATGATGTTGTTATTGTGGTAGACATGTCATTATCATGTACGGTACATGTCGGATTAGTTCATAAGCAATTGTTTATTTGGCCTCTTGTTGACTTGTAGTTAAAGTATGTAATTAAGCGCTCAAGTTTACTCCCAAAGGAGGAAGGAGAACTTATTTTGCCTCTGACTAGAGATGTTTTGAGTCTCAAGTTCAAGTCTGCAATTGTCACATCTAATTTCTCACCAAGTTCAACTTTGCTTCCTTTTACAGACTGATCCACATACCGCCGTTAAAACATGACGATCTAAAAGCACACCAGCATCATATGGCATTATTTCTGACCTCAGTATGTGAGGAAATAACATATCAAAATATCTCCTGGGCATCATAGTTTGTAGCACTGGAGCTTGAGCGAGACAGACAGTCCTGTACTCTAGTTCTGGACTTATCATCTTGGGAGATACTCCTTTGGCAAACCAGAATGGTTGCTGGCTCTGAGGGCCTGGTCCACAGTGCTGATGTATCCATCAATCAGCCGTTTCATATCCGGGGTGAAGGGGTCAAAGGTGGGCCGTCGCGCACCTGAGCGCTTGAAGTGGCCATCCTTGTTGCACTCAGCACAGAGGAGCTGCTCTTCACTAACACGGGTATTGAGGAAGGAAGTGATGGATCGTAATGTGGGCACCAGTGACTCCTGCAACTCCTCATAGTGCACCACCAGAAGTTTCTTTCCATAACGCAGCCAGTCCAACACGTGAGAAGCCCACCAGGAGGCATAACTACCCACAAATTCGGGCCACTCTAGAGGGAAGAGAAGTATTTTAAGAAAAACGATGCATTAAGAGCTGGGGGGTGAAAACTTTTTGAATTTGATGAGGGTAAATTTAACTTATTTTGTCTTCTGGGAAACATGTAAGTAGCTTCTGAAGGGCAGTACTAAACGAAAAAAAATATGATATTTAGGCAAAATAAGAAAAATGTACATTCTGTTCAAAAGTGTGAAAGTTATGTGAAATATCTTATTGAGGTCAGTCCTAAATAAACAATAACATGCATTTTGTATGATCCCTCTTATTTTGGTAAAATAATTAACATTTCGCAGATTCTGCAAGGTGTATGAAAACTTTTGACTTCAACTGTATGTATATATTTGCAATACTGACAGACACTGATGAAGTAAAACATAAAAAAAATCCTAATATTGTGCGATAACCATTATGGTAGTAAAAGTAATTTCTCTGAGATTACAAAATTAATTGGACAAGCTTTTAAATGTTTATTAACTGGAAATAAATACTAACTAAAAATGAACTAAAACTAAAACTGAAAAAAATTAATTAAACCTAAATAGTAATATTTAAAAAGAACAAAAATGAAAGGCAAAATGAACAAATTTACTAAAACAAATAACAAAATTACCAAAAATTACACGAAAATAAAAAAGAAAGTTAAATTAAAATTAATAATTTTAATAAAAACTATAATAGTATGTAAAAGAATACTAAAATAACACTAACACAAAATGTCAGAGAAGAGCTTAACTTATACTGTACTCATAATACCTTTGCTCTTCCAGTGCTGATCAGAAGCGTAACCAAGATGGCCGGCGCACTTGCGGTTGAACTCAGCCATGAGTGAGCGGTAGGGGTTTCTTATCAACAGTATTGCTGAGTCATACATCTCTATATCCCGCTGGCCGCTCTCATGTGTCTTCACACAGATGGTTCTTCCACTCTTCCAGTAATCTTTCTCACCCTTGAAGCCTGCACAGTTGGGAGGAGAAAAGGATTAGAATATACAGCCAACTGCATGTGGCGACTGCTCAGTGCACCTCTGAATCCAAACACATACGTTCCAAAAACTGCATCAGAAATGGTGTTAGTCCAGGCATGGGCTCCACGGCCCCCCTCAGGCAAATGTGTCAGGTTCTGTGATGGATTTGAAAAGGCACTCTGACTTTCAAGGCAGGTCAAGTTCTTTAATGATAGAAAAAAAATCCTCAATAAAGTTTGGCATTTGAAAGAAAAGAGAAGGTCAGCTGTGCCCAAATGCACATTATCAAGCGATCTCAAAAAGCTGCATGGTAGGAGCTGAAGAAAAAGAAGAAAAATGTTGAAAAACTTCAAAAAAAGAAAAAAGAGGCTCTGCTGTTTTTAATAAATCATTCCAAAAGAATCACAAACTCTGGAGTTACTGTTTAAATCAGTCCAAACTTCTTAAAAAAAGTTATATATATAAATGTATATATAATGCCATGATGTTGTGGTGGCAGATTAAACTTTCCATTAGAGACATCAGCCTGTTTATGTGCAAAAAGATAGCAATGATGATAAATTCATCCCATCCAATGTCTGTGCAATAAGACATTATTGACAATAAGAGTGGCTTGATTTGTGTCCGTCAAAGACAAGCACGCTTTAAAAATGGTAAGATTTATGATCACTGATGGAGTGGTGCTACTGTTACCTCTATTGTAGAGGGTGCCGTCAAAGTAGTAACTGCCTGTGTAGTAGCCTGTGGCGAGCTCGATCAGGTGCCTCACCCAGGTGTTCCCTGCACCAGGAAAACTGGACAAAGCCACCAGTGAGCTGGACTTCTCAGGTAGAAACTTCTTCTCTGTGCATCTGGAATCTGGACAATAAGAAATTTCCCATATTTATTTGCCACTTATAGAAGGTAAGATACAACAACCTGTTATTTTCAGCCAGGCAGTTCTATTGTATCTGTTCATTAAAAAAATCACATAAAATAATTTCTCAAAGGGTTATCTAATAAAAATATAGAATTTGTCTTAATCTTTAGAAATAAAATTATTTTAAGGACTACATAATCTGTTTTTTTTTTTTTTTGTAACATTGCTGTTTTTTTTTTATATACTGATTGATTGATTGATTTTTGGTTGTGTGTAGCACATACAGCTCTGCATAGCCTTCCAAAGGATCCCAATGTTAGGTAATAATGGCTGAAATGTATTTTTAACAACAACTGTTAACAATTTTCTTTCTTGTGTTAACATATCTCCTATTGCAACAGGAAGTCGGGGGAATGACAACTCGATAAAACCAATTACCATAAAACCATGCTAGTTGATGGCAGGTGGTATTAGAGGGAGAAAACACTTGATAAATTTGGTCCATTAAATTATGACTGTTTATATGTATTAAGATAGAGAAATTAATACTTCTATTCAGCAAGGATGTATTTAACTGTTTAAAGTAAAGACATTTACAATGTTAAAAAAGATTTATATTTTGTATAGATGCTGTTGTTTTGTACTTTCTATTCATCAAGGAATCATGAAAAATATTAATATTTAACAAGCACTGTATATATTTTATTTATAAAATACATAATAAGCAGCATAACTTTTTTCAATATTTATAATAATAAGAAACATTTCTTGAGCACCAAATCAGCATATTAGAATGATTTCTGAAGGACCGTGTGACATTGAAGACTGAGTAATGGCTGCTAAAAATTTAGCTTTGCCATCTCAGGAATAATTACATTTTAAAACAAGTTATTTTAACCTAATAATATTTCACAATATTACTGTACTTACTATAATTTATTCACTTATTCATTCGTTTGTTTATTTATTCATTCCCTTCACAAATTATGTGACAAAAGCACTCACTAGTTAGCTACCAAATCCACCCACAAAGACACAAGCTGTTGAAGATATTTACTTTCAGTCTTGCTTATTATTTTTCATGCAGTCTCAGATATATGAGTACTTTATAGATATGTGGGTACCCTTAGGCTATAACGTGTTGTTGGAAAGTTTAGCATTGCCAGGCATACCTAAAAAGGTATTATTCACTTTTACATTCTTTCATGACTTCCCAAAGAAAAATCTTGGAATTGAAGGAGCAGGCACCTTGTTTAATTCTAGCATCCATCTTGAGACTGAGCTCTATGTGAGATGAATAAACTGCCCGTGTGGGGAAATGTGAGCACAGAGGTAATTATTAAGATCAGTGAGGTTTCCACAGAGTCTTACCTTGAACAGGTGTCTGATAAACCTGGAGGAAGAGCTGACGGGCACCCTGGGTAGGCAGACTGCTGTTTTCCACAGCACAGAGCTCCTCTTTCACCGGCTCGTGAAGAGTGAAGCGAGGAGTGGTGTAGCCACAGAAACAGTCGGGCTTCCTGACTAGGGCCAGAGGAAACTCCTGATAAGAGAGAGTAAATATGTGTATGAATGACACGAATGCAAGAGCCGACCTCTATGTCTCTCAATCCATACTTCAATTTACAACTATTTAGAGTTATCATTATCTGAAAACGTTCTCAAGCAGTGCAATTAGCTTCTCAGCTAAAGATGAGGAAGAATCAATTGGCCATGTTGCCAGAGTGCAACAAAGCATGACCATCTGATAGAAAGGACTCAAATTATACCACAATCAAATCGATAATACTGCGTAGAAGATTGATTACAGAGCAAATTTGTGCTCTCTGGGGACACATTAAAGTTTAAACAAGCAGATTGTGTTCAGAAGAGCGGGAAAATATATCAGGACTACAGCAGACGATATCCAATCCACATGAATCTAGTGTTGATACAGTCAGGAAAGTCAGACCTGATCCGTGCAGGTCTCGATGCACCACTGGGAGGTGAGGTTTGGCTGGACGGCATGAGCCAGGGAAGCTGCTGTTGTGTTGTCAGGTTTTTTGAAGCAGCCCCGGTAGCGCACGTTCCTGTCTGAAGGCAGAGGAGAACTGAGAACATTGCTGATTGACGGGAGAAAAATAGTGTAGGAACAAGATTTTGTGCCAACACTCAGTTCATTGCTCTAAGGTTTGGAATGCTGCAGTGAATGTGTAATTAAGTATAAGATGAAGAAAAAAAAAACTCATAGACCTTCAAAGAAATATCAAACAGTTCAAGGAATCAGGCTGTATGGGTAATGAGTGAACTGCAAAGAAGCCACATTTCACAGAAATAGGAAACTGCGCTAATATGAATAATTTTATCTTTTTTTTTTTTTTTTTTTTTCTCGAGTTGCTTGAGCTTTTTCTAAACCATTTTCAGCCACAGCTGCATGTTTCTTTTAGCAGGTGCTTTTGAATGTAGGGAAAGGAATGAATTTGATAAAACTCTTCGCTATGCTTTAAACTGACATTTTGATTTTGAGCTTCCCATGATAGCAGATGTACACAACATGTTAATATTAATAATAATATGTTTAGTTGATATACTGTACACTACCATTCAAAAGATTTTGGGATGTTTTTAAAATAAGTCTTTTACTCTCACCAAAGGTTCATTTATTTGATCAGAAAACAGTAATACTGTGAAATATTATTTCAATTTAAAATAAATGTTTTCTATTTGAATATACTTTAAAATGCAATTTATTCCTGTGATGTCAAAGCTGAATTTTCAGCTGCCATTCAGAAATCATTCTAATTTTCTGCTCAAGGAACATTTCTTATGATCAATGTTGAAGATGTGCTGCTTAATATTTTTGTGGAAATCGTGATACTTTTTTTTCAGGATTCTCTGATGAATGAATAGAAAGTTCAGAAGGAAAGCATTTATTTTAAATTTTATCTTTATATTTTCCCATTTTCATTCCAGTTAAAGTTTATGTCTATATATTTTTATTCATTTTTATTTGTTTTAATTTTAGTACATCAAGTTATGTTTCAGTTAACTTTTATTTTATTTTACAATTTTTTATGGTTTTAGTTACAGTTTTAGTTAACTAGAAGAACCCTGTCTAAATCAAGCAATACATTTCTGCATCAACTATAATAAATGTGTATTCTGTATATAAATGTTTCCACAGCTAATATCCGACTAGTATTGACTTGACATAACTGAGCCTACAGCGAACAAACCCAGAAACAGATTCACCTCATGGACAAACACCGGATGTGAGTGGATACTGTGATTTAAGGCGTTTGTATCTGCATTAGCGAGTGTGCTCAGGGCCTTCACGACACTTTGTCACCTCTGCAGGGTAAACAAGCACTCTGTAACCGAAACCCCAGAGCTTTTGTTTACCTCTCCAAATAAATGAAGAGGCCCTGCAGACCGCTGTTTGCTTTTGAAGCAATCACATGATTCTTTGTGGGGGCCATAAGACAGCTGCACGAAAACATCAAACAAAGCACTATTAAAACAGAACGGAGAGGAGCACCGCAGGCCTTGGGTGAGTCTCTGAACTTCTTACTAAGATCGGAGGTAGACTGTTCAACTAAAACAAAACAAGTCAGACCACGGTCACCGACACAGGTGTGGAAAAGCGATTCTTGCAGAATATTGTGCAGAGAATATTTTCACACAAATATTTTCACATAAGCTATGTACTATAGGATGTAGACCTCTTTTAGATTTGTAGTCAATAATTACAAAAAATAAAATAAAATTCTTTAATAATTTGGGGGAGTATGTATCTAAAACTATATAAAGGTTATGCATATAAAAATACAAAGAAAACATAAAAAGGCCTTTAAAGTGTAGGAGAGACTGAGGGAATTGTAAACAATTTTTAAATGTTCATAAACGCCTTTAAGTAATAATATAATTGCGGTCATACTGAACTGTTTTGCTTTTATTTGTGAGACCTATTGTACAATTTTATTTAAAACTTTACTACACTCCAGAATCCGACAGACTGTTAGCTGTAGGACTAACTTTTCTAAAAGAAATTAATATTTTTAGGACATTACAATGATCAAAAGAGACTGTAAAAGACATTCATAATGTTACAAATCATTTCTATTTTGAATACATGCGGTTCTTTTGAACTTTCTATTCATCAAAGATTCCTGAAAATAAATGTACCACAGTTTTCACACAACGGTTTTCAACACTGGAAATTCAGCTTTGCCATCACAGGAATAAATTACAGTTTATAAATAAATAAATAAATAAATTTGAATTGTAGTAATATTTTACAATATTACTGTCACAATTCACTAGGGAGCAAGGAACGAGGAGTTCATAAATAATCCAGTCTTTAATAATCCAAGCACATGGGGAAACGTAGGAGACACAGGAACACATGGATAGTCGTTTAGAACCGACAAACATGAACTGAAAGGACTGGGGCTTTTCAACACAGGATAACGAGGGACTAAATGAGACACAACTGAATCAAATAAACACAATCAATGGGAGACAGAAACTGGGTCACAGGGAGCAAAACACACTGACAGGTCCATAATCCTGACATATCACCCCCTGCCGGAAGGTGCGTCCTCACACCGTAGATACAACAGAGGGAGGGGTGGGTGGGAACATGGGAGGAGGATCAGGAGGAGGACGGACACCAGGGAGGGGGCCGACAGACACAGTCCAAGGGGGAAACGAATGAGGGAGGAGCCAGGGAGGAGACAGGAGGGACCTGGAGCAGGAGGAGTCCAGCTGGCCACAGCCATTATGTCGACCCACGGTGGAGCCGACGGAGGGAGGAGCCATGGAGGAGGAATGGCCACCGACTCCAGGGGGCCGACCAACGGCGGCGGAGCAGGTGGTGGAGGAGCCCGAGGTGGAGACGGAGAGCCAACGAGCCAGGAGGATGCCGAGGATCCAGGGGGCCAAGGTGGAGCTGAGGGCTCTGGCGACTAAGGCGGAGATCCGCGGCGGAGCCGGAGCGACTGAGGACCAAGGTGGAGCTGGTGGGAGGAAGGAGCCCAACGGAGATGGTGGGACGGAGCAACACGGCGCAGCCAGAGAAGGTGAGGGATTCTCCAGCCACGGCGACGCTGGAGGATGGCAGACCCGCGGAGCTCGCACTGGGTTGATGGTGGGCTGTTAAGGCGAGCAGAGGGGCTGCCAGACGACAGCGGTGGAGGAGGCAGGAGCGGGTGGGAGGGCAGGTATTTGTCAGCCTCCGGGCTTTCAGGGTTAAACTCTGGAGGGCGCTTGCGAGGAGCAGGCACTGGAGGGCGCTTGCGAGGAGCGGAGCTGGCTGGGACCAGCAGAGACGAAGGAGAGAGGAGAGGAGGAAAGTCGACCTCTAGGTCATTTACCCAGTCAATCAGATCCCCTTCTATGTCCAGCAGCCCCAGATGTATAATTAGCTCACCCTCAGCCACGGTGCAGTGGGCGGAGCTCCACTCCACGCTCACACAGTCTACGGCTTGCTCCCTCGTGGTGGGCACTGTCGCCGGCTCTCGCACCTGGTCTGACGGGTTGGGCTCAACTTTCGGGGCGATCCGTTGCTCAGTCGCTTGGCATTGCGCTGGCTCGTCGATCACGGCGGGTAGTAACTCTCCGTCAACGGTGGGCTCAGGCTGGTGCTCCGGACCACGGGGAGTTGGTGGGCTGGGCTCTGGGTCAGGAGTGGGACTGGCGAGATCCCCCTCAGCACAGACGGTGAACGGGGATCCGTGCCTCGCCAGTGTCCACTCCACGAAGGCAACGAAATCCTCTCGAGGACCATCTTCGGACGACAGCGCTCTGCTCGCAGTGTTCAAGCTTGCGTCATAGAATGGGCAGAGCGCGTCGTCCAGGTAGCTGGTGATATTAGCTAGCATCAGGAACAGTCTTGTATGGTCCTCGAGAGATCTATCCCCCTGCTCCAGCAGGAGGAGAAGGAATTTGGGCCGAACGAGGGGATCCATGAGGGCACAAAGTGAAAAAAAAAAAAAAAAAAGACACGGAGAAAAAAACGGAAAACAAAAACGGAGAGGTAAATGCAGAGGTAACTGTTGTTGGTCGGTTCTTCTGTCACAATTCACTAGGGAGCAAGGAACGAGGAGTTCATAAATAATCCAGTCTTTAATAATCCAAGCACACGGGGACCGTAGGAGACACAGGAACACGTGGATAGACGTTTAGAACCGACAAACATGAACTGAAAAGACTGGGGCTTTTAAACACAGGATAACGAGGGACTAAATGAGACACACCAGAATCAAATAAACACAATCAATGGGAGACAGAAACTGGTTCACAAGGAGCAAAACACACACTGACAGGTCCATAATCCTGACAATTACTGTTTTCGCTGTATTTTTGAACATATAAATGCAGCCTTGGTGAGCATAAGAGACTTTCAAAATATCTTTTCCTACCCCAAACATTTGAACAGTAATGTACATTCAATCCATTTTCATTCAAATATATTGATGAGTCTGACTAGATACTTTAATGAAATAATGCTCATTATGCATTTTAAAGATGTTTTCCCAAATCAGCCATATCATTTTAATTTTAATAGGTAAAATGATCAGACTCCTTTTTCTCAGGCTGAGAGGGAACTTTACTGTGTCGCAACTCATTAAAGAGTGTCACTGAAGAAATTTACAGCGTTACAATTGCCCCCGGTGTTCCCTTCACATTTACAATTTTTAGCATATGTTAGCATAATAATTAAAACAGTCATTTAGAGACCTCTTTATGGCTTTCTGTTGCATTACATGAACATCTTAAAAGCAACAGCCCAAACAATGCACAAATCCCTCTTAACAAGACATATCTGGTACAATGGATAGCATTTTCAATTTAGGCCACAAAACATATGGTCAATGCTTAATAGCTGTGTCTGTGAATGTTGTGCTGGGCCGAATCCAGTTGGCCTGAAACAGCAGAGGGACATTGGGTCAGAACACAAAGGTCCAACAGCATGTGGAAGAGACTGATGAAGAAACCCGTTTCAAACATATGGTCACATCAAAGCTCCACTGCCAGACTGTGGATTACCAGCAGAAGCAGCACTGCTTTTATCCAGTATAAAAGTATTACAAACAAATGTTTTTTTTTCATTCATGAATTATTTTTTTTAATTAAATTAAATAAATAAATAAATAAATAATTTAATTTAATTTTGTTTTGTTTTGCTTTTAATTGCAAAGTCCCAGAAATCAAGATTTTAAACTGTATTTAGATATATCCTACATTTTGTAACAGCTGCAAAAACTGCATATAATGCTTTTATATTTACATTCGTTCATCTGGTAGAAGCTTTTTTATAATATTTTTTTTATTCATTCATGGAGAACTATTTTAACATTTTATTTTTTTATTTTATAGCTAGAAAATTACAGAAACCAGGATTTTATTTTATTTTACTTAATTGTTTTTTTTTTTTTTACTTAATTATTTTATTTTATTTTATTTCTAGAAAATTGCAAAGTCACAGAAATCAAGATTGTAAACTATATTTGTCCCAAATTTTGTAACAGGGCTGCAAAAAGTGCAGATAATGCATTCATATTCACTTTTATTCATTTGGTAGATGCTTTTATCCGAAGCATTATTTAAAAGTTTTTCTTTTACTCATGAAGAATTATTTTAACATTTTATTGTTATTATAATCAGCATTTAGATGTACCAATAATTTTCCTTTTTAAAAGGCAAAACAATTCCTGATATGTGTGTTTATATTTACATTTATTCATTCTGATATTTACATCAGAAATTAGGTTCCACACTTTTCAACCTTTTTTTATTTAGTGACCTTCATTGTCAGCATTGTGCTCTACTAGTTAAGCTGTGTTTATGTGCATGTTAACTGCAGAGGTGAGTTACTGCTTATCTGTGCCAGTGAGCAGTATATTAGTTTTTAAGACTTTCATGTGCTTTTTTTTTGTATGTTGGATGACTAATATTTATTCTCTTTCAGAATGCTGTTTTGTATGCTTCCCAATGCATTACTAATGCCATCCATGAATGGGTGAGAAGTTCTGCCCTGCAAAAAGGTAAACTTATTTCAAGCACTCACATCTCCGCTGGCCAGGAAGAACCTCCTCCACCTTGTAAACGGACAGACGGGACACACCTCCACAGATGGCGCCCTTCTCGCCTTTGCAGTCCAAGTTACACTCCTCCTCTTTCATCCGAGCGCTTGTGATGCGGTTTCCACAGTAACACTCGGACCCATATTCAAGGCCAGCGAACTGGTACCCACTGTGTGAAACAAAACATTCAAATTCTAATTATACTCACAAAATACCAGCCAGCGTGGATGAATAACATGAATATTTATAGCAAAAACTCTTTAATTTCTTAATACAAAACAATATTACATTTACATTTAGTCATTTAGCAGACGCTTTTATCCAAAGCGACTTATACAAATGAGGACAATAGAAGCAATCAAAACTAACAAAAGAACAACAATATGTAAGTGCAAATGACAAGTCTTGGTTAGCCTAATGCAGAACACGTAGCAAGGTATTTAAAAAAAAAAATCAATAAGAAAAAAATAATATATATATATATATATATATATATATATATATATATAAACACACACATACACAAAAAGAAAAACGAGTAGATAGAATTGAAAAATAGAAAGCTTTTTTTTAAATAAAAAAGAAGACATAGATAAAGTAGAATTAAAATAGAATAGAGAGTGCTAGAGTTAGAGGGTCAAATAAAGATGGAAGAGATGTGTTTTTAGTCGTTCCTTTAAGATGGCTAAGGACTCAGCTGCTCAGATTGAGTTGGGCAGGTTATTCCACCAGGAGGGAACAGTTAATGAAAAAGTCATTGAAAATGATTTTGTGCCTCTTTGGGATAGTACAATAATATTACATTTGTCATTATAAAAGAAATATTCATGCAAATGTTAACTAATGTTTTAAAATGATGTAATGGTTTATTTTTATAGTATGCTAACAATTTAATAGGTGTAATATAATAACAGAGTTTTGAATTGTATTTAAAGCAGTGCAATTTTGTCTAAAAAGAAAGCTATAAGCATTCTTAGGTTTTTTCTTTTTCCTTGTTTCAGCATCACAACCACCTTGACCTAGCAAAACTGACTCAACCAATGGCATCAGCTGGGGGCAGGGCTGTCTGTTTGGACAGCCAATGGTAAACGGTAAGTGTTTGGGAAACCTTTTTGAAAACAGTCAATATTTTAGCCACATCAAAGCACCACGGCCAGACTATGGAACAAGTCCGTCCCCTGTTGTCCTCTCACATCAAAATCCACCAACATAATTGTTTAAAACTCTTTTTGACTGTCACTTGTAAATGGTGCTTGATCTGTGCATATTTCTCTCCTAAATCAGATGAGACCACTTATTCACTGGAGAAAGCAACGTTATGGATAGAGGACTTGGTTAAAAACATCTTGATGAATTTGTTTATACAATTATCGTTTCCCAAGACGTTAACTGATGGACTCGAGTCGTGTGGATTACTGTGATATTTTTATCAGATGTTTGGACTCTCATTCTGATGGCACCCATTCACTGCAGAGGATCTATTAATGAGTAAGTGATGCTAAATTTATCCAAATCTGTTCTAATGAAAAAAAAAAACAACTCATCTGCATCTGGGATGGCCTAAGGGTGAGTAAATTTTCAGCAAATTTTCATTTTTGGGTGAACTGCATGTCAGTGCATTCTTTGGTTCTCCCTTACACGTTTTTATACTCTTTAAAAGAACAAATCCAGAATGGATTCTGCTAAAGTCCACCAGCATCTCCCTGTTCATATCTGGCTGTGAGCTCAAGGGGGTTAACAGCTGATGATTGGCCAGCTTGCTGAGCCAAACATCTGTCTCACCATTTCCACACCCTGCGGTGCTAGGCACTTTGTAGTGGCAGCCCTTCTCAGGGTGCCATTGTGGACCACCTGGCCAACTATCTCACAGTAACGAGCCTGTCCAGGAAGCTCCTGCATCCTCCTCCATCTCATCTTTTCCAATAAATTGGGACCTGTACAGCCTTCTAGTTCTGCGATATTGACAGCAAATTGGTTAACGGTTAACCACAACAATCTTCCTCCATCTCGAAGCTTTTGTCCTCTGGCCCTCTTGACTTTTTTTGGAGATTGCAAAAAGGCGCAGCATGATTCCATTCAAGCATGTTGGTGTAGGGCTCAACAGGTATTAGCTTGAGCCTCTCTGCAAATTGTTTCTCTGATCCTCTGCTTGAAACGTGGCATTGGCACTGCCATGGCAACTCAGCCAGGGACATTCCCACTGTTAATCTGCGCTCTGAATTAATCGCTCGGTCTGAGCAGACATGTACCTGCAGACACAGAAAAGGAGAAGATTTTCTCCCTGTCACCAATCTGTAGATGATAACACTGGGCTGGGATGTCAGATTTTTTTCAGTCTGAGCAGTCATAAGAGTATTAACAAAACCGTTTTCTTAGATATAAATATGTTCCATAAATGTGGGGTTCTGTTACTTATTTTTTATCAGCATTAGAGGCTGATCCCATGTTTTTGAGGTGTTTACTTTTAGATATGTTTGATAAACTATACTACCGTTTAAAAGTAAGATTTTTTTTTGGTTGAAAAAAGATTTGACAAATCAAAAGTGGCAGTAAAGATATTTATAATGTTTGAAAGACTTCTGTGCCAAAAAACTTTTAAACTTTCTATTTATCACAAATATTAAGCAGCTTAACTGTTTTCAGCATTGACCATTATGAAAAATGTTTCTAGAAAGGCAAATCTTCATATTCGAATGGTTTCTGAAGAATCATGTGATACTGAAGATCGGAGAAATGGCTATTCAAATAAATGCAGCCTTGGTAAGCGTAAGAGATTTCTTAAAAAAAAAAAAAAACAACAACAAAAAAAAAAAACATTTTAAAAATCTTACTGACCCTTTTTATTTTATTTTTTTAATGGTATCTAATATAAAATTAACCTAGCATGAAAAGTAGCATGTCAAATGTCTATATGCCACGTAAAATGGTATTTCTGGTCTTTGGTCTTGAGATTTATTTAGGCTTTGCAACTCTGGTTTTCCATTCTGAATTATTTTCTTTTTCCTTTTCTGTTTAATTTTTATTATTTTCAATGTTTTCTAAATTGAAAAATCACATCATTTAGTCAATAAGTATTTAATTTAACAAACATTTTCTGTACCTGCTTGCACTGGTCATTTGAAATAACTAAAAAATGAATTTGCAAGTTTGTTTGTTTGATCTTTGTACAGTTTATACAGACCATCTATCTAGCTGTAATGCAAGAACATTATATTGCCTTAAAGTTGTCAACACTGACAACTTTATATGATTTTCATATAAACTTTATATGATTTTCATATAAACTGTATATGATTTTCATTCAACTTTATATGATTTTCTTCTTCATAGCAAGTGACTACGTCAGCATGAACAGAAGATCATCTTTAGCACATGTTAGGTCTCATGTTTTCTAATGGACTATTTAGATTCCCCCTGAATATTGCAAATGTCATCCAAGTAATTAAATAAGTTCTGAAACGTTGGGGGTAATTACAGGAGGTCAGTCTGCCTCACGCTTGTTCTCTGGTGGTCAATTATCCACTGGCCTAAGAACTTGAAAAAGTGTATACTCCATCATGGCAGATAGATGTTTCTCCTCCAGCATTAGCGGAGTCCAGTTCCAGAGCTGCGCTCCATTAATTGGGCCTGATCCAATTCTCAGCATGAGCTCGGCCAGCTGGCACAGGGATGCACACTGCATGTTCTTTTCCCTAAACACTGTTTCATTATTTCTTGATTTAAGATGAGCACAGAGGAGCCTCCAGGCAACAGATGTCCATCTGCTTTTGGTGGCTCCGTGATTAAAACAAAAGCTGTGAGTATTTGAGTATACTGTGTATTAATCACATACCTTTCCGTGCAGGTGTCTTGACACAAGGTGCTGGTCATTTTCCGGAAGTCATAAAATACCATCCCTTTGAGCGCCCGGTCTTTGGCGTCATCCAGAAAGCAGCCGATGTACGTGCCTGAGCGGAGAATAACAATCGCATCAGAAATTCAGAACATGACCTTTTTCTGCGCAAACAGATGGGAAGATTCCGCAGCACAGCTTGGAATCCAGATAATTGAGAAAATAAACCAATTATCATAACCAATTTGTCATTCTGAAAAGCACACAGCTCATTTAGCACCGAGTTTCACCTTTGTGTCGGATTTTTCTTTTCGGAAGAACTTTCTCCACTCTGGATGCTTCCTGTTCAGACATGAGGCTGTGGAACCAGCGCCGTCTCAGATATCGGATCTCCTGGTTTCGTGAGATCAGCCATTGTGGTCCAGCGTTGTCTTCGGATAAAACGCTTTGGTATCCCACCCCCTTTCCGGAGAGTCGAGCTCCCATTATTCCATAACTTGTCCGGAGGGCAGGTGCCTCCAGGGCCCTGGGAGGAGATGGCAAAGATGGCAATGGAAAGTAACTGCTCGTCCCACGCTGTGACACCACCAATCCATGTCTCTGCAGGAGGAGGACACTTCCAGCCATAATGTATGCAACACCAAGGAAAAAGAAGAGCAGCTGAGTCCGTCGCAAGAAGCGTTGAAGCCTGTAGAAGGGCTTTGCCATGTTGCCCTCCTTCCAGGTAAGTGAAAAAAACCTTGAGTCTATGATTTCATGCTGCCATTGTTCCAATAAAAAAAGGCAGAGACCTATTCCAGGTGCTTCATTCTCTAGCAAGCTCTACCAGTGATACCTTATTCACATTCTGTTTAAAAACTCTTTGAGCGCAAAATTTCTCCGGCAAAATGTCCTGCCGTTTACCTGTGAGAGGATTAAGTGAAAACTCGACTGTGGCGTTACATCCCCTTGATGACAGAAGTACTTGTGGCAGAATGTACTCGGAGCTCTTACGGCTCAAAGACTTCGGGGAACCTGGTGGGAAAATAGAAAGCAGTTAGACGCAAGTCGAAGCACATCTTTCACTTTTTTATTCTCAGGGATAGACCGGAGTGCTAGAGACAAGAAAGAAATATAGAGAGAGTGTGTGGCAGTTATTCTGGTAGTATGTCTCCATTAAGAGGAGAGAGCAGGCCTTGCTGGCTGGAGAAGCATTACCTGTTTGTGCTCCTGTCTGTCTTTATGAGTACACGGCAGATGTGAAAAGTCTAAGAGGGAACACTACAGCCTCCTAATCGAGGTGCAAGCTATGGGAGGGCTCGGGGTAGGGGTCTGACAGTCCGAAAGGAAGTGGAAACCAGTAGAGATTTTTAAAAGTCTGTGTGTGTGAAGTCTGTGGGAAAGTTGTTTCAGAGGAGCTGCATTTTGGATACAAAAGCAATTTTTTTTTCTTTTTTTTTTTTTTTGTAATACAATATTGTGCATTACTGTCAAAAGTTTGGGGTCAGTAAGTTGTTTTTTTATATAATGATTATTATAATGTAAAAGATTTATATTCCTACAAAATATTTTTATTTCAAATAAATGCTGTTCTTTTGAGTTTCTAATAACCAAAGAATGCTGAAAAAACTAATTTATCATATTTTCCACATCTATTTTCAACATTGATAATAATAGATGTTTCTTGAGCACCAAATCAGCATTTATGAATGATTTCTGAAGGATCATGTGACACTGAAGACTGGAGTAATGACGGCTAAAAATTCAGCTTTGCTATCAAAGAAATAAATTTACATTAAATAAAAATTACATTTAAAAAAAGAAAATACTATTTTTCCTATTTTTTACCATTGCAGCCTTAGTGAGTATAAAATACTTCAAAACATTAAAAAAACATTAAAACAAAACATTAAGACATTTTACTGACCCAAAAACTTTCATCTGTTGAGGTTTGAAAATGTTGAAAATATATTTTCAAAGATCAACAGATGAAAATTACAGATGAAAATTACTGACAGAAACTCTTTAGTCAATAAAGAATAATTTGCATACTGTTCCTTGTACAGTATGTGTCCTAGTTGATTTCAGCTTAAAATCTGTTTGCCTTCCAAGAGTGATAAATTTCATTTCAACATTCTCAAATGTATTTTTATGTTTGTAATGCTTTTTTTGTCGTTTCTTTTTTCGCATTCTTTTTTCTTTCACTTTTCTTTCTTTTTTCTTTTTTTTTAATCATTTAACTTGTTTATTAGCTGGCTGACTGACTGACTGACTGACTGACGGACTGAAATGAAATCTGGTTTAATACTGCTAATCTGAGCCAAGTAGTTTCTATAACTTGCAGCACTTTTTCTTTCGATTCACTTTCAGCCAATTACAGTATTTCTGCTCCACTGAGAATCCTTTTGTGTGGCAAAAACTTAAAAACAAACCTTGTAACAAGTCTGACTAAACTCAGGGGTGGGCTGTCCCTCGCTTCCATTCATTCTTGCCAATCAAGCAAGTCTAGCTCTACAGAGCCCACTGTGTGCCCCATATATTCTCCCAGTCTGTTTCATCTAGAACATATCTGGGCCCACAGAAGATGAAAACACAGGCTGAGCCATACACTGATTATGCATTAAACGCATAATCACCACACCGCACATTAAATATGAATGTGGATTTGGTTTAATGTGTAAGACTTAAAGGAGAATAAAAACTGAATATGTAACCAATGTTAATCAAGCTGGTCTTAAAGTCAAATTTACACTCTTTACTTTCTTAACGCAGGTTTCTGTTCTTAAACAATAATCCAAAGGTGAAAAATGTTTTTGTAATGAAAATACATTTAGTTTTTCTTCTGAAATGGCTTTCCTTTTCCACTGACCCCTTAGGCCACACAGGTTATATTATTCCTGACCCAACAGCCAAATAGCTATAGCATTGTTTTATCAAAGTCATATTACAGAACGCCCATTTTATGATGTAAACAATTCCCAATGGATAAAAGTCCTGCTCTACATTTTTCTCATTAAACATACTTTTTGTTGTGATTCACAATGATACATCCTATTTTCATTTATTCATTTTCAATCTCATTTTTACAGCTTCAGACTTTGGTAAAAATGTCATTATTCTGATTCTGGGTCTGATTTTTATCAGAGATAACTTGCAGCTTTCCATACAAGCACAGCTTTGCTCACTGAACCCCTTTTGAGCCCCCCAACCCCTTCTTTTTAGGCCTAGTGCTGGCAAAAGGCCTAGATTTGCATAAACGTTTGAGATGCAGGGGCGGGTGTCCTCGCCAGCACCAGAGGAAACCATAACTACGAGGCGGCTGAGAATGTCAATCAGCCTGAGGGCTCATTATTCTTCTAGCTATGAACAGTGAGTGACTGGCGTCTGGTAGTTTTTTCCCTTCTGCCAGTACATGGAGCAGCTTCTAACAAATCTATCCTTTACAAGACAGAGGATGCATGCATAGTTGACAGAAATCAAAATAACACCCACTGTATCTGCCATTCTACACCTTTATTTATCTTATTTTCAAAATCAGTTTTAGAAAGTTCTAATACTGCAAGGTTTGCAAAAGTACTGCAAAAAATAAAAATAAATAAATAAATTAAACTCATCATTTAACGTCATATTCATCTGTATTTCATTTTAATCACTTGCAACGTTCTCATAAACCATTTTTTCCCCATGTATACATAATTCATAGCTTTTGAATAATATATACAAATATGAAAAGCTGCTTACATGTATATGAAGCAGATTTACAGAGAGCTGACAGCACAGATTAAGGAACCGTTCACACAAGACATGTAATTGTGTTCAACATCTAGACAAAACTGAGCTAAACAAAGACATTTTTGAATTTGAACTGTTTTTGTCAAAGCACGCCATCCTAAAAATGTGATGCTCATGGCATGAGATGCTAAAAAACATCTTGACTTTTGTATTTTGAAATAATCCTTTTTTAAAAAACATCTATTAATTTTCTTCTCAGCAAATACTGATATGGATTTTTCGCAAATTATTTAAAATTATGCAATCAATTCCATTCAAAAATTTAACTGATTGACAACCAAAGTATAAACGTATACACCATCGATGAGTTATTGAACATAAATACACACATATCGAAAGAGGTCAAGCAACACATATGTAGGGCTTTGTGTTTTTGGCTTAGGGCAGATTTTGTATATTTATATGGGCCCTTAGTTGGCACTCTATGTCAAATCCTACTGATATAAATTATTATTTCTGTTCATCTTTCATCTCTGTAGCGAGCAAATACATATGTCATTTTGTAACCTGAATAAAATAAAGGTACTACAACTAACTAGCTAATTTTCCTAACGGAGTAGAGTATTTATTTTATTTATTTTTGCTGCTATGCTTCAGTTTGTGTTTGCGTATTTTTATTTTTTTTTACTCACTTTAAAATGAAAATACCTGTTCTATGAAATCATCTCATACAGGCTCTATGCCTTCACTGCTTCGAATACTCAACTAGGATTTTCCACTATAAATTTATTCAGTTGAAAATCACTTTTGAAAAATGATGAACCAGAAATGAGGCCACGGTGTATTTATGAGAGATGAGTTTCTTGTCATATTGGTAAACCGGAGAATTTGGCAGTAGTCCTGAGCTTTTTTTTTTTTAAAGAATATTATTCACTTTAAATAACTGTAATTAATGGAGCCAAAGGGAGGCGGCTCGATTAATTATAAGGATGGTCCATTAATGAATGTTATAGCAGTGAGATGCGTGGGACACATAATTCATCTTATTTTATCTTCCCTTTCGCTATGTTGTGTGCTTGCTGGTAAATGGTATTGCATTTCACACAGAAACAAATGCATTTATGAATAATAATGCAGAGCCGAGGTCATTTCCATTTTCCGTTCAGGGAAGTCTGACGACTCCATGGTGCATTTCAAAGGGCATTAAGTTTGAAAGCAAATGTTATTCGCCTTTATTTGATGTATTATTTATTAGTCTATTTTGCTGTTGCTCTTGTGGCATATGCCGCAAAACTCTTGAGTTGTAATAGCATGGCGCTGAGTCTTCATGGCTGTTGGTGGACAGCAGCGAGCGGGTGCTGTAGGTCCAGACTGGTGCACTCATTTGTCTTCATCTGCTTTCCCAGCGTGTTATCATCTCACTTACAGCAGGGCAGCCACACTTCCATCTCAGAGGCTGATGGGACTGACCCTGGAGCTCAGATGCTGTCTGGAAAGCTCTCTTTTCTCTCATCTAAGCATCTTGCCACCATCTCTGACCATCTGGCTGTTGTGTGCTCCTCTTTAGTATCTCTGAATGAAGCATTTCAGTAAGAAATGTTTAAGCGAAGAAGGTTTCCACAGTCATAATCTTGCTTCTAAAGAGTGTCACAGTGGGCAGACACATGACAGGTGGCCCGCTGTTCCCCTGGCCCGCTGTGACCCCAATCTGTCCTCCTTTAATATATATTTTCAAGGCCAAATCCAAGAAATGAGGGAGGGAAGGCATTTTATAATAAGCTCATTTCTTCTCATTCATAATGCACTGTAAAAAAGTGGTCACATGCAATTGTTACCATGAGGAGCTGTTTCTAACCCTTACATTTAGATTTGCTAGTGTAACCTAATGTATTTATGTTAAATAGTATTTTGTCTTGAATAATTCATTTAATTTAGATGTTATTTAGAATTTAGATTCATTAATTAAAGTATATACTGTTGTGCAAATGAAATCTCCAAATTAGTTTGTAGCAATATGGGTTTCATATATTCTGTCATATGTTCTTGGTTATAATCTTGCTCAGCATCACACCCCAGGGTTGAATAATCTAATCAAAGAGATTTAAAGAGACATTTCCAGCAGTTCACTGATTGGCAGCCTGTCAGGAAATTCAAAATAGTGTATGCAAAGGTTCCAAGAGCGGTCGTGAAAACTAATTAAGAGTTCACTTATCAAAATTGCATCTTATTTTGCATAATATTAGTTAAAGGAAAGGAAAATAAACCAAAAATATGCAACATGTTATTTAGTAGAGTTTATTTCAAATCAAATGAATAATTCTACATACGTTTTGGAGAAGATGTGTCCATCTGATTTGAAACGCTCAACTTAAATTATTGAAAAATCAAGCTTAATGCTAAATCCAAATCCTCTGAAAAAAAGAGGAACCTCCAGCTGTGAGCTGAACCGCAGGTGATTGTCCATCACCTTATTCACAGCCTACTCAAACTATTGATCATCCACTGCAGGGATTGATTTCACTGCAGTATCCAAAAACTCCATCTAAACTGAACTGTTTATCTGTTCTTAATTTGGTCTGATTTTGCTTTTGAGCCAACTGAGCTTTTGGTTAAAACACATAAGGCCTTTTACAATGACACACACACAGACATATAAGTGTATTGCGGAGTCTGTATACTTGTTATTTTTGCAGATACATTTCAAACGTTAACCATTTCGCTGGTTCACGTCCAGTATTTACTAGACACTTACAGCAACAAGAGAGGAAAGGAGATAAATTAGATGATGCATTAAAATTTTGTTAGGAATAGTCTGTCTTTGATTATTTATGCTTTGTGTTGCTTGAGGCACATTTACATTTGCAGATTTACAGTCTGGCCATAAACAAGGCACTATAACTAAAATTCGCTCAATAAATGCTGGCTGAAAAGATGGCGACTGCTGGCCCCTGGACACCAGTTTATTGACCACTAAACTACAACGGATGCGTGCATGAAGCGGTGTAGCCGAAGTACTGACACTAGAGCACTTTAACACCCACAGACCACAGACAAGTAAGTGTGATCGTTCTGTGGCCTCTTCTGGGAGACTGAAGCAAGTCCTGGCAAACCACAACTCACACGCATGCATATACAGTAGTGCTCGCTGACACAAACTGACAAGACTGCAGCATTATTTCCATGTATTTTGCAGGAACTCATCACCATCAGCCGCAGAGGATGACACTGCATTCCGAGAAATGTAGCCCTTTCTTTCTCCAGTGTAATGTCTTTATTTAATATTTTTTTTTTCAGCTGCTGCAGTAAGTAAATGTAGTGGTTTCTCATCACGAATCGACTGTGAAGTCTTTCATCTGTGCAGATTCAGCTGTCTGGTTCTGTACAATAAAATTTAACAAGCTGCATTATTACTATCCTTTCTCCTGCTTTTGTTAGTTCCTTTTTCCAACAGTAAAGGTAGCATAAGCCCTTAAAGGGATTGCAGGAACACAAAAGAAGATATTTTGAGAAATGTCAGTGTTTTTTTTGTTCATACTTCAGACAAGGTCACCAAAACTGACTGTTTGATAGCCAACATTCTTCAAAATATATTCTTTCTGTTTTGCAGAAAAAACGAGCTTTTGGCAGAGCTTTCCCATTTTTAGCGCAATAACCCACGTATTAATCACTAGTCCAGTTCAACTTGAATTACTGTCGATCTTTTCTATGTAAATTGGGCTTATTATCAATTGTTTATTATTTACAATACTCAGTGCTTTTCTAGTGCAATTATTGTTTCAAAAAGACATTACATACACTTTTATAGATCATGGAAGCGGTAATTTATCAAATGATGATCAGACAATGAAGAAGAGCCTTATAATATCAGGGTTCAACTGGCTTCCAAACCCCCTACAAGTTAGTTGACTGCCCAAGACTGAAATTACAACAAGGTTCAATGACTTTTCAAAATATGCAAATAAATATTAACAGCCATGGCAAAAACAGTCCATTCAGTCTATTCAGAATGCTTCCGTCAGGCTTGTGGGACCACAGGAGACGGAAGGGAAATAAGACTGTCCCTGGCAAACTGTGCTAAGGCCAGAAAAAAATTTCCAGAAGCACAATCAACCACCCTCCATGCATTCATTGTTTAGAATAGGTTTAAGCAAGGCAGGAGAAACACTGCAGTCACCAGTGGTTGGTCAGTCCATTGGAAATCTAAAGGGAAAAGGGTGGTCTGTACTAATCAAAAATAATATTATATTGGAAGGTATTTGCATTAATTGAGACCTGCCTCAAGGCTGAATAATCACTTTTTGTCTGACTGATTCAGTTAGCTTAAACTACGTCTTGCTGTAAATATTCTTCAGATACATGTCCTTGTAGCCAGAAATGTAATCACATGCTGAAAAGAATCTTTGAGCGCTTTTTTGTCAAACATGTAAAGGTGTGCCATTATTTTGATTGCATAATATCTTCATGCACAAGTTACTTTTTTTTTTTAAATAGGGATAAAAACTAATAAAGGGGACACTATGACATACAGTACAAGCACACCGATGCAATGCAATCATGAAAGATTATGTATTTATACACAACTCTATGCACAGATACCTCGCTTGGAGATGAGGCGGTTTGCCCCATAGGTGGTAAATGTATGCTGCTGAAAGGTCAACCATGACAAAATGATCTTGATTAACCCTGTGAGACATGAAAACTGAAGACAGACTCATTTACAGGCAGTCTGGATATATTCCTTTTTCATGACCATAAAGAACCGATATAATGATGAAGGATGAGGGAGGAAAACCCTAATGAAATCTATGGCATCTGGGCGCACTCAAAAGACACATGTTAGTGCAGTTCATCAGATAACCGCAGCTCTTTTGGACAAATCCGATCACTGGGCACATCATATTAATATACACAACTTCAAAAAAAGATATATTACAGTTATGTTTGTCATATCACAAAGACAAACACAAGGTAATCAGTGTTCTATAATGATTGCATATTGTTTTTGTTTTGTTTTTTTTAAAAAAAGGTTTATTCATCTATCTATAGATCCAAGAATCCCCCATTTAGATTCTCAAATCTAGATTCTCAAATCAAAGCTAGATTTTCTCACTTGAAAATAATTCATTAATAACTGTAACAAACATTATTACTTTCTATAATGCATAACGGATCGTAAAAAATAAATAATTTTAAATATATGCATTTTATTTATTTATTTACTTTTTGGACCCCTTAGAGTACCTTCACTGGCTCTATTTTTTGTGTAACTCTGATCACTTCTGAGGACTTGGTTTTAACCAATTACACTAAAACAGCCATTTCTTTGATTCTAAAACATTATTTGTACTTTTTAGACTATAAAGAAGTACAGTCTACATGTACTTAGGCAAAATGTTCATGTTTTAAGCACAAAGGAAAATCCTCAAAGCAAAAACAGCAGGTTCAGTCACTTGGACATCAGTCATCAACACTTGTTTGCATTATTTTTGACAAAACTCCCCTTGACTCCAACTGATTTACTAGTGTATAAAAGTGACGCATTATATAATTTACATAAACTTTCCAATGTATTTAGACTAAAGCTATAAAACATACTAGACTAAACATTAAAACAACAGTTTTGTTAGGAGTAAAAAGCTTTTTATGCATTTATATGTTAAAGAAATTCTCTTACCTTTCGCTACTACCCGTCGCCAGTGAAGAATAACAATCTCGTAGCATATTAAATGTTTTTCAGAGCTTGAGATTTCCTTGTGTTGAATGTCTCTTCATGAACATGAGCATCTCTTTCATCTCTGAGGCGAGCCGCATGTCGCTTTCTCACTCTGTTTTGCTCCACTTGATGTGTGTCACTAATCCTCTTGCATTTTCTTATTTTGCATAGCTGTGAAAGCACTATAACAGCGATAATCCTTATCTAAATCCGTTGCCGTGTTCCCTTTGCTTTGCAGTCCCACGTTTCTCTGGGTGAACGCACGTAAGAGCCCAGCTGTTTTTAAGTCGGACAGCGCTGTCCGTGTGCGCATGCGCCGAAAGAGAGAGAGGGACCAGACCACACCGGGAGGAGAGAGTTTGGGACCCGAGCATCAGTAGCACTTTCAAGGAATCCACAAAACGTACCTGTAGGGGAGACCGAGGAGTGTGTAACACCGGGTGAGTTGTAACAAAACCGGTTTAACCAATCAAAAGTGAGCTACTAGGTGACATCACTATATCGTACATGAGCACCACCCTCCTGAGGTGACAGTATCTATGTAAAAATAAATAAATAAAACATTTACAGGACATAAAAAAGTTTGTGAGAATTAGCCAAATGAAGAATAATTTATCTAATTTTATGTCTCTGGAAATTATCTTTGACATATGTCAGTTTTTGTTTCTGTTTATTAATGAGAGATTAAATGCCCTGTGTGGCATTTTGTTATAGTGTTATTATTTTACAATAATAATGTTGCTATTATGGCAAATCTTTAATTTAGATATGAGTAATTAAATATTTATATGTTCATGTACCTTTATATAAGTTAAAATACATTCTACATTTCAGGCAAATCTCTTTTTTTAATGGGATTGTGTCTTGTCTGTCGTTGGTTTGGTTTGATTCAATTATTCAACTAAAAACACAATTTGATTTAGTATTATCTATCTATCTATCTATCTATCTATCTATCTATCTATCTATCTATCTATCTATCTATCTATCTATCTATCTATCTATCTATCTATCTATCTATACACACCAATGTAATAAGTATTACAAACACATGCATCTTCAGACTGGACATAAACTTATATCTAAATATCAGACATCAGACTGAAATAAAAAAGCAGAGCCATAACCACAATAGACATTAAAGAAGAACGTTTGTCCTCAGTCTGGAACATTTCATTATACTCTTGTCTAACAGAGTATTTTTTCCCTTTCACAGTTAATGAGGCTCGAAATGTGATGCACTGGTATAGATATACTATATAATGAGAAGAAATCACTCTTTCATATTCCATTCTTTTCTTTTCAAGTTGATTATCATATCATATAACTTCATATCAGATGACGTTTAGGCTGAGTGCTCGATTCATAATTGTTAACATAAGTTTTGATAGCGCAATAAGCCCTCTCATCAGATTTATGGTCTGTTGTTTGGAAATGTAAGTCACTGCATGCTTCTGAAGAAAGTACCAACATATTTATCAGCTCTAAAAAACACTGCCGCCTGTGTAGTGCCTCTGTAATACACAAAAGTGTACACAAATCCCACACACACACTCATAAACCCACACAGACGCAAAATAAATAAATAATGAATGAATAAATAAACAGTGGCTGAGAGAGGCGAGAAAAGAAATAAATCTGAGGTTGTAAATTAATGATTATGGAATTCATAGATGTGTCTGTGTAACTCAAATGCACATACATGCATTAAACATACATTTCCAATTATATAATGAAAATCACATAAAATAAATAAATAAATGGCAGCCAAAAAAACACAGAAGGAAGAAAATGAAAACAACTGTTGGTGTAACTTAATGACTGCATTTAAATGCAAAACACAAAATGAACGACAGCCTGTTTAATCCACATCTGAAGACTGCAGCAATTAAGGAATTATTCACCCAAAAATGAAAATTTGCTAAAAAGAATTTACTCACCCTATAAGGCCATTCAAGATGTAGAGTTTGTTTTTCATCAGAGCAGATTTGGAGAAATTTAGCATTACATCACTTGCTCACCAATGGATCATCTGCAGTGAATGGGTGCCGTCAGAATGAGACTTTAAAACATGATAAAAACATCACAAAAATCCACAAGTAATGTAAGTGACCCACAAGCTGTGTAATAAACAAATCCATCAAGATGTTTTTAACTTCAAACCATTGCTTCAGGGCTAAAATACGATTCCTTTATCCATAATATTGCTTTATCCAGTGAAAAAGTTATCTGAATCAGGAGAGAAATATACATAGATCAAACACCGTTTACAAGTGGATTTTAATGTGAGAAGACATGCTGGAGGAAGCATTTTTATGGATTGTGGACTGGTTGCATGGATTTGTTTTTTACAAACACGCAGATTTTTGCTTCACAAGATGTTAATTGATTGATTGGAGTTGTGTGGATTACTTGTGGATTACTGTTGTTGTTTTTATCAGCTATTTGGACTCTCATTCTGATGGCACCCATTCACTGCAGAGGAACCACTGGTGAGCAAGTGATATAATGCTAAATTACTCTAAAAAAATTATGTTCCAATGAAGAAACAAACTCATCTAATCTTGGACGGCCTGAGGGTGAGTATATTTTCAGCACAGTTTCCTTTTGAATGAACTATTCCTTTAACATAAACATTTAACAAATTGCTGAAAGCTCCCTCGACAGCATTTAGATAGAAAACGAGATCCGAAGACTGGCTAGATGACTATGTTATATACACTACAGCCTCTTTTGTCCCCCAGCACACATGCAAAGCAATTTAGGGGTCTTGAATTAAAGCCCCCTGAAATGAGAATGAAAGTGTTGCATAGGTTTCCTGTGCCTGTGCGTCCTTTGTGTTGTGACAGTGCTTGACTGGGTGTGAGAAGATAAATTGATCGTGACACTGATAAATGCAGTCTAATGCATGGAAAGTGGAATAGGTTGCCAAACGATGTTGAGTAGACTTTTTCTAACACAAGATATGTAAAGTAAATATGCAAATAGGTCTGTAAAACGAACATTACGGCATAACAATGTCTCTGAAGTCATTACCGCCTCCATTTGCATAGACTCAATTCATGTAAATTACTCATGAGCAGATATATGACAGATGTACAATAATTAGACAACAATTATCTTGTTATATTTGCAAGGAAAATTGGAGAGAGCCTAGATACTTATTCTCCTACCAAAGTGGGGTTAGAGCACCAGTACATTCATAGGTGCTAATTTAATTTTTCATAATAATTTTTAAGACAAATGGTCCCTGCCTCAAATATAAAAGTCTGTTTCACACCTAACAATAAGCGTATTAGCATTCGGAGGCCTGTTTATGCTATCATTTACATTTTTATTAAGTTAAGATAAGCATTGCCATAAATCTCTTCATACCCATGATGCCTCTCTCAACCCTTTTGTTTAGCACATCATCGCAGTTTCACTGTGTAAGGAAAGAATTGTTCATCGCTATTGTATGATACGATACTCGAGGGATAGGCTTTTTGTTTTGTATGTTCCTTGTGAAATAGAGCAGTATATGAGAGGATAAGCTTGTGATGGATTAATATTAATTAGAATGCTAACCCCTACTGAAAAATAACATGATTTTTGATATTTTTATCAAAAGAGGCAATTTGGATAATAGCCACAAAGGAGAATAAGATATTGATAACTGAACTTAATGGACTTTATAACCCTTATTGTTAATCGCTTTTGTAATAAAGTGTCTGCCTTGATGTATAGTTTATAAGGTGAGTTTTAGGTAATTAAATGGATGTTGCCGTGACAGCCAAACGTCTCTATCATTTTCCCACATGTATTGTACTTTCTTCGGCCTCTTCTATTGGTTCACATCAGAACAAAAGGGACTTTGTCCATGTGCAAATCCAAGCCAAATATTAACACGGCCTTCTGATTATCAAGGTCTTTGCAAATCCATTTAGTTCTGCCATTTCCCTCAGTTCCAGTGTTGAACTGAAAGGAGAGTGAAACATGATTACTGGCACAGACACAGTCTCCCTACTACACACAGCTTCATTTTCATAATAATCTCATCAAACAACAACTCAAACCACCAAGGTTTTGTGAGTAAATTTTCTGATGGCCTGTGCACATTCCATTTGAGTCTGGTTAGACACCGTTATAGGCAATATAAATCTCCTTCTCTGCCTGTTTTAGATATTGCTTAAGTTAAGTTTTAATCATTCTGTATTTTTTATTACATTTCATTAATACATGTTCTTATTCATCTGTTAATATTCTGTTCATGAGAAATAATGTATTATTTAATCCTGTGTCCCAGTCTAAGTCTAGAATATATAACTTCTCTTCTGAATTGATTGAATTTCATCATTTTAACTGAATTCTGAACATTATAATACTCTCTTGCTTTATTGCCCATCCCTATCTATCTTGTCATGATTTGTTGATAGCAGCTTTTATTATTGATTTCCCTTCATTTCTGCTATGGGATTTTAAACATATACTCTCTTCTATTTTTAGTGCTGTTTTTGATAGTTTGTTTGATGCTTAATTTCACTATATTTCAACATGAGCAGGATTCCAACAGAAATGTACATCTATTCCCAATCTTTTTAAGTTTAGAAGGCTAGTCTACATATCTGTGATTTCTGTTTGTTTTACTTGATTGGATGCTACACAATGATGCAGTAGAAGTAGAACACAATGATGCAGCAGAATCTGAACATATTACTAGTTTCCTAGGCTTGATCTCTTATATCCATTGCAAGCTCAAGGCTATGGCAATAAGTTCTTCATTATAGACAGATAAGGCATTGGGGATTCTTGTAATAAAGCTTGTTAAATTCTGGAATTGATAGCCATTAATATATGTTTTTTTAAATCTATCTGTAAAAATGGGTTAGTAACTGAAGTTTTATATTAATTTTTATTTTTGGCTTACCAATTCATTTTAAGAGAATTTTGGCCACAAAGAGTTGTTCTTCAATGAAAATGTTTTAAGGTTTGGTTCAGTGAATGATTCAATATCTCATCCATAAAACCACTTGTTTTGTTTGTGGAATAATCAGTATTTTTGGAAGAATTGGTTAACTTTATGATTCACTCCGTCATAAAGACATGCAGTCTGCTGGTGTATCATTGTAATTTTCAGAAATAGTGAGTGAATCCCCAACAAATTATAGGCATGTGCGCTCTAGACAGTTTCATCTTTGTCCAGTGTCTGCACTATTTCTCTACATAAGTCATGGTCAATGAAAATCTCTTTTTTAAAAAAAGACTAGTGAGTATCTACCCCCTCACATAAGTTTGATGTGTTATTGTTCTTTCTCTTCTATTTCTTTCATGCCCAGGCCAGTGTTAGCACCAACTTGTGGACCAGGCTTGTGGACCAACTGATTATTGCAAAACATACAAGGCGCATTTTCGAGCTGATTGTACAGGGAAAAATCGACTAGAAAGGACCAGCGGAAAGAAAACCCATACAAACAGAGAGATACAAACAGTGAAAAGTGCCGTCCTGTCTTGTTACTCGTCCCTCCGAAACGCCACTCAGCCAATCCTGTCAGAGGATCCGAACTAACGGTAAGGATTTTGAGCAACAAGAGGGTGAGTAAATTTTGAGAATTTTCATTTTTACTCTTATAATTTCAACTGTAAAGTGTACAACAATCTGTGTCTGAATACAATTTCAATACAAAACAAGAATGACTTTGGTGGTGCAGGAAAATATTTGCATTAAATTCGCTTGACATTTCCTCAAACTGTATAAAAAATAATAATATAATAATTGTAAAGTTGTAAATAAATTTAAAAAAAAAATGCTATTTCAGTCTTTCTACATCAAAATTTCACACTTTATTCAACGAGTATCTTGCCATTTCTTTGTATTTATTTGTGAAATTTACAATTTTCTGTGTAAAAATAGTTTCTACACCAATTGTTGTTGTTTTTTCAGTGTAAGACCAAAGACCAAATGTCACATATCAATGCAGTTTTATATTTCAGTTACATTTAACACTTAAGAATAAATTTCTAGTTTGAGACTGCAAGATCATTCACAGACTTTTTTTGGAGGACTCTCTTTTGTACTGTGCAGACATGTTTGTTCTGAGCTGAGAGAAATAGACTTTTGATGGAGCTGTATGATGTATGACTGAAAGAGAGTGGCGACGCTCAATTCCATCTGGGTTTGCCGTGCATCCACATGGCCAGTCTTCGGGACCCTGCTTCTGTCAGTCATTGAACCCCTATCTCCCTTCAACACCTTCCAATCACAATAGCCCTGGGAGGCAAAGAAAGAGCACAGTCCAAACAACAGACCCAACCCTTTTCAGAAATACTTCAATCCCATCGGGCATGATTTCAGCAAAGCTGTTTCAATGAGCAGCTGTGATGTATTCCATAAAAAAAAAAAAAAAAATGCACACATGAGGGAGACGAAACCAAGCTGCCAAAGATATGATACATGTATTCATCAAAACCTCTCACAGCCTTAGAGTGCAATTAATCTGGGATTAGGTGGGACAAAGCCTAGAGTCAAATCCCCTTCTCTCTTTAAGTGTCAGGACCCCATCATAACTGAAATTCCCAGCCTGTGGCTTTTAGAGGGAGGGTGTTGTGTTTTAATAGCTTTTGCTTGGTGGGTTATTCACACGGGTGCTTTGACTGATGTGTGACAGGTGTGAAGAGAAGAGGAAGTCTGTCTTATATTGATCTGCCACCTTGTGTGACAGATCATGGAAGAGTGATGGTGTATGTATGACTAGATGTTTTTCTAAATCTTGTGACTTTGAGTGGTTCAGGTCATTTATTATATTCCACACAAACATGGTCGAGTTTTTTAACGTCAGCGTGAAGCTCATTTTATTTTTTGTAATCTGATATATTTTTGAGTGAAATGGGATGTTCGGTGAGGGAAAAATATACAATGTCAGTTGATCAAATGACATTAATGACATCAGTTAAAAAGGAAAGTTGCTTCAAAACAAGTAATATTCAGTAATATTATCAATTTAACTGACGTCGGATGAGAACAAAACTGGAAACAAAGCTGGATAATGGCGCTAACGTTGCAACATCAACAACTGTTGAACTAAACAGAATCAACATTTAAATGAATCATGTTGAATAATAGCACAACTGTTTTCTGTAGAGATGGTTTACAGCTAAAATTGAAATAGTTTCATAATTGATGAATTTTAAAACAACAAAACTGTTATTTTTCTGTTTATTAAATTTAAGCTGCTTTGAAACAATCTTTATTTATTGTGTAAAGTGCTATATAAACAAATGTAAAATTAGGACGGGCATTGTTTGGGAAACTTATATGAATAAACAGTAGTCATAGAAAAGAAAAAATATATCTATATTTATCTATATCTATCTATCTATCTATCTATCTATCTATCTATCTATCTATCTATGTATATATATATATATATATATATATATATATATATATATGTAGAGAGAGAGAGAGAGAGAGAGAGAGAGAGATAGATAGATAGATATGAAAATACATACATACATATATATATGAGATAATGTTTAAAAATATAATTAGGTTCACAGTCTGTGTGAAACATTTATTTTATAAGGCCCAAAACATTAAGAAGCTAATGTTTATATGTTTGTTTTCTGACTTTGTTGACTCTAAACTGTTGATAGGATTCTGTGACATTTGTGCATTATTAATATCATGCAGGTTTGTGCTCAGTAATGAAGTACATTTTTAATACCGGAATATTTTATGTACATGTTTTTAAATTCTCTTTCAGACTGATTTAGATTTGAGTGTATAGCTGTTTTACTCATGCATGATATTTTATAAATTTTATTTACTTGACAATTTTACTTATAGCTTATTTTATTTATATACACTATATTCCCAACAGTATTGGGTCACCCCCTTCTAATGAATAGGTTTGACTAGTAATTTCCATGAGTACAAATCTTAATGTTTAAGCATATTCTAGGGAATTGTGTGCTTCTAATTTTAAAGCAACAGTTTGGACAGGACCCTTTTCTATTCTAACATGACAATGCCTCTGTGTATAATGCAAGGTTCAAAAAGAAATGATCGATTTAGTCAGTGTGGAAGAACTTGACTGATCTGCAGAAAGCCAAGTCCTAATCCAAGCTGAACACCTCTGGTGTGACTTTAAATGCGGACCTTGAGCCAAAATCTCTTTACCAAACACCAATGACTTGTACATACACTATATGGACAAACGTATTGGGACACCCCCTTCTTTAGAACAGAAAAAGGCACTTCCAAAACTGTGGCAACAAAGATGGAAACATAATGCATTTAAAAATTATATTTCCATCTCTGTTGCAACAGTTTTGGAAGTGTCTAAAATGACTGTACCCATATGTAAAAGTAATTAGTGTTTGGTGATGAGTTTTTGGCTCAAGGTCTGCATTTAATGTCACACCAGAGGTGTTCAGCTTGGATTAGGACTTGGCTTTCTGCAGACCAGTCAAGTTCTTCCACACTGACTAAATCAATCATTTCTTTTTGAACCTTGCATTATACACAGAGGCATTGTCATGTTAGAATAGAAAAGGGTCCTGTCCAAACTGTTGCTTTAAAATTAGAAGCACACAATTCCCTAGAATATCATTATATGCTTAAACATTAAGATTTGTACTCAAATTACTAAAGTAGTCAAACCTGTTCATTAGAAGGGGGTGACCCAATACTTTTGGCAATATAGTGCATATATATATTCTAGTTATATATTGTTTTATTTATTTATTTACTTCTTATGCAAATTCTCTTCCAGTGTAGTTCATGAAGCAGTGAAGTGTATATCCGGCTTTAGCACGCCTCTTATTTGAGTGGCCCCTTTGAAATCAGACGCTGACTGTAAATTGTTCTAATGATGTGCACCCTCCCTCAGGTGTTTCTCTAGTCTCGCTCCTCACATCCGTTCTGATGGCCCTGTTTTTCCCCCTCTCCTCCTTCTCTTCCTCTCATCTCCTCCTGTGTGCTTTTCGGTGTCAGCAGAGTGTGGGCTAACAGTGGAACAGGGCTTTTGATGTACAAAGAACTGTTTTCCGCTACAATAAAAATGGAGGAACACACCCACTCCTTTACTCACAAACATCAAACACACATCAGCAGATATAGGATAAGAGAGCGGTGGGCTCGACTGACAGCTGCGGATCAGAAGTGGGAGGTGTCAGAAAACATGAACGCGTTATGCTACCTGTATCATCTGTGTGGACATCTTTTCTCTCTTTATTCTTCAAGTGATGTCAGAATAGCTTTGAACTTCATAGGAGCAATTGCAGAATTACAGATGATTGGCCCCTGGTATTAAGAAATAATGTGCATTGTCTTTCTGCTGAATGTTAGCACTTAACGCAAGACTGATATGGGTCTTATTTAATTCATAAGTGGGCCAAAAAATACTGAATTCATATGATAAAGCAGTGCTTATAAAATGTTCATTCTGATTCATTCTGATCCGTGAAACTGCAGGCTTATCAGTGACTGTTTTTGCGGTTTATTTGACGTTTTTATCAGACAGTCAGATCTGTTAAAGCAGCCTATTCTAATTAGTTTTTTTTTTTTTTAAATAGGTTTGAATATACGCTAAAAGTAACAATATGGATGTATTAACAGCATCTAAAACACTACTTATTTGGGGTTTAACGATTCGCTTGTTTCGTGCATATGCATTAATCTTGAAACATTAATTTTGAATCGTGAAATGTTTGTTTTCGGGCAAGAATCAATTTAAAATGCTAAAAATGGAATGAATCGCAATTCGGTGCATTATCATTCAGTATCATGCATGAATTATTGGAGAAATAAGTGCAGCAAGAAACACCAAGGAAACACATGGAAAGAAAGAAATCTTGAAATAAACGGAATAGAGAATACTTGTATAATTATATTTTACTGTTATATAGATATTTTTGAGCTCGTAACCATCCCTATCCTAAACCTAACTACTTGAAAGTACAGAAAACATTATATGCAGATGATTAGTATGGCAGAAATCACCCAGAAAAAAATGAAACCATTAATGTTAAATTAGATAAAAGGGCCAAAGGTCATGACATTTAAATGAAATACAATTAAATCAACATATTAATTCCATTCATTTAATATCATATTTTTACCAGAATTATTTGTTTATGTCTCTAAAGTTCATAAATGTTTACATTTTAGATGCTGTCAATTTATTAGTACTGTACATGTTAGCTGCTATTATAATATATGAAAATGTGTTTTAAACCACTTCCTGAACACTCCTTCTGTCTGCCATTTATTAGACAAGTAGTCCAACCCAAAACATTAATTGGGACAATGTTGCACTATGTACTGTTTACTGAAGAATCAAGCAACCAAATGGCTTATTTGTGGTTGTGAATCTAGACACGTGTCCTCCTTACTGTGAACCCCAGAGCTGAAAATAGCCCGTGTGATGGGCTGATGACACCAGGTCTGGACGATGAGCATAATTGACAGAATTCTAGTGTGATTACTGCTGAAGCTGTGGCTAATGAATGCTAAGCACCACTCGTTCCACACTCCTCTGAGCGCCCAGTGAGGCTTCCTGTCCTCTGGTCATACAGATTGACATGTTATACAGGGGAGCCTCTCTTCTTCTTAATTCCCAGTGTTGTGTGATCCACTTTTGAGATGTATCTGAACCATCAAAACAAGACTTTATTGTTCACATTTTCAGAGACCTGGCAAAAAAGAGATTTTATTTACATAATTTTATTTTGTTATATTTTATTTTCTTTTTCTGAATTGGGTAAAATCAGCTAAATGTCATTCTGATCAATCATCCCAAAAACTATAGATTCATACAATAAATTTCCAAATAGTGTTGTTATTGTTAACTAAAACTAATGAAAATGGTTTTTGTTAATTGAAAAAAAGTTGAAATAAAATATAATTTTAAAAAAATATATATATTAAAAATAAATGTTGATTTTATCATTTTCACCATAACTAACAATTGAAAATTGTTTTAGTTAACTGAAATGAATCTGAAATAAAATATACTCTAAAACAACTTAAAAAAAACTCAAAATTAGAAATGTTAATTGTTAATAAGAAAAATGTTTTAGTTACTACAGTTAAAATAAACTGTAAGATAAAAGTATAAAAATATTAAAATGTTTAAAAAAATAAAAATAATGAAAAAGCACATGATACTAAAAACTGAAAATATAATATTTAGGCTATAATAGTATATAAATAATACTAAAATAAAACTGTTTGCCTTTTTTTTCAGGAATTATAATGATATTAATAGCCTTGCCCCAAACCTGTGTCATTTGTTAAGTGTCAGACTTCTGGTTCTTACTGGTTCTTTCAGGAAATTCATATTATCAAATTATTGATTTGTAAACTGAGCTGAAGATTAAGGTCATCGCTGTGTCTGTGCAATAATGATGACAACAGAGCAATTCATAGTGCATTTTCAGGGCAGTTTCGTCTTGGTTTTTTGACAGGCCACTTCCTCCAAACAGCTGGTTCTGTTGAGACATACTTTGACAGGTGCCTGGATCTGGACCTCACCAGTGTCACTCCAGAGGCAATCATAAGAAGGGGTTACTCAAAACCTTACACAAAAAATCACTCCAGGCTGCTGATGACCATGTCCACGGCTGGAAAACAATTCCAGTACTACTGCTTTGCTGGATAAACTGGATTACACCAAAGGTTTGTCTGCAAGAGATAATGCTGCCATGCTATTGGAAAAATGACAATGTTCTTTCCTCCATATCTCCTTCTGTATATTGCATCTCTCGGGTCTTCATTTGACAAAAGAGGTCAAAGGTAAACTTCATTTACTATACATGAACTAAAGTGGTACGAACATAGAAGCACTAATGTTTTTGGTTTTTAAGTACAAATCAGATTCAACAATCACCCAATCCTCACCAACAAATCCATGAGATTACATCCATGCTGACTCTTAATTTTCTATAAAATAACTGAAATCTTGTATGTATTTATATTTATCTATATTTATGTATATGTATATTTCTTTTTTTTTTTCTTTCTTGTGTGTGTGTGTGTGTGTGTGTGTGTGTTTATCTGTATATGGGTCATTCTTGGGATTCGTTAATATTTCAGTCCCCCAAAGTTTTTAAAGTGGTGGTTCACCAAAATGAATTGTTAGAAGCTTTTCACAATACTTTGGTATGCCCATTGTAATGAATACAAATAATTATTGCACTTTTATACTTTTTTTTTAGCATAAAATAATGTCTTAAATGTATCTTAAAACAAGCATTTTGCCATGTCCCTGACGCACTTCACTGAGTTCGTACTTAGAAAATTATTAACAAAATGTGCATAGTGTCTGTGATTTTTGGCAATAATGTAAGCATTTATTTGTGTTCCTTTCTTGTGAAAAATGTTTTTCTAAAAAAATGCTAGATGTTTTATAAAAAACAGAAGTTAAAGTTATGTCCCTCAATTTGAACTCAACCCTGTCACACTCTACACCCATAATAATTAAGACTCCGCTCATATGTGACATCATTTACCAGAAATGACATCATTCAGATCTCTTTAATAGTGGTGCCGAAAATGGTTAGTAGTATCATACCTTTTATTCATATTTTTTAGTTGAATTATAGTCAGGGAGGGTACTGTCAAGCTTAACAACTCAACCCTGTTACATAACATTGATTGAAAATGATTATTTTTCAGTATTTTATTTTAATTCATAAGTATATACAATGTACTTTAGGAGCAGTGGCCATTTTGAGTGAAAAAATTACCAAAATTATATTTCTAGTTTTTATGGTTTTGTAAACTTGTAATAGGGTTGAGTCATTTACTTCATTTATTAATAATTTAAGGTAAAACATATAAAATAGTCATGGTTTCAGTAAATGTATACGTATCAAAATCATGATAACTCATATTTTTGTTATAAATAGAATATTTGATGTAATGTCCACTTTAACTTTGACAAGCATCATCAGAAATTGCACCCACATTTGCAGCAGAAAGACAATTTTGGCCAGAAAAAAGGGGACAATATGAGAGAGAAAAAAACCCGAAAATTAAAATTGTAGGCGGTGAATCCATTCTAATGTGTTACAGTCTTCAACCCCATCACACCAATTGCCACATTAATATTTTTGAAAAATAGATAATTAAGAATAAAAGCATGTCTTGCTGATTACCATCTGACTAAAACAATAAAATTGTGGTTTTAGTTAAACTTCTAAATTAAAAATATTTTTTTACAAAAATAAAGAGACCATAGACACACAATTTGTCTATTTTTTAGCTTCGGTCCTATAAAAATGTGAAAATTATGATAAATGTTACATTTTTTATCATTAAATTACTATGAGGGACACATGAGCAGTAGGTAGATGTGTGTTCTTCTGCATAAAGCATTCATTACTGAGCCCAAGCGCCCTCTTTGCTCACCCCCTTATTTGTATCATTTTCAGTCTGACAGCACACACTTGAATGCGTCCTGGAGAGGATTTTTTTTCTGCAATTAAAATAATGTCACTCTTCAAGTAGACCCCGTCCCAGCATTAGCAGCCCTCCCTTGAACCATGAAATACCCATTTATTACAGAAACATAAATTAAATTCATCTTTCCTCACTCTCTCTCTTCTTGTTTCTATGAGTACACCTAAAAAGTGCTCAACACTGAACACTCAGTGAGCTTTTCTGGTGTAGGGCTTGAGAGTCCAGCCAGGCATTTGATGCCAGTTTAATCATTATTACTGCTCCAATGTCGGGGGCTCTCTTGGGAGCAGGGATGAAGAACTAGGGAAGATTTCGATGTAATAAGGCTGACAGTCATGGCAGGGGACCTGTAACTGATTGCTTAATGCATGCAGATGTAATGTTAATGGGAAAGCTGCATGCTGAGACACAGTGGTGGAGAGCTTTGCTTAAAACTGCTAACACCCTCCCAACACATTCTCCAACACCCAATGACAGCAACAGCAAGCAATTAGGGACATTACAGAATGTGTCAACACTTCTACAAGCCTAGATCAGACAATCCACTATGCACTTTAATTGTTCTTTTAAAACATTTTAAAACCATGGCATAAAGCATGTATACAAATCTATTTGTTTTACGGTTGTTAATTGCTTATATATTTTACTTTACTATCATGGTGGTGACTTTCTATTGACTTCTGTTGATTTATAATCTAATGTTTATTATGATTAACATTAATTACATGTTTATGATTAGAACACCAACTTTGAGCATCTACTGAACAAAAGAATAAAAATACAGAAATTACATACTGATTTGAGTTGAAATTATTTAACAATATTACCAATGTGTTATGTTTAAATGGCTGCCTGGCGGGAAAAAAAGAAATCCAAATTTGGGGCAATTTACATATAAAACCTTTTTTTTTTCTTTTTTTTTCTTTTTTTTTTTTGCGTGGAATGTATTATAATAGATAAAAACTGAGGGGAATTCTGAGGGGAAAGGTATGAACTGTGAGATAAAATGCCACAATTACCTTTTTATTTTATTTTGTTTAATTTTATTTTATTTTGCAGAAAAAAAAAACAGAATTGCAAGATGTAAACTAAGAACCCCAAGAAAAAAAGTAAAAATCATGAGACATAAACGCTGAAGAAAAAAGTCAGAATTATGAGATATAAACTCAGAATTTCAAGAAAAAAGTTAAAATTGTAAGATGTGAACTGGGATTTCTGAGGGGGAAAAAATGACAACATTTTGAGATATAAACTCATTGCAAGAAAAAAAGTTAAAATTAGTGAGATGTGAACTGAGATTTCTGAGAGAAAAAAGTCAGAATTTTGAGAAATAAAGAAAAAAGTTTAAAAAATTTGTGATGAGAAAAAAAAAGTTAAAATTGTGAGATGTAAATTTACATAAAGCTTATAACTTGCCGGTACACGATATAAACTCACAATTGTGAGAAAAAAATAGGAAATGTGAAATATAAACCTGCAATTGTAAAAACATATATATACAGTATATATATATATATATATATATATATATATATATATATATATATATATATACATATATATATATATATATATATCCGAATTGTGAAATAAAAAAAGAAAAAGTCAGAATTGTGAGATAAATTATTATATAACCTAATGCTACTTTCTGTCTCCTGCTCCAAAACCTTACACTCAGATTTTTGCATTTTTAGATTTTTATTAAGAAATGATTTAGTGTATTTTTCCCAAATAAGGAGGCTTTTAAAAGCAGCTTTTATCAGATTCAGCTTACTACTGGGGGCAAAATTTCCTCAAAGAATAGCTAGTGCAAGTAAACCCACCCACACACACACACACACACACACACATCCACACAACCCTTGAGTGCCAGAAGAAAAAAGCAGCATTGAATAATAGATAAAATTATAGATAAAAGGTGTGACATTTCCCGTGCCATTCTTCTCCAGTGTTAATAAAAGGCTCTAATAAGAAGGTGACCTTTTTGGAATAGATTTGTAAATGTCACAAACCAAGACCCTCCGTATGAAATTGGCACCTTAAACAGAGGCACTGAGAGGAAGGGAATGGGCTTCTTTTGCCTCATAACAAAAGATGTCACATGTGCTTCATTTACTGATATTCTAACATTCACTTGAATCTGCAACCAAACATGATTAAAACACATCTTGTATTACTGCTTTTACAGAAGTTCAGGTGTGAAGGTTCAGGTGCAGAGAAATGTTGAAATTTCAGGAAGAACACACTGTCTTTTTTCTATATCAGTAAGTCCTTCTTCAGTGATGAATATTTCAGTTGTGTTTTTATGGCCTTCATTGGTTATGAACAATTCAATGACTCATGTTTCAGCTGGATATTTATGAATTGCAAAGACAAGGAAGGTCATGAGGTTTTTCCTGTCCACGAGGGCTAACATGAAGGCCAAAGAGGCATCTAATGGAGAGGCTGTGATCTAGGGTGAAGTTTCAGATTCCATTCCTCCTTCAAGTTTTCATCATAGAATAATAATGCAGTATTTTCTCTGACCTTCCTTAAAGGTGAAGAGTGTAATTTCTGCACCACTATTAGGCTTAATGCCCATTCTAACTGAATAGGATTTTTGAGCCAAGTGGATTCTCTATAAAGATGCTTTCCACAAAAAAAAAAAAAAAAAAAAAAAAAGTTAACCTTAATCTTTGAAAATGAAGTTGCATAATTATTGAATTGGTAAAAGAAATGTTCGGAAACGGTTTAAAATACTGTGGCAAAAATAATCCAATCTTATGGCAAACTTATATATATATATTGATATATAGAGTATGTATGTACTTTTTGGGAATGTATTATGTAGCTTTTGTTAATACTGTATTGTATTATCAAATTTAGTGAAAAAGTGACATTCATCAGTTAAATATGTTTAATGGGTATAGGCATAATAAGCAAGGTAATTATGTTACATTTTTGGTAATTATGTTCATTTATTTTATTTTTGTGAAAAGTTGTCTGTGAGGACCGAAATTTATTTTTTTATTTTTTTATTTTTTGATGATGATGATATTATATATCAAACTAGACATATATTAAACTGAGATAAATATGAATATATATTATACTTTTTTCAACAGTATACTATTTTAATATTATTATATATTGTATATATTATATTATAATTTGTGTGTATATATACACCCCCCCCCCACACACACATACATACAATTCTGAAAAAAATAGTCTATATATATATATATATATATATATATATATATATATATATATATATATATATATATATATATATATATATCTCTCGTGTACCTATTAGATATTATATTTCACACACACACACACACATCAACTCTAATATATGTTTATATATTTTATATGTTTTCCCCCTTTTCGACATCTTTCTTATAGGAGAAAGTACATACAAAAATATACTCTTCATCTTTAACAGAAAGTGAGGAAAAACTGTATACAAATCAAAAGTTATGGGTGCTCAGATATCATAAAACTCCTCAGTGGCTGCATATGGTTTAAGACCCTCCCACCTCTTCATCTGCAGCCATAAAAACAAAGTTCATATCCATATGCTCCTTGGACCCATTTGGCTTTCAGACTTCAGTATTAATTCAGTCAGTCTTCATTCAGGGTTCAAAGCTCTTCGGGCTGACTTGTCAGTGCAGGACAGCAGAGAGTATTATGATGCACTCACTATGCATTTTACATGACTGGACACAGCATATCTTATTAGATGATGGCTCTTGTGTGAGAGAGATGAAATGTAGCCAGCGGGCTCTGAGCTTGTTTCTATCTGAGGATCAGATGAGGAGGATGTTTAGAACCTGTAGTCTGGGCTGCCATGAACTCACTCTCCTTTGATTACTGCAAACAACATGATCCTGGAGACTGTTTGTGTGAACATGGATGGAATGGGACAGTTTCTGCTCTCCGATTTCTGTCTCTTCCTCCAAGTCTCCAAAACATCAAGGTCTTTGTTCTGTGTTTGTTATCACCTTCCATTTCATTTATCACATAGGAGGGAGACATAATAAAGGAAAAAAGTATAGTGTTATAAAAGTTATAATAGATATTTTGTATAAATGCTGTACTTTCTATTCATTAAATAATCCTCAGTATTTAGGAAGCACTAACATTGACAATAATAAGTTTTTTTTTCTTGAGCAGCAAGTCATCATTTTAAATTAACACTGAGATTTTATTCTAAATATATTTTAAAATATATTAAAATAGAAGAAAAGTTTTTTTTTTTTTTTTTTTTTTTTTAAATTGCAATAATATTTCAAAATATTACCGTTTTTAATTAATTTTTGATCAGATACCGTAAATGCAGCCTTGGTGAGCATGAGAAACTCTTTTCAAACACATTGTGTCATGTGGGAACAATAATAAGTGAACAAATCAAACCACTTGAAAATGAATAATTTAGTTAGACAAGATTCGCTCAAAAGAACTATTCATTCATGAATCAGACTAATCTGGTTCTCGAGTTTACTTCACTGACTCTAATTGCAGCGGTTCTTGAGCTCAGCTCAATGGAGTGGAAAAAAATCAGTGAATAACAGCTTATGAAATAATGTAACCATCTAAAATGTAAATGTACATCTGAAGCTCTTTCTGGTCCTGTTTAATTTATTATAATGTGTGCATAATGTGTTGTAATGTTTTGCTGTTCTCAAGTGTGTATTTGGAGGTCCATGTTTTTATGCAAGATGTACTTTGCTCTCAAGCAAGGTTGTTTTTGTGGAATCCTGCTCTTGAGTGAAGTGGACCCTGGGGCTCAAAATGATGAGAACAGAGTGCCAAAACCACTACAACATACTTGTGTGCCCACAGACACACCTACGCAGAATTTTACTTACATGCATACAAATACAGCCATTCTCCAATACACACATACACACAAGTGCTGTGTGTCTGATAAGACTCATTGTCACTAATGGGCAATAATATTTTATGCTATTTTAGTAGAAGCACTCTCGGGACATATCCCTGAGCTGAGAGATTCACAAGATCCAAAAGAGAAGAGAAGAAACCCTTGAGCGTGTGTCCTTTTTAGACATTTTATTAGTATCCTACTACCTTGATACTATGACATTTTCTTCATTGAGTTTGAGAGTGAGTGGGCATCAGTGACTCAGTAAAAACATATGCTACTTTGAACAGAGGTCACAGGTGACTTGCACAATCTTTCAAATGGACATATGGCAACGGGAACGCAGTTAGATGTGTAAGCCTTCTGTTTATGTGTGTACTTCATCTACTTTCTTAACTTGTTGTTACTCCGCTTTTCTTTGTGTTTTTTTCTCCTTCTTCAGGTTACATCGTTACATCAGTAGATGGCGACAAGTGACTGCCTTTATCAGTGAATCACTGGAATCTTTTACTCAATCAATTCGTTCAAAAATTTGATTCATTCAGGAACTAAACAATTGACAGTTTTTATGAACGAGTCACTGAATCATTCTCTCAACCAATTCATTCAAAAACACTAAATCACTCAATAACAAAATGTCATCACTACATGCTGCAATGGTTTGTCGTGGCTTTAGAACTATTTTTGTTAGTGGAGCAAAGACAACTGGTCACATTGTGTCTAAAATGTAAATTACTCAATATTTTACCATTTTATGTATTTGGCATTTAGCCTATATTAATTTATTAGCCTACAAAAAATGTTGGATGTTCACATTATAAAACCTATATATAACCTCACTGAAATCTTTGTTCACTTTAATAAATCTGTAATGAAGCAGTTCATTGAAGTGTTCGTCAGACTGATTCAAACCGGTAACTCGTCTTTTTGAACTATTTATTGAAATGTGTCATATGTATGTAGTTCACTAAAATGATACTTGTGTTGGATTTTGTTGTGGTTGCATGCACTCCGTGAGGTTACCTCCATAGAAAAACATTTCCTTGTATTATTTTGCGGTATACTGTATTTTTAGTGCATCACAGTTAATAAGAACTCACATTCACTCCTCAGGTCAAATCTGATTTATTTTGCAATGGTGCTGCTGCAGAATATTCATTGCTGCCGAAAAGCGTTTTAGGAAACACTGCATTGTACTTCTGAACCTAATTTTCTTTATATGAAAACAGCCTATTCTCACCCCTCAGTTTAACCAGTTCCAAGACCCTAAACATTTAGAGAATATTAACTTATAATAAAAGTGGGTTGTAAAAATCAAATGTGCCTTTTTTTTTTCTTTTTTTTTTTTTTGCAATCTACAATTGATCTTTAATGTTCTCTATATATTGTAGGCTCATCATCTGCATGCATAAATATGATTTCTCACATAAATATCCTACCGAGGTTCAGGACAATTTCAAGACACAAACTACTCGTAAGTAAATATGACAGTCACCAACTGCATTTCTCTATATGATGATACATTTTGCAAGGTCAGTGGTTGATGTTTATTTCCTCTCTTCGTTTCAGTCGAGGAGCCCGAGGTCTGTTGATGAGCATATGTGATTACATGAGGCTGGAGATGGAAGATGAAGTGTGAAAATGGAGCGACCTGTGGGAGTCTCGCAGCCTGCAAAAAATCAATATTGCTTTCCTTGAGATCCTCTTTCTCTCAGCATCTGCGAGGTATAGATTCCCATCTCTGCTATGCGTGGACTCTGCTATGTGTGCCTAGTGCTGATGAAATATCTGTGATATTTACCATTGTTTGATCATATATGTGAGGAGGACTGCACTACAGAGCTAAACGAACAACTCAAACCAGCTTCAGCATGACTAGCTGAGCCTAATGGCTGATGTCCAGTCAGTAATGAGTAGTTTCATTGAGTTCAGACTGAAACTGGCTTTACGATGGCCAGCTGGATGTGTTTTAAACAAAACAGGGGCAAATATTACACAAATATAGTCTCACAACATCTTATTCTGCCATCAGTCCCTCAGCCTATGCACCAGTAGGTATATGTCCGAGCATATTAGTCCACTCAGGTAGAACAAAAATGACACAGAGAGCATTGCTCAGTCATGGGGTGTTGAGTGTGACTCATTACGCCACTGCTCGGTGCCTCCACAGGCTCTGCCGATAAGGACCATCCCCCCTGCATGTCCATGTCTGGATGGAGTAATTGGACTGGTGAGGTAAAATGGTCACACAGACTCCAGGAACAGAGAATTAACTGCATATTGACAGCGTTAAACTTGGCAGCCTCCCAGGGTTGAATGTTGATTTTTGAACTGCTGTTTCGCCAGAGTGAGAAACTAACAGAAAGACAAACCTTTATAAATTATGGAGCAGTAAACTCAGACAATAATAAGTGCAGTATTTTTGTCATCTGACAAGGTTAGAGAGTTCTTTCATCGCAAAATCTATCCGCTCCATTATTTTCTTGGAGTTTGAATAAAGATGCTGGCCAGTGAAAGATGGAGTTGTGTAAAAGGCTGATACGACTTAAAATAAAACAAGACCTTAAATATAAAGAATGCTTTTATGCGTTTCTTTTAAACTGCTGCCAGCAAAGCAAGAATGAAAGGAATGCAGAGACTGCCAGCATTATCCTTGTTAGTGTCTGCAGATAGAATGTTTTACGAGACAAAGGATCCATACTCTGCTGGAGAAATTAATGACTTTCTTTGAAAAGAGGGTTTCGGTGTTGTTATGGAAACCTCCTCTCAAGAGATGCTAATAAGCTCAAGCCAAAGCAAAAGAAGCAGTTTTGAATGTGGAAATACAACTTGAGCCTGCCTTTAATGCACTGCGTTTGTAACAGGATGTTGCAGGACATGATTACTGCTGCTTGCTAAGGCAACAATCACAAGTACTGTTCGTTTTCATTTTGGCTCACATCTTGTCCTGAAAATGAACATTAATTATACCATGAATCTTGTGGCCTGTTGATAAGAGATACTGTATTACTCTTCTAATTGATCAGACATGCTGGTCAATAGAAACAGATGACAAAAAGTCTCATAAACCTGCTTGCTTATCAGAACATCACAGACACCTTTTTCTGTGGCAACCAGATAAAAACCACCAGAACACCCAAGCAACAAAACAGCGACACTAAAAACTACTCAGCACAGCTTAGCAACTGCGTAGCAACACCTTGGCAAACACCCAAAACAGCAACCAGCAATGCATAGGATCTGTAAAAATACATTTGCAGTGATAAAATGCATTCAGTTTTATTCACAGTGAAGGAGCGAGTTCTGTGATCCAACGAACTAGGAAATGTGTCTCTCACATGGTCAGTCACGTTAAAAATGAATATTTAAGTCAGTAATAGGAAAATAATATTATCCATTTATTCAATTTTGCTAATAGGAAGTATAATAAATTTCAACCATCTATGCACACCACAATTGTCATTGGCTAGTATTTTTTTTAGTTTACTCGCCAGACTGATATGTTCAATTCAATTCAATTCAAGTTTATTTGTATAGTGCTTTTCATGATACAAATCATTGCAAAGCGCTGTACAGAAAATTAAGTTTCTACAATATATTTAGTAGTAGCTTATCATTGGTGACTATGTCAGTTAATGTACATATGGCAGAAATGTACGGAAAATCAATTAAAGACATAAACAGACGATGAACACTATTAACAGCAATTATTATATGTTGAAATCAAACTTATAGCAAGATTTGGTAGTTGTGTATGTTGTTTCAGGGTTGGCATCGTCTGAGGTCCTCTGAGGGGTTGGCATCATTTCTTCTCAGTTGTTCTATATCCAGACTGAAGCTTGTGTAAATCCTAGTTACCACGGGATGTCAATCCTGTGGCAGAAACAGAGAAACAAATAGTGACATAATTAGCGTAGCTGCTGTTCCAACCAAGCAAAATTGATTTGTTTAACCCAAGCTAAAGAATAATAATGTGCATTTGATCAGATATAACTGCAGTACAAGATTATGAGATGCATTATTTGAAAGCTTGGCCAAAGAGATGTGTCTTTAATCTAGATTTAAACAGAGAGAGTGTGTCTGATCCCCAAACGTTATCAGGAAGGCTATTCCAGAGTTTGGGAGCCAAGTGCGAAAAAGCTCTACCTCCTTTAGTGGACTTTGCTATCCTCGGTACTACCAAAAGTCCAGAGATTTGCGACCTTGGGGAGCGTGATGGATTGTAGCGTGGTAAAAGACTAGTTAGGTATGCAGGAGCTAACCCATTAAGGGCCTTATAGGTAAGTAATAATATTTTGTATCTAATACGAAACTTAATAGGTAGCCAGTGCAGAGACTTATATTTTCTTGATCTGTAAGGACTCTAGCCGCTGCATTTTGGACTACCTGTAGATTGTTTATTGAAGATGCAGGACAACCAGCTAGCAGTGCATTACCATAGTCCACTCTAGAGGTCATGAATGCATGAACTAGCTTTTCTGCAACAGAAACAGGTAACATGTTTCGTAGCTTGACAATGTTTCTAAGATGGAAGAATGCTGTTTTTGTAACATGGCAAATATGATTTTCAAAAGACAATTTGCTGTCTAATATAACACCCAGATTTTTGACTGTAGAGGAAGTAACAGTACATCTGTCTAGTTGCAAATTGTAATCCAAGAGATTCTGTGTACTGTTTTTTGGTCCAATAAGTAATATCTCGGTCTTATCTGAATTTAATAGGAGAAAATTATTGGTCATCCAATCTTTTACATTTTTAACACACTCTGTTAGCTTAGATAATTTAGAAGTTTCATCTGGTCTTGTTGAGATATATAGTTGAGTATCATCAGCATAACAATGGAAACTAATCCCATATTTTCTAATAATATTACCAAGGGGCAACGTATATTGAAAATAGCAGAGGACCTAGGACAGATCCTTGTGGTACTCCATACTTTACTGGTGATAATTGAGATGACTCCCCATTTAAATAAACAAAGTGGTAGCGATCGGACAGGTAGGATCTAAACCATCTTAAAGCCTGCCCTTGAATACCCGTATAGTTTTGTAATCGATCTATGAGTATGTCATGATCTATGGTGTCGAACGCAGCACTAAGATCAAGCAAAACTAGCAATGAGATGCAGCCTTGGTCTGATGCAAGAAGCAAGTCATTTGTAATTTTAACAAGTGCGGTTTCTGTACTATGATGGAGCCTGAAACCTGACTGAAATTCTTCATAGAGATTATTTTTTTGCAGGAAGGAGCACAATTGAGCAGACACAACTTTTTCTAGAATTTTAGACATAAACGGAAGATTTGAAATGGGTCTGTAATTTGCCAGTTCACTAGGATCTAGTTGTGGTTTCTTAACAAGAGGATTAATAACTGCCAGCTTGAATAGTTTTGGGACGTGACCTAAAGATAACGACGAGTTAATAATATTGAGAATCGGTTCTTCTGCTACAGGTAATAACTCTTTCAGTAATTTAGTGGGTACAGGATCTAATAAACATGTTGTTGCAGTGATACGTTTATTTAGCTCTTCCTGTCCTATAATTATAAAGCACTGCATTTTTTCTTTGGGTATGATGAATGAAGCTGAAGTATTAGATGCCATCAGACTCGGTTATGCAATTCAGTTCGGCCGGCGGCCTCCCAGATTCAGGGGCGTCCACTTCACTTCAGTAAAAGCTGCAGATGCCCCTGTCTTGCGCGCTGAGATCACAGTCCTACTGGCGAAGGATGCAATGGAGCCGGTCCCTCCAGCCGATATGAGATTGGGTTTCTACAGCCCTTACTTCATAGTACCCAAGAAAGGCGGTGGGTCACGGCCAATCTTGGATCTGCGTGTTTTGAACCGAGCCCTCCACAAGCTCCCGTTCAAGATGCTCACGCAGAAGCGCATCTTCGGGTGCATCCGTCCCCGAGATTGGTTTGCAGCGATCGACCTGAAGGACGCGTACTTTCATGCTTCGATTCTTCCGTGCCACAGGACATTCCTGCGGTTCGCGTTAGAAGGTCGGGCATATCAGTACAAGGTCCTGCCCTTCGGGCTGTCCCTGTCGCCCCGTGTCTTCACGAAAGTCGCGGAGGTGCCCTTGCTCCACTGAAAGAGCGGGGCATTCGCATTCTCAACTACCTCGACGACTGGCTCATTCTGGCTCAGTCTCAGGATCAGTTGTGCGAACACAGGGACCTGGTGTTAGCACACCTCAGCCAGTTGGGCCTTCAGGTCAACTGGGAAAAGAGCAAACTCTCCCCGACTCAGAGGATCTCTTTTCTCGATATGGAGTTGGACTCGGTCGAACTGTCCAACTGCACTGGCACATCAATTGCCTAGAGTTGCTGGCAGTACGCCTTGCCCTGAACCGTCTCAAGGGACGCTTACGGGGCAAACACGTGGTGGTCCGTACGGACAACAATGCGACCGTTGCGTACATCAACTGACAAGGTGGTCTATGCTCCCGTCGCAACTCGCCCTCCACCTCCTCCTTTGGAGTCAGAAGCATCTGAGGTCACTTCGTACCATTCACATTCCGGGCTTGCACAACTGGGCAGCCGACGAACTGTCACGAGCTGCGCTTCCCGGGGAATGGAGACTCTATCCCCAGACGGTCCAGCTGATCTGGAGTCATTTCGGAGCCGCTCAGGTAGACCTGTTTGCCTCTCCAGAAACCTCTCATTGCTAGCTGTTTTACTCCCTGACTGAGGGAACACTTGGCACGGATGCACTGGCACACAGCTGGCCGCGGGACCTGCGCAAGTATGCGTTCCCCCAGTGAGCCTTCTAGCACAGACACTGTGCAAGGTTAGGGAGGACGAGGAGCGGGTCCTGTTAGTGGTGCCCTATTGGCCCACCCGGACCTGGTTCCCGGAACTGATGCTCCACGTGACAGCCCCTCCTTGGCCGATTCCTCTGAGGAAGGATCTACTGACTCAGAGATGGGGCACCCTGTGGCACCCGCGTTCAGACCTCTGGAAACTTCACGTCTGGTCCCTGGACGGGACGCGGAGGTTCTAGGTGACCTACCCCAAGGGGTAGTTGACACCATCACTTCAGCAAGACCGCAGTCTACAAGACATGCTTACGCTTTGAAGTGGAACCTGTTCGTCGAGTGGAGTTCCTCTCATCGAGAGGACCCCAGGAGATGCCCGATCAGAGTCGTGCTGTCCTTCTTGCAGCAAGGGTTGGAGCGAAGGCTGTCTCCCTCCACCCTTAAAGTTTACGTGGCTGCAATCGCTGCTAACCACGACTCCGTAGAAGGCAGGTCAGTGGGGAAGCATGACCTGGTCATCAGATTCCTTAGGGGGGCAAGAAGGTTAAATCCTCCACGGCCCCCCTCTGTACCCTCTTGGGACCTGACTCTAGTGCTTAGAGCACTACAGCAGGCCCCATTTGAGCCTTTGCAGGCAGTCGAGCTGAAGTTTCTATCAATGAAGGCTCTGCTCCTGCTTGCAGTGGCCTCCATCAAGTTGGTAGGGGGCCTGCATGCATTTTTAGTCGACGAATCGTACCTAGAGTTTGGGCCGGCTGACTCCCAGGTAATCCTGAGGCCCCGGCCCTGCTATGTGCCCAAGGTTCCCACTACTCCCTTCAGGGACCAAGTGGTGAGCCTGCAAGCGCTGCCCCCGGAGGAGGCAGACCCAGCCCTGGTTTTGCTCTGTCCAGTCCGAGCCTTAAGGTGCTACGTAGACCGGAAACAAAGCTTCAGGACCTCAGACCAGCTCTTTGTCTGTCACGGAGGCCGGCAGAAGGGGAATGCCGTCTCCAAGCAGAGGATGGCCCACTGGATAGTGGACGCCATCACCCTGGCTTATCAGGCACAGGGTGTGCCCTGCCCGCTTAGGTTGAGAGCTCACTCTACTAGAAGTGTCGCATCCTCCCGGGCGCTGGCTCGTGGCGCCTCGCTGGCAGATATTTGTAGAGCTGCGGGCTGGGCGACCCCTAACACGTTTGCTAGATTCTATAGCCTTCGTGTGGAGCCGGTATCCTCCTGTGTTCTCACCTCAAACGGGTAGAAGCACTGAGTGGCCCGGGCTTTGGGTCGGCTTGCTATAAGTGCTCCAGAGAGTCCGTACAGTAGACCCTGTCGAGCTCCTCCATCCCCTCGGTAGCCAGATGTGGAGGAGCGTCCGGCGCCAGGCCCTCACTCAATGAATCCGTGAGAACCGGTAGAGGGCTGGGTTTCATATGCAGAGACCTAATTGGATCCCATATGTGTAAAGTCCACGGTATAGCCACAGAGCCCGTGTTTCCCCGGCAGTCAGTCTGCATTCTTAAGAGGTTTACAATCACCTCTAATCTTCTATATGTACCTAAACGGTTGATTCTTATGTGTAAGTGCTTCCGAAACCTCCTTCGGGAAGGATGGGGCTTCCGCACGTTCCTGTTCCAAGTGAATGGGTACGTTTCCCAGTGTTAGCCAAGTTCACTGAGTGGGTAGTGCAACGACGACTGTGACTGGCCTTCTGTTGCGAGCCCCGGCCTACACCAAAAGGGGGCGCAGGAGGCTCGCACAGGACACTGGAAGGGGCAGCATCCGTGGCGCTTTGGTAGGGATCCCATAGTCGGTCATTACCGACGTGACGTCGAGAGTGACCGACTGAGAGGGAACGTCTCGGTTACGTATGTAACCCTCGTTCCCTGAAGGAGGGAATGGAGACGTCACGTCGGTAATGACCGACTATGGGATCCCTACCAAAGCGCCACGGATGCTGCCCCTTCCAGTGTCCTGTGCGAGCCTCCTGCGCCCCCTTTTGGTGTCTGATTCTCTTAGGAAATCTGTATACGGCCCTGGCGGTCTATACACAGTAGCCAGAGCAAGAGATAGGAGAGATTTCTTTTGCATATCTGACAGTATAACATTAAGCAGAGGAATGAGTCAATCTCTGGTTTCACCTCTGGAAGTCATAAAAGTAACTAAGTACCTTAGACGTTGCCTGAATGTCTAGACCACGATCCTGTCTTGCTAATCCCTATCCCCCCTTGAGATCAGAACGAGCTAGAGAATCAACTTCACCAACGCAGAACAAAGGAAACTTCTGGCGGGAAAGATACCAGATCCAGATGGTAAATGGACCCTTGACCAGCTAACGTATAAATTGACAAACTTATCAACAAACGCGCGATGGATTTACAGTCGTAGGCCTGACTTAAACATATGCCAGAACTCATCTCCCGGACACCTTCTGACCTCAGGAGTACTTGCGGCCCCTCCTCGGATGCATTCCTGAAAATGTGCCTTTTTCAGACAGACAAAGGAAACACGCAAAAGTGCACCAAAACTTCAAAAGACAATATTCAGGACTTTTAAGTAATGAAAATGTATTCCCAAATTATGTGTGTTATGCCTTGGATTTGCTTGATATGTTAGTAAAACATACACTATGTTAATCTATCCATTATAAGGTCAATACCAGTTTAACCTATGTATTATGAGGGTATGAATATGTGTGTGTGTCATGTTTGGTGTTAAACGAAAGTATATTTTATTTGCAACAACTCCGTGTGGATGAAATGTATAAATTAGGTAAATCCCGTAACGTTATAAAGTTTATCAAGATTATTAATACAACCCTGCAAGGATTTTCTATCACGTGATTACACAGGCAGCTCGTTAATTTATGCAGAGAAATGGAGCCTAGGAAGCTGAGCTCCACCTTGCAACAAGCGGATTGGTACCCCAGCTCCGGGGCGGGCCTAAGGTGGCCTGCATAAATTCTAATGTTCAACTAAACTCAATGCTCTTTGCCATGGTTTGAAAACTGCTTCAACTCGTGCGCTCATACGCCGCATCAAACCATCACCTCATTCCAAACTTCAAGCTCTTCAAGAAAACTTCTGCAACCAAGAAAGGAAAAGAAGAACTTCGAGCGTGTCTCATCCAGCAAGGCAACCCGCCAATCACAGCCGGAATTCCCTAAGAGACGTCAGACAAACAACGGTTCGCCAGCCAATCAGCCAAGCCCGGGGATTCCCTCAAAGAGACGAGAACGAGACTCTGCAGCAAACCTTCTAACAAGTAAAACAAATCTCTTATCTATTGGCTGAAAACGGCGCAAAGTTGTTGTTAATGGAAAGATAGAACTAAGCTCTGCTTTGTTGACTTTCTGATAACCACCGAAGTTGAGACTTCCTTCATAACTCATAATTCTGCATAACTCCGTCATTTGTGTGTGTGGTCGTATGTGTGTGTTTAGATGATTTAGTCTCATGTAATCTTAGAAGTAGTTCAATAAACTTATCTCATTGTATAGAGCATTGTCTGTGTTTTATATTTGATTCAGCTACTGCCTTGCGCTGTCGACCCCTTGCTACCTTGCTCAAATTTGATAAATTACTATTTTGTTTGTTTTATTGTTGGCCACAAAGCAAGATAAACAAAATTGTTAACATATACTGACCTTAATGTCTCGCTGGATGAGCCGTTAAAGGGTATAAATTATACGTTTTGATTAATAGAAATTAATCAAATCAATATCTATCTTTACGATGCAATTTCGTAAAGCCAAAAATTCTAAATAAAGATTAAATCATAGCTAAGTTCCTAAAGTTATTACAACAATAACAATTTGTTTAAAGCAAAGAGTCTACTGAACCTTTCGTGTCCTCATCGATACGTGGGAAGCGGTCCTGACACGATGATCATCGTCGCAGGTGATGCGCTGCGCACCGTCTTGATCAGGCTCCTGAAGTCCCTCTTCAGTGTCTCTGTCTGCCGCAGCCAGGTGTCGTTCACTCCCACGTGCAGAACGATCGCACTGACGCTCTCGTCGTCCTTCAGGATCGCAGGTATCTGCGCAGAAACATCGAGAACACGAGCGCCAGGGAAACAGTGAGTGTGCGCTTTACCTTATGTACCACGGATGTCTCCGACGATCACAGCGTCACGTTCCGTCTCGCGGAGGGGAGCGAAGCGGTTCCGGGTGGAGATCTTGAAGACCGCTGCTGCTGCACCCAGGGTCCGTGATGTCCCGGCGCCGGAGTGAAGGATATCTGGGAAGATCACTTCCTGGGTGCACAGGGCCTGTCCAGAGAAACAGTAGAGGTGGTGGGAGTGTTAGCGGCGTGCTGTATACTTACCCCGGACTTGTGAGCGTCAGCCCGGGATGTTTCCAACGCGGCTCTCCACTCTCTCAGCTGGGCCTGCTTCTCCACCAGCTCGCAGATCTGCTTCTCAACGGCCTCCAGCTCCAGCTGCACCGAATGCAGCTCGAACGTGTCCTCGCCTGCACTCAAAGGTAGACACACATCCGCCATTAAAGCAAGTAACAGTGAGTAAAACAATGGTAATGTGTGTGAACAGAGTATTAGCAATGTAAGCGAGATTAGCGGCAACCACGCTGGCGATGCTAACGGGCTATAAGCTAATAGCGGACTCGGGAAATCAAAATAAAACTAGTGATAGCAAGGCGCTCTAATTGTTTTCGTTGTAGAATACGATAGTGGATATATTCACACGTTATAGAAACGAAAATGATGGTGTATAAAATAGATTTTAAGATAAAAAATAGACGATAAAGAATTAACTTGACGGAGCTCAAACTCAAAATACGCGGCAGTAACGTTTTATATATATATATAAAACGCTTATGTTTGTCAAAATGGCTCAGCTTTTTAACATCAGTTTTTTTCTTAACATCAGTCAGTCAAACATTTTATGACATTGTGATAAAGCATTATTTAATGATGTAACTTTAGTAATTAGAATTAAATCTTGGTAACTATGGTATACTAAACCTAACAATAATACCGATATGATGATAATAAAACTATGAATTCTACTACTAATAACAATATAAAACGCACTAAGGATTAATGAGCTGCTGGGTTCATGAATACTAATCAAGTTGTCTGCTTTTGCTCGAACTGATTTGCTGAAATCAAAACAGGGACGATTATAGGTGAGCGCCAGCCAATGAGATTGCCATATGCACATTAGTTCTGGCAATATCTTATGGATAAATAAAATAATAAAGTAAAATCTAAGAATTTATTAGCCAATGGCTAATATTAGACATCATTTACTCGCCCAGAGTGAAGATTTAGTCACATATGCGAGTGATTTACTCGCATTGTAGAGGGTTGTATTTAATAATAAATCTAATAATATGAAGTAAATGATAACAGCAAAAAGTGCTATTGGTTAAATGGTTTTTATTTTATCTCTAAAAATGATGAATGTCATTTTAAAAAAATGGAAATAACCGGAGAAAGTTAGCAACTTCTTATTTACACATGGTAAACATTTGATCTGGTTACTTGTTGGAATTAGGGCTGATCCGAATACCATTTTTTGAGCTTCGAAGCTTCGGTAGTAATCAACACCGAATATTCGAAGCTTCGGAGGGAGGGGGCTGAACATATTCTTCTCACTAATAAAGGCAGGAATCTCTGTGCGTCTGTCTGTCTGTTCGCATTTTTATTATGTCGAGAACCGTTCATCCAATCGACTTCACGCGTGGCGCGTGTGTTGCTGCGGACCCAAGGGAGTGCAGTGTCGCATTTTGGTGCAATATGGACACGCGACACGTTCAGAATTAATAAACTTTTCATAAACTACAGAACAGCGTGAGCCGGAAGCAGCGCGCCTCACGTGGGCAGGGCTTATATGCTCCGAGAACAGACACTGCACTAGTGATACAAAACACACACGTCTGTTAAGAGCAATACTTTTAAAAAAGTAGCCCAGTGCTTCATTTGTAAATTGTAAATGTCCTGGAATACAGCGGGGTAACGGATCCGGCATGTGATTAGAGGAGGGAGATGACCAATCTTTAGTGGTTGAAAGCGTGCATCAGTTGCTTTTATAGGGTTCGTATGGTCATGAAAAACCTGGAAAAGCTATGAAATTTTAAAACTTTTAATGAAATTTTAAAAATTTTAAAATTTTTGTAAAAGTCATGGAATTTTATTTCACAAATCTCTGTATAATAGAGTTATATTTAATCAGGTCCTGAATTTGTGTGTATATAGCATAGTTTTACTCATTCCCGCAGCTTTCAAGTTTATAATGAGGGAAATTCCTGCAAACATTTATTGAATATATCGTGTAGGTTAGATGAGTAAATAAATCCACACAAAATATCAGATTAAATCAGTCATTTGAAAACAGCGTGAGTGATTCAGCTGTACCGCGTCTTCTCTCTTTCACTCTCTCAAAGCGGCTTCACATCGGCGCATCTCGTCTGAACTACAAGAGCTACTGCACGCTGATTCAAGACTTTCGCTCGCATCTCGGGACAGCTGACAGAAAGAAAACGCACGCATCGCATTCGGTCTTGTGATAGCAGAGGGTCCGTTGACATGTCGCGACTTTTGCGCGCTTAAGTTCGTTATTTCAAATGTAAATGTGTGGTAAGTACGCTCATAATAGAAGATTTTTCATGAAATGCATGCTATAGGTCAGCACGAACGTCTTTCATTGGAACGGTCTGTTGCTGGTGCAGATGTTCAGCCAGGCGGACAAGTTGAGAACCGTTTCGTGGGAGATGCCAGGTGTTCGAGAGAAAAAAAAAAGGGATCGGCCTATTCGAATCTCAAAATTGAAAATCGAATGCCAACCAACCGAACGAATATTCGAGTAATCGAATATTCTGGTCCAGCCCTAGTTGGAATAGTAAAATGCTTGGTCAAACCAGCCCTAATTCATGTAAATGTAGTCTATATAATAAATATTTTAATATTATAGCCATTTATTGGCCCATTTCTAACATTTACATGATTTTATTCTCTCATTTTTTTTTCATCTTAACGGCTCATACTTGCTAGATGTACTACTGTAAACAATTTTCACTATTTCAGTAAATTACCATATTTAAAATGCATGCCCTCAAAATGCAAAAGTTACTGTAGGGTGCTTAGCAGTGGTCAAAATGGACTTACAAAACAACATTTGAATTGATTCCTTCTTGTAAACTGAGAGATGTGGATTCAGGCGGCAATTAAATTACCACATAGCCTTGGTGTTTTTCACAGACTAGCCCTGGATTTGGACAGCAGTAAAATCACAGACTAGCCCCTGTAAATGTTGAACTTACCTTACATCCCCATAAGAAACAATTACTGTCCAAATAAGCCTTTGGATATTATTCTGAAGTAAAAAAAAAAAAATACTGTTAGATACAATGTGACTGAAGTGGAATCTATTGACCCTCAAAGATGGTGAATAGTGGAGCAGTAAACACTATGATAACGGCTAGAGTTCCAGCCCGGTCTTGACTATGGGAAAATGGGTCTTATGCATATGCATGAGATTGGACCTCAGGTGAGGAGAGCTGTGACCCAGTTGCAGACATCATCAGTAATGATGAAGTTCACATATGCAGAACTCACCTGAGAACTAAGTACCTCTGCGCTCAGAATGTGCATTTAGTTTTTTATTGCAGTTATTGTGAAAAGATGTCTATTTGACCCATCCGTAGCGTTGTTGGTTCCCACTATTATCCGTGTACTTGAACTTTTGCACACGGATGTGTTGTTAAGAGAATCATTTCCTGTAATCAGTGTGGGAAATGACATTCTAGCCAAAGGCTGTAGATGTTTTTCTCATAACGTTGAAGCACATCACCTGTGGGTCTGCTGGCCCTGGACTCTCAGGTATTAGAGGACAAATATCCAACACGCTGGCTCAGTGCAGAATGTCATGTCTCTCCTGTTTTCCTAGTATTGCAGAATACCTGTAACCTTTAACAGCTCATGAGACTTAATGTCAACTCTATATGGTATGAACAACCCAGATTCCACTCCTGATAACAGCCCAGACAAAGGAAGAAAAGGAAAATATACCAGTGATGTCTTACAAATTCAGATTGCATCTTCAGCAAAAAGACATGCATGGCTTAGCAATACAAATTAGTTCAATTGCACCTCCTAAAATGGTGCTTTTCTGAAGATTATGCTGAAAAATCCTGTTGCCATGAGACCTATGGTTATTCATGCGGTCTAAGGATTCAAGTTAATTACACACCAATTGGATGAAATTAATTGCACTTACTATGCAATCTGAGCAAATTAATTGTAATTCTTTTTCTCTTTTGTTTTGTCAGAATAACTTGGGTGGGTACATTTAGACCTCTCAGCATTTTCAGGTAAAAACACCTTGCAGGGGCATTGAAGATCAGCATAAAATTAATTATCTAAATCATGGACCATATGTTCATTAAACTGTGTTGATTTAAAGAGTATAAATACTGCATTTGTCTTTGTTTAATTGTGTGAATGAAAACGTGTATTTAATCTTTTTGTAAGCGTATGCACAAAGCAAATGATATATATTTAAAATATATTTATATTTACATTCATATTTAAATAATAATTGTAATTATTAATCGATTTAAATGATTATTGTGATATTTACAATATTTACGTATTAAAAATGCATATAAAATATTAATAACTTTATATATATATATTTTTTTTAAATATTTGTATATAATATGTATATTTTAATTTAAATATAAATACAATATATTTAAATTATAAACACATTTATATTATTATATTGATATTTAAAATATTTGTATCTCTCTCTCTCTCTCTCTCTCTCTCTCTCTCTCTCTCTCTCTCTCACACACACACACACACACACACACACACACACACATATATATATATATATATACATATATATATATACATATATATATATATATATATATATATATATATATATATATATATATATATATATATATTTTTTTTTTTAAACAAATTTTTAAACTAATATCATCTATAACCACAACTTAACATAATTAACAAATAAATGCTTTATATACCATAAAAGGTGGAATTCAAAAGCTATGCATGGCATGTATGTGTGCAAAATGCAAATAAAATAACATGAATTCATAAATAAAGTAAATAAGGTTAATTAGACAAATGCAATGCAAATTGGAAACATTCTCTCATTGCTTCTTAATGAGCGATATAACTGAGCGGCACCTTGAGCATTAGGATTGTCATCAGTTAATAGCTTTAATCACAATGAAAGCACAAAATGAGGAAATAACTGCAAAGCAACATGTTTTATTGTGTGTCTGTAGTTGTGGACATACAAAGGTGTGTGCATGTATTTTTGTGAGTACAATTGTGTGTTTATTATCTGTCAGTTCCCCAACACCGCATGTGGAAGAGGGTGAATCGCAGATGCAGCAGACCAGTGGTCAGAATCACGGCCTGCGTCTGCAGCCCAAGGCTGATTGATGCGTCTCTAAATGAGCCCCAACAATAACTGAGTGTCTGTGTCAGCGCTTGCTTGCTTAAGCTTCTTTAGCCTTAAAACCAAGCTTCCAAAAGCACACCTACTCAGACTGAAAGTGCTCAGATGGTGGCAGGCGCTTTTGTGCTCACAGTATCGACAAGCATTTTCTGAGCATTCCATCAACAGAAAAGCAAGAAACCCCTGCTCTCACAACTGCTCTCCTCACTTACATCATGAAGTGATATAGTCTCAATGTAATGCATTATGTCTTTTCCAGCTGCGCTCCAAATTACAAGGTTTATTTTGCAGGCTGTCAGTTCATTGCGTCATTCAGTTTTATCGCTGTTCGAGGTTAAAAGGGAAGTTAAAGATTAGTTCACCAGAAATGAAATTTCTTTCACCATTTGCCAACTCTCGTGTCATTCCATATAGCAAAAAATTTCTAATTTTTTCTAGCCAAAATATATTTTAAATATACTGTATGTTGGAAACAGTGAAGCTTAATGACTTATATTTGTTTCAACCTTCATAAACCAAAATATATTTCAGAATGTATTTCAAGGGCAAGAAAATACATTTCCAGTCTTACAGTAGCCTACAGTTAGGATACATGCAAATGTGGATTGAATGGGCTACTCAAACTAGATTTACAACAATTTATTTATAATGATTTAATAATGATTAATTTTTTTTATATAATGTAATTTTTTGGATCATTGTAACATATGTTCCTTGCTGATTTTTGTTGAAATGTGTTATATATTCACGTGTGTTATGGACAACAAAAAAGGTTTTTCTTCAAATGGGACATATGTGAATGTATTATCTTAGACTGAAACATGTGTAGGGCAAATATACATTTTGAATGTGTTTTTTAATAAATAAATACATACATACATACATACATACATATATATGTAGAAAATATATTTGCATAAATATATTTTCAAACATTTTAGCAAAAATTTGTAATGTAATTAATATTAATATATTTAAATATACAAAAATGGCAAAAATATTTTAGCAGATAAATATAGCAGTATGGTAAAGAGATAAGTATAGTACATATTTTTCATGTACTATTCTTATTTACTTTTCTACTTTCATTTCACATAATTTTGCATATTTTTTATTTTAAAAATGATTTTTTGTTAAATTTGTATATTTAAAATGAAATAATATAGTACATTTAGTAGTATATATTAATTAATATTAATATATTTTTAAATTAATTACTTTAAATAATTAATCATTTTAATTATTATTAACATATTTGAAATATATTTGAAAATACATATATATATATTTTTTGTATTTAAACTTGTATGACTTACTTTGTTCTGTGGAACACAAAAACAGAAATAAAAATAAATAAATACAAAAAACAATGGTGCTTGTTCTTTTCCATGTAATTACAATGAATGAAGACAAAAGGACACAAAAGCACCAGAAGAAAATCCTAAAAACTATTTCATAACTCATGTGCTATATTCCAACCAAGTGAAAAAGACCATTACAACTATTCCTTTGAAAGTATTTTTATGTCACGTTTGTAACTTTTAATTTATTATTTAACCCCATTCTTATTGTTCACATGGTGAAATGTCTCTTTAATTGTCTTTAACTGCAGTTAGGGTTGGTTACTATCTACTGAGCTTTGATGTTTGTGAATCTTGAGCGTTTCAGATGTCAGTGTTCAGAATTCATTGAAGAACCCAAGAGACGATGCAACGCAGAGGACAACTTAGAGGCAAGGATGTCTGCTTGATGTTTTCTCACTCTTTTGATTGTGAGTGTGTGTGCAGTCATTTTAGCGCAGATGCAGTACTCATTTCTAAGCCAATGCAAGTGTGTTTGACTTGGTAATCATCAAGCAGTGCACCAGGGGAGTGTGTGTGCACAGATGACATGGCCTAGATTTCCTCCAAAACATCCCGAGGCAACCAGATGAGCAAATGAACCATGTGGCATCACCTCAAACAGCTGACCCACAACTCCAGCACGTCCTTCACATGTGGCACAAGCGTCTCCATCCCTCTCTGCTGACCAAGATCTGACAGCTGATGTTTTCTTAGCATTTTGGGATTGCTGACTGTTTGGACCTTCCTTTGTTCAAACATCAGTCCTGCATTTTTCAGGCATCTGGAACACATTGTGCTGGTGTGAAAGTTGTCAGTCTGATTTTGACTCAATGAATGTGCAATATGCATAACAATATAGATGCACAATGAGCAGTGGAATAAAAAAAGTTACCGGCTTCCCAACTTTCCTCAAGCATCTCCCAAACTTTTAATAAAAGACAAACCAAAGACAATCTTTCTGTTCCCAATTCCATAAATGGATTTCTGCCTGGGTGCTAAAAGTGAAATACGACTTGTATAAAATGCATTTTCATCCATTGCATCTTTTAAAACAACCGCAGAAAATGGTCATAGGTTCCATTCCCAGGGAACATATATACTGGCAAAAAGTATAGTTTGAATAACTAGTAGAAATACAGGTAGGTGGTTTTTAAATGGATAAAAAGTGATAGTCAAGACTTCTATTTTGAATAAATGCTGCTCTTTTAACTTTTTATTTATCAAAGAAGCAAAGAAAAAAGTATCACAGATTCCAAAAAAATATTAAGCAGCACAATAGTTTCAATGCTGATAATAAATCAGCATAATAGAATGATTTCTGAAGGATCATGTGACACTGAAGACTGGAGTAATGGCTGAGGAAAATTCAGTGCTGCGTCACAGAAATAAAGTATATTTTAAAGTATATTACAATAGTAAACCAATATTAGAAATTGCAATAATATTTCACAATATTTTTTTCTGTATTTTTAATCAAATAAATACAGCCTTGATGAGCATAAGAGACTCCATTAATAATATTACTGATCCCAGACTTTAAACATGCAGTACGGTAGACCTGTTGTAAGGGTTTTGGTTGGCTTGTTTGTTTATATTGCTTCTCTAAAAATTTTTACCTGAAAAAATTGCTCATAAGTTTAATAGCGGGTCTCAATGCAACAAGGGGCCGCTGAGAGGATTGTGCCGTATGCTAGTTCTTACTTCAGTAGAGTGAGAACAGTGTTGCAGGCATGTTACGTCACTTTTAGCACCCAGGCATAAAACAATTTATGGAGTTATGACAGATAGTTGTCTATGATTTTTCTTTTTATTAAAAGTTTGGGAGTTTTTTTTTTTTTTTTTTTTTGACAAAGCTGGTGGTCTTGTAAATGCCTTTTTAGTTTCTAAAAGCAATTCTTTATAATTTTAGCTTTTAAAAATATTGAAACTAAGAGCGCATTCACACCAAGAATGAAAACTATAAAAATAACTATAACAATATTAGCATCCACACCAATGCACAATATTTTTCTGTTTTTTTGTAAGTGCTTTGCAATTTTGTCATCTGCCGCTTTAAATGCTTGAGCTCTTTAAAGCAGGATGGATTCTGATTTGCTATTACTTATTATTTTAGTTAATCAGCTGGAAAAATTGTTCTGAAAGAGAATATCATTCCAAGATATCATTCCACTGTGCCATTATTGTTATAGTTGTGCTGTAGACTCTGCTATTCTTTTAAAACTCTTTATTGTTATCATTATAGTTAACATCGTTGGTATGAATGGGCCTTAAAAGACAAATTTAAAAGTTGCAATGTGAACAAATAGATTTTCACACCATCTGGACTACATAATGATAACTTTTAAATTCTGCATTGTGGTTTTGATATGCCAAGAGATCATTTGCATTTTGCTTACAAAAGACTAATTCAGCTCTTACCCTCATTCCCCAACAGTATGTACACATTTTATCAAAACAAATGCACTTTTCCAAGCATATTTGTGTTTTTTTCTCTCTCTCTTCCATTGAGTTGCTTTCATTGTTTCAGCCTTTTATGCAGTTTAACATCTGAGTAGTCCTGAAGTGTTCTCAGCTACAGCTGGGCTTTAATCAATGCTAAATGCTGTTTCAAACTATCATTTATGTTAAGTTAAGAGGAATACCATAAGTTATGAATAATTCAGGTGTTTTGACTCTAATGGCGAATTGGCTATAATCAGCACAAACACCGTTTTAACAGACTTTCCCCTTGATGAATAAAAGATGCGGGGCAGGGCTGAAACGCTGCTGGCTTATAGCTCCCTTGGACCTCAGTCTGTGTTTTTGTGGTTGAAATGTGTTTTGGGCCCTGAGGATACTGAAGCTGGAGAAAAACATATCAGAGAGAGACATAAAGATGAAGACACACAGTGACCTCAACATGGCTGAATGAACGTGAGTTCAGAGAGCACACTTTCCTGTTCATACCAATACAAACTCAACATATACACACATGACTAGTCTTGACTCCTGTGACCGAGCATAATGAAGACATGCCAAAAAGTAGAATAACTCAAACTGGCAGGAACGTACAGCAAATATGATTTCTATTATTTACCCACCGTGCTTCACATTACCCAGAGATTGCCCTTTCATAGCTTCAATGAGTTCTTATTTTTTTAAGTATTAGCTTTTTCTCAGATGTTTCTCCTAAAGTACCTTAATAAATAAAATAAAACAGTACACAAAGGAGAACACACATCGACATGAAGTATTTCAGATTTCAGATTTGATCTCAGAGTGTGTGTATGCTTAAATCCACGCCATCGCGCATATTTTTAAAAACTGCCTTTGACGTGGAAAGTGCTTAGCGTCACGTCAGGGTCTGAGCAGACGTACGTAGGCCTACTTTTTGTTATCGGAGTACTGCAGGTTTTTGAAAATGTAAGCTGTTCTTACAGCTCACTGTTCTAAATTAAAGTATTTGGACGATGACTGGTGATCTTTTATATGTTAATGATATTTATTAGGAGTCGTTTACAAGGCAGCGAGCTGAAACCATTGTGCGCAGTTGCGCACAAGTTCAAGATAATTTGCGATTCATAGATTTCACATCTGAAAGAGAGGCGTGCGTTTTCTGTCTGTATGTCATTCTATAAATCACACATACGCATATTTGAGAGATGATTGTAAGATCAAATTTAGTATGGTTTCTGTGCAACATTTTATAAATGAGGCCCCAAGAATCTATCTATACATTGAAATATCCATAGATCACAGACGTTTCTGCTGGACAGTAATGTATAATGTATATACTGTATGTGTGTGTGTATATATATATATATATATTTATATATATATACACATACATACAGTATATACATTACATATATGCATTTTTAAGCAAAAGACTCATACATTACTCTCCAGGAGAAATGTCTGTGATCTATATTTAGAAATTCTCTCTGTAGGTTTATTTAGGACTAACTGGTTGAGTCTCGTTTTCATTTGATCTGCTCCTCCAGCATTCACCCATGTGAATGTCCTGCAGCTATGTTAGTTTTCTCATAGCAACTCCCACCAACTTGTTTACCTTCCCTTGAATCCCCCTCGCAGACTAATGTTGCATCGGCTCCTCTGCATTTGCTTGATTTTGGCGGCGACTGTTAAACAAGGTTACATGAATACACATGAACTCGTGCGCATGCAGTCAGCGTCTCGCCACCAGCAGGGGCGGATTTAGTGAATTGGGGGCCCCAGGCAAATATAGAAATGGGGTCCTATACATTTGCACACATCTACCTAGATCAACCTTGAGGTTCCTTGTTTGTTGTGATGCTTGCTGCTGCACAGTGGTGCCCCATAGCTGAGTCCAAAGTTTCTACATTTTTCATGTACATGTTATAATGGGATTCTTTCATTTACATTTACATTTATTCATTTAGCAGACACTTTTATTCTTTCACGTTGTAGACCACGAAATAGCAATTGATTTACTGTTGAGATACAAGTTTTAACAAAAAACAAAATAAATTATAAAATGATAAACCTCACAATTGAACCTTTAAACCATTTTTTTAAGAAAACGGATGAGTCAGAAGTATAAATTGTTATATTATTTAAAACTGATTTATGTGGGTGAATTTTCGCATTGGTCTGAACAAAAACTGCAGACTGGTTTATTGAAAATGCACATTCATTCTCTGCCAGTAGGAGGTGCTTTTGGAATGTCAGAAATATAGCGGTTTCCCCAGTAACGGCTGTGAACAAAGCAGTACTCAGCTCATAAATTATACTTAATCAGGTAAAATGAAAATGCCATCGAAACTTTTCTGAAGACAATCGGTTCCCTTCAGAGGTTCAAAACTTGAAATAGTGAGAATTAGAAAAGGTTGAAAAAATATAACCTATATTGACAAGGAAAGTCCACTGATGAGTTACCAGCGTAAACCTACATTTAATTTTAGTCATTTTAACTTAGGGCTGTCAATTGATTAAAATATTTAATCGCGATTAATCGCTGGATTGTCACGAGTTAACTCACGAATAATCTCAACTTAATCACACATTTTTATCTGTTCTAAATGTAACTTAAATTAATAATTTTTAAGTTTTTAATACTCTAATCAACATGGGCATGGACAAATATGGATGCTTTATAATATATGTTTATTATTAGTGAAACCATAGTTAACATAGAGCATGAAGAGTAGACATGTTTCATAGGTCATAGATGTTTTTCAAAGAATTTGTTCATGTCTATTAGACACATGAAAAAAAAAAAAAAAAAAGAACAGAAATACCAGTTACCTATTACTTCTTTTTCTTTGCACTGAACAATTTACTCACACAAACCTGTTTACGTTTTCGCATAACAGGGCAGCTCACTTCTTCTGAACATGCAAAATGTACATTTATTATTTATTATTACATTTGTTTGCCTCTCTGTGCCACATACTGTATTTTAATGCAGCTACATTCTCAGTAAAACTGTTTTCATTGATATATTTTACTGTTTCTGTTGTCAGTCAATGGGATGAATATGAAATAGTGACTGAAACGCGACCCATTAATACTACATAACCAGCTCTCCCTTCCAAGATGATAATCTGCACAAAAATCCTGATTTATAATCCAGCCATCGTCTGATAAAATCAAATAGGCTACACATAAGATAAAGACAATAGCTGTGCTGTGATTTCGGCTATACTTACATGTAAAATTAGAGAAGCAACATATCTGTGTTTAACTGAAAGCGCAGCTCCTTTCAGCCGCTCGCTGAACAGAGCAGACACAGAGAGAGAGAGAGAGAGAGAGAGAGAGAGAGAGAGAGAGAGAGAGAGAGAGAGAGAGAGAGAGAGAGAGAGAGAGAGAGAGAGAGAGAAGAGAGAGAGAGAGAGAGAGGAGAGAGAGAGAGAGACGAGAGAGAGAGAGAGAGAGAGAGGGTGTGCGCGCTGGGAAAGAGAGACCTCGCGCTCGTGGGGAAGTCGTGGCCTAATGGTTAGGGAGTCGGGCTTGTAACCTGAAGGTTGCCGGTTCGATTCTCGCACCGGCAGGAATTGAAGGTGGGGATTGTGAATGAACAGCACTCTCTCTGCCTTCGATACCATGACTGAGGTGCCCTTGAGCAAGGCACCGAACCCCCAATTGCTCCCCGGGCGCTGGAGCAATGGCTGCCCACTGCTCCGGGTGTGTGTTCACGGTGTGTGTGTGCGTTTGTTCACTATTCACTGCTGTGTGTGTGCACTTGGATGGGTTAAATGCAGAGCACCAATTTCGAGTATGGGTCACCATACTTGACAATACTACGACTCACGACTTTCACTTTACTTTTTTTTCGTGCGCCAGTCAGCTTCAGATGCATAATATTTTTCATTTGCTACAAGCAGATACACAAGAAGCACGTTCAACTTGAACACGCAGACGGTTGTCGTGGTAACAAACACCTTAAACAGCAACCGTTCGCATGTCCGCGCTTAATGCGCATCTCGTATATGAAAAGCATTTTAGGGGGCCCTTGGTTTTTGGGGGCCCAAGGCAGTCGCCTACCTTTGCCTAATGGTAAGTCCGCCCCTGGCCACCAGTGTAAATCTGGTCATGTTCTGCTAGTAGCTCTGTCCTTATTTCAGGAGCTGTAAGCCCTGGGGATGATGCAGATTTTGCCTCAGTGTCATGCTGCAGTTGTGATTGGTGTACCGAGCCTCACGCAGCAGTGATCAGGAGCAGGGACCCCAGTGCCCCAGTCTCATTTTTTTTCTCCTCTGAAAAGCGAGACTCACTTCACAGGGCCTCTAATTAGCGAGGATGAAAAGCTGCATTAGCAATGTTAATGAAGTTTGTGTTTGAAAGTGCATCCGCTGAAGGACTGCAGTCCTGTCTGAAGGGTTTTGCCTCACAGACCAGCCAGGAGCTGAGATTTTATTCAGACCGAACTGCATGTTCATGTTTACCAAGAGGTGCAGGAATCTGAGGTTTATTCAAATTTGGAAAAAAAAGAAATCCCATTTTTCAGAATGATAGACCTACATGTGGTGGATTTTTTTTTTTTTGTGCTGAAAATAGTGTGCTGGGGTGAATTTCAAAAGGAAAATCAATGCCTATTTGAAATGCCTGTTTGCAGAACAAAACCCTGAAAAATTGAATCATGTGTCTTTTGAACCTTTGCAATACAGCAAAAAGCTATTTTCATTCAAGTTTACCAATTATATATATACATAAATTGAAAGAGAATGTTTTTTAGATTTATATCGCTGATATAATCACTTGGCATTACACATCTGAGAACAAAAGTAGTCAAGGTTAAAGCAACTGCAAAAATCACAACAAACAAACCATAAACATACGCCTGGTAATAACTGCAAACATCAAGAACAACCTGATGAAAGAAAGCATTAGATTCGTTTTGCCACAGGGTTGTCAGTCGAGTTTATTTTATTAACCACTCAGAGTTTATTTTGGCAACAAAGACTTGCTGATTGCATGACTGTATGTGGCTACTTAAAAATAAATATTTAATTCGGTGTTTAATTTGTGGTTAAAAAATATATAATTTTTTATTTTTTTTATTTTTTTTAATTTATTTATTTTTTTTAAGAAAAGGACCGATTGTTTCACTAGATAAGACCCTTATTCCTCGACTGGAATCGTGAAGAACACGTTGAAGCTGCACTGAAACTGCAATTTGGACCTTCAACCTGTTGATCCCCATTGAAGTCCACTATATGGAGAAAAATCCTGGATAGTTTTCCTCAAAACCCTTAATTTCTTTTCAACAGAAGACAGACAGACATGAATATCTTATGACATGGAGACGAGTAAATTATCAGGAAATTTTTATTCTGGAAGTGAACCGATCCTTTAATACTGAAATCGTCTATTTTTCCCACCATAATTACCAAGATACCACGATAATTTGGTGTAAAAATGGCAACTGTTGGCACAAATTGCCTTTACATGAATCGCAAAACATTAAAATAATGCCAGTTTTAAATTAGCAGACCGATATACAGTGTTGCCATGTACATTAGTGAATATTATGTGAATGATCGATGGGTAAGACTGACCAGTCAGTATTCCAGAGAGATGTGTAATAGGCTGATTTAAAAAATTAAATAAATCACAATTATTTGCTTATGTCACATAAGAAAAAAACTCAGATGATACTTTAAGAGAAAAAAATACAGAATAGACATGAAAAAACGGCTTTAAAAAGTGAGTATATTGTTTATTTTCACATCTTTGAAGAAAAGGCTATCAATGACTTACAGCATCCCTGTCTGGAAGGCCATTCACAAAGGACGTGTTTAACATGTTAATTAATGAGACTAACATGATACATTGGCAGCCCTTTGAAAATGGTACCTGTTGCTCTTCAAATTGAATCCAGTTGCTCTTTACTGTGATGTTTTCAAATTCCTTGCACAGTTATAGGATCATCTCTTTTCATCACATGTTTTCAAATACTCTACTATGGTACAGGATGAGGAGCAGCAAAAATCTTTTCTAATAAATGACAGATTTTGCTCAAGGACAAGTCTTGCTATTCTGTTCTGTTTTTATTCATGCAGAGAAAGGAAATGTACTACCCAAGAGTGAGAAGATATTAAGAGGCCGTCCATAAAGCTGGCGTCTTTGTTTTTCATCTGTGATCAATGTACCAAGATTGTAGTCACACCATTCCAGTCCTTGTGCCGCAGATGTCATGGTTCGACTGTAATCCCATTTCTGAAAGAGGATTTCTCACCCATCAAATTACTGTTCCCCGGCAGGCTTTCCCCTCTGAATGCATCCAATCGGAAAGAACTCTCTCTGACTTGCTGATAGAATATTGTGGCCTCTTCACTGTAGGAAGTTATGCATTTAGAAAGAGCATATGTCTTTTGGAAATACGACTACAATCACGCTGATGTAAATATTTTGTTCCACTCTGCAAGAAACAGGATTCAGGCGAAGAGGACCTTTCAGATGACATTTTCAAATGACTGCTGGTAATCTACATCTTTCAACCTTGAACTTGGGAAAGACCCTTTATAAATAAAACATTATTATTATTATTATAATTATAGACATGAAATTAAAACATAACAGTGCCATTATTTCATGTGCTCTTATTTTGGCTATTTAAAAATTGTTTATATTATTATCATTTTATTGATTTTTTATTTTATTTTATTATACTTTATCCAATTTATTATTTATTATACTTTATCCTTTATCCTAAAAAAAAGTTTCCACAAAAATATTAAGCAGCAAAACTGTTTTGAGCACTGATAATAATAAGAACCATTATTAATATTTAAGCACCAATAATGATTGATAATAATTAAGCACCAAATCAACACATTAGAATGATTTCTGAAAGATCACGTCACGTGACACTAAGACTGGAGTAAATGCTACTGAAAATTCAGGTTTGCCATCACAGAAATAAATTACATTTAAAAATATATTAAAATAGAAAAAACTTATTTTAAATTGTAAAAATATTTCACAATATTACTGTTTTTTACTACATTTTTGACCAAGTGAATGCAGCCTTGAGCATAAGAGCATAAAAATAAAAAAAAACTTGGTGAACATAATCAATGTAGACTTACATTTTCGGAGTCCTGGCATACAGAGTATACTGTCTTGGACCAGTTAGCAACTACTCAGAAAACCCTTGTATGTCGGCAAGTTTTGCCCAGACAAGCACCACACACATTTTCTTCAAAAAATGCATAAAATCCATTCAGTGTCTTTTTTTTTCTTTTTTTTTTTTTTTGAGCGAGGTATTGTACCCTCAGGAGCCATCTCAGTCAACAGAACAACTGCATCCAACCAGAGAAAAGCCAAAGCCTGCCAGTAGCACAACATATCAAAGGCTGACTAATTTAATCGCTAAACCTATTGTGTTTAGACTGGCAGCAGTCACACAAGGATTAGCATGTCATTGTTCCCCGATCTGTTCCATTATCTGCTTCTGTTGTTCTCATGCATAATCCATAATAAGCCGGGCTTTACATTAATTACCTTACAGCGATCTGTAGCCTCCTTAAATTAAATTTTACAAACAAAATCATGAACTTAATTCAATTTTTTTTCTCAGTTATGAGTTTGTGTTTCATCATTTCTTTTTTTCATTTGGAAAACTGATGTTTATCCAGAGGTTCAAAATGAAGCAAATGATATTAATAGCCCATACTGCTCTGAATACTGATGTAATATGTCCGATCGCTGCGTAATAGTGACTATTTAATGGTATCTTAATCCTGTAGCTCCTTCATCTATAAATCATAAAGGAGCAATATGATTTTTAGCTATTCCTCCTGAACTTGGCCCACTTTTTCAGTCTAGACTTTTGGGAGTTGTGGTAAGTCTTTTATGTTCTGGATATTCCCATGACAGCTCAGTTTAGTGAAGAATGGACTTCTGGCTATTTTCAGACATAGACTTTCATATGTATAATATGTGTTTCTCAAATACAATATGCAGATGTTTTAAACATTTATACAGTTTTCTAAGCTGACAAAATAGTATCTGCTAAAACAGAATGTCAAGAGCTCTTTTGACATAATTTGGACCTTCCATAGTATAATACCTCACGACAAACAGTACTAAAAGCTTTTATTGTTAGCCAGTAATGCCCACAGCTTCACAGGAAGTGCTTGTACTCTCAGTGCTATGCTCCGTTGAGCTTGGTTCAGTACCCGCCTTAGGGTATCATTTATAAGGCTTATTAGAGAAGCTTTGTATAACTAGATAAAATTCTCCTCCCTGCACTGCTTTAGCACAGCAAATTCAGTATCTGCATGTCTATTATACCATGCCAATGTGTGTGTGTGTGTGTGTGTGTGTGTGTGTGTGTGTGTGTGTGTGTGTGTGTGTCTGTGTGAGTGCACGCGCGTTTTTGTGACAAATGAGGACATAAATTTGTATAATGACACAGGTATGACATAGGTATTACAAGGAGAAGGTGACTTTTCAGGACATTACCCCATGTCCCCACTTTTCAAAACGCTTATAAATCACACAGAATGGAGTGTATTTAAAATCTGAAATAGCACAAAGTTTCCTGTGAGGGCTAAGTTTAGGTGTAGGGTTGGTGTAGGGCAATAGCACATGCAGTTTGTACAGTATAAAAACCATTACGCCTATGGGATGTCCTCACTTTTCACAAAAACAAACGTGTGTGTGTGTGTGTGTGTGTATTTATCCCTATAATGGCTTCAGGAAATGCATACTGTAGGTCTATGTTGTTCTACACTTTTAAAAATAAAGCTTTCAAGACGGGGTTTTCAGAGCGATGCCATATAAGAACCATTTTTGGTTCCTCAAACATCCTTTCAGTGAACAGATCCAAAAAGAACCATCTTTATTAGTGTTTTTACAGAACATTTTAAAAATCTAAAGAACCATTTCCCACTATAGTACTAATAATTGAGAACAAGTTAAATAAAATAATAAAACATAAAAAAAAGAAAAAAAAAAAGAAATGAATGCGGTTCGGTACTGTTAACGGTTCTCGCACATGCATCCCTACATCAATGTGGATAGAATTCTGCAGGCCTACTAAAATACTGACAGTACACTACATTCTCGCTCCTGAACAGTTAGCGTGACCAAAGCCTGATTCCTTAACGAATAACTCTTATGAGCCATATCTTTCTAATGAATAAAAAAATATAGTGAGATCATTATAGTCTGATTTCCCAATGAAGGTCTCTATGAGCCGGTTCTCTTTTGTGAATTAGCAACAAACAGCGCACCCAGAGTAGTCTGATTCCATTATAAATGACTCTTAAAGGCCTGTCATTTCTAGTGAATCAGAAACATACAGTGTGATCATTGTAGTCTGATTCCCTAATAAAGGGCTCTTAGGAGCCAGTTATTTCTAGTGAATCAGAAACATACAGTGTGATCGTTGTAGTCTGATTCTCTAATGAATGACTCTCATGAGTCTGTTCTTTCTAGTGAATCAGAAACATACAGGGCCCTATTTTACTGATCTAAGCACATGGTCTAAAGCGCAAGGCACAGGTGCACTTAGGGCGTGACCGAATCCACTTTTACAAGTTTAACGACGGGAAAAACAGTAGGTGAGCCAGTTGTGCTCGCGCCATGGTGGATTCGCTATTTACATGGCGGAATTTGCAAGCGCAAAGACTGAACGTGTCTCCAGAGAGGAAACTGAGCTGCTCCTGCACGAGCAAATAGGTAGCCTAATTCTGATACATGCAATGACTATCCATTATGACATGTAGGCATATTTATATTTATGTAGCCTACACAATAATAATCTTTTACATTGTAATCCTTTAAATTTTAATATTTGGCATGTTTGTGTGCTGCTACGCGTCCCAGATGTGGACCCGCCTGTAGGCGCATATTACTAACACGATCTTTAACTAACAAAAAATACTGCGCCATTGACTTTAGACCAGGTTTTAGTTGGTCAATGGCGCAGTCTATTTCAGTTGCCTCAAAATAGCAATGTGCCAACAATGTGCCTGAACACACTTCGTTTTCAGACCAGCATGCCCATGGCCGCACAAATGGACGCAAATGCATTTTCTATTTAAACAACGTGGAGCAGGACGTGAAAATGATAACTGTGTCGGGCTGAAACTAGCAAAAAACACTTGCATCGTGCCTTGCGCCGAGTGTATGATAGGGCCCACAGTGTAATCATTGTAGTCTGAGTCCATAACGAATGACTCTCATGAGTCGGTTCTTTTTAGTGAATCAGAAACATAAAGCGCAACCAGTGTAGCCTGATTTCCTAACAAAGGATTCTTATGAACTGGTTCTTTCTAGCGAATTAAAAAAAAAAAAATATATATATATATATATATATATATATATATATAATAAAAAACATACAGTGTGATGATCATTGTAGTCCAATTCCCCAACTAATGATTCTTACGAAGCATTTCTTTTAAATAAATCCGAAACATTTAGCACAACCACAGTGTCCGATTCCCAAATGAAGGATTCTGGTAAATTGGTTCTTTTTAGTGAAATACATTTAGCTTACAAACCACTATAGACTGTAGTTACTATCACTGTAGTTACTACTGACTGTTCATTCTGTATAACAACTTTGAGTTAATGCACGAATGCATTTTTTTTTTTGTCTTATACAGTATAAAATAAGTTTAATTATATATAAAAAAAGCTTTCATAATCTTTGGTTTTCAGATGCCACTTGATTTGATATTTTATCTAATGCAATGACATTCATGCATTTGTAAGTGTTGTTCTGGTTGACAACAATTAATATTTAAAAAAATGAACGATTAATATTTAATGAAAATAAATAAATAAAATATGTTACCAAATTGTTGCTTGTTTAGTTTTGTTGTTTAATATAAAGTTGGGTGATTTAAAATGAGCTCAATTCTATTAGAAAAGCTAGCACTATTTGTTTTCAGATGACACTTGATTTTAAATTGTATCTAATGCAATGACAGTGCAACCTTTGTAAGTGTGACTTAAGTGTATATTACTTTTTAGCCCACCGTACAGATTTTGATTTCCATTTTGTTTGAGTTGTATGTTCTGGTTGAGATTCTATGAGAAAAGTGATTGTGACTGTGTTGATCCAATCTTCCAGCTGCATTTGAAACCCTCTCTTCCACTGCAGCTAGTAATGGCACAAGATATAACGGCAGATTCATTTATGCCAAAGACCACACAATGTGCAGCGTGGCCCTCTGTTTCCCCTGTTCCGTATCCGTGGAGATCCACAATGTTCCATTACAGATGACATCGCTCTCCACTCTATGTAATTCACTGCTGCTCCTTCTCGGCTCTGTCCTCTCTCTTTGAGTGGGCCGTGAGAACAGCGTCTGAATAATACATACATGGAGCATTTTCTCCTGAGCCATGATACACGCTTCCCAGCTCATCAGGCAGAAAATGAAACCTCTCCTTCTGCGCTGTCACCTCCTCTTCGTGTACGTTGGAGCGCTGGATTGCGGTGAAGGGCTTGAATGCTAATGAGGAATCATCAAATGTGAACGTTACTCTTGAAGCACCGAGTCCTTCAAGAGGTTCACCTGAAGACTTGTTCAGCACAGCACTGCCAATGTAAAGATGAAAATTTATGGCTTGTGACTCTAGTTTTCCATTAACTTGGGTCGGTGTCACGGAGAAGTGTTTGATTGCCGTGGAAGTCGTTTTGCATGAGATTCAATACATGCAAACAGCTCTATTTTTAATGGTCCGGAGATTCAGTCAAACTTGCGAACCCATCCATGCCTAAGACCCAACTTCCCATTCGTTTTGCACATAGTCACAAGGGCACCGGCTAATTAGCATGCCGTATCCTTGAGTCACGTAGGATGCTCCAAGTAATTAAAGTGAAATATTGCAGCGTGGAGGCGGAAGATGTGACGTACCCTCCTCTCCGCTTGAGAATAATTCCCTCACATTATAGACACCGCAAGATCCATTAATAACCCAGGCAACAGTTGTCAAGAATTTGGGTAGTCTTGTGGGAAAAGCTGAAAAAAAAAAACGGGAGAGAAGAGGGAAAGAAAAAAACACAGACTTGCAGTGATGTGGAGCCATATGGCTCTGCATATTTCAGGACGATAAAGTCCTCCATTGAGGACAGAATAATACAGAGATGTCTCTACTTAGCAGGCAGAGGCACAAGAGGTAATGAAAATGGGGAAGCCATGAATTTTGCACTGCAAAACAAGCCATGGAGTTTCCAGAAATACAAATACACTGATTATATACTGATTAATGCCCTAACATTTTTTTTTTTTTTTTTTTTAGGTGATAGAAATTTTTTAATTTGTAATTAAATGGTAAAATATAAAGAAATTGACAAGACACAGATTGCTATTTTACAGTACTGAAGCATCAAAAACTGCATTGATAAATGTTTTGTATCAGTCAGTGCCTTAAAAAAAAATGTAAACAGAATCGTTAATTTTAGTGAACCAAATTTTAGTGAACCAAATCGGCCTGAGCTGCCTTAAATAGTTTGCGGCTCAAGTCAGCACAGATCTTAAAGGTACCAACTCAAATCTCACTTTTAAATCACTTAAATCACTTTTTGCCTGATATGGACAATGACTCAAAAATGAGTCAATTTCCTGGAGTGTATGATGGCAGCTCATTCTGAGCAGCGTTCCAATTACTCCAACGGTACACTGAACTGAGAACAGTATCTTTCAGACATGTCCGACATACTGAGAACGGTCTACAAAATGTTTCTGATGTCTTTTGCCAAACAGCATAAAGTAAAACAAATAAAACACTGGAAATATATCAGCGATTCGATGGCAGTAGTTTCGAGTCAATAGTACTACACTGATAATGAATCTATCTCAAGTCAATTCTCATTTAATGTTTGCAAACAGTATTCTCAAAATAAATTATGTAGACTTCCGGTGACAAAGATATATATATAGTCTCTTCTGTGTCTCGTTTTGAAGGCTGGAGGTCGCATTTGTCGGCCAAATGCACCATCGTCTCATTTCAGAAAAGCAACTATTATAAAATTGACCATTATTCTTCATGAGGCATAATTACTGTAATTTATTTCTAACTTTAGAACTTTAGAATGGTTGCTTGTCTGAAATCAGAGCCTATGACGTCTGCAACTGATAAATGTGACCCTGGAAGGACACAGCCTTCAAAATGAGACAGAAAGTTAAATTGGTCAGTGAAAGAGTGTGAATCAGGTTACAATTCAGTCTGAAATATTCAGTTCATTCAACAGTTTCTGAGGTTTCTCACAGTGAGAAAACACAGCTTTGGATGAAGTGAATATATTTACCAAAAATAATTTAAAACCAAAAGTGCAAATACATTTTATCTCTTGTCCGTGATGAAGTTCATAATAACTCCATAAAATGCCCAATTCTTGGAGTCTTGGAGTTATTCTTGGCTGCTATTTTTGATATTTCATATCCATTTATAAATAAGCTACTTTTTCCATATATTTTTAGTGTAGCTACTAGTCTAAAGGCTATTTTTAATCTTAGCTTAGCTAATTGAGTGGTAATCAAGAACATGACGCACACGCTATCCATAGTTGTATGTTTAACCCCAGATTTAATGGCACTGCAAACAAAAGCAGGTCACTAGAAGAAAGTGACAAGAGCACTGAGATTTAACCATGGATACAAATTAACGAGACTCAGAAGGTGAGGTGTTAGAGACTGGCTTTATCTTAAATGCTGACAGCATTTAAAATGAGTACTTGAAATTGTCTAGTGTTTAGCTCTCTCGTTAAGCTAAAAGCATCTCACAAATAACAGTGCCTTTGTTGCTGATTCAGTGTCTCGTCCATTGAAATGCATGCAGCAAGAACTCAGCTGACAGGGAACATTCTTTGTTCAAACTTTTGTCTAAGAAGGTTTTCTCAAAGTTATGAACAAACATACAGTATTAGCAGTAATGTTAACAGAATATTTGTTCAGTGTTACCTGGTCTTTAATAATGTTCTCAGAATGTTAGCACAAAATTGTTATTTATAAATCCTTCATGGAACATTTTCTGAAATGTTTCAGTTGGACATTCAACTTCTTACTGTACTAGTTATTTAAGAATGCACAGAGAACGCATTGTTAGCAAAATGAGAAAATGTTCCCTTAATAATTTCCATAATGTCACATAACCAAGAAAAGAAAACATTTTAAAAACTGGGCATTTTGATTGTTCAGAGAACAATCAGAAATACCATTAACTTAATGGGACCGTTAGCAAAATGTTCTCAGAACATGGTTTTGTAAGCGGAGGTAGGAACATCCATACTAAATACTTTAATAAAAAAAAAAATTGTATGCAATATTTAAGTTACACAAATAATAATTATGTTAAATGAATAAACCATGAGTTGTATTTATTATAAGGCATTCAATATTGAGATAAATATGCACAAAAATCAGTCCAGTGTTTTGCCATTTAAAAGTGGTAGATGGCTGATAAGAAGGAAAAATGTATATCTATATTGTGCTTGTGTTATCCTCAACACATTCTCGAGAGGAAATATGTCATTACTGAACAATAATTCACACTTTTAAAGCCTATAATGTTGTCATGGAGATTCATCTAGAATTTATATATATGGAGGTCCTCTGACTGTACAGCTCTGAAAATGTCCATTAGCAGCCTTATTTATCATATGACTGGAGGAATATTTGCTGCAAGTTGTTATTTTCTGTATGAGTATCGGGATGAATTCCTGGGGGATAATATTGTGAAAAATATATATACTATATTGCATTGCCTCAAAATGTTTTGTTTGCCTCGCTGAGATTCTCTAGATGGATTTGCTGGATCATTAACAAATTAAAATGTACAGTGTTTCTCTACATGCTGTATTTGGATTCACAATTAAATCACATAATCACAACAGGATCCAAATATCTTTGGGACATTTTACAGCGAGAGAATCTGCCCACAATGTGCGCATCAAACTAAAAAGTGTCTCTTCTACTCACCCACACGCAAGTAAACACACACACTGTGGGTGGATCCCAAAGGTAGTAACAGTACGGCTGAATTTATCTAACAACACCACCTCATGGCACTTTTATTTTTAGTATTCAGCCTTATTATTGAAGTTACAACAATGCTCCGACTCCTTCATTGCTCAGTGCTGTTACCAGTAATATTTTGGTTCTGCAAGTACTCATGGGATTCGTGTTCTCCCTTAATCAGATCAGTGTCAAACTTAGGTAAACAATGGAAAAACGCACATGGCAAATAGAGATTAGCACATATTTGCAATGGAGCTATAGGCACGCACATAAACATCTCAAATCCTCGAACTCCATCAAACTCCCAGCCTCTTTTCTTAGTACTCTGTGCTTTGTGAGCATGCCAAATTTGCATATTATGACTTGCACTAATTACAGGCCTCATTAAGGCAGTGTTCCTCTGAGGTTATCTGCAGCATGTGCCTGTCTGCCATTGTGAGCTGCCACTGAAAACCGTTCCTGCTCGCTTAATGATGAAAATGTGTCCTGCTTCATAATTAGACATAAAAATGATCTAGCGACGACAAAAACTCCACAGACGTGTTTGAAAGCGGGGATGAAGAATCACATTTTGAATCATTTGTCATTTACATTTTTTATGAGGCACGAATGCAGATGCGGATTCTAATGAATTAACACAGCTAGACTGACAAAACCCAACAGAACAGCTGTAATTATAACGCCATCTTTCTAAATCATGTCCTCAAAGTTATCATTAGCATACAGGATTGCTTATGGTTTCCGTAAGGGAGAATGTCAGTGGAGAGGAATCTGTAATTAATCTCTATTTGCACTTGACGTTTTTTCATATTTCTAAGATAAATATGTGTTATTAAGAAGTTTTGTGGGTCCAAAGAAAGGAGTAATTCTGTTTAGTGGAGTGCTGCTGAGTCACGGGCTGCTGTTTAGCTCAATCTGTAATATCACTACACTAATGCTGCCAGCTCAAACTGCTCATTTGTCTGTATTTGACTGCATTTGTCTTGTACAACTGGTTCCAGACATAGATGAAGTCTAATCATTATTTTGACTGCTCAACAGGGACATTTCATCAACAAAACAAATGCAGTTAAAGCAGAGACTTAATGTATTCAAAAAGGCCTCAATCTCACCAGTAACATTTCAATTACTAGCCTTACTGAGCTGTATAGCCAGCAGTGTTGAATTCAACATTTCATTTATTTTATACCTATACACTTAACAAAAATATATATTGGGCTTGTTGAATTCTAAAATTAAGTGTTAAGTTGAAGTGCTAAACCAAACTGTCCCTTTCAGTCACTATCAATTGCTTTCTGTCTCAAGCCCCTGTGGAACATTCTATTACAAAAACCCTATTCAGTTGCAGTTTATGCTGTCAAGGGGAAAATATACATGAATTCTTTAGGATTCGATATAAAAACTGGACTATTTAATTCACAGTTTCTGTACAAACAACCCACACAGTCTTTTGACATTTTCTTTGGGACATACAGAATACTTTTGCTTTGACAGAGGCTAGAAGTCTAATGACCTACTAAATAACAAAATAAAAATCCACATTCCTTGAGTTCAGGTGAGGTTTCTTCTCTGTTGTTCACTACACAGTGTTTACTGAATGTTTGAGTCAGTAAAATGAATCGACTCATTAGAATCATTCACTCATTGCAAGGACGCATACACTGGCTGCCTGCATGTTTTCATTTTCATTAAATGACAGACTCATTAGAGTCATTTTCGTCTGTACTCAATTACCTTGGTTTCATTGTATGTTTTTGATTCCCTAAAAAGAATTGATTCATTAAAGTCATTTGTTGTCTATTTGGTTTACAGTAGTTGGGTTGTATATTTTTGACTCGTTAAAGTTATTAATTTTAAATAGATCAACGTTGGTTGCGCTGTTTTTGATTCACTTAAAAGAAACGATTCATTAGTCATTCTTTTCTGTGTGTACACTTGTTGGGTTGTATGTTTTTGATTCAAATAATTGATTCATTAGAGTCATTAGTTCTAAACAGGTCCACACTGGTTGTGTTGTTTTGATTCACTTAAAACAGGGTTCGTACAAGGTTCTTTAGAAACCCATGCCAGAACAGGAGAATACATCAACATATTTCTATAAGAGATTTGTTGTACATCGCGATTTCAAAATAAAGGTTTAAACCCTCACTCTGAGTTTGCATGTGATCAAATATTAAAATTATATGGATTTAAATGTCATTGAATCACGCTGTAAAGTGAAACCTCACCAGGCCGCGGTGCCCTCTGCAGGTATTTGTTATAAACTTATAATACTTAATGTACTTAAGTTGGTTATGTTCATTATTATGTAGTATAGGCATATTACTTTATGTATTTTAACAGTGTTGTTCAATAAAACCATGTGATTACTTGGTTTTGATACTTTATTCAAAAAAATTATTATAGTCTCATCGTTAGTTTAATATATATAAATGTAGTCATACTAAAGCCTGTTTTTCACTTAGGTCTATTTTTATTACTTAAAAATACTGGATTACTCAATTGTCAAAATAATCAGTAGATTACTTGATTACCAAAATAATTGTTAGTTACGGCTTTAGATTAGTTAAAATGTTTCAAAATACAACTACATTGTTTCGCGGAGCTCAGCGTCTTGCTTTTTGTGATTAAAAGACAAAAATGTTGTCATTGAAAATTTCTTAAAAATAGTATTAAAATATTGTCTCGTTCTAGTGAACTAAGTATCTTTATTTTGTCTCATCTTGTTAGCTAAATGTATTGTCACACCCCTAGTGTCCATGAACATGATATAGCACATAATTTTCCATGTGTATGATGAGGCTTTTACTCTTCAGGTTAATCATATATTCATGAAAAAAAATCACTTTGAATAAGGAAATTGATAACTTTGCCATTGTATCCTTTCAAATGTTGAAGTTGCCACAGCCATTGCATGCTTCACATGTGTTGCATATTATTTGTACAATTTTGTTTTATTCATTTATTTATTAGAATTTGAAAGATAATAATGATATTGTGATCTCTGATTTTAGTCCTTGAAAACCAAAAAAGTAGTGCTTGAAAAGTCCTTGAAAGTCCTGGAATTTCATTTTGCAGTTTCTGTACGAACCCTGTTAAAAGAACCGATTCATTAGTCACTCGTTCTGTATTCAGACTATGCTGCTCTCGCTGTTTCATGCTGTAAATTTGTTAATCATGTTGTACTGACTTTGAATATTGCAGGTAAGTATTTAAGTGCAGTCTTTCATCTACGTTGGTGGAAGAATTCATATTTACCCTGATAGCACATGTACATCTCGGAGATGTCTATTTGACGTCTGCATTTACATCTGCAAGATGTATTTTTTAGAGTGTTTGCTCATCTGCAATACGTCTATAGGACGTCTCCTTTTAGATATCAAATAGACGTCTATTAGATGTCTTTAAGATGTTTATGATTTAGAATGTATGTAAAACTGACATCTGAAAGACGTCTGTCAGATGTTTGTAGACAGCAGATGCTTTCCAGATCAAGAGATTTTTAACAGACATCTTGCAGACGTACGTGTGCTATCTGGGTAACAACCGTTAATAGAACCAAAAATCAATCACATTCACAAGTTAGCCAACAAATTGCTTCCTAATTCAGTCTGTTTCAATTTGCAGCGCCTATGTCAGCGAGCTTCACATGACAAAGAATCGGGGTGAAGAGTCATTTCATCTGTCACCCCTTTCATTCTTAATTGGTAAGTGTGACAGTCCTCCAACAGAAGGGGGACGAGCTTTCAACCTAAAAGAGTCTGTAGGTCTGACATTACCCACCAAAATAGAGTTATTTTGAGTTAGCTATAGTGGCTGTCTTTACGTGTGAGAAAATAGATGGGAAAGGCAAATGACAATGACACTGAAAAGCTGCGAATTGAAACTAAAACTGTTGCTGAGAGAATTTATTTCAATGTTTCTGTGACCGCCATTTTTATCTGAATGACGTAAGGTTTTACCGAATGGGAGTTTGACCTGATAAGGACGGGTGAGCAGATGTCAAAGGTGATGTGAAACAGCATTTAGCTGTGTGAAACAGCATTATTATCACCGTAGATGATAATAATCAGCTCTAAGAAATCAAGCCCAGCGCCCATTGACTGGATTTTAATAGTCTGCCACTCAGATTGTGACCTCACCACAGCGCACTCACAAGTAATTTGCTTTCATATAAATCACAGAAACACTTTCAAAATACCTCTCTATTTTGGTGGGTGAACCTCTATTTGGTGCCTACCCTTAAATGTCATTGCGAGTATTAAGTGCACTGAGTGCACCCCTTTCTTTATCCTTTATGAGACAATATTTTCTGATTTTATGAAGTTATATGAGGGCATCATATACCTAATTATTAACTATATAGTATGAAAATTGTAATTTCACATCTAAACAATACAATACCAAAATAGGGGTCAGTAAGATTTTTTTAAAATGTTTTTGATAGAAGTCTCTTATGCTCACCAAGGCTGCATTTATTTGATCAAAGATACAGTAAAACAGTATTTTAAAACTGTATTTATTTCTGTGAGGGCAAAGCAGAATTTTCAGAAATCATTCTAATATGCAGGTTTGGTTCTCAAGAAATGTTTTATTATTATCAATACTGGAAAAAAAAGTTGTGCTGCTTAATATTTTTGTGGAAACTGCAATACAGTTTTTCAAGATTTTTTTGTTGAATAGAAAGTTAAAAAAAAAAAAAAAAAAAAAAAAAAAAAAAAAAAATTTAATTGAAACAGAAATCCTTGTAATTGCTGAAAAAAGTATAAATTTAAAAAAAAAAAAAATCTTAGCACACCCAAACTTTTAAATGTTAGTGTATACATGTCTACAAAACATTTCAGCTTAACATGTTTCCAAGAACGTTTCTAACTTGTAAATAGAAAAAAATAAAAATAAAAAAATTATGAAAACATGAATCATGACTTCTGTGTAAAAGCCTTCCCACAGATTTCAAGTAGGAATACTTGCAAGGTTACTGAATGATATGCAGTGTCTTACAAAATGAATGCTAAACTGAAAGCTCAATGATACATGTACATAATTTCAACCCTTGTGTCATTACTGTCTGAACCAGAGCCAAGCTATTGCTCTTAACAGTGCCAGACAGAGGCATCAGACGTCAGCGCTGACTCTAGAACAGTTGATGAGACAAGGATGAGGGAATAAAAAGAGGTCACTTTTGCTTTTTTGCTCTTAACTACCACATTAACATTTCAAGCACATTTCCCCCAAACCCCCGTGTGCATTCAGATATGAGCTTTCCTGCGCTGTAATTGATTTCGTCTCCATGGCCAAAGCAAACAGCAATATTCAGCCCGGCTGTTGACATATTTAGTTGCGCGTTGGATGTTATTCTGTTCTGTCCTGACACTGGGTGTCTTCACAGATGATTAGCATGCCACAGAGATCTAGCTTAATTGCAAGTATTAATGTTTTACAGCCCCCATGTCCTCAGATGACACGTTTTACTGTGTATTCCCTTTCTGTGTGCTGTAATTATTCACAAAAATTACGATGCTGTAAAGAGAATTTAATTACACATTCCTCTTGTCCTTTTGCTGGCTGTTGGACCACATCAGGCAATTATATAAAGTATAACTTATTGTATTTGTAAGCTGCGATTGCTTTAATGCTCGGCAGTCTTGTATCGGTTGTAGCCACCCTCCAATTAAAACATCACAATGCGAGAGGACTTTGCACATGCCTGAATGATCTTGAGATACTGAGGCAGTCTGGTCTATAATTGAGTGTAACAACACATTTGAATTGAATACATAATTTATTTCAATGTTCAGTCAACAAGTTCTAAAATTTGAGGCTTGGGTTTGTATTGAAGCCCATTTCTAAGTACAAATGTGATTCTGTAAACGATAAAAGTCCTCATAATTATGATTTGGTGTCTCATAACAATTAAGAACATTTCTCATAATATTGAGAAAATATGTCAATATTGAGAAGAAAACTCATAATTATGACTCAGTATCACGTAATGAGTAATTTTCTCATAATTACGAATAAATGTCAACATTAAGATAATTAAGACTCGCTATTTTATTATATTGAGAGGTGTTTTCATGATTAAATGTCATATTATTTTTAAAAAATCTTAGAATTTAAAAAGATTTCATGATGGGAAACTCCATCATCATGATATAATTTTGAGAAGTTATTATTATTAGAAAATTATTCATTATTATGAAGAAAATACTTAAATATACAACCTGAATTCCGGAAATGTTGGGACATTTTTAAAATTTGAATAAAATGAAAACTAAAAGAATTTCAAATCACATGAGCCAATATTTTATTAACAATAGAACATAGACAACATAATAAATGTTTAAACTGAGAAATTTTTAAATTTTATGCACACAATGAGTTCAATTCAAATTTGATGCCTGCTACAGGTCTCAAAATAGTTGGGAAGGGGGCATGTTTACCATGGTGTAGCATCTCCTCTTCTTTTCAAAACAGTTTGAAGATGTCTGGGCATCGAGGTTATGAGTTTCTGGAGTTTTGGTGATGGAATTTGGTCCCATTCTTGCCTGATATACGTTTCCAGCTGCTGAAGAGTTCGTGGTCGTCTTTGACGTATTTTTCATTTAATGATGCGCCAAATGTTCTCTATAGGTGAAAGATCTGGACTGCAAGCAGGCCAATTCAGCACCCGGACTCTTCTACTATGAAGCCATGCTGTTGTAATAGCTGCAGTGTGTGGTTTTGCACTGTCCTGCTGAAATACACGTCGTCTGGAGGGAAGCATATGTTGCTCTAAAACCTTTATATACCTTTCAGCATTCATAGTGCCTTCCAAAACATGCAAGCTCCCCATACCGTATGCACTTATGCACCCCCATACCATCAGAGATGCTGGCTTTTGAACTGAACGCTGATAACACGCTGGAAGGTGTCCCTCCTCATTAGCCCGAAGGACACAACGTCCATGATTTCCAACAAGAATGTCAAATTTGGACTCGTCTGACCATAGAACACTTTTCCACTTTGAAACAGTCCATTTTAAATGAGCCTTGGCCCACAGGACACGACAGCGCTTCTGGACCATGTTCACATATGGCTTCCTTTTTGAATGATAGAGCTTTAGTTGGTATCTGCTGATGGCACGGCGGATTGTGTTTACCGACAGTGGTTTCTGGAAGTATTCCTGGGCCCATTTAGTAATGTCAATGACAGAATCATGCCGATGAGTGATGCAGTGTCGTCTGATGGCCCGAAGACCATGGGCATCCAACAAAGGTCTTCGGTCTTGTCCCTTACGCACAGAGATTTCTCCAGTTTCTCTGAATCTTTTGATGATGTTATGCACTGTAGATGATGAGATTTGCAAAGCCTTTGCAATTTGACGTTGAGGAATGTTGTTTTTAAAGTATTCCACAATCTTTTTACGCACTCTTTCACAGATTGGAGAGCCTCTGCCCATCTTTACTTCTGAGAGACTCTGCCTCTCTAAGACATCCCTTTTATAGCTAATCATGTTACAAACCTGAAGTCAATTAACTTAATTAGTTGCTAGATGTTCTCCCAGCTGAATCTTTTCAAAATTTCTTGCTTTTTCAGCCCTTTGTTGCCCCCATGCCAACTTTTTTGAGACCTGTAGCAGGCATCAAATTTGAAATGACCTCATTTAGTGGAGAAAAGTGTAAAATTTCTCCATTTAAACATTTGTTATGTTCTCTATGTTCTATTGTGAATAAAATATTGTCTCATGTGATTTGAAAATCTTTTAGTTTTCATTTTATTCAAATTTAAAAAACGTCCCAACATTTCCGGAATTCGGGTTGTAAAAAGTATCTCATAATAAGTTTTGTCATGATTATTAGAAACATGAGTAAAAATGTCAGTAATGTAAAATATTCTCTAAATAATGAGAAACATTTTTATAATATTAGCAAGTGTCATAATATTGAGAAAAAAGTCATTTTTTTATATTTCATAATGACAAATTCTGCCATAATGACTTAATATATCATAATATTAAGAATAATAAAAATCATTATTATGAGAATTATTTATCATTATTAAAAGATGCAAAGTCATTATTGTGAAAAAAATATTCATAATAATTAGAAATAAGCCATTAAAATGAGAAAGCATCTCATAATAATGATACCCTTCTTCATAATAAGTAAATATGTTTATATTGAGAAAAAGTCTCATTATTATGACTCAGTATCTCGTAATGAGAAAGTTTACAATAATTGTTATTAATGTCAATACTGAGAAATAAATTTCATAATTAAGACTGTCTCATGTTAATAAGAAATGTTCTCATAATTACAAGTATATCAATACTGAGGACATAAATTGCATAATTAATTATGGCATATTGTACTTCATAATGAGTCATTATGACAAACTGAAGTCTTAAAATGACTTGATATATCATAATATTGAAAAACTAAGTCATTATTATGCTATAGTTTAGATGCTAAGTCATTATTATGAGAAAGTAATGATGAGAAAGTAATGAGTCATTATTATAAGAAAGTTTCTCATTAATATGACTTAAAGAATCATGTTTTACTCAATTGTGGAGGAAATGGGCTTCCATAAGGTTGTGCACGCCTATTGTTAGCACACACTCTGGGGTCCTGGAGTCGCAGTTAGGCGAACTTAATTGCAGCGCAACACAGAAAGAATTGCTAGTCTACTGGAGTGAATCATTTGTAGCCCGTAGCACTTGTGAGGTGTGGAAATCGGTCTTCTTTAAAGACTCAACTCTATATCTGTAATTATCGCTTCCCTTGTGAGCGCTAATGTTTCTAATTAGTCAGTTTTACATTTTACGGCTCATTGGGACTATCGAACACACGGCGCATGTGTACGGCCTCCATGATAGAGCAGATGCAGCGTTTCCCCCAGCGGTCTTACATCTGTCGTGTGGCAGGTACACACACACACACACACACACACACAGACCAATCAATAGTGGCACTCGGAGTGAAATGTTTGAAAATTGCACAATATTGAGGGCGTTTGCAGGTAGCGAGGTAAAAGCTGCCCAGTGGTGAGCATTGACCTGCCTGTTTGCTGACGGAGACAAGCAAGATAAAGTTGGCCAGGGCGCTGTGACCTCATCTCAGAGGCTTATCTCCTCAGCCGTCTGATGCCTGGGACTTTATTGATTAGCCGTGTGGGGATCTGTCTTGCCTTGGGACCACCTTAGAGCCTACCAAAAAGGTAAAGATTGAGAGGAAAAAATACAGAGATAAAAAAGAGACTGAAAGATGGAAAAGAGACAGGCAGAGAGAAGAGGCAACATGAGAACAAGACATTACACAAATCACTAGTCACCCTTGTGGTTTGGAGGCTGGTTTCCAGCAGGATGGTGCCCCACCAGACTTCTTAACTATGGTTTAATGAGCAAATATGGCAAAAATAACATTTTCAGATCAATTTTACAATATATTTTGAAATTCAAATCTTATAAAAAAAATTGCCAAAATTTTAATATATATATATAATACATTTTGGATTTACCCAAAATGCATTTTAACAATGAAAATATATTTTCTATTTTCTATATATTTGAAGTATGTTTACTGTTTACTTGTTTACTTTTTTACTTTTTTTTTATGCTAAGTATCTTATAAGGCTGCACTGATTTGCCAAAAAATGCTATTACAAATTTGTGGTATTATTACCACAATTTAAAATCCCATGATCCTTCAGAAATCATTCTAACATACTGATTTGGTGCTCAAGAAACATTTCTTATTCTTATCAATGCTAAAAACAAATTATTTGATAAATGTAAAGTCCAAAAGAACAGCATTCTTTAAAATAGAAATATTTTGTGACAGTGTAAATGTCTTTACTGTCACTTTGATCAGTTGAACACATCCTTAAGTAATTAAAGTATTACTTTATTTAAAAACAACAACAACAACAACAACAACAAAAAACCTCTTCAGACCCCAGTGCTTAAACAGTAGTGTATCTTCTTTGTAAAGTACATCTTCTAATGGATTTTTGAATTTGAAGGTTTAAATACAGTATTTTGCAATTTGAAAAATATATTTTCTTAAGCTCTTTTGTTTACAACAAGGTTTGCCTGATTTTATTTATTTATTTATTTTTATTTTTATTTTTATTTTGGTTAACCAGCTTTATCAGCAAAGCCTGGAGCAGAATGGATATTCTATCTGATCTAAACTAGTCTTTTTTTTTTCAGGGGGAAAGTGAATCATACTAAGCAAGAAAAGTGAAACAAGTAGAAGGAGATACTGAAAAGCTAGAAGAGAGTAAAGAGCCACAAAATCAGGGTATTAGATTGGCAGGGGTTGTGGACAGAAAGACGGAGTAAATATTTCTACTATGCAGCTCCTTCTGTCTAAACAACACAAACCGAGGAAACTGAGTAATGCAGAACAAAGAGTAGTAACTATGATGATTGCTCATGTTAGGCAATGTCATGAATCAAATCTGTACATCCCTAATTATTTAAAATGTTTTAAACACTAAATTAAAAGATGGGGAAAATCCACCATATGTAGCTCTCAAATCATATTTATGCTGCCATCAAATTTTAAATAATGAAAAACACTGGTCATGAGACAAGGAAAATTCATATGGCTTTAGTTAAAATATAGTGCATGAGTCTTTTTAGAGATCTTTCATCATTTGTGGAGTTTGACGGTCACATTCATTGTATAGAAAATAGCTCTACTTTTGTGTTCCATGGGAGAAAGAAATTAGATCTATTTATTTTTGGGTGAACTATACTGTTATACCCATAACTATTTTCTGACTGTGGAAAAAATAACAGAATTTGATCTGGATTTTTTTTTTTTTTTTTTTTTTTTTTGCCATGCATGCATGCATGTACGCAAAAAAAAAAAAAAATGCTTAAAAAGCTTTTGTAAGTAATTTGGGGATTTTAAGGACCACCATTCCCAGTTTAATGAGGCAAGAGAGAGGAGTGCAAGCAGACAGAGGTTTATCTCTACATTAAAGTAGAAAAGGTAGAAAATAAATGGACTATAACAAATGTCCATTGATTATGACAGTTCAGCTTCATGGAATTTAGTGAGAGCAAATTAATTCAGTGAGAGAATCTTCTGGATTTCAGGTGTTGCAATGAAAAGAGCAAGGTTTTCTCATGTTGTAGGAAACATTTCACACTGAATTTATGATGCTGGGAACAAACTCAAAATCACACAAAGCCAGTATTCAGGAAAACAAGTACTGCCTGACACATCGGAAAATTGCGCAGCATATTAAACTGTGCTGCAGCAACGTCTGTGAGAATGAACATTAATGAATTCTGTCATTTTTGTCATAAATCTTAAACATTTCCCCCAAAATCTAATTTCCATTACATTTCAAATTATGTATTGTGTTTAATTGAATTCTGAGGTGGAATTGACAGGGAAATCTTTGGAATAAAGCTCCTTCGTCTTACTATAAGTTTATAGCTAACATATTTCATCTCAGGTATGCTGCTCACTGACATCTTTATATATATATATATATATATATATATATATATATATATATATATATATATATATATGTATGTATTACCATTCAAAAGTTCAGAGCAGTAAGATGTGTTTTAATTAAATTCATCAAAAGTGAGAGTAAAGACATTTACATTGTTAATATATATATATATATATATATATATATATATATATGACAATGTTAGTGTATTTGGTCTTGGCGGAATAGATCTGCGCTGCTGCTTCTGCTGCTGCGGCAGAGCAAGTACCGAGACTTGCTACTGCCAATACATCCACAACATGCTGCCATGCATGTAAAGCCAGGCTCCCACTACAGGATTTTTAGCCCGATTTAGCCCCGATTTCCCCCTCCCGAGAATCGGAGCAAAAATCTTGTCGAACACCTTAATCGGTCCCGATGTTCGGCGTGGATTATCTGGTAATGTGAGGCATTCAAAGATCTAATCTTGCACCTCCCGATCTTCTCGCACCCAAATCGGGGCTGCCCCGATCATATCAAACATGTTTGATATTTAGGATTAAATCGGGATGATGACGGTTATATGATTACAACAGTACTTTCACAATAGCCAATGCCCGACTGCAAAACAGCTGCTGTACAGCTCCGTTGGATAGTGGAGACAGAGGAAACGGCTTCTTGACTTTTTGTAGTAACACGACTGTTTGTATAATGTGTTGAAAACATATCACAACCGTAAGGAGAAAGAGTAGCACTAGAGTGAAATCGCCTCAGTTTTGAACATACCGGGTGAGTGCAGAAAGCTGCTAGCACACTAGCTAATGTAAACATCACTGAAATATCAATGAGGATCTGCTGCGTGAGATCACGTGAGGCGCTCCCTCTGGCATGATAATCTTACTAATATCTTGTAGTGTGTGATGCGCCACAATGTTAAAATCTTGTAGTGTGTGCATTTTTAAGATTTGGGGGAAGATAATCTGCAAAGATTATCCTTATGTGTGTGCTGCAGCCAGATTTCATAATCGGTTAGGATTTTAAAACTCCTGTAGTGTGAGCCCAGCTTAAGAAATACTGCTGCTGCAAATATAACATACATGAAATTACCCCTACAGCATGCATGAATCACCTCATAGCAGAAATATACAGGTGGAGCTGGGGAAGGTGGAGGGTTTCTGAAGCACGCTGCGAAACTGCTACAACAAGCACTAGTCATATAATTGAATGTTGAGCAGAGAGCTCATTGGCAACCGATACAGGAGAGAACCAATCAGCTGTGCCATGTGATGATGTCATTAGGAACCATCTAGAGTTTCATGCTAGAACTCATTTATGTATATATAATATTATTCAATATTATATATCAAATAATATTATTTTAAAAATTTTTACTGATAAAGAAAACAATTATCTGTCACATGTATGTTCCCGTTTAGTTCCTGTTTGTCCTTATTTGGTTTAGTTCCTGTTCTCATTAGTCATCGTTCATTCTGTTCACCTGTTATGTTTCATTATCCCTTGTGTCTCCATTCCATTTAAGTCCTTTGTTCTCCTGGTTCCCCTTCAGTCGGTCACTACGAGTCACGTCGTTGACCGACGAATGGGATCTCGCCAGAGAGACCAATCCACTTCGAGTGTAACTAAACAAGCCAATGGACACTGGCATGCAGTATTTCGCATCTGGCTGCCACACCCTGCAGCGCGGGTATAAGAGGCAGCAGATGCACCGCATTAATGTCCCGATCCTTCGAGGCTGGACGAATGGTTTCTCGGTGCCATTCTTCCTGGAGGTGCATGAGGAGCTCACTAGATTGTGGAGGGCACTTTTCACTGCCCGAAACAAATCTTGTGGCTCCTCCACCCTCACCACCCTCGATGGTGGGGCTGCTTTGGCGTACGCGGGCATCCCCTCGGTGGAGCGGTCTGTGGCCATGCAACTGTGTCCAACAGCCGCTACCACTCTGTGGGGTGACCCGTATCTCCCCTCACGGGCATGTAAGTATTCGTCAAGCCTAACTGGCAGTGCTTACAGAGCTTGTGGGGAGGCGGCTTCTGCCCTCCACACCATGGCGTTACTGCAGGTCCACCAGGCCAAAGCCCTGAAAGACCTGCACAAGGGTGGCCACGACCTGGCGGTTCTACATGAACTGCGTGCTGTGACAGACCTCGCGCTTCGAGTGACGAAGGTGACTGCACAGTCTCTGGGTCATGCGATGTCCACGCTAGTGGTCCAGGACCGCCATCTCTGGCTGTGTCTAGCTGACATGAAGGAGCAGGAGAAGGTACAGTTCCTGAATGCTCCCATGTCGCAGACCGGCCTTTTTGGCGATGCTGTCGGCCCCGCGCAGCCACAACAGCCTTCCACCAGGCAGCATCGTGGAGCCGGTCCCAGGCAGGACGCCCAGCCGTCCAGGCCCCCGCCAAACTTGGCGGCAAGCGCAAGTGCAAGAGGCCCTGAGACGGGCGACCCAGAGATGGAGGAGACTGCTCATCGGGAGATGGTGACTGCACCACTCCCTCCCCCAGAGGAGGGCCGGGTGGAGAATCTTTTGTTTCGTTTTGTTTTCCTCAGTCTTTCGTTTCATTTTGAGCAGTTTCCTCAGTCTCTGGGTCTCAAGAGGAGGAGAGTTGCGAGCTGTCCATCACGGGATCACTTCCCTCCTCTCTTGCCAGCGGGCAGCAGTGGGTTGCCCAAGAGCACACCTCCTGCCCATTCGTGGAACCAGGTAAGGGCTGTGACACTCGAGTCCCCGCTTCAAGTCATCACACGCCGGGCTGTCACAAGCCTTGAGCTGGGTTCTTGCGTTTCCTCCCATATGAGGAGGAATCAGGTGAGTGTTACACTTTACACCCAGACCCCGCCCCCTGCCGTCAAAGGCCAGGCCGTCACAGGCCCCGGGCCAGGTCCCTGTGTTCCACCATGCTGCCCCACCACGAGTACATCGGTGGCCCTGTTGGTTCCGCTGGCTCGGTCTCTCGGAGCCTGGCTAGCACTCCACAGTCCGTCCCGATGGCTCCTGCGGACCACCAGACTCGGCTACGCGATTCAGTTCACCCGGCGTCCCCCCAAGTGTCTTGCATGCGGAGATCACAGTCCTACTGGTGAAGGATGCGATAGAGCCGGTCCCTCCAGCCGATATGAGGTCAGGGTTTTACAGCCCGTACTTCACTGTGCCCAAGAAAAACAGTGGGTTACGACCGATCTTGGATCTGCGAGTTTTGAACCATGTGCTTCACAAGCTGCCGTTCAAGATGTTGATGTAAGATGTGCGCATCCTCAATTATCTTGACGACTGGCTCATACTCGCACAGTCTTGCGAGCAGTTGTGCACAAACAGGGACCTGATGCTCAGGCACCTCAGCCAATTGGGTCTTTGGGTGAACTGGGAAAAGAGCAAACTCGTGCCAACGCAGAAGATCTCTTTTCTCGGCATGGAGTTGGACTCGGTCAACCAGACAGCACGCCTCACCCAGGAACATGCTCAGTCGGTGCTGAACTGCCTCAAGGACGGCGGTCCCACTGAAACTCTTTCAGAGGCTCCTGGGGTATATGGCTGCAGCTGCGGCAATAGTTCAGCTCGGTCTGCTCCATATGAGACTGCTTCAGCACTGGCTCCATGGCCGAGTCCCGAGGTGGGTGTGGCAACACGGTACTCACCGGGTTCAGATTACACCGGCCTGCCGCAAAACCTTCAGCCCGTGGACAGATCCCTCGTTCCTTCGGGCAGGAGTGCCCCTGGAGCAGGTATCCAGGCATGCTGTGGTATTCACGGATGCCTCGGCCACCGGCTGGGGTGCCACGTACAACAGGCACGCAGTGTCAGGGGTATGGACTGGTCCCCAACTGCATATCAATTGCCTCGAGTTGCTGGCAGTACGCCTTGCACTGAGCCGCCTCAGAGGGCGCCTTCGTGGCAGGGACATTCTGGTCCGTACAGATAACACTGCGACCGTTGCGTATATCAACCGGCAAGGCAGTTTACGCTCCCGTTGCATGACGCAACTCGCCCGCCACCTCCTCCTCTGGAGTCAGAAGCATCTGAGGTCCCTTCGTGCCATCCACATCCCAGGAGTGTTCAATCAGGCAGCCGACGAGCTGTCTCGAGCAGCACTTCCAGGGGAGTGGAGACTCCATCCCCAGGCGGTTCAGCTGATTTGGAGGCGGTTCGGAGTTGCTCAGGTAGACCTGTTTGCATCTCGAGAGATCACCCACTGCCAGTGGTTCTACTCCCTAGCCAAGGCAATGCTCTTGGGATTTGGCATTGGTGCTAAGAGCCCTTCAAACTGCCCCCTTCAAGCCTTTGCAGTCAGTCGAGTTGAAGTTTCTTTCTATGAAAACCCTACTCCTGTCTGCATCGGCCTCCATCGGACCTGCAGACATTTTCGGTCGACGAATCGTGCCTTGAGTTTGGGCCGGCTGACTCCAGTGCAACACTGAGACCCTGGCCCGGCTACGTGCCCAAGGTTCCTACCACTCCCTTCAGGGACCAGGTGGTGAATCTGCAAGCGATGCCCCTGGAGGAGGCAGACCCAGCCCTAGTTTTGCTCTGTCCTGTACGCGCACTGCGACAGTACGTGGATAGAACTCAGAGCTTTAGGACCTCAGAACAGCTCTTTGTCTGTTACGGAGGACAGCAGAAGGGGAAGGCTGTCTCCAAGCAGAGGATGGCCCACTGGATAGTGGATGCCATCACCTTGGCCTATGAAGCACAAGGTGTGCCCTGCCCGTTCAGGCTCACTCCACTAGGGGTGTCGCATCTTCCTGGGCGCTGACTCGTGGTGCCTCCCTAGCAGACAGTTGTAGAGCTGCAGGCTGGGCGACTCCTAACACGTTCGCTAGGTTCTATAGCCTACGTGTTGAACCGGTTTCCTCCTGTGTTCTCACCTCAAACGGGTAGTGGCACTGAGAGGCCCAGTTCAGAGTCGGCTTGCAGCGTCCTTAACGCCTAATTCTCCAGAGAGTTCCTTAACCAGGCAAACCCTGTCAAGTCCTCCAGCACTCCGGCGGCCAGACGTGGCGGTGCCAGGCCTTTCAGCCAATGAATTCCTGAAATCTGGTGTGAGGCTAGTGCCCAAATGAGCGTCCCTGTTGGGTTCCATATGTGTATTTCCACGGTACAGCTACTAGAGCCATGTTTCCCCCGGCAGACCGCGTTCTGCCATCTCTAAATGATGCAGCCTGAGCCATCTCAGAGACTTCCATGTGCGATAGGGCCCTACGGGGTTACTTCACATGAATAAATGTCACTTAACCCCCTCTGGGAGGAGGTGACTCCGCAGTGTGCCTCTTCCAAATGGAAGGGCACGCTTTCCCAGTGTTATCCAAGTCCTACTGTTGGGTTGCTTGAGGAACAGCAGTAGTCGACCTTCTCTGTGTAGAGCCCGGTCCTATTGTCTGCCTTATAGGAGGGACCTGGAGGCCTACACAGGGCACTGGAGGGGGCAGCTCCTGTGGCGCTTTGGTAGGGATCCCATTCGTCGGTCACCGACATGACTCGTAGTGACCGACTGAAGGGGAACGTCTCGGTTATGTATGTAACCCTCGTTCCCTGAAGGAGGGAACAGAGACGTCACGTTACGTCCCGTCGCCACAGTCGCTGTACCACAGCTGAGCTGCCGGGTCACCGGCTCGGCTCCTCAGCGAAAACATGAATTAATGCGGTGCACCTGCTGCCTCTTATACCCAAGCTGCGGGGTGTGGCAGCCAGATGCGAAATACCGCATGCCAATGTCCATTGGCTTGCTTAGTTACACTCAAAGTGTATTGGTCTCTCTGGCGAGATCCATTCGTCGGTCACCGACATGACGTCTCTGTTCCCTCCGTTCCCTCTTTCAGGACAGCTCTTTTTCAAGCAGCACAACTGTTTCCAAAATTAATAATAATAAGAAAACTTTCTTGAGCAGCAAATTAGCATACTAAAATGATTTCTGAAGGATCATGTGACACTGAAGACTGGACTAATGACTGCTGATAATTGAGCTTTAAGTATAATATATTAAAACAGAAAGCAGCTGTTTTAGGTTGTAATGATATTCACAACATTACTGTTTTTATTGTATTTTTGTTTAAATAAATGCAGCCTTGGTGAGCATAAAAGACTACTTTTAACAACATTAAAAAATCTTATCAACCTAACAGCAGTGTAAATATATAAACAATATAAATGGAAATACAAATGTAATTAATTTTCATTGTGGACTTTAATATTTCTCAAAACTGAAAAATGAGGAAATTTGATTTTATATGACCTTAACAAAAAGAAAAAAATTATTTGCAAATCTTATTCTATTTTTATGCTGTTGTATTTGATGGATATCTAAGGCTAAGCACAAAGATGGCTAACTGTGAGTCATGCAAAACAAGAAAGACCACGCATGAAGTCAGTTTGAGGGACATGCTTCAAAATTCCAGAGTGGATCTGCACAGGAGGATTGTGACAGTAAAGACCACTCTGTGGTTGTGGGAGGCTCATGGTAAATATGACGACAGAGAGCAGTCCTGCTCTCACATCTCCTGCTACAGCTGCTTTCAACCGGAAAGATGAGAGCTGAAGCCTGACTGAAGTGACAGCACGTCTGGAAAAAAGCACTTCTGTGTGTCCTTGAGCAGCCGGGAGAGAAAAGTCCCTTGATGTCTGAGTAGGCAAAACTCACACACATATACACACACACAATACAATGCTGTGAGAGGTGTCTAAGTGTTGCTCTGATCGCCTTAAGTCCGGTTACGCTGTGACAGCTGACAACGTTGTCAAGAATATCCTTAAAACACTTCTGGAATAAAGTATTCATCAGCCAGTACCTCACACCAAGACTACAACAACAGCAGCTCATCTGCATTGAAGCATGTGCGTTTCAAGGCTGCTTCCGTATTCCTGTGAACATCTCTGAAATCACTTCACTTCTTGCCAGGATCCTGAGAATACAATGCAGAGATCTGAGAGATTATGAGAGCGATCATTGCAGCTGTTTTAGAATGAGCAATTGTGGCCTATACTGGCAATCATCCTGATATTAGAATTAATCCTTTCATAATTACAAAAATAGCTCCACATAAATAATCAGTGATTAGTAAACACAACACAACACAACACAAAAACAACACCTGTTACAATACAATAAACTGATGAATTAAAAAACATGATTTAAATCCTCAAATTTCCATTCAGACTTGTTGCTTGTGGATAGTCTGGAATATGAAATCCATTTGAATGATGCATTTTTAACATAAACGTGATGCATGTTTGTCAATCATACATGAATGAAACGGGTATGAAACAGGTTATGATTTCTGTGATAGTACTAATAACCAGGTTTATATATTTATCACTAGTACATTTCGTCATTTTATCACATTTTTCTTCTCATACATACAAAATGTGATTATTTAAATAAAATTAAATAGATAGAAAGAGTTAATAATTAAATATGCCATGAGTTTTTGAGTGCAGAAATCTTACCTGTTTTATTAAGTATAAGTAAAGTCAAGTCACCATTATTTATAGCACTTTTTACAATGCAGATTGTGTCAAAACAGCTTTACAGTATTAAACAGGGAAATAGTGTGTAAAGTATGTGACAAATTTGCGTCATATTAGAGTATGATGTATGTAAGTTCATTCTGATGGTACACTGACTTCTAATAGGGCCAATGGCTTGTTTTTTCCTACGCTCTCCTCAAAACGTCTGTTTCAGATATTTCGCGAAAAGTGCGGACTGCTTTACTGCAGCAACCCTGAAATATTTATGGCAGTGAATTTTACTCACTTAACTGTAGGGGGCTCTAAAGTCAGAAAAAAATTCAATTTATTGTTAGCTTCTGGTTTTTGCTGTATCCCTTCTAGCCACACCCGTTAAAACTGTGTAATCCAACTGCACGGGAATTTTATATGCAATTCAAATGCATAAATCTGAAATTTAGGTCTAAATATTTTGGATTGTTAAAATGAACTTGAACCTGCATTTATATAATTGTAATATTTTATGTAAGTAATTGTATAGCAGTTGCATATGCCATCCTTAAGTATACTTTCCCAGCACAAACATTCTGTCATGTTTCCTCCTCAGCTTTAGTTATTTGCAGTGAGTGGAGATGTGCCATGAGAGATACTGTGCAGTACAGGAAGGCAGTGCAGATGTAATCATCAAACAAATCTCCTGCCTTCTGTTATTTCCTGCCTTCCTTTGATCATTTTTCTACTAAATATGAATGGATGTCTCCACACAAGATTATGGTGAACAGAACAGACAAGCTCTCTAACACGCTAACACAGTACTGGTGCAGAAATGGTCAAAGCAAACATTTGAAAACACTAAGGGGTGAATTTGATTTAAAAAAAATAAATTAATTAAAAAAAAATAATAATTACATGCTAATCTCTTTTGCATGCAGTAATTCAATGTAAAAATGTTAATAATCATGTTAATAAACTGTGTTATCTTCTCTGTGTATAATGTTTTCAGTGCAAACACTTTAAAATACTTTTCAAATAAAATAAGCTTATTGAAGTACATTTTCCAAGAAAATAGCATTTTGGTCTTTCAAATATTCAAGTTTAATTCAATGTCTTGCTGTTTCTTTGTTATTGTGAAATTTACTAGCAATTTCTGAGTGATTTTTTTTTACACCAAACTTGTTCAGTGTATGCAGGCTTATTGTATCTTGCATCATGTTCACAAAAGCACTGTTTGCCTTCATGACACCAGCAGCAGCAGAAAGTTTGTGTACATTTTAGTGAACATGGCAGCAATAATTCATTAAATAATAATCAACTGATGGGGTAGAACGTTATGCAAAGGCAACCATGTACAACTCAAATAGTGTGAGCAAATAAACTACGCCATTAGTGGACACATTTCAGATAGAAAGAAGGTCTAGAAAGTGTGTTACATGTTACAAAACAGTTTCACATAATTCTTCTGGTTCTTTCATATGATTAAGGCAATAGTTCACCCAAAAGTGAAAATTTGAGAAGGGTCTGGCTGCAGACATGCACTTGCATTTTCAGACTTGCACTCTCAGACACCTGCACTTCCACAAGTGACGTCACTTGCAGTCTTCTTTTATTTTTATTTAATTTAATTTATTTTATTAATTATTTTTTAAATTGAATCTCTCAACATTTTACACAAGTAGCCAGGTGGTGAAGACAAGAAAAAAATAAACTAAATTACAATGTCACTTGCAATCCCCGCTTGCACTCTTCGCTACCTGTGACGTCACTTGCAGTCCACACAAACCGTGTGTGTTGCCAATGGAGACGAGACGCTGTGGTGGTTAAACGATTAAAACTAATTTAATATCATAACATACATAGTCCTGCAAGTCACCTATAGGAGAAAAAGACAAGACCCGCAAATCCGTGGCAACAGAACAGCAGAATATGAACGCAGTGTTCTCAAGCGCTTTTAAACTTCTCGTAGAAAATCATAAACACTTAATATGACTTAATGTGTTAACAGTTTATTAATAAAATGTATATTTATATAGTGTTTTCCTCTCATACCGCAAAACGTGGCATAATGTGGCATAACAGACTAAGATTAAAGACCAAACTCAATATGCTCCTCTTCATTATTAAAACATAATTAATAGGCTTCAGATAAGCAAGAGAGCCCAGAATAAACGCAACGCGCAAAGTTTCATGTTTTCCCATTTAGAATAAAATGTCTACAGCCCTTTTGTATCGTCTTTGTCCATTAAGCTACATTAGTGTTTTATTTATAATGATTTTTTACGGGAGGAAAACGTTTAATGTGCAACTTATTGCGTTCTGGGCTCGTCTGCTTGCCTGCACAGAGTTGGTCCTTTTAATACCATTTAATGCATTTCTTAATGCACGTTCATATGGTCTGTATAGTTTGCATCAACAATAAAAAATAGCCTACTGAATTTGGTCTTTATCATCTTAGTCCGTTATTATGCCACATTAATCGTTTTGCTGTATGGGAGGAAAAGTTTGCTTGTTGTGTTCATGGATATGCTTGCCTTGTAGTACATTAAATTAATAAACTATATATCGAATTTGATCTTTTAATAGCACTATCAGCCATATTAAGTGTTTATGGTTTTCTACTGGAGGTTTGCTTTGCACATTGCGTTCATATTCTGCTGTTCTATGGCCACGGATTTGCGGGTCTTGTCTTTTTCTCCTACAGATGACTTGCAGGACCATGTATGTTAGTTTTAATCGTTTAACCACCACAGCGTCTCGTCTCCATTGGCAACAGGTTTGTGTGGATTGCAAGTGACATCACAGGTAGCGAAAAGTGCAAGCGGCAATTGCAAGTGACATTGCAATTTAGTTTTTTTTTTCTTGTCTTCACCACCTGGCTACTTGTGTAAAATGTTGAGAGATTCAATTTAAAAATGATTAATAAATACAATCAAATAAAAAATAAAAAAGACTGCAAGTGACGTCACTTGCGGAAGTGCAGGTGTCTGAGAGTGCAAGTCTGAAAATGCAAGTGCATGTCTGCAGCCAGACCCTATTGGAAAATTTGCTGAAAATTTACTAACCCCCAGGTCATCCATGATGTAGATGGGTTTCTGTTGCTGTACTGGAACAGATTTGGAGAAATTTATTTACATTACATCACTTGCTCACCAATAGATCCTCTGCAGTGAATGGGTGCCGTCAGAATGAGAGTTCAAACAGCTGATGAAAATCATAATAATCTATACGACTCCAGTCCATTTAGTAACTTCTTGTGAAGTAAAAAGCTTGTGTTTGTAATAAACAAATTTATCAATATGATGTTTTTAACTTCAAACCATTGTCCCCTTTTTTATAATATTGCTTTCTCCAGTGAAAAAGTTGTGCTTTCTGAATCAGGAGAGAAATATGCACAGATCAAGCACCGTTTACAGTTCAAAACACATCTGTCAGTGGATTTTATTGTGAAAAGACAACAGGAGACGAAGCACTGAAGGAAGCATTATTATGGATTATGGACTAGTATTTTGGCCAGAACCAACAGTTTAAAGTTCAAAAGTCTTAATGATGGATATGCAGCTTTTCGCTTCACAAGATGTTAATTGGTAGACTGGAGTTGTGTGGATTACCTGTGGATTATTATGATGTTTTTATCAGCTGTTTGGACTCTCATTTTGACGGCACCCATTCACTGCAGAAGATCCATTGGTGAGAAAGTGATGTAATGCTAAATATCTCCAAATCTGTTCCAATTAAGATACAAACTCATTTGCATCTTGGATAGCCTCAGGGTGAATATATTTTCAGCTAATTTTTATTTTTGGGTGAACTATTCCTTTAATTGGTTATCAAGTTGTAAACATAGTTGTGTAACAAGCAAAATTGAATTGCGTCATCTTCTTTTGTAGCAGGAATTTATCTCAAGTAGCATGCACATTACGAATCAGTTCATTTCCCATAATCCCCAGGTGTCCAAGAACAGTAGGAGCTTGATGTGGCTCCAGAATCTACCACGGAGTGTGCCAGTGGCTCACAGTACAGCGCGAGCGTGACATGACAAGAGCAATTTATCAAACTATTACTCACGTAATGTGCTCTTAACTGGAAGCGGCATGTGCATACATATCGTCATAAATGTCTGGAGAGCGAGGACACTGCGCCTGCCATCATCACTGGAGAAGCAAGAATAACTACCCTCATCACTGACGAATACAAGACATTTAGATTTATGAGTCTGACTGAAGCTCTCTCAGGAATAGTGATGTCTCTGTGGAAACGAGTGGACTTATGCACATGTGAATGCATTCATGTGTTGCTATGTCTCACTAATGGCTGATGCCATCCTTGTTTGCATGTGAAATGAGAAAATGCAGGCGTGAGGACAAGATGTTGTTGTCCCTGATCATCTTGACATCCTGCTGTATCTGTAATGGTGTGATAAAGTAAGTGTTATATGCCCACACTGATCAGATTATTAGGCTTTTTACAACAACAACACGACCCCTGCTGCTTTACTGTAATGATGCTAGTCACAGTGGGAAGAAGTTTAGCTGATTTATTTCATCTGAGAAGAGCTGAGGTGATGTTTTCTCTATGATGGCATATATCCCTAATGTTATTTCCCCCCAGCTGTCCTACTATTTCCAAACCAGGAAGCTCAAGATGGCTCCTCTCTTAGTGTGCTGCATGAAGAATATCTGTCGGAATGTTCCCCGGACTCATAAACAAATTAAACGCTTTCTAGATGTTTTTCTTTCAGGGGTATCAACAAAAAAATTAGCACTTGAAATCATCTGTCAGTCAACCACTAAACAAAACCAAAAATTTCATTCAATATGGTAGAGAGAGAGAGAGAGAGAGAGCAGCTTAAGGAAATCTTGAAAATAAATGCTATTTAAAACTTCAAATGAAAGTAAAACATACATTTTGGATAAATGCAAAATATATATATATTTTTCAAAATTCTTTATGGACAATATACGTACATTAAAATTTAAAATAAAAATGGGCAAAAGCAAATTTGGAAAAATTGGCTAAATGTTGGCCATATACGATGCAGGTACTTTGATAACTCTTAAAATCAAGTAAAGTAATAAAATTTTCATTAAAAGTAAATTTAGGAGAAAGAGAGTGCCAGTTTTCTTTCTTTTTCTTTTTGCAATCACCAAAAAAATTGTAAACTAGTGTATACAGGGCCAAATTGTTTGCAAGCACCAAATAAATTTTGTTATGGATAGCCAGCTACGCCAGATCCAAAACAAGTCAACTTTATTCTTCTTTGCGTTCATTTTTTTATTTTTTTTTTTAGGCCGTGGAAAAGGCAATGATGATCTGGATGAAATGCAAGCTAAAAGAGTTGGGTGTCAGCCATTTCACTGTGTTTGTCCACTTGTCTTTGTGAGTTAAAGCTCTCTGCTTGCTATCAGGAGAGCGGCCAGGCTGTTTGTCATCACTTTTTTGGCAAAATATCAGCCAATTTGCCAGTTCCACACTGCTCTGTCTCGGACAATCGGGTCATGTTGTCCCTTGGACCTCCGGGGAGGGCATTAATGAAAACTCAGGGGAGTGCCAGATTAAAGTGCAGCCATCCTCCATCGCCTCCACCGAAATGATTTATCACCAACAACACTAACCTCTCCCCCCCCCCACTCCTACTGAACTAATAGCCTTTGCAGAATAAACCATATCTCAAAGTAGATAAAAATGCTTGTGGTGTCAGATAGCACTTTCCTATCTGCCAGATTCTGTGCATGACAAATATATCACTGCCTCAACAAATAACAGCCCCATGCTAGCAATTACTTCTTTGAAATGTTACACTCTTGTAACATCCTCTTATAACTAAAGATAAGTCTGGCCAGCTCTTTGAGTCTGGAAGTTCTGCAATTGATCCCTCACTAAGTGCCACCTTTACTGACCAGTTTTACACTAGCCACTATTGCTATCCATAATTGAATTCCTTAAATATAATTAAAGGAATAGTTCACCAAAAAAATTAAAACTTGCTGAAAATTTCATCACCCTCAGGCCATCCGAGATGTAGATGAGTTTTTTTCTTTCTCAGAACAGATTTGGAGAAATTTAGCATTACATCACTTTTTTTACCAATGGATCCTCTGCAGTGAATGGGTGCCGTCAGAATGGGAGTTCAAACTGCTGGTAAAAACATTACAATAATCCACACAACGCCAGTCCATCAGTAAATGTCTTGTGAAGTGAAAAGCTGTGTCCATCATTAAGGCATCTTTAAACCATTTCCTCTAGTTTTTATCGCTTTGTTTGAACTCTCATACTGACGGCACCCATTCACTGAAGAGGATCCATTGGTAAAAAAAGTGATGTAATGCTAAATTTCCAGGTTGAGGGTGAGTAAAATGTCACCAATTTTTTTATGTTTTGAGTGAACTATTACTTTAACAGAGAAGCTTAATTCTAAGGAATACCTGTGTGCATGGTTTAAATGTAATTTTACTAAAAAAAAATATGTAAAAATATGGCAAAAGATCACTGGGCTACTCTGAGAGGAGATACACAACATTATCAAAAATCCATAGAAAAAAAAATTCTGCCAGCATTATCCAATAACTTTATGGACATTTTCTTTAACCTTAAAACACAACAATTCAATGTGTAATAAATACAGGTAAAATGGCTGTAAAAAATTAATACGGAAAATTCCTTCATATTAACATAGTACATTGAGGCTTATTTTTACATACTTTTCTTAAAGTGTTAGTCCTTATTCCCAAATAAACATGTAGAACTTAAAGAAGTAAAAAAGTCTCAGATTTGTTACAATATTTTTTTTTATTGCAAACCATTGCTAGGATACAGTCATTGGCTAAGATTTTTCTTTTTACTTTTGTGCATAAAACACAAAATGTGGTTTGTGTCAAAGTGACTCAAAATGATTGCTTCAGATCATATTAGGGGTCACAACAACTACACAGTTCACAGTACAATAGTGAACTGACTGTAGAAAAATTAAGAAGCAACTTCTTGTTTGTAATCACTTTCAAATGAGGGTTTTCTATTTTCAGTTGACTGTGGGAAGCATTTGCCTCGATTTGCCTCTGCAGTTTTAATCACATTGTAATGTCACACTTAATTCCAGCCAGTGTGAGGATAAAATTAATTAAGCCTTACCACTTTATAAACAAATCTGACTGAATGTCACGCTGTTCATAGAATTCTCAATTCATTCAGAACATACTGTAAGGTTAGTCTAAGCAAGTGAAGGTAAATAAAGTGGGTGGAGCTTAGCAAATGGTTGAACATTACAACTTGGCATTGTGCTCCATGCATGCGAGAATCTGTACATTGTGCCAATTTTTTGAACGTCAATAGAATATGTATGGGAGGAAAAGTGAATATTGAATTGCTCAATTTAAAGTCTGAATAAGTACCTTTGATGTTTGTGATAGAAAGCCTAGACAAAAAAAATGTTGTTATTTCTCTGCCATTATTTGGAAAAATTGAGCTATTTCACCCTGTAGGATATCAGAACGAATCAGACAAATTAAGATTCGATCGGATTGGTGTTTAACAACCCAAAGAGCCAAATTCCACAGAGAGGCCCCGGATAACAAGACAACGTCATAAATCAGATCCCTATCGCCAGCCCGTCTGAAGAAAGCCTAACCAGCAAGCCTCTTTCACAGAACAGCTTGCAACATTAAGACAAAATAATACTTATTGATAAGTCCAATGCCGGAAGGAGATTGTCAAATTTGGGGCAAGTAATCAAGATTAATGGTCAAAGAGATGCACCGCGTGACAGTCACATGTAAATCTGTGATAGAAATCACGAGCTAGAGACTTCATTGGGTGGGTCCAGCCCCACAGACACAGACCAGACTGAAATTCCTTTGTTCACAGAACATGACCTTTTTGTTCTACACAGAACTACACAGAGACTGTCTTTTCCATATGCACCTAAAATCATCTTAAAAGGACTTATGAGCAACTAATGATTTCTATGCATAATTCCATATTATGTATGTAACCCACACATTGGACTATCATGTTTTAATCACTTATTGTGTATGTCTTTTTAATAACTATTGAATAGCGCAAGGGTTCATATCCTTGTTCGGTATGTATGAGTTTGAAAAATCATGTTTTAAACGTTTCTTCCAATCAATTCTTTGTCAAATGTATCATATTCTGGTTATAGAAATCCTGTCCAAAATTATACTCTCCAAGAGCGGGAAAATTCGAACCATGTGACTGACAAGATAACGTGATTTATGTTTTGGGGAGGAGAAACATACAACACCCTGAGCTAAGATCATATCTAATTGGTCAAGACACCCATTGGGACGTGTCCAAAAGCCGAGTTTAAATACTCAGGACACCATCAAACCATGCTTTTCGTCATTGCTTTTGCTTTGTACTTTCAGCCATGCTCTTCTTCTTTTTGCTTCTTCTTCTTTTTGCCACTGCGTGTTGACGCTGCTCTTTGAGCGCCATTCCAGCGTGCTTCGGCCTGCACACTAACTGCTAACACCACGATGAGAAGAAAAACCACCTAGTCTCATTATATCCTTTCTTTCTTTTACTTCAGTTTCGTTTCTTTTCCGTTGCGAGTTTCGTGTTCTCAAATTAAGTTTTGCCGCCACGCCTTGTCTCCGAGTTCAACTCGAGTCTGTGACCGCCTCAAAACTTCTACCAGCCACAACTCCGCATCTTCAGCCAATGCCCAACCACTGGCTTCCCAAGACATCACTTCAACGACTACTGAACTTCCAACCAATCAGCAACCTCGGGAAACCCCCTTTCTCCAAAGACGACTACAAAAGGGAATCTCTTAACACAAAGGCAACGCAAGCAAGTAACCTCCAGATTTTTGCTGAGCTGGTGCATTTAATATAAATTTTAGCCTCATTGAGAAACTCAATGCAAGGGTTAATTAAATGATTAATGGTTGTTCAGGTCTATGCAATTGCACATATTGCTGTGAATTTGGGATTTCACATTTTCATTCTCTAAACTCATCCTTCCCTCACTTTCTCTTTCTGCAACTTGTGTGAATGTGTGAATGCGTGTGTTCATGTGTTAGATTAGTTTACATGTCTTAGAATTATCCAATAAAGTCTTATTAATATTGAAAAGAGAAGTATCTTGTGTTTTGTGCTTACAAGTTAATGTCTTAAACTGCCGATCTTGTTACTGTGCTATTTAATAGTGTTTTCACTATATTTTGGATTTTAATAAACTTTTTTATTTTTTACTTTAAAAGATTTTTATTCAAATCTTTCATCGACAGGCGCTGTTAAGAGCCCTGGATTTGATGGAAATGCAGCCTCATTAATAACTAAATCCTTTGAAAAGATGAAATGCTGGCAAGACTGGCTTCTCAATCTTTTTATGAAAGAACAATTAAAATGGGCTTTTTTTCTCTCTGACGTATTTAGTTCTTATTGTTGCTTAGGAATTAAAAAATAAAAAAAGGTTGCAATCTGACATTTTAATTCACTTCACAATTAAGTATTAATAAACTAATTGGCTTTAATCTAATTAAAAATAAAACCATAATTTTGTGTTTGTGTGTATGCACACTAGCAGTCTGGAATAAGATTTTTTGGTTTTTGAAATAAGTTTCTTACGCTCACCAGCACTGCATTTATTATTATTTATTTAAAATTCAGTAAAAACTGTAAAAAAAAAAAAAAAAAAAAATCAAAATTATATATTTTCAGCATCAGTCTTTTGTGTCATAAGATCCATCAGAAATCATTCTAATATGCTGATTTTGTGCTCAATTATTGGTACTCAAGTATTAATAATGGCTATTATCAATATTGAAAACAGTTTTTGTTGCTTTAATATTTTTGTGGAAATCATGTCAAGATTCTTTGATTAATTGAAAACTGAAAAGAACAGCTTTATTTTTGTTGACAAACACATACAGTATATATATTTAAAATATTTACATGTATTTACATGTATATATTTATATTCATATTATTTATATTATATAAATATATTTAATATATAAATATAACATTTTTCTTAAATATATACATGCATGTGTGTGTATTTATATATACATAATAAATATACACAATACAAATTTGGGTTCTGTTTGTGTTTCAGTATAGGTAAATTTTAACCTCTAGATTAAACTGAAACCCTTTAATTTATCAGTACTTAAGTGAAGTGTAACATTTCTAAATTCAAAATATAACTATATATTATAATGGTAACTGAGCTGAGGCCTGTTCTGACCAACAATAAAGGTGTTCTTTACTCTTAGCCTCAGGACTGCCATTAACCAGAGGATGTATTCAGGAAATGACACAGACAGACAGGGACGACAAAAAACCTGCCACACAAGTGGTTAAATTGTGGCTGATGAGATCCTGATGTCCCCTTGCACAACAGCTTCAGATTTCACACCGTAAGGGTTCACAAATTACACACTCCCTCTGATTGGAGTAAATGTTCCTTTTTAAAAACGAGGCGTTTCCTTGCTGGAAAGTAAATGGCTGTAATCAAGCCTCAGACAATCCATCTATGCTGCTTGATGTATTCGATAAACATACACACCCACCTCTAAATATATCACTCACTCTAAATAAAAGCAGTGGTCTCCCTCTAAGTCTCTTGATTTTGCAGATATTTTGTCAGCAGCCATAATCCTCAGGTTTGTTTTAAAGATTTCCTTATAAGCGCAGCATGCAACGTAGTTATAGATATGAAATTACACTTTTTTTTGGTTATTCTTAGTATCCTGTGGACCATGTATCCACATGTTGCTATAATTTGGGCCTGCAAGATAATTCATATTTAGCAGGTGAAATACACAGGCAGTTTCAGACAATTCATCTGTCAATGCGGTGCGACATCTCTTAAAATTTGTGTGATATATGAAATATTCCTTTTTTCTGACAGGGGCAATTTACATCTTGTTTGGCAAGACTGTTATTTGTCCATCTTTATATCCATTGTCATTTATCCATTAAACACAATACTAGTCAAAATGAAATGAAAATGCTTTGATACTCATTCTGTGGCCAACTGCGACAATCCACGTTTGAAGCTCAATGCCATATAAACAATAATATAATTAGTACTGTGTTACGTAAAAGAAAACGGTCATTACCACAAATTAAAACCACTGAATAAATACATCAATTATTGATTTAATTATTAAAATAATTATAATTATTTATAAATAAATAATTATTTAATTATTGAAATACATTATATATATACGTGTGTGTGTGTGTGTGTGTGTGTGTGTGTTTGCGATATGGGAGATATAAAAGTAACGGCTGTTTCATTGACGATGAAATATTAAATATTTGATCTCTGAATGCTGTGATTCATCAATTAGAATTCTGTATTCAAGCCATGTAATCAAAATAAAGCAGACTGTGGTTTAAGCCACTTCCGTGCTCTGCATCACAATCGTCCGAACTGATTGTGGTGGGAATGTCACGAGAATGACATTTCGAGATTTGGGATAAAACTGCTACACTGCTGTTTTCCTTATAATACAACCTTACCATATCTTTCTCCAGTTCCCAGGTGTATCCTTAATTCATGTTAGCTGCCATTTAGAATCAGTATTTCCTCTAGAGCCTGCAACCAAAATCTTGTATTGTTTTTAGCTATATCAAAACCATCACATTTAACTGCTGTTTATTGCAGCAAATAGCCCAGAAGCACCTGCAACCACACAAGAGCTGCATACTCCCAAAATGAATGAGTCTGTTTACAAAATAATTAAAATTTAACTGCCTGATCGATGGCTCTGATTGTGTGTTTGATAGGGATGGTCCCGGGGGCCGGTTGGAGCCTGGAGCCGCATGCACAAACCTCTTTGCCTCAGATATTAATTAATGCATGGATTTTCTGTCAGCCACGGCAACAGTATTATAGGAGCCCAATAATGCTTTTAAATACAGTATTTTACATCTGCATTGATCTCTGCACCTCAGGGCTTGACTTGTTCAGCAGAACAACAAACTTAAGAGATGGGAAAGTTTTCACATTAAGACAATTTAACAGGGGGGTGCAGAGATTGCCCCTGCATTGCAGTATCTTCTGAAGAAGAGAGAAAGCGTTGATTCTGCACCATTTCAACATCTGTGCCTGTCTAGAAAATGTAATATCAATGTACTATAGTGTGTGTGTATATATATATATACACACACGCACGCACACACACATACACTATATTGTCAAAAGTATTGGGACACCCCCTTCTAATGAACAGGTTTGACTACTTTAGTAATTTCCATGAGTACAAGTCTTAATGTTTAAGCATATAATGATATTCTAGGGAATTGAGTGCTTCTAATTTTAAAGAAACAGTTTGGACAGGACCCTTTTCTATTCTAGCATGACAATGCCTCTGTGTATAAGGCAAGGTTCAAAAAGAAATGATTGATTCAGTCAGTGTGGAAGAACTTGACTGGTCTGCAGAAAGCCAAGTCCTAATCCAAGCTGAACACCTCTGGTGTGACTTTAAATGCAGACCTTGAGCCAAAGACTCTTTACCAAACACCAATGACTTGTACATACACTATATGGACAAACGTATTGGGACACCCCCTTCTTTAGAACAGAAAAAGGCACTTCCAAAACTGTGGCAACAAAGATGGAAACATAATTCTTGTATTTAAAAACTGTATTTCCATCTCTGTTGCAACAGTTTTGGAAGTGTCTAAAATGACTGCACCCATATGTACAAGTCATTGGTGTTTGTTTTCATTGTTAGTGTACACAAATGAAAGTATACCTTTTACAGTGATGCATTATTAATAAGACAATAAATGACGGGAGTGTTTTAAGCTGATTCTGCTGGAATAAGGAAACAGTTGAAGTGATCGCGCACACACAAAACATAACTTCCAGCACTGCTAATTTGACAGCAGTTGGTACTTTATCAAAATAAAATACAGTGAACCAAACATCAGTGCGCCCGCCTCTGTGTCACCATTTGAACGCGACTGAAGTACAAAGCCTATAATTTACATAATAAAAAATAGTTTAGCATTCAGATACGTTACATCACAAATATGGAAATATTATGGAATATTTGGATTTATGGCGAATGAGAGAGCTAGGATACACGAGCACAAAGCTCCATTTCGCGAACAGTTGAGTACGCAAGCCTTTAAAGCAGGGGTGTCAGAAACTGCAAGGCTGAGTTTCCGCAGCCCTGCAGAGCTTTGTTTCAACTCTGCTCCAACACGCAAACCATCTAGTTTTCAAATAAGCCTGAATGACTTAATTAGCTGGATCGGGTGTGTTTAATTAAGGTTGCATCTAAACTCTGCAGGGCTCCGGCCCTCCAGGAACTGAGTTTGACACCCCTGCTTTAAAGTATACTCCTTTGTCAGTGAGAGACGCTTTCAGAATCAGCACATGGTCACTGTCTAGTGGGCTTTGTTTTCAAATGTGCAACTCATGGCATTCACCTGTTCTTCTGCTGGCGGTTATCAAACAGTGTTGCAATACTGCGGGCGCCCCCTTCTGGATTGAGGGTGAATTGCCTGTATTCATTGTAAGGCCTCATGCGCCGAACCGAGATGTCCGTACTGTGACGGTTCAGTAGGAATACGTTTCGTTACACCCCTAATATGTACATATATGCATATATATATATATATATATATATATATATATATATATATGTATATATATATATATATTTATATATACACACACACACACACACACACACATATATGTATGTATATATATATATATATATATATATATATATATATATATATATATATATATATATATATACACACACACACACACACACACACATATGTGTGTGTGTGTGTGTGTGTGTGTATCTGTTTTCCCTTAGTGTCCATACATTGAAAATCAATGTTCTATAAAATATACAGGGCTATCAAACTATTAATCGCGATTTATCCCATCCAAAATAAAAGTTTTTGTTTACATTATATATGTATGTGTACTATGCATATTTATTATGTACATATAAATACACACATATATTTTGAAAATATTTACGTTTATACATTTATATTCATATCCTTATGTTTTATATTATATATAAAAATATATAATATATAAACATAACATATTTTTCTTAAATATTTACATGCATGTGTTTGTATTTATATATACACAATAATTATACACAGTATACACACATATATTATGTAAACAAAAACTTTTATTTTGCATGCGATTAATTGCGATTAATATATATATATATATATATATATACACACACACACACACACACACACACACATAATATTTATATATACATATACATATTTGTATATATATATACACTCACTGGCACTTTATTAGGTACACCTTGCTAGTATCGGGTTGGACCCCCTTTTGCCTTCAGAACTGCCTTAATTCTTCGTGGCATAGATTCAAAAAGGTGTTGGAAACATTCCTCAGAGATTTTGGTCCATATTGACATGATAGCATCACGCAGTTGCTGCAGATTTGTCGGCTGCACATCCATGATGCGAATCTCCCGTTCCACCACATCCCAAAGGTGCTCTATTGGATTGAGATCTGGTGACTGTGGAAGCCATTTGAGTAAAGTGAACTCATTGTCATGTTCAAGAAACCAGTCTGAGATGATTTGAGCTTTGTGACATGGTGCATTATCCTACTGGAAGTAGCCATCAGAAGATGGGTACACTGTAGTCATAAAGGGATGGACATGGACAGCAACAATACTCAGTTAGGCTGTGGCGTTTAAATGATCCTCAGTTGGTACTAAGGGGCCCAAAGTGTGCCAAGAAAATATCCCCCAAACCATTACACCACCACCACCAGCCTGAACCGTTGAGACAAGGCAGGATGGATCCATGCTTTCATGTTCTTTACGCCAAATTCTGACCCTACTATCTGAATGTCGCAGCAGAAATCGAGACTCATCGGACCAGGCAATGTTTTTTCCATCTTCTATTGTCCAATTTTGGTGAGCCTGTGTGAATTGTAGCCTCCGTTTCCTGTTCTTAGCTGACAGGAGCGGCACCCGGTGTGGTCTTCTGCTGCTGTAGCCCATCTGCTTCAGGGTTCGACGTGTTATGTGTTCAGAGATGGTATTCTGCATACCTTGGTTGTAACGAGTGCTTATTTGAGTTACTGTTGCCTTTCTATCATCTCTAACCAGTCTGCCCATTCTCCTCTGACCTCTGACATCAACAAGGCATTTTCGTCCACACAACTGCCGCTCACTGGATATTTTCTCTTTTTCTGACCATTCTCTGTAAACCCTAGAGATGGTTGTGTGTGAAAATCCCAGTAGGTCAGCAGTTTTTGAAATACTCAGACTAGCCCGTCTGACACCAACAACCATTCCACGTTCAAAGTCACTTAAATCCCCTTTCTTTACATTCTGATGCTCGGTTTGAACTTCAAGTTGTCTTCACCACATCTAGATGCCTAAATGCATTGAGTTGCTGCCATGTGATTGGCTGATTAGCAATTTGTGTTACCAAGCAATTGAACAGGTGTACCTAATAAAGTGGCCGGTGAGTGTATATATACACACACACACATATATTATTATGATAAGTAAATTACTGTATTTCAGATCACATGTAAAGTTAGTTGGTAGAGTTCATGCAAGAAATTCACTTTTAACTTAGAATTCATGTTGGGTCCAAAAACTGGAGTCCAAAAACAATTTAAAAAATCACTTTTTACTTCCCCTATCTCATAACGCAAGGGGTCTAGGTAGAAGCAAGGTCCCATATCAGCGGAGAAGGCCAGCAGGGAAATAACACTGGCCCAGCCTGTGTGGGCAATAGCTGCTCACTGCCATCCAAAGAGCAGTCACATTTCCCAATCCCCATCTGTTACACCGAAAGAGCCATTGGATGCAGGACACTGGCTGCAGTGGCTGACAGTGTGGTCCCATTTCTTTCGATCAGCACATTACTCAGATAGCTCATCAGGGTGACAACTAACCTGCTCACAGCCGCCAGGCACAACAAGCTGAGACAGTGATAAAGATGCACTTTCAAATTCCTGCAATGGTGGTCTGCGAGTAGAGGTCTTCGTTGTCATTTCCCTGATGTTGATATACGGACTGCTTGTGTGTCATATCTATTTTTAGCACTAGGGAAAATTTTTAAAGTTATGTCACGGACGCAGAAGGAAGGGTTGATGAATATGTTCTGCCGTTTATCTTCTCTGTGTCCCACTGTGTTTTATCACAAGCCATGCATCTGGACAGGAAAGCCTGAAAAGTCAATGAGCTTTTGAGTCATTTGGTAAAACGATGCCTTTCCGGTTTGATAAGGTGATTTTAAAAGTAAACATTCTATAAGATAAAAAATGTGTTAAAGTATTATTAAACTGGTTTGTGCCAACTCAAACTAAATGTATAAATTATAAATAATATCTATATATAATATCTAATGGGACATAATTATGTCTTCAGAAAGCTCACAATTTTACAAATAATAAATTTAATAAATAACAATAAATTGCAAGCCTTGTGCTGATGGGTATGAATATAAATGTTCACTTTATTATTAAATTGTTTATAATACAAGTGCATGGATATTTAAAGATTGTGAAAGATAAAGTTAATACAACAGCAACAACAACAACATAAATAAATAAATAAATAAATAAATAAATAAGTTTAATGGGATAATTATGTAAATAATTATGAGTTAATAATTATGTTTTTTGGTTTGACTTATCTAGACTAGAAGATAAAATAAAATATCTGTTGCTGTACTTAGAAAAGAAATCTGTATTTAACATATAAAATAAAATATAATATAATAAAAAAATTAATTTAATTAAATAATTATGTTGTTATTTAGAAAAAAACGTCTGTATTTAGCACACATAAATAAAATAAAATAAAATAAAACAAAATAAAATAATTTTGTTGCTGTATTTAGAAAAAAATCTGTATTTAACACAAAAATAAAATAAAATAATTCTGCTGATTTATGGATCTAGAGGATAAAAAATAAAACAAAATATATGTTGCTGTATTTAGAAAAAATCAGTATTTAACACATGAAATAAAATATAATAAAAATAAAATGTAATTAAATTAAATAATTATGTTGCTATATTTAGAAAAAAATCTGTATTTAACACACAAAATAATAAAGTATTGTATTTCTGTTGCTGTATTTAGAAAAAAAATCTAAATTTACACACTAAATGAAAAACAATAAATAAAATAATTACATTTATTTTGCTGTTTTTGTACATGTATTTAAGGAAAACAAGTGGCACCTGTTTTGAAAAATAACCTTTAAAATGCAGAAAGCATACTAGTAGCTTACTAGATTGTTTTGCATGAAAGAGCTACACGGCCTCTGCACCACATCTAGATCTACATGAAGGACAGCCACCCAGTGACCTCCATTTGATTACATCCATCCAGGCATTTCTTAATCTGCCTCTGCTATTTGGGCTGAAATTTCACAGCTGTCACTTTAAAACGACATACTTTTTACAGCGTAAGAGGTCATCAACCTTTATAAGCCTGACAATTTTTCCAACGCCAGTTCGCAGAGCCTGCATCAACGAGCAGCTGCCTACACAGCATTTCATTACAGCTGTTTGCGAAAAAAAAAATGTCAGGCGAGACATACGACGGCGGCGGGTACTATCTGAGAGCAGAAATAACCTCTATCTCGGTCCTGATGGATAAGTAGATAGGAAGGCAAGGTATTGGTGGTGCATGTTGCAAAAGACATTAATGTAATGGAATAAGTTGAGGGCCCTCTGTCAAACTCAGTGCTCATCGCTGCTTCTTTTCCCACTGCTTGTCTGTTGATTCATGCCAGATGAATTGCCTCTCCACCAGCCTGCCCTCTCAAACTCAATGTAAAAGCCTTGAGCTCAGTGCATAATTCATTAGCAATGTGATTAGCTTCAAGTGCTACACTGATCGGTTGAACTGAGCTGGAGCTAGAAAAGAGCAAGGCAAGGAGACTTTCAAATAGCTCCAAGCTTACACATTAAACATGTGCTTCTAAATCCTAACCACATAATTAACTACTGCAAGTATTTCAATATTTTGTTTCATGTCGCACGTAACGCTAACATTATGGGATGGGTGTTATTATACTAGTGCTGCTCTGTTTTGATTGAGGCCATAAACTATAATCGCTCTTGAGTACCAGCCTTATTAACCTCTTCTCAGATGGATTGGTACACAAGTCATCAATTTGCTCCTAGAAAACTTGCTTTAAGTTCGCCATCCGTCTTTGTCAGGAACAATCGCCAACTTCATCACTCAAGCCAGAGAGGCAAGCGAGCGGGATTGGCACAGCGGTTCTTGTGGCTTTCTTACTCCCTGCTGCCAGATCCGGCCTTCTTCCCATGCTCTGTCAGAGGGGTTCTTCCGGAAGGTTGTCAAGGGCAAGGACAGAAGTGATGCCCCAGTGGTAACATTTCCAGTGGGCTTTGCCAACCCGATTATACACGCTATCTGCAAGCGGTCAGGCCTCAGCGGGGTGTCATGAGTGGACTATCCAGGACCTCCCTAATCCGTTAGAAGCAGCTGAATATGTGTGGTCAGAGAGAGGTCAGGCTTCAGCACATAGCAAAAATTTGCTGAAAAGAGGGTGCTTTGGAAGAGACGAGCATGTTCATAACAGGGCTGTGCACTTGAGAAGGTCTCTTAAACTGCAATTCGGATCATAAATTTGAACTGAATTTGAAGTGAGGCAGCAAACAGGATGCAGTATTGAAGGAAAGACAAACTTTAAATGTAGAAAGTTGTAAAAAAAAATATTAGAATGCTGACGTTTTATCAGCCTAACCGATAGATACGTAACAGATAATATAAACAGATAAATAGAAAGATAGAATGATGGAACAACAGAACATTAAATATAAAGTTGGAAAGAACAACAGATAGCTTGATAGAACCATAAACTGATAGACAGAATGACAGAGAGATGTATAGATAGACAGATAGAATGACAGATAGAAAAATGGAGGGAATGATAGAACGATGGTTTGATAGATAGATAGATAGATAGATAGATAGATAGATAGATAGATAGATAGATAGATAGTTAGATAGATAGATAGATAGATAGATAGATAGATAGATAGATAGATAGATAGATATGGCCAATATATTTCAAATTCAAACTCATGAATTGAAAGGGTGCCAATTCTTCAATTCTGAATTTTGCAGAACTGACAGACAGCCAGACAGACAGAGAGAGAGAGAGATGAACTGAACCACTGAACACCTGAGTTGGGTTATTTTGACTCAACCAGTTAATTTATTTTTCCTCTTCATCGAACTTTCTGGATTCTTCACTCGTCACATCGTTGTAGTAAGAGCACACTGATTTCACTGTTTAATGCAATATTTGATCTGTCGCTGTGCGGGTTAGCGTTATTCTGTGAATGATTAAGTAGTCGCCTAGCAAGATACATTTTTTGACAAAAAAAAAATTAAAAAATAAATGGCCTCAACAATCGTTTTATCGTTAGATAAAAGTTATATGTGTGTGTGCGTGCTTGCGTTCGTCCGTGAGCGCGCACAAAGTTTTATTTATATACAGATGAATCTCAATAAATTAGAATGTCGTGGAAAAGTTAATTTATTTCAGTAATTCAACTCAAATTGTGAAACTCGTGTATTAAATAAATTCAGTGCACACAGACTGAAGTAGTTTAAGTCTTTGGTTCTTTTAATTGGAATGATTTTGGCTCACATTTAACAAAAACCCACCAATTCACTATCTCAACAAATTCGAATATGGTGACATGCCAATCAGCTAATCAACTCAAAAAACCTGCAAAGGTTTCTTGAGCCTTCAAAATGGTCTCTCAGTTTGGTTCACTAGGCTACACAATCATGGGGAAGACTGCTGATCTGACAGTTGTCCAGAAGACAATCACTGACACCCTTCACAAGGAGGGTAAGCCACAAACATTCATTGCCAAAGAAGCTGGCTGTTCACAGAGTGCTGTATCCAAGCATGTTAACAGAAAGTTGAGTGGAAGGAAAAAGTGTGGAAGAAAAAGATGCACAACCAACCGAGAGAACCGCAGCCTTATGAGGATTGTCAAGCAAAATCGATTCAAGAATTTGGGTGAACTTCACAAGGAATGGACTGAGGCTGGGGTCAAGGCATCAAGAGCCACCACACACAGACGTGTCAAGGAATTTGGCTACAGTTGTCGTATTCCTCTTGTTAAGCCACTCCTGAACCACAGACAACGTCAGAGGCATCTTACCTGGGCTAAGGAGAAGAAGAACTGGACTGTTGTCCAGTGGTCCAAAGTCCTCTTTTCAGATGAGAGCAAGTTTTGTATTTCATTTGGAAACCAAGGTCCTAGAGTCTGGAGGAAGGGTGGAGAAGCTCATAGCCCAAGTTGCTTGAAGTCCAGTGTTAAGTTTCCACAGTCTGTGATGATTTGGGGTGCAATGTCATCTGCTGGTGTTGATCCATTGTGTTTTTTTGAAAACCAAAGTCACTGCACCCGTTTACCAAGAAATTTTGGAGCACTTCATGCTTCTTTCTGCTGACCAGCTTTTTAAAGATGCTGATTTCATTTTCCAGCAGGATTTGGCACCTGCCCACACTGCCAAAAGCACCAAAAGTTGGTTAAATGACCATGGTGTTGGTGTGCTTGACTGGCCAGCAAACTCACCAGACCTGAACCCCATAGAGAATCTATGTCAAGAGGAAAATGAGAAACAAGAGACCAAAAAATGCAGATGAGCTGAAGGCCACTGTTAAAGAAACCTGGGCTTCCATACCACCTCAGCAGTGCCACAAACTGATCACCTCCATCCCATGCCGAATTGAGGCAGTAGTTAAAGCAAAAGGAGCCCCTACCAAGTATTGAGTACATATACAGTAAATGAACATACTTTCCAGAAGGCCAACAATTCACTAAAAATGTTTTTGGTTTTTTTTTGTTTTTTATTATTGGTCTTATGAAGTATTCTAATTTGTTGAGATAGTGAATTGGTGGGTTTTTGTTAAATGTGAGCCAAAATCATCACAATTAAAAGAACCAAAGACTTAAACTACTTCAGTCTGTGTGCATTAAATTTATTTAATACACAAGTTTCACAATTTGAGTTGAATTACTGAAATAAATGAATTTTTCCACGACATTCTAATTTATTGAGATGCACCTGTATGTCCCTTATTTTAACGCCTCATGGAAATGGTATGAACTACATCAGAAATATGGGGGTAAGTTCAGTTACTGTCTGCGTACTGTATGGCTTTGCCACAATTAGCAGAATTAGACCATTTCATGCTAAAATTAATATTTTAAGGGCATATTTTTTCAAGTAAATGTCTGCGACGTGCCGAATCCGACAAGAGATCCATCTTTTTTTATGTTGAGCATTTTCGCGCTCTTTTTTCCTCAGGTAGCTGCATTAGCTAAAACGCTATGCCCCTTACTTTTATAATGTTAAACTACAATATTACTGGTATGTAATATTATTTGTTATTTAATTGTAATGTTGTCTTAGCTACAGTATAAATTAGACTTAATCTCTCGTGGTGTACATGAGGTCCTTTACTCTTCCTCTATTTTAGTGAATGTGTGTATTGCTTTACAAACTAGGAGACCAGTATAAAAATTAAATGGGAATGCACTCTGATTTTATTTTTTAACAGTGTCGATTCTGAGACTAGATTGACAAACGTAGTTCAATGGTGATATGGCTAGGGTTGCCTATGCCAACCGTTCTGTATAATATGGAATCGTGTCCTAAATAAGACATCAAAGCAGTGGTACATTTTAAAATCATAGCATGCAAAAACACCCTGTTTGACAAACGTTTTCTTAATCTGAAATCTCATTCTAGGTATGTGAGATTCTTACTGGTGCAGATGGACAAGGAATGGCTGCTTGACACCTTGGGTGACACCTTTAAAGGTTATATCTAACATGAGCCTCTCTTGTTTTCTTTCCTAACACGTGCTTACTCTCAAGCCCATGTAATATCTTAAAGTGGAAGTGAAGCAGTCAGTCAAGTTTACATTATTTAGAAAATTGATTTCCACTTTAATTTAAAAAATATATATAACAAACACGATTAATGTAACTGTTTTAAAGAAAAAAAGATGTTTTGTTATAGATTTGGAGCAAGGGTGGTTCGCGCCGCTGGCCAGTTAAGTAATATAAGCATTTCTTTACTTTTTGAACACACAAATGTTATTTTAACACACAAATGTTTTGGTTTTCACCATAATTTGGATGAATATTCAACATATACAATATCTATATCAATATCACCTCATCACAAAGTTTTGATCATTGTATCCCAAACATTGTTTTCATAATGCGAGGCACAATGTGATGTAAACAAACAATGCTACATACAGTATCGTTCATGCGGTCAGACCTTTCAGACATATTTGCATTACACTGGCTCCTTCACCAGTAACATATTTCACCTGTGAATTTACCTGCTGTTAAGAGAATGCAGTTTAAATAAACACCTATCTGAATGATAAACACCTATCTGAACTAGTGCTGCTTTATCATTCTCTCGTGTTTTAAGCCTTGTCAGTTTAAATATTAAAGCGTTTTAAGCCTTTCAAAAGCGTATCAGTATGAAAGAGATTTCAATGCGCGCACACACGCACACACAAGCAAAAAGCGCTCGGCTCGGACTGCACGTGAGTCCCAAATTGAGTTTTCTTTCTAGTTTGCTTGAGAAAATGCACAGAATATTACGTTAATGGATGTTTTGACCAGTATCCACGTAAACGCGATTTATTTCCGACCCGCTTTTCACCCCAAACCAGAGCAGGTTCACGACTTCTTCCACTTGTAATGACAGTACTGCTTGTTCCCCCGCCGTATCGACTCAAATGCATGAGCAATTGCACTAATTATGGGCACAAGAGTCCTTTCAAGTTCGTCTTCCTCCATTTAAACAAAAGTGTGTTCAAATAGTAAAGAAATGCTTATATATTAAGCTTTTCTTTACTATAGAGCTGATAAAATGTAAAAAACTGTAACTTGAATGCAATGTAAGTCGCTTTGGATAAAAGCGTCTGCTAAATGTATATATATATATTAAATGTATATATATTATATGTATATATATTAATTAACTAGCCAACGGAGCGAACCAAGATGGCGGTGCCCTTTCTCCAAAAGCTATAACAAAACATCTTTTTCTCTTTAAAACAGTTACATTAATAGTGTTTGTTATATATATATATAGTATCACTTTACTAAATAATGTAAACTTGACTGACTGCTTCACTTCCACTTTAAACACTATGGATTATGGTAACATTTGTTTTGTTTTTTGTTTGTTTGTTTTTTTTTTTTTTGTTTCAAATTTTATCAGATTTCACGAGACTTTAGGAAGCTATATCCAGAGGCAGAAAGAAAACTTTTTGAAGACTGGGCTACAATTGCAGACCGAATTCTTGCCTATGCCCAGCTAGATAAGCTATTTCTTATAATGTGTCAATCTATAAAAACAAAATTCAACTGTATTTGGCAAATATCAACTGGTAAATACAGTCGTAACACTTTAGTATAGGAACTAATTCTCACTTTTAAAGGGGTGGTTGATTGCGATTTTCCTTTTTCTTAACGTTAATTAGTGTGTAATGTTGCTGTTTGAGCATAAACAATATCTGCAAAGTTGCAGCGCTGAAAGTTCAATGCAAACGGAGATATCTTCTTTTAAAATTCTGGCAGTTTAATGCCTACAAAAACGACTCGTAGGGACTACAACGAGTTACTTCCCGGGTCCGTTACATCACAAACCCAGATAAACCCCACCCCCAGGAATATGTAACGAAGGGGGCGAGGCCATGCTGCGCTGCTTTAGAGAAGAGGAAGAGAAAACTAGGGGTGCACGTAAAAATCTATTCATATATGAATCGCGATTCTGTCGTCTAACGATTCAAATGGATTCACAAGTTTCAAAGTCAATGTTCTAAAGCAGCGATTCTCAATCCTGTTCCTCGCGTCACCCTGCTCTGCACACGCTCTGCATCTCTCTCTCTCTCATTCAGATCGTCAGATCAGCTCCAACAAACTGTTCCAATTATACACTTATTTTCACATAGCAATGAGAAGCATTATACATGGACACGCGTGTGGTTGCTGTGCTATATTAAAGCTTTAATCAGGATAAAACCGTATATTGAAAGCTAACAGAAGCAGTAGCATTTACAAACAACAGCGTATCTAAAAGTATGAGACAAAAACAAACAAACATACCATTAAGAGCCGTGTTTGCACAGGTTCTGCACGATCCTCTTCACTAATATCCTCTGTGTCTCAATCGGGCTCAAATTGATAAGCAATATAGACGACGCCACTGTTTACAATACAACCGGAGCACATGCCACTGAGCTGAGGGGCGGGACGTTCAGACACACACTAGAGAGGGTTTATCAAATCACAACACACTGAGCCAGCTGACCAATCTCAGCCCATCGCGTATTTCTGAGGGAGGGGCTTCATAAAAACAGGAAATAATCGGGGTGTTTATCAGAGAAGGCACAGAGCAGTGTGGAATATAGGTAAATTATGTGAAAAATAATGCGTTTTTTAAAAAACGAAGTACCCCATAAACACAATCAAGCCTAGAAAAAAACAGTCAACCACCCCTTTAACTAGTTGCTTATTAGCTTGTATTTTGGCTGTTCCGCATGAGCATATTCTACATCCCTGAATCCTACCCCATACCTAATCTTAATCACTACAACAACGTTAAAACGCAAAAGTCTTAGTTAATCGTGAATATGTGTTCCCCGTACTAAAGTGTTACCAATGCAGCTTTGTTGTTTACCTTATCATTGAGAAACTTTTCACTAATGTTGGGCTGTTGCTTACCAGCCTGAAGCATTTAGGCCCTCTATAAAGTAGCTGTAAAAATGCCACTAAATTTCTTCTTCTTCTTCTTCTTCTTCTTCTTCTTATTATTATTATTATTATTATTAATGTTTGGTCTTTACTCCAGTGTCCTTGCTGCTATTTCTCCTCTTACTCTCTGCTTTTCTTCACTTACTCTGTCTTTCCACTGTTATAGTTCCAAACTTATGTCCTTCTTGCATAACCTATATTCAGCACAAAAACTTTTAGTAGTCCTCATGAATTTAGAAACCTGATGTTGGTATCTGCAGTCAGTTTACCATAATAAAAATATCTAGATTGTTCACATGTAAAGGCTGCGATTTTTTTTTATTTTTATATTCTTTAAGATTAACCATGTGCAAATTCATCAGTCAACAGTATTTTGTCCTTCAAATTCCAGTGAACCATTTACAGTTTCAAAAACCCCACCTTTGTTTCCCAGCATCACATACATGTAACTTATCACATCATCATGGGGTCCATGGGGTGGGGACTAATTTGCATATTCACGACACTGCATGTACAGGCGCACAGGTGTAGTTACATTCAAGCTATTTAAAGGAATGAAGAAATTTTCACAGGAAAAAGTGTTTCAATGTGTCATTTTGATCATGAGATCAGTTTCACAGTTTGCACTTTATTATTCTTATGGTTTAGATGGTAAAGGGGAGAGTACTTTCAAAGTCCTGCCTGCTCTGCTTCCCCCATCAATATACAAGAAAGACGGAGAGGTCTTCAGACCCGCAACCACGAAATCCCGGAAGTCATTCATTGACGTACAACCTGTACGTTTTGTTTTACTTTTTCTACTCTAATAAGGGTGGATATATATACACTACCAGATTTTTAATGTTTTTTAAAGAAGTCTCTTCTGCTCACCAAGCCTGCATTTATTTGATCCAAAGAACAGTAAAAACAGTGAAATTTTTAAATATTTTTACTATTTAAAATACCGTAACGGTTTTTTTTTATTTGAGTATATTTTAAAACCCCTTAACTGTCACCGTCCCGTATACGGGATGCCTAACTTTAATTCGATATATTACAATTAAATCCTAATCTAATCATGACAAACTATATATCGTTGGAAAGGTCCAAGACTCCTAAATAGATATTTTTACCACTGTTTGTTGTTAAAAATTATGTAGGAGCAGTTATAGATTAATTTATGACAAGAGTGCACTTCAAAACATATACACCATAACAGGAGCTCTGACCTTTGACACAAAAATTCTATTTGTTTCCTTTTTTTCCTATTACATGTTTTAGTAATCATCATATATTATATATAATTTGAAAGCTTAAAACCTCAGAATTCATACTGTGAAAACCGTTTTGAAATCGGATATTGCGCTACCATAGAAATGGTACCTTGAAATCTTTTAGCGGGCTCCTCCTCCTTAGTGGGAGGTGTCATATTCCAAATGTAATGCGGTCTTATAGAATCAAAACTTTTTATAATCTTGACAAAATACATATCATCGGAAAGGTCTGAGTCTCAAGATTCCATATTTGGTGGTTATTTTGTGATAGGAGTAACACTGAGAAAGAAATTTATACATTTGTGACAGAAAAATCCGTAAAAAATCAATGGGGTTTGGGTGGCACCCGGTGGCTGTTTGTGGCATAACGCCTAAACAAAATTGCATAGTAACCTCTTGTTTCTTTGATGAATAGAAAGCTCAGAAGAACTGTATTTATCTGAAATAGAATCTTTTGTAACACTATAAATATCTTTATTATCTCTTTTGATCAAAAAGCATCCTTGCTAAATAAAAGTATTAATTTCTATTAAAAAAACAAAAACAAAAAAAAAAAAAACAATTTATACTGACTCCAAGCTTCTGAATGGTATAGTGCAGGGCAGAGTTGTTCACGAGTCTTTAACTTGGAGTCCGAGTCAAGTCTGAAGTCTTTAACCTGGAGTCCGAGTCAAGTCTGAAGTCTTTGTCGCTGGAGTCTGAGTCAAGTCTCGAGTCTTTGTCGCTGGAGTCTGAGTCAAGTCTCGAGTCTTTGTCGCTGGAGTCTGAGTCAAGTCTGAAGTCTGAGTCGAGTCTCAAGTCATTTAATGGCTTGCTAAAAAAAATCCCATTTATAATCCTCATGTATTGAAATCTTCCTATTTACGAAGCTGTTTTATAGGCTATAGACAAAATATATGATCTGCTTTTTTTTCCTTTTTCTTTTTTTTAAAGAGGTCTTAAGATGTAAAGTTAATGTACATCCAGTCTGTTACTTATGTTTTAATCCATTCCCGTGTTCAAAACAGTTTTTCTGTAATCAAATTCTATATTAAGAGTCCTATCTACCATGACACATAAGGAAATATGTGACACAGATATTACAAAACCATCCAAATCAAGTTTTTTTTTTTTTTTTTTTTTTTTTGGATAAAAGTCAGGGGTATTCAATTAAAGTTCCAAGAGGCACGGACTCTAGATTTTCTTCCAAGTAGAGGTCCGGACGAAAAAATAAATAATAATAATAATAATAATAATAATAATAATAATATTATTATATATATATATATATATATATATATATATATATATATATATATATATATATATATATATATATATATACACACACACACACACACACACACACACGTAGCCTATTGTACTTTTACATTTAGATACATGTGAGACCGTGACCAAAAAAAAAAAAAAAGTTTCTGTTCAGGGTTTTCCTCCTGAAATACTATTTAAATATATTATAAGCATTATCTACTAAAAATGTCTACAATAATCAAAACGTTCTCATCTTGAGAAGAAAAGAAAGATAACCAGCAGTTTCAAAGTTTAAGTTCTATCCTAGGCATCTAACAACAATTTTCCCAATTATAATTACATGATTCTTTTGAAATGCTCTTAGCCTACAGATTAATAATGCTAAATGTAGATCAGAAACGTCTTGTCACATCTGGTTTGAACTGTCAGAGTCATAGGTTATTGAGAGATAAATAGATAGTAAGGAAAATAACTAGATTTGCAGCATTGTTTCTGTTGTTGTTAAAATAACAGCGCCGGCGCGCGTCCAGAGAGAGAGAGAAAGCGCACGGAGCTGAAAGGGCTTGAATTAAGCGCGTTTGGCTTTAGATAAAATACTAGAGTATATAGCGCTGAAAGATATTTGCCATAAACGACTCTTGTTATGTGATCCGCTCCGCTGTTTTGACGCGCTGCTCACGGCTCGCGGTCCGGATGGTTGCCGGGGTGTGGATGCGGTCCGCCTTTTGAAAATCAGTTATATAAATATTTAAGGACAAAAGACTTGAGTTGCTTTTAAAAAAATTCACGAGTCCTTTTCCTCGAGTCGAGTCAAGTCTGGAGTCTATAAAAGTGCGAGTCGAGTCCGAGTCACTAACTCGAGTGCCCATCTCTGGTGCAGGGTTCTTCAAATCTTACCCTGGAGGGCCAATCCACTGCAGAGTTTAGCTCCAACCCTGATCAAACTCACCTGTCTGTGATTTCTTCTGATCCTGAAGACATTGATTAGCATGTTCAGGTGTGTTTGATTAGGGTTACAGCTAAACTCTGCAGGAAAGTGGATCTCGTGGGCCAGATTTGAGGATCCCTGGTATAGTGTATAATGTTACAAAAGCTTTTAATTTCAGATAAATGCTGATCTTTGGATCTTTCTATTCATCAAAGAATCCTGAAAAAATGTACTCAACTGTTTTAAATATTGATAATAACAATAATAAAAAATGTTTCTTGAGCAGCAAATCAGCATATAATGATTTCTGAAGCATGATGTGACACTGAAGACTGGAGTAATGATGCTGAAAATTCAGCTTTACATCACAGGAATATATTACATTTTAAAATATATTCAAATAGAAAGCAGTTATTTTAAATGGTGTAAATGTTTCACAATATTACTGTAGTTTGAATCAAATAAATGCAGGCTTGGCGAGCAAAAGAGACTTCTTTAAAAACATAAAATAAAAAAATCTTACTGTTCAGAATCTGCAAAAAATAAGAGTGAAAAAATAACATGCATTTTGTATGATCCCTCTTATTTTGGTAAAATAATTAACATTTTGCAGATTCTGAAAGGGGGATGTAAACGCTTGAACTCAACCTTATATGATTATTATATATGATTTCCATAAAATACACTTAACTTGTTAGTTATGTTGCAAGACTAAGTGTCGTGTAATTAACAGGAGGGGTCCAATATGGTGGAATATTTGCAAAATGCAGAGACCAGTCATGCATTCCTGCACATTTTGTGCCTTGAGGACAAGACAACGACATCCCAGACCTTCGCCATTGTTTCGGGCCATGCCATCGAAATTGACTTGTTACTTGAGGCTGTTGACCTTTGTTTCAAGTCCTTTTTCTGTTGATCTTTGTTTCAAGTCCTTTTTTTGTGCTTTATATTAACTACACTAAGCAGTGTCTTCCTACCTGAGAATTTCTCCAGCGTGCAGTGTATCATATTGATGGTAATGAGTCTTCATGTGTGAAGTTTTTAAAGAATAGGAATTTACAGTGCCTAGTTTACACAGTTTTGTGTTTTAAAGAAACTGATCTACAAAAAACTGTTGTTTTATTTGTGTCTGTAAGGAATGGATGAAATGTGTGACAGCACCCATTCAAAAATTGTTTTAAAAATAAATGTGAAAATGCATTAAATTGATATTTACAGTTGCATTTTTTTGTGTTGTGTAATTGTATTACAGAAAAATAAGACAACAAATAACCCAATGTTTAGGTCATGTTTAACCCAGCAACACAGTTAATCTGACCCTCTGGTTGGGTCAAATAAACAACCCAGCATTCTGGGTTAAATAGTTAAACCTAGCACTTGGGTCAAAACAACCCAGCGTGTGCTTTGTCCCATAGTTGCCCAGCAGCTAGGTTGAGGTTGGGTTATTTTTTAACCCAGCACTTTTTAGATTGTAGAGATAGATAGATAGATAGATAGATAGATAGATAGATATGGCCAATATATTTCAAATTCAAACTCATGAATTGAAAGGGTGTCAATTCTTCAATTCTGAATTTTGCAGAACCCAGGAAGAAGGAAGACATACAAGAAGGAAGATAAATGCCTCGGTCATCTTTTTTTTTTTTTTTTGCACTCTCAGGCTATTGTTATTACAATCTCTGATCGAAAGCTTCAGTTCACACCTTTCTGAGTTTTGTGCAATTTCCTGCAAAGTTGACTGTTCTTTCCATTTCACCCTGTGCGAGCACGAACCGGAGTCTGTCGGGAGCTGTCCACGGTGCTGAAACCTGAGCTCTGCCAAACTAAACTGAACACTTTCCACTCTGTTCTCCCTGCTTTTGTTTCCCCCGCTAAACTCCTGGAGTGACTGCTTCTATTTTGTCACCAAGTCTTCAGGGATGACATGCAATACTCCTAACCTCGCCTTTAATCCACAGTGCAACAGTAAAGAAATAAAACTCAGAGCTGCACTAAGGGCCAATTTACACTCAGGCTGACTCTTGAGGTTTTTAAGCTCGGGGAGCAAATGAGCCAAATCGATCAGGAATGGCGTCTCCATTGGTAATGAGGAGACACAGGCCTCCCTGTGGAGAGAAGAACCTGGACTGCACGCAGGCTGGAAGGCAGCCTATTCACAATGAGATCCCTAGAGAAAAGACGGTGGCCCAAACAGCCACAAAGGGCTCTACTAGAGACCAATTAGGGACATTGCAATGTCAGGTAGAAAGTGGGTGAGCTGAAAAGGTTGCATCTTTAAACCCACAGTAACAAGTCATAGTGCATTTTTTGGTTTATTATCTTACGACCAGCGTCTGAAGTAGTTGGTGTAGCTTTTTGACTTTTGACTTACTTTTTGACTTTTCTTCTCACAACTGAATTTTCTTTTTTTTTTTTTTTCTTCTTTTTTTTTTTTTACAGTTATTAACTTGCAAGTCTGAGTTTATAGCTCGTAATTCTGACTTTTTTCTGAATTCAGAGTTTACATCTTGCAGTTAGCAAGAAAAGAGACAAAACTGTGAGATATAAACTCCGAATTGAGAGAAAAAATTCTGAATTGTGAGACAAAAAGTCGCTTTTACCTTTACCTTTATATTTTTTATCCCGTGGCAAAAAGAAGCTTCCATAATTGTCACAAAGACTAAAGCTTGAGAGGGTTCCACTCGCTCTCCTCCACACCGGTGGAGAAATCAGCAGGCGATGACGGTTTTCATTTTCACACCCTCGCTATCTGACAAGCCTGAGGGCACTATGTTTTAATAACAAATCAATAGCTAGGAGAAACTCCATCCTAACAGCAGCCAGAGCTGACAAATTACCAACAAAACCTAGTTTTCCTTTCAAACGCTAATCTAACCTAACATGTAGCACAGGAGGAGGTAGCTGAGAATACAATCTGAAAGAATGGGTGCAGCGAAACAAGGTTATTCCATGAAATGTGAATGGGAGATGTAATGATGAAGATAGCAGGAAAATATTTCTATGCATGGGAAGCTTTCCACTTGCAGATATAATATTAGTGTTTAATTGAAACATTCAGCTCTCCCCACGAGTTCTGCTTTCTAATCGATAGCTTTGCCTCAGGCTGGCTTAACAGTTGCTGGAGAATGGGGAGGTGGGATGGGGGCAAAAGGGGAAGGAAATGTGCACGCAATTAATTATAAATGGAGCTCTGCAGATTGAGCAAACTGCACGGGTCATAGAATTCACAAGAACGCAGTTCGGCTGCCGTTTCCCTCATAGATTGAAGCCCTCCATCTTGCGCCATGGGCTAATGAACGGCCTGATTGCTTTCCCTAATGAGAACCACACTCTGGGAAATAGGTTCCTGCATCAGAATGGAACAGTGGGTCAAGAATTAAGAAAAAAAAATCTAATTTGTCACTGATACAAACTGCATCACTTTTTTTTCTCAGTGTTTTCCTGTAACCTTCCTGTTTGGATTTCACAGACCAATCTGCCAAAGCCAGGTCAATTGCACAAATGCCCAGACTTGCACAGAAAACACTTATATGCACAATATATGTGTTCCATATCAGTTATTGGCCAATGTTAGACGTGTTGTCCATGCATAAGCAAAAAATCAGCATATTAGAATGATTTTTGTAGGATCACTGAAGACTGGAGTAATGGTTGCTGAAAATGTAACTTTTTAGTAAAAATAGAACAGTTGTAATATTTAACAATTTGATTGTTTTTATTGTCAATACAGCCTTGCTGAACATAAGAGATGTCTTTTAAAAACATAAAAATCTTAAAAAAAAAAAATTAAATGATGCACATTGACATTTGTCTTTGTTTAATACAATGCTGTAAAGTATTAGTTACTTTTTAATACTTTGTTTAATACAATGCTGTAAAGTATTATATACTAATACTCATCAGATTGAATATTAGTATATATACTGTATATAGGTCATAAATTATTATTAAAAATTATTAATAAAAGAAATATTGGAGTACATTTTACAAGAAAATACTATTTCAGCACTTCTTCAAAACTTCATGTTTAATTCAATCTGTTAACTTGCTCATTCTTTGTAATTATTTGTGAAATGTAATAGCTATTTCTGTGTGAAAACTGTTTCAACACCATTTATTTTGCAGTGAATAATTTCAATGTCATATAATAACATGAAACTAATTATCTGCTCATTTGTATCGACCAGAATTATGATATCAGTGCATGCCTTCTCTCTCAATATTGTTAACAGTTCATGAATTGGGACTCTACATTGGGAGGAGTGGATGGATTGTAGTGCCTAAGGCCCAAATAATAAGACACAGACCTCATTGTCTTGGAAGTGATGGTAATATCAGGGCTTTTTCTCTGGAGAGTCACTTGCATCTCTGTTTGTTCTAGCAGAACAATTTACCAGGCTGGAGTCTCATGATTCCTGTTGTGTATTAATTGACCTGAGAACACAAAAATAACCACACTGTGTCTGCACTGGTTATTGTCAATTAGATGATTCTACATGACTGCATCTCATGGTTCAACCTTGCTTACAATTACAGATTATGTCAAGCAGATGACCACAACCCCTCCACTTGCCTGGTGGGTGCTAACAAGCTGTTTTTACTCTCTGTTTTTAATTAACACAGACATAGAATGCTGTAGACACTAACTCTGGGGAACAGCAGCATTTCATAGACAGATGAAGCATGAGCTGCTTTTTCCCTGAGCGCTGTGCTTTACTCTATGAGGATGCCATAAAAGTCAAGTGGATATATGTAGCAAATGCTCTAACATATCAGGCCAGGAACAGCACATGCAAATGAGAGAGTGCAAGAAAATTGGATCGCAGAGCTTTGAAGGTTATCACCATGCGTCTGGCCACCGGCAGCTCTGTGGTAAATAAGCATTGAGAAAAGACTGAGGGTCTAGTCTTAGCAAGTAGAAAGGTGAGTCACTTGAATCTAATAAAGAGATACTGTCAACAAACTCTCTTTGCTTCAAATGCATTGCATCATTGGCAGCAGCTGGACATGTTCAAGGATTTATTCCTTAGAAAAAAAAAAAAAATCTTGGAACAAGATTTTTGGTTCTTTTGACAATCTTTTTGGCATTTTTATCAGTTGTATTCATTGTACATAGAGTATGGGGCCCAAATGTAACACTTAATAATCATTTGAGAACATGATGAATCAAATAAGAAACAGTCCAAAGGTGCACAACACAGCTGTAAAAAAAAAAGAAAAAAGAAAAAATAAAAAAAACTGTTTACAAAGTAAAAAACATGCTCACTCTATAGTTTGGGGGCCAATTCTCACTCTTAACTAATCTAAACTTTTCTTTAAATACTAATAAACAGTCAATATGCTAGTAATATCATATGCATTCTAATAAGCAACACAAAGAAAATGAGCCACAAAAAATACACTGTAGATTATAGAAGTATGTTTTACAAGAAAATTGTATTTTAGTTTTTCTACGTCAAAATGTCCGTGTAGATAAATTGATGAAGAACTCAAGTGAGAAAAACAATAAATCAACTGAAAAACTGATATATCAATCAAGCAATTAATTACCAACATGAATAAATGGACAGAGAAATATGCAATTTGATAATCAAAAATAGTCAATTGATAAAAACAGAAAAATAAGTAAACTGAAAATACAAAATGCAATATACAATATCTACATTTTATGAAATGATTAGTTTTAATTGTCAAATTGCAGATTTTTAAATCTATTTATGCACATGCTGATAATTGATTTTTTAAATTGATTTATTGATTTTTTTTATTGATTTTTTTTTAAAGTTGCAATTAAAGCAAAGTTTATTTAGGTATGTGTTACAAATAAAAAATAGAACATAGTATTTCAGTTTGTGTTTAATGTGTTATTGTTTGTAAAATGTATTAGCAATTTCTGAGAGAAAATTGTTTCTACATCACATAATGACCTTATAATAGTTCAATATGTAAACATAATAAGTGCCCAGCAGTGTTGGTCATTAAAGAAGCAGTTTAGTGATATTCCTTAGTATTTCAAATGCAGGCTGTCTATAAATGCTGTCCTGGTTGGCATATCACAGTTACAAATAACACCAAGAAGCTGGGTTCATCCCCTCGGTGTTGCCTGCCAGGCAGATAGGCAAAGCTGGATGTCCCCAGGGAGGAAAAAGAGATAAGAATCTGTGCTTGAGGAGAGGCAGCAGCACACAATGCCCGCGAGCACTGGCCTCAACACCTCTACACCTGCTTCCTCTGAGCACCCCATGTCACCACACAGCCTGAGTGGTAGCTCATACAGTAGCCCAAAAAACATTTGTAACACATAAAAACATCTGAATGTCATTGCATAAGATACAAAATATGACAAAATCTCTAAACAAATGACGCTAGAGCTCAGAATTACATTGACTTTTCTGAGCCATTTTTGGAATTAAAGGGATAGTTCACCAAAAAATGAAAATTCTGTTATTAATTACTCACCCTCATGTCGTTCCAAACCTGTTAGACCTTCGTGCATCTTTGGAACACAAATTAAGATATTTTTGATGAAATCTGGGAGCTTTCTGAGCCTCCAGACAGCAGCGCAACAACCACGTTCAAGGCCCAGAAAGGTAGTAAGGACATCATTAAAATAGTTATGTTATATCTGTGGTTCAACCTTAATTTTATGAAGCTAAGAGAATACTTTTTGTGTGCAAAGAAAACTAAAATAACGACTTCAATGTTTTTTTTGTTTTTTTTTTGTATGAAGACTGTCATTCTGCTCAATAATGTGTTATATATGAATATATGTATGTATAGAGAATTAATGAGCAAAATGACACAAATAATTGTAATAATGTTTTAAAATATTACTGTTCTTACTACATTTTATTCAATAAACGCAGCCCTTGTCAGCATAAAAGACAAAAAAAAAAAAAAACTTGCTGATCCCAAACTTTTGATAGTGTATAATAAAATTTGAATTTAGATTTAGATAGAGATTTACATATTTTTTTCTAAAATCTCTTCCTATATTAATTAAAGGTTTGCAGGAACATTGTGAGCAATGCTCAAATCTTAAAACCTTTTTATGAGACATTACTGTGCTGTCCCCTTTTCCCAAATAAATGCCACCTAGTTTTACATTTTATCTGACGCAGTGACATTCAGACATGAAGTGTTTCTTAAATATCCAAACACTTTGATTCCACTGTATATTCATGCTGCCTGAGTGCCTGTAAAGCACAGAGAGAGATAACAGAGAGAGAAAACAGCAACAGCCTAAAGAAGAACCAGCCATTTTGAGACGGGGACAAAGGAAGAGAGAATAGGAAACATAAGATTCAAGGATGGTGCATTTATAGTTTGGACAGATGGCAAAACCTTTTAAATGCCCCTGGAAGATAAAAGGCAATGGAGAAAAGAAGGTAATAATATCAGTCAGGAGCTCTGGCAGGTTGATATAAGATCAGGTGTCGTCTTTCTTTGGAGCCATGGCGGCATCAGAGGAACACATCTTCAGCCAGATTCGCTTCCTGCTGCGCCGCTCTGAACAGACTGTGACTGAGAGCTGAACGACTCCGGCTGTCTCTGAGATTGAATCAACTAATGCTGCCCGGAGCACAGTGCAAAATCCCATAAAAATGACTTTCACAGCACAATTTCTGTCCTGAATTGTTTGTTGACATATTTCCTGTTGAAACTGGAAAGTTAAATTAAAAGTGCATGCATGCTGCCCGAGAGAAAAAATGCTTTAATCTCAAGCAAATTTTAAAGGCTAAAAACCTTTGACATCCTCTCAAAATGCAGGGAATATAATGCAATGTAACTTGAACCTAACATTTATTTTTAATTCAAATGTGATATGCTAACGACAAAGTAAGTTATAAATTATTTCATTGATGTTTAAAAACATTTCAAACAGATACTCCACCTCCTCCTATACGCCTGCCACATCACACTGGCAAACAACACCACAATCCCAATCCAAATTTCAGAGAACGAGTGTTATGTTGAAATAACACACTGTCTGTTTCCCTGTACAGAGCATGACTAATTCATACTGTCTGTCAGCCCAGATCTGACAAGTCTCTGTGGATTGGCCATGTGTTTATGCCACTGTTATTTAATGATTAACAGACCCTGTCTTTATTGTGATGGGGCACAAACTGGGCTTTGTTGTGCTGACAGGCTCACTTAACTCTCAGTTAAGACAGAGGCAAGTGTAACCAATGGTGAGTTTCACTATGGGATGTGTGACTATCAATAGCCTACTATTTGCTCTTTATGTTGGGCTAACATAAAGGATTCTCATCATGTTTCATCATACAAAACATTTCTTTCTGCACTTTATTCAGCTAGGGTGACAGCTTGATGCCTTTGACCATAAAAGGGAGTTCCTGGAAAGTCATTTGTTTCATTACTCCTTGAGTCAGGCTTGTGGACTTTCTGCAAGGGTGCCCTCTGGTGTCGAGTATGAATGAAACACATGAGAGTTTAATGCTCCATAATGGCAATAGATTATTGCATGTCATATTATCATAAGTGTACTATTCATTTTTAAATATTGCCAGTGCCGGTTTATTGCGACACCCCTAAAACACGATAACGATATTTCTTTATTTGAATATCACAATTATCGTCAATATCGGTATATCACGACACCCCTAGTCAACACAAACAGACGATAATGTTCTCTTTATTTTACTGTAAACGCATGCTGGAGTTTCACCGTCTGCTGCTTTAAATTTTCAAGTTCCTTAAAGACAGGTGGATTCTGATTGGCTGCAATCTGTTCCAATAAAGAAACAAACTTAACTACAACAGTTTTGGTGACCTTTGACTTCCATTGTATGTAAAAAAGAGACATTTCTCAAAATATCTTTTATGTTTCACTTATAGTTTTAAAGAAACTTAGTTTTGGAAAGATATGAGGCTGAGTAAATGATGACAGAATTTTCATTTTTGGGTAAACTATCACTTTAATGTAACGTATAATGATTTAACATATAGTATATAATCTAATATAATATAATACTTTAGATGTTACCAAACAATCACATTTTTAGGCTACCTGACAAAACACTTTACAGTGTGTAGCCTATCTGTCATTATGAAAACAGCAAGCATTTCAAATCAGTCTCAAAGCAATCACCTTGAACTGATAAAAGTTATTGGTCAGTAAAGGGTAAGATTTGTGCAGACAGAACAGGTTGATGTGCATGTCACTTCTGTCTCCTGCTGTCATCCATTCAGCACCATGGAGAAAACTTCTCTCTGCATATTTTGTGTGTCTTACCCTCAAGGCAATAAATCAAAGAATCGACTTTGTGCATGTATAACTGTGTAGCAGCCTGTGTGTGTTGAGGTGTGGGAATAAGTGCTGATCTGTCACAGGAGCTCAATGACAAGAATGACTTTGTAGGAGGTAAAGGAAGGACACACTCAAAAAAACTTGCAGTAGAACAGACGGGGTTTCTGTATCAGGCTCTCACACAAATCTCCTGACTGGCCTCCACAAATTCATGGAAGGGGAGCTGGAGGGGAGGGGGTGTGAAAAAAAGAGATAGAAATTAATATCTCTCCGTGGACATGCCATAGCCTTGTTCTGTTATCTCTCTCTATTCATCCATGGATTATTTTTGAAGCAAATTGCAAATTAAGTTAGACCTTGTGCCAGAACTGCAGTCAACGGCATTGAAAATACCTTTTGATTTTTAGGTGACCTCATCTCCCAATTGATTTACCTTGATGGTTGTAATTTATTGTTCGCTTTTATCTTCCAGTTCAATTAATTTTTTTTCAATTCAAGTTTATTTGTATAGTGCTTTTCACAAAACAAATCGTTGCAAAGCAGCTTTACAGGAAATTAGGTTTCTACAATATATTTATATATTGTAGAAACTTAATATGTTTAACTTATGGTGAAATGTGGTAGTTCTGTATGTTGTCTGAGGGTTGGCATCATCTGAGGTTCTCTGAGGGGTTGGCATCATCTCTTCTTGGGTGTTTGGTCATCTCAGATCATTTAAGTGTTGGATCCAGACTGAAGCCTGTGCAATTCCTAGTTACCACGGGATGTTAATCCCGCGGCAGAAACAGAGAAACAAATAGAGACATAATTAGCGTAGCTGCTGTTCCATCCAAGCAAAAATGATTTTTTTCAACCCAAGCTGAAGAATAATAATGTGCGTTTGATCAGATATAACTGCAGTACAAGATTATGAGATGCATTATGTGAATGTTTGACTAAAGAGATGTGTCTTTAATCTAGATTTAAACAGAGAGAGTGTGTCTGAACCCCGAACTTCATCAGGAAGGCTATTCCAGAGTTTGGGAGCCAAATGTGAAAAAGCTCGTCCTCCTTTAGTTGACTTTGCTATCCTACGTACTACCAAAAGTCCAGAGTTTTGCAACCTCAGGGAGCGGGATGGATTGTAGCGTGGTAGAAGACTAGTTAGGCACACAGGAGCTAAACCATTAAAGGCCTTATAGGTAAGTAATAATATTTTGCAACTGATACGGAACTTAATAGGTAGCCAGTGCAGAGACTGTAAAATTGGGGTAATATGATCATATTTTCTTGACCTGGTAAGGACTCCTTTTGGACTACCTGTAGTTTGTTTATTGAAGATGCAGGACCACCAGCTAGCAGTGCATTACAATAGTCCAGTCTAGAGGTCATGAATGCATGAACTAGCTTTTCTGCATCAGAAACAGGTAACATGTTTCGTATCTTGGCAATGTTTCTAAGATGGAAGAATGCTGTTTTTGTAACATGAGAAATATGATTTTCAAAAGACAAGTTGCTGTCTAATATAACACCCAGATTTTTGACTGTAGAGGAAGTAACAGTACATCCGTCTAGTTGCAAATTATAATCCAAGAGACTCTGTGTACTGTTTTTTGGTCCAATAAGTAATATTATCTGAATCTGAGTCTTATCTGAATTTAATAGGAGAAAATTATTGGTCATCCAATCTTTTACAATTTTAACACACTCTGTTAGCTTAGATAATTTAGAAGTTTCATCTGGTCTTGTTGAGATATATAGTTGAGTATCATCAGCATAACAATGGAAACTAATCCCGTATTTTCTAATAATATTACCAAGGGGCAACGTATATTGAAAATAGCAGAGTGTAACAGGGCTGATGAGACGTGAGACGTGCAGATCCAAGTGCAAGCTTTTATTGTGAAACATGATCAAATACAGGCAGGGTCGAACAAATGGCAAACAGGTATATAGAGGGCTAGACAAGAGAGGTAATCCGAAACGTGAGCAATAATCCAGGCAAGGCGCGAACAATATCCAAAGGGCAAGGCAGAGAGATAGTCCAGGTACACAGATATAATCCAAGCAGGGGCAAACAGAGTCCGAACGGTGAGACAGGGGTAAATACAGGGAACGCAGACTAGAAAACAAGAAACAGATTCCGTATCGCAGCTAACACTAGGGGAGTGAAAAACGCAGGACAATACTGGAACTGAACAGAAACACAGAATGGCACGGTAAGGCAGCTAGCGCTTGAGGAGTGCTATACGCAGATCAATACTCGGCAGTGTAACTGAGAAAGTCCATGGCTTTTGTAGTGTGTGTGATTGTGTAATGAGTCTCAGGTGTGAGCGTGTGATTAGGGAGATGGCTGCTGTACTTAGTGCAAAGAATGATGGGAATTGTAGTCTGTGGGTAACGTGCAACAGTAGTGTAGTGCAAGAGTCAGTGTAATGGAATAGTGACCTCTGGTGGTGAGTGAATGGAAGTTCATAGACCGGATTCGTGACACAGAGGACCTAGGACAGATCCTTGTGGTACTCCATACTTTGCTGGTGATAATTGAGATGACTCCCTGTTTAAATAAACAAAGTGGTAGGGATCGGACAGGTAGGATTTAAACCATCTTAAAGCCTGCCCTTGAATACCCGTATAATTTTGTAATCGATCTATGAGTATGTCATGATCTATATTGTCGAACGCAGCACTAAGATCAAGCAAAACTAGCAATGAGATGTATCCTTGGTCTGACGCAAGAAGCAAGTCATTTGTAATTTTAACAAGTGCAGTTTCTGTGCTATGGTGGGGTCTGAAACCTGACTGAAATTCTTCATAGAGATAATTTTTTTTGCAAAAAGGAGCGCAATTGAGCAGACACAACTTTTTCTAAAATTTTAGACAAAAACGGAAGATTAGAAATAGGTCTGTAATTTGCTAGTTCACTAGAATCTAGTTGTGTTTTTTTTAATAAGAGGCTTAATAACCACCAGCTTGAATGATTTTGGGACGTGACCTAAAGATATCGATGAGTTAATAATATTGAGAATCGGTTCTTCTGCTACAGGTAACAACTTTTTCAGTAATTTAGTGGGTACAGGATCTAATAAACATGTTGTTGGTTTAGATGCAGTGATAAGTTTATTTAGCTCTTCCTGTCCTATAGTTGTAAAGCACTGCAGTTTTTCTTTGGGTGTGATGAATGAAGCTGAAGTACTAGACACTGCAGAATCTACATTTGTTATTGTATTTCTGATGTTATCTATCTTATCAGTGAAGAAATTCATAAAGTCATTACTACTAAACTGTGAGGGAATATTTAGATCGGGCGGCGTCTGGTTATTTGTTAATGTAGCCACTGTGCTAAATAAAAACCTTGAATTGTTTTGGTTATTTTCTATTAGTTTGCGGATATGCTCTGCCCTGGCAGCTTTTAAAGCCTGTCTATAGTTGGACATACTGTTTTTCCACGCAATTCTAAAAACTTCCAAGTTAGTTTTTCTCCATTTGCGCTCAAGTTTACGAGTTTCTTTCTTGAGAGAATGGGTATTACTGTTGTACCATGGCACAGTATGTTTTTCTCTAACCTTTTTCTATTTCATGGGGGCAACAGCTTCTAATGTATTAGAGAAGATAATGCCCATGTTGTTAGTCATTTCATCTAGTTCATGTGTATTTATGGGTACACAGAGCAGTTGAGATAAATCAGCCAGGTTATTTGTGAATCTGTCTTTGGTGGCTGGAACAATAGTTCTGCCCGGACGATAACGCGGAGTCATATAGTTCACTCAGCATGCATGATACAAGGAAATGGTCAGTAACATCATCACTTTGAGGTACGATATCTATATCAGTAAGATCAATTCCATGCGATATAATTAAATCTAGAGTATGATTAAAACGATGAGTGGGCCCGGTGACGTTTTGCTTGACTCCAAAAGAGTTTATTAGGTCAGTAAACGCAAGTCCTAACACATCATTTGTATTATCAGCGTGAATATTAAAATCTCAGACAATTAGCGCTTTATCAACATTAACCAATAGGTCTGAGAGGAAATCTGCAAATTCTTTTAAGAAATCTGTATATGGCCCTGGCGGTCTATACACAGTAGCCAGAGCAAGAGATAGGAGAGATTTCTTTTGCATATCTGACAGTGTAACATTAAGCAGAAGTAATTCAAATGAGTTAAACCTGTCTCCTGTTTTCTGAGTAACATTGAAAATATCACTATATATTGTTGCAACACCGCCACCACGGCCAGTCTGACAGGGTGAAAGTTTCCAGTGAAACTTCAAGTAGAAAAAGAGAAAAGATATAAAGAATATTTGAAATGAGATAAATGCTGAGCCATAGCACAGCAGTTAATGCATATGTTCTTGTGCCAGGGCCCAAACCCTCCTCCATCGGCTGTAGGTGAACCAAAAACAACTGATAGCTACACTCAGTGATGTGTGTTGAGTCCCCGCTATGTTAGCAGCAACTTACACAAATGTTTACAGAACAAACGGGAACCCAGTGTGCCTGTAGCTTTCTCTATCTCTGTTTTATCACATGATAGAAAGTCTAAGGTCCATCTAATCTGCGGCCTATTATGCATCAGTCTAAGATTGTTGTAGAGACTAAATTTAATTCCATCAAGTTAGCATTTTTAAACATTCGCTCACTAAAAAATAAATAATTTCTGATCAATGACTTAACCACAAACAACCTGGATTTTATGTTTCTAAATGAAACATGGCTAGAAGACAGCTGCAGTGCAACAGTCCTCAATGAAACAGCCCCTCCTAACTTTAATTTTACAAGTGTCTGCAGGACTGTTAGGAGAGGTGGAGGTGTAGCTGCTCTATTTAAAGATGTTTATCAATGCAGGCAAGTGTCATTTGGTCAGTACTTGTCTTTTGAATACCTAGGTATTGTACTGAAAGGTGCTCCACGCATTCTGTTTATCATTATTTACAGGCCTCCAAAATACTCTCCAGCCTTTGTTGAAGAGTTCACAGAACTGTTATCAATGATTTCCTCAGAGTTGGACTGTTTTGCTATTGCAGGGGAATTTAATATTCACATAGATAATGCAGAAATCAAAACTACAAAAGAAATTATAACTGTTTTAAACACTTTTGACCTGATTCAGCATGTGCATGGACCAACACGCAATCGTGGACACACTCTAGATTTACTCATCAGTAGAGGTCTAAACATTTCATCCATTGTTATTAAGGATGTAGCACTATCTGATCACTTCTGTATTTGATATATTGATCTCTGTTATCACTGAATCTAGATCTATATCTGTCAGAAAGAGATGCATTAATGAGAACACTAGTGCGCTATTTATGAAGGCTATATCTTTAACTGCAAGCATTTCTGCAGACTCTGTTGATCTTCTCCTGGATTCATTTAACGCAAAAGTTAGGAATGTTATTGATGATATTGCTCTGGTAAAGGTCAGCAAGAAGACTGACAGACAAAAATCATCTTGGAGAAAATCAACAGCAGTTCAGAGTATGAAAAGACAATGCAGAAAAGCTGAGCAGATGTGGAAGAAGACGAAACTCGAAATTCACTATAGTATCTATAAAGACAGCCTTCATGCTTTCAATGTGGAACTAGCCACAGCTAGACAGACCTTCTTCTCAAACCTTATAAACAGTAACTTAAACAACATTCGCACTCGTTGTGCTACTGTTGAGAGACTGACAAACCCCCCAAGTCAGATTCCCAGTGAAATGCTCTCCGACAGCAAATGCAATGAGTTTGCTTCTTTCTTTTCTGAGAAGATCAATAATATCAGAAAGGAGATTGGCTCATCCTCAAGTTATGCAGAGGTCACACAGATTCGGCCGCAATTTCAAAAAGAAGAGACTATGTCTGTTTTTGAAGCAACTGATAGCAAAATTTTGGAAGAAGTAGTACAGCACCATAAATCGTCAACCTGCTATCTTGACACACTTCCCACATCTTTTATCAAAAGTGTGCTTAACTGTTTAGAAGCAGATCTCTTAGAAGTGGTGAACGCCTCACTTCTTTCTGGGTCTTTTCCAAACTCTCTGAAAACTGCAGTTGTTAAGACCCTTCTAAAAAAGCGCAATCTTGATAACACCATGTTGAGCAACTATAGACCAATATCAAATCTTCCTTTCATAGGTAAGATTATTAAAAAGGTAGTTTTTAATCAGCTGAAAAACTACTTAAACTCAAATGGATACCTGGACAATTTTCAATCTGGTTTCCGAGCGCATCACAGCACAGAGACAGCACTCATTAAGATAATAAATGATATTCGCTTTAATTCTGATTCTGGTAAAATATCAGTGTTGGTACTACTAGATCTTAGTGCTGCGTTTGACACTGTCGATCATAACATACTTCTAGAGAGACTGGAAAACTGGGTCGGGCTTTCTGGGATGGTACTCAAATGGTTCAGGTCATACTCAGAAGGGAGAGGTTATTATGTGAGTATAGGAGAGCATAAGTCTAAGTGGACGTCCATGACATGCGGAGTCCCACAAGGCTCAATTCTTGCTCATTTAGCCTGTATATGCTCCCAAGTCAAATTATGAGAAAGAACCAAATTGCCTATCACAGCTATGCTGATGATACCCAAATTTACCTAGCCTTATCTCCAAAATACTATAGCCCCATTGACTCCCTCTGCCGATGCACTGACGAAATTAACAGTTGGATGTGCCAGAACTTTCTTCAGTTAAACAACGAGAAAACTGAAGTCATTGCATTTGGAAACAAAGATGAAGTTCTCAAGGTGAATGCATACCTTGACTCTAGGGGTCAAACAACTAAAAATCAAGTCAAGAATACTGGTGTGATTCTGGAGACAGACCTTGTTTTAGTAGTCATGTCAAAGCAGTAACTAAATCAGCATACTATCATCTCAAAAACATTGCAAGAATTAGATGTTTTGTTTCCCGTCAAGACTTGGAAAAACTTGTTCATGCCTTTATCACAAGCAGGGTGGACTTTTGTAATGGTCTCCTCACCGGCATTCCAAGAAGACCATTAGACAGCTGCAGCTCATCCAGAACGCTGCTGCCAGGATTCTGACTAGAACCAGAAAATCTGAGCATATCACACCAGTCCTCAGGTCCTTACACTGGCTTCCAGTTACATTTAGGATAGCTTTTAAAGTACTTCTACTTGTTTATAAATCACTCAATGGCCTAGGACCTAAATACATTGCAGATATTCTCACTGAATATAAAGCTAACAGACCACTCAGATCATTAGGATCGAGTCAGTTAGAAATACCAAGGGTTCACACAAAACAAGGGGAGTCTGCTTTTAGCTATTATGCCGCCCGCAGTTGGAACCAGCTTCCAGAAGAGATCAGATGTGCTAAAACATTTGCCACATTTAAATCCAGACTCAAAACTCATCTGTTTAGCTGTGCATTTATTGAATGAGCATTGTGCTATCATTTCCTTGTTTTTATTGTTGTGATTTTTTTTAATTCCTTGTTTTATTGTTGTGATTATTATTTTTTTAATGACTATTTCATTTCCTTTTACATAAAGCACTTTGAATTACCACTGTGTATGAAATGTGCTATATAAATAAACTTGCCTTGCCTTGCAGCCAATGTATGTTTAAATTCTGACGTTTGATTTTTGCAATCCCATTAACTCACTTTGATTTCCTGTTACTTTCTAATGACAAAAAATAAATAAATAATATAAATTAATTAATTATAATTGTGATTATAATTATTTCAATGTGTGATTTCTGGTGCTGAGTAATGACCAATCATAATTTGAGATTCACAAAGACAATATAGGACAGCAATATAATGTATTACTAGACGTTCCTACTGCTAGATGCTCTAACATTATTGTATAGATGTATAACTGGCAATAGCTTCTGAAAGTCTTGATTTACAAATCAAATTTTACAAATGAGATGCATTGGCAGAATAAAAGAAAGTCATTTGCTTTGACAAGGAATCAATTTTCTAGCTCTAGGAAGTGTCTGCATATAAATTGCAGCAGCGCATAATACATTATATCATGAACACGACGAAGGATTATCAATGCGTGAATCAAACTCACTCAGAATAGTGTCAATGTCTGACACAGGTTTCCATGCATCATTTATTTTTATAATAATTATATATTAAATTAAATTTGCTCTAATAATTGCATAATAGCCACACCCTCGTTTTCAAAAGTCTCAGTTTTGGTCCGTTTACACTGAAACGCAACCCCAGAGTTTTCAAACTAAAACTGGGTCTGCAGCGTTTTCAAAAGTAGTGTAAACGATAGGCGTATCCGTAGCAAAAGTTATGCGTTTTAAAACGAAAACGCACTAGTGTAAATGAAGCCTTTCAACAGCTTTGAACTTGGCTCAACCATTCAGAATCAAGGACTGGAACAATCCGTTTTATAAATATATATAACATATTGGAAACAGTTAGGTTGCTTAAAATTGTTGTGGAAACTATGCTTTTTTTTAGGTGCATAGAAAGTTCAAAAGAACACCATTTACTTGAAATAAAATATTTTATAACATAAACTTGTCACTTTTATTTAAACGCATCACTGCTGACTAAAAGTATTAATTTCTTTTCAAAAAATCTTACTGACCCCAAACATTTGAAAGATTTGTGTGTGGACAGAGGCAAAACATACAGAACAATGAAACTGCTCCCAGTTTATTGTCTTGCTTAAACATGCAGAAATTAGATTATGGAACTTCACTGACTTTGCCACATCAAATCTGTACTAATCTGCATAAAGTTAAATTCTTCTAAACTTTATTGTATCGCTGAACATGCCCGCAGGTTGCTGTCACTCACATTGTTATAAATACACTCTTGTTACAAAATAAAAAGGAAAAAACCTTGCTGAAAATCGCTCAGTATAAACACCCTTTTAGAGTTACTGTAGGTCACTGATCAATATCCTAATTTCCATTCAAACAGCATCACATTGGTCATTTTCTTAGTCTTGAGCCTAATGGCACAAGCCCATAATGGCTCATTAGACCAGACTAGCTCAAACAACCTCCTCTGTACAAGACAGTGAACCCGAAGGTGATCATCTCCACTGTCACTGTGCAATCTGTCATTTAGCTGGCTAGTAGTTAGCCTTTGCCCAATCCATCAGGGAGTGTGTGCACTCCAATGTCAGCTAGACTCTGAAAAACATGAAACTTGCTGCTCACAGGGTTGTTTATGTGGCGATGGATTCATCTGTCTTCTTTGCCGTAGCTGGCTTTTGTTAGTCTTAAACTGTTTATGCTCCCATTGACATGCTGTATTAGTCATATAAAATGTCTGAAAGAAGGTTCTCAGAGAACTGAGGCCTTAAAAGTATTCGTGGCAAAGACATGAACTTATTCCACCCTGCCATTTGATGAAATGATAATAAGCCCTTGACGTGTGGGCAGTCTGACTTTTAAATAAAAATAAATGTGAACTTTGTGCTAATGGTATCATGGGATTCAAGTGTGGAGGTTTAATACAAATCAGTGGTATATCTGAAGCCATGGCAAAGGATTTTGAGAAGGCGCAAGCTAAAGGTCAAAGGAATAGTTCACCCAAAAACTTAAAACTCTGATCATTTACTCACTCATTGTCATGTTATTTCAAAGTAGCACTCAAATCTATTAATGACATCAAAATATACGGAAGTTAGAAAATAACTCCTTTTACAGATCAGAACAAATTACATGAAATTGAGGAGATTATAATTTTGGGGTGAATTATTTGATCATCTTCGCTTTTAATCCAATAACAGCTTGCAATTTCAGCAAGATTAACCCAAAATATACAGGTTAACTGAGTTCAGAAAAAAATCTAGTTTTTTATCTTTTTGAATAAAAACATGATGCAATGTAGACTGGTCTTGTATGTATTTGCTGCCCTCAAGTGGCCCACTTGTGTTACGGCCTAAAAACATAGTAACCTGCAAGTCAAAAAACACGCCAATTTCATAGGGTGTCTGGCATGACTTCATTTACAAATACTTTCCCACAATTCTTCCTTGCAATCTGAACCCGTTATTTAATTCAGTCTGACTAAACTTGAGCCCTACTGACTCAAATGGCAATGCTTTTGAAATTACTGTACAAAATAGGCAGTTGTTACTACTTGGCTGCTAGTTCTGTCAAGAGCGAGAGACATGTTATCACACCATGTGAAGGGGGTGGAGAGGAACAGAACCTGAATTTCCCCTGACTGGATGTGATCAAGAGACAAAGCTGAGTCATATCTGCCTTGAGGGAGTGCTGAGCTCCTTCCTGTTCCTCGTTCCCCCATCTTACTGGAATCACCTCCCTCTATCAGTCCTGAGGGGGAGACCATCACTGCCCCCTTCTGCAGCAATAACTTCTGTTATATAACTCTGTTATATTATTTTTTAAGACACTTGCTAATTTGCAAATCTCAAAAAGCCTGAAAACCATCTTAAGAAGGACTTTCTGGCTCTTAATGAGGAAATGCATTTTGGTGTTGAATTCTTCAACAGCATCAAGTCAATTTCCAAAGATGCACAACAAATCCTGTTAGAATGATTACAAAACAAGTAAGTTTGACAATAGAAACCTGATTGTGCCTTCATGTATCAGTAATCATGCTTTGCACTCAATTATATTAGGCTACACATTTATTTGCTTCTGTATTGTTTGTTACATAGATACAAGACTTGCTGTCATTTTCTATTTTCACTGTCAGTAACTATTTATTGACTGTGGCCACTTTATTTAACAGCAAATTGTGAAAATTATGACATCCATACTGACATGCAGCAAAGTTTTGCAAGAATTAGAACTCATAAACAATAACAGAAATCAAGCTTAAGGCCACAATATGCAATGCAAAGTTTAACTGACACTGACAGAAATTATATATTTGAGTTAAACACATTCCATAAAGGAATTTTGCAGTCTTCTCCCTCCCTCAAGAGTGCAAAGAACATCAGTTATCACATTTTCTGCATTACTAGCACTCTTGACTTTTCTACATACTGCAGCAATGCTTGACATATGAAAACCTGCTACTCAAAGTAAAAAATAAAACAGGTAATAAAAACAATAAATAGTCAAATAACACTGTGAAATATAAAAGGCTAAACTATTAGAAATAAAGTAGGAAGACACAAAGCTGCAATTGCAAGATGTAAAGTCACAAAGCAAGATTTAAAGTCATATTAGTATATGGTAAAATTGTGAGACTTAAAGTTATATTGGGAGAAATAAAATTGCAATGAGGAAAAATAAAGTTTCAGTTGTGACCGCTTACTATGAGGCAGGAACAGACTTCCATATTAATATGGATCAGGGTCAGGTCTCATTATGAAAATAATATGAATCTTATTCAGTGTTCTAATGGTTTAATCAAAATGAATTTGACTGCACTTAATATTTTATATCATATTGGTAAAAGGAGTACATAAAATGCATTACATTTAAAAGATATTTATACTTTTAACTACAATGGTTTGAGTCAGGTTTATAATAAGCTGCTTTATTTGGGGATTTGTACATATGAAAAAAATGGTATGAATTATTAAGTACTAACAAAATCTAGAATGTACAATAAACAAAAATGTACAGAAGATTGTTTTCAAAAGCACTTGCTGTAATATACAGTATTTTTTTTTTTTTTTTTTTTTACCTGAGAAGTGGATCCAAACAATCTTCACATTTTTATATTTACAAATTGCTAATGCTTTTCAACATAACTCTAGCATGAGAAAAGTCAGTGCATACTCAGGGATTGCTGGTATCCATGATATTGAAGGTAACCCAGCTGCCAAGCCAAAGACGGGTTAGCAGAGTCTGCATAAGTGTTCATATGGTTCTGATGGCAGGTGACCCTCGTCCCATGTTGATATCCAGGTCCTCCACTGTCGTAATCACTGCTTTGGTCCGCCAAGTGGTGACTGAAGTGTCCATGGCTGTTGGTTGCGCAGTGGCTGTAGTGAGGGGATGGTACAGAATTCGATATGTCCTGGTACAAAATCCCAGGAGGTATCTCTGGAGAAACTGTGAGAGGCTCTGGCTGATGGGGAATGTAGTTCTCCATCGGTTCCTGAAAAGTTCCTGTCTTCCTGGGCAAGGAAATGTTCTCTTCTGGCTGCCAGTAACACTCCGTATGGTTACACGGAGGTGCAGGTGCTTCAGTGTCTGAATGTGTCTGCAGATATAAAGACAGTGTTGAAATGTGGTGGATGGCACGGCGGAGAGTGGCGATCTTGGAGAGACGCTTTCCACTAAGGTCATGCTTGAGGACAGTGCGCAAGGCATTGAAGGCCTGGTTGTAGTCCAGGATGCGCTTCCTCTCTCGGACATTGGCGGCAACTCTCCGTGCTTTGGACCGCTTGGGCCGAGTACGCCTCTTAGTCGTTTTGAAGCCCTCTGTGTCACTGGGGCTGGATGACACTGAGCACTCTGAACGGATCTTTGCAGGGCTCTCGCTGCTACAGACGTCATCCTCACCCAAAGGACAATCCTCCAACTCATCCTCTGAAACTTCAGATTCTGTACTGGTGCTGCCCAGACTCATCGTTGTCGACTTTTGTCCTCTGCGAAATGCAAATCTTAGCTTTGGTATGAGAGATGAGAGATCTTGTGGCCTGTGTGAACTATAAACAGTTAGCTTTGCAAAACAACTGCATGTTGAAATCCTCTCCTCACCTTCTAGATCAGATCTGTCAGTCTCGGAGAGGGCGAGAGGGGTTTTTAAAGGCAATCTGAGGATGTGTCACATGAGCCAGCTGCCTATAAGCAAAGGTGTATTCTGTGTTTACAAGTGCCCTCCAGGCAAGCGCAGACATCAGTCAACAGGCTTTGACACACCTCCTTAACACACAGGATCTGATCTTTCCAACTAAACCGTGCCGAAAATGAGGAATGGCATTTGCAAAGCTGACAGATGCACGTAACTCCAAGGTGTGTATGTTTGGTTTTGACAGTTATGTACTGATATTGCAGATGCTTCCTCCTCATAAATATTATTGAATCAGGGTTCATTCACATTTGTGTTCAGCAAAAAAAAAAAAAAAAACACTATAGAGGGATACACTTTTAAAAATATAGGTGCTTTATTGGCATCCATGGTTCCATGAAGAACATTTGTGACCCTGGACCACAAAACCAGTCTTAAGGGTCAATTTTTCGAAATTGAGATTTACACATCATCTGAAAGCTGAATAAATAAGCTTTGATGTATGGTTTGTTAGGATCGGACAATATTTGGCCGAGATACAGCTACTTGAAAATCTGGAATCTGAGGGTGCAAAAAAATCTAAATATTGAGAAAATCGTCTTTAAAGTTGTCCAAATGAATTCTTAGCAATGCATATTACTAATCAAAAATGACGTTTTGATATATTTACAGTAGTAAATTTACAAAATATCTTCATGGAATGTGATATTTACATAATATACTAATGATTTTTGGCATAAAAGAAAATAATAATTATATATAACTAATTATATAACTATAATTTTGACCCATAAAGTGTATTTTTGGCTATTTCTACAAATATACCCCAGCGACTTAAGACTGGTTTTGTGGTCCAGGGTCACATTTAACAAAAACTGGTTCTTTTAACAGCAACTTTTTAACTAAAAGATTCTTTGGGGACCCTGCTCCTGGAGGACCAATGTTCTGCAGATTTTAGCTCCAACAAACTTGCCTGGAAGTTCTAGAGAATCTGAAGAACTCGATTAGCTTATTTAGGTGTGTTTAATAAGAGTTGGAAACTAAAATCTGCAGGAACAGGTTTGGACTCCCCTTTTGGAATTTTTATTATATAATTGATCCAATTATGAAAATGAATAAATGACATGAGGCTAAGCAAATTGACACAATTAGCATTTTGGGGCAAACTATTCTTTTAAGAAAAAGGAGTTCTAACCGAACCAGATTAGGATTCTTCCATTTACAACCAGTTACAATTTAAAAGTTCAAATTTGTAGACATATTTAGAAGCACTTCAAATGTACCTGTCTGCCGTTGGATGGTTGAGCTCAAGAAAACCAGTCAGAAGCTGCTTTGAAAGAATTTTTTGACAGTTTCAGATTAAAAAAAAAAAAAGAGTGGGAATACAGAACGCTTATCCCCAGCATAAAGAACCATTTCAGCATTAAAGGGTTTTCTAGAACCATATGAACTATGATTACAATTATAGAACCTCTACACCATCTTTTTTTAAGAGCATAACTATGAAAGTGCAGGTACAATCCTGCAGTGTAGAATTCATAATTAATCACTTATAATGCATTCTGAGTTTTGTCAGACAAAACTTGTGTTTTGTGTTTTGGTCTGATGTAAACTCTTTGTCCTGAATCAAAATGTTAGTGTATCTTGACCCTTTCAGTAATAGAGGCAAGTTTAAAAGCACTGAACTGAAGATTTTTCTCTTGCAATAAATAATATCATGAGACCACTTTCCAACATGGTGGTTAGACACTTCCATTTCTTATTCACAGCAAATACTAAATAATAGAAGGAGGTCAGCTAGTTAAAATTTCACACTATTGTCCACTTTCAGTACAAAATGCATTTTTGGATTACAAAAACACATCTGAGTTCAAGTAGAGGATACACAAGCTGTTTGTGAGTGAGAATAAAAAGGCAACCGAAGCCCTTAACTCACAGTCATCACAGGTAATAATTGTAAAATATCTGTGTTCCTTTTCCCCAGCTTTGAAGTAAGGTGGCTACTGTCTGTTCTTGCCCCGTAGGAAGCGCACATTAGATTTATGACTTTGCAGACAACCAAATTACACTGTCCCTCACTGCAGCCCAGGAAGGCCAGTAATCGCTTAATACACAACAACTAATTGTGACCATGCAGAGATATGGAGTTTATGTGACATTATGATAAGTGTTTTTCCATCCCTCTGGCTGAGAAAAGGTGTAAAGGCAAATTGGTAAAAGAGGCTTATCTGATAAAGCTGTAATTTGTCATGAATGTTCCACACATCTTAGACAATCCATCTGGATCAAGGTGGAGGAAAACACTGGATTCTTTTTTTTTTTTTTTTTTGTATGAATAAAATTCATGTAATATAAATAAAATCATGTGAATTTCATGTCGAAAATAAAAGATGGGAAGCATTTTCTCTTATCTTTTAAAATTGTACAAGTCAAGATTATATAGTTATTATAGCCAAAATTATTCAAAAGAAAGAAAGAAATATTAAGACATATGCTTAAAACAGGACTTTGGCAATGTTTTGGTCTGATTTTTGGTAGTCTTGGAAACATTCAGCTAATAAATGTATGCATTGTATGCCAGCATTTTCCAACATATTGTACTGTTTGGGCTAACATTAAATGAAAAATATAAATATCAGATTTTTTACTATATGTAAAATGAATAAAATGAAAAACTATTTATTGTGTTGGGGCCAGTAAAATGTTGGCAGGGCAAGAACAAAAATCTAAACTTTTCTTTTTGTTTTGTTTCTTCTATGGAACATGAAAGATGATTTTTAAGAATGTTGGTAACCAGACAGTTAGGGTTACAAAGTTACAATGGAAGTCAGTGGGAACAGAAACTGTTTGGCTACCAACATTTTTCAAAATAGCTCCATTTATGTTCTGCAGAAGAAAAAAAAATCATACAGGTTTGATATGAGGGTGAGTAAATTATTACAGAATTTTCATTTTTGACTGAACAATCCCTTTAACTAACGGCATAATCAACTGAGGAAGCCACTATAGACAGACCTGCTGTCAGGTCAAAATGGCAAAAGTGTTCCATCTTCTCTTGGGCTGTACCTATTTTACAATTTTCAAGCCTCCAGTCAAACCAGTGGGTCAAGAGTGCTTTCTAACAGCTAAGATCATATCAGCAGTGGGTGGTGGTGCAATAACCTTTAAACAAGAAAGAGACGCCATTTCAGACATTGTTTCCTTCCTGTCCAACTTTTACTGCCCAATCATGACTTTAACCATGTAGGTTTAGGTGTCCGACTGATATTTTGCACACAATGCAATAGATTGGCTCATGTTAGACCAAAACTACAGTGACTACGCCATCTTTCAACCCAGTTTTTACCATAATACAATCAGCCGGACCAAGTCTATTCAGACATTTACAGTGACAGATATATAACAGAAATCTTATTTGCACCTTCATCTGCAGTTTTACATTGTGATGGGGAAAAAAGACAAAAAGCATATATTTACAACCTCTTTCCTAGTAGCTGAGAATGGTTATTCAAGTCATTTAGCTACAGTATAACATGTTTTGACCGATAGACGTGTTGACTTGATGGCCCTCATGGGCGTGGGGTGTTTTCCAGATCTCCAGTGAAAGGCAAATCAGTTTTTGTTAGTGGAAAATATAGTTGCTTAAGTGGGAATTACAACATCCTCTTCCTTTTCTTGTTCTGCAATTATAATCCAAAATGCAGGTTTGTTTAAACACAGGGCTCTGGATTGTGTCATACTGTGTTTGCTCTATAATTTGAAATTAGTTGTAAAATGCCACAACCTTTGCATGCTAATTACAGGCTCCTTTGGGATTTTATACTCAAACAGGAATAAAATCAATCAGACTTTGGATGTCGAACAGCTTTGTTGACATGATAAACATAATAAACATAATGATCCCCAAATGCAACAGAAAACACCAAGGTAAGTAAAGACGAAAAGCAGACATACCGCAGCCAGACAGAGGAGAGCGTGGGAATGTCAGTGTAATTGTTTTTGGCGCTTTTTCTCAATGACCATGAGAGGAAAAATTAGGGGTCATGAGCACAGAAAGGAGAGACTGATGTACTTGGTAATTGAGGGGTTTGTTTGCAAGGTTTGAGAACTGAAATACTTGAAACAACAGGATTTTTTTTTCTTTTGCAGGTATCAAAAACAATACAAAAAAAAACACCATTTAGCTATATCTAACATGCTTATTGAGTCTAAAAAAATTAATTTCCTCAGTGTCACCCAATTTTTCACCCAATATCTAACCCGTCAGCCAAAGAGTGGTTTTTAATAGTAACAGCTTTGAACAGTTGATGGCCATGTCAAAGGTTAAAGAGCACCCTGGAGCTGGACACTTAACCTGAACTGCCCTTCAAACCAATAAGAATTGATTCCCAGCTCATCAGATCCATTATTAGTATGATTAGAACAAAACTGAGATTGCCCTTTAAATTGTAATTTAAACTGATTTTGAATTAAGGACGCAAACAGGATGCAGAATTGAATTTGAATGTATAAGCTGAAAAGCTAAGTTTGAAGTGTTTGGAAATGTAAAAAAAAGTTTGAAAAAAATCACATTTAAAAGTTTGCAGAACTTATGGACAGATGAAATGCAAGAGAAACAGATAGGCGGACAGAAATGAATTTAAATGTGAGACAATAATTTTTCCGTTCTGGATTTTTCACAGCCCTGTATTGAAGCAATATTCGCACTAGTTCACAATATAAATATGTGTTTAATTTTCTCTACCTCCTTGCATTTATATTAAGTCAGTTGTTCCATTAAGTCAGTGTGATTCTCTGCGCTCCACAACCAGCAATGTGTGATTAATTTGTAATGGAAACATTTACACACTTGAATCACCTACTGCCCCAGTCTAAGTGATGTACATAAACGATGATTTACAAGAAGGGTTGGCAGATTAATTGTCTCGTACGGAGAACTTCAAGCTTGCTCTTAAAACCCATCCCAGCCTAGTCCTTTTTTGACAAATGGGAAGACACTAGCAATTATCAGTCGCCATGTATAAATCAAGGTCCTTTAAGATAGCCGTGCGCTCGCTGGGAGAAGCAGAGATAGCCCGGCCATAACTGTGAATTGTCTAAAGATTTGTAAATCTTGAGTCTGAGGTTAGATAATGAGAAGCTGCTTTCTGGCAGTTATTAGAAGACAGTGACACAATTATTTAGATACATGCTTTTAAAGGGGTGGTGAGGCTTGAGAAGTATGCAGGGAAATTAGAGGTCCACATGGAAACATGAATTCGTTACAACATTCTTTAGAACATATTTTGGCTCTATGTTACTGTAGGCTATACCAGCCACTAATGCTTTAATGAAAGTGCTGGCATTTGTGCTATTCTGTTTTTAAATGTGTTCAAGCAGTGTTACTATTGTGCATCTTTCAAAATGTATAAAGAATACTAGACAAAAACATTTTGTTGACTGAAATAAAAATAAAAACTATAACCAGAAAAAATACTGAAGCCAAGCTAAAATGACTCAAAAACTAACTAAAACTAAATAAAAATGCCATATTATTTTTAATTTTCATTTTTGATAGACACTATAATATAAAACTGGAAATTAACGTCACGAAACAAACAATCAATATTGTAAACCATGATATACGTCACATTAATCATAGCAGCGAATCAAGTAATTCTGCCTATTATATCCAATTCTATACAAATACAATTGACTTGACTCTATAATAACAAACCGTGCTGTAAAATTTAATGGCATTAAAAAAAAAAACTATTTATACTGGTTAGCGCATTAACTTTGGAAGCCCTAATATAATAGTCCACTAAGATAACTAAAAATAAGATAAATAAAACACTAAACCAAAAAAAAAAAAAAAAACTTAACTGAAAAAAACACTGAATTAGTAACTCCACTCTCAACTAATCGCAATACTTTCTGCAGGATCAAGGCTGGAAAAATGCATTTACAACATGTCAGGCATGCTCATATACATTCTTGAAGCTTTACAAATTAACGTCACAATCCTTCCTTTGGCTAAGTGCATTCATTTCAATACAACAAAAGGCTTAGCAAGGATTCCAGCCTTTCTTAGTCTGTTTTGATTAGCTATACTGTTCGTTTACAGTAGGGGGTTCCCAAACGATATGCTGTGATCGCTGCGGGCGCATGTAGCGGTGTAATGGAAATGTCTGGGACCTCCTTGGCCCTTGTAAAAGAGTACAAGAGTACATTGTTGACACATGCCTCCTGATCTACACTCGCCCTTGTTAGCTGGCACGGCTGCCTGAGGTTTGATGAGGTTATGTTAAAGATGGGTGTTGTGTCTTGTCAGGTGAGGATGGGCTGATCTTTCTCTTCGTCCCCTGATTCACAGCACTGGCTGCTTCTGTTCCATCTACAGATGTAAAAGAAGAGGCGGCCCAGAAATGAATCACTCCCAGAGAGAGTTAGAAAAGAAAACCACTCTGAGTTATACAAGCTTTCATTCACTCTTCTATAAAGACAGATCTTTGTTGATATTTTACAAAGCCATTATGTAACGTACAAGCGCTATATATACAAATACACCGTAAAACATGTTCAAAGTTGCAAAAACAAAGATTGTTGATGTGTTGTACAAGAAAAATGCATTTTAGTCTTTCTACTTTAAATTTCTTTAACCCTTGTATGGTGTTCGGGTCTGTGGGGCACAGTTTTAGCACACAGTTTGTACAGTTTAAAACAACACCTTCACAACAACACCACAGGCATTACAATTAAAGTTTGAATTGATCCATACTGTAGCAAATTCTTAATATTCACATTTGTTTTTGAAACAGTACTGTATCAGAACATTCCAGAAGAGTGAAATATGAGCTGTTAATGATACTAACTGGCGTTCAGATGAAAGCGTGTTGACAAGACGCAAGGAATCTGAAATCACTCCTGGCCTTTCAGTGGTAAAATGGCATGCTCAAGGCTAGTCGCCCCAATACCTGTATAGCAGCGATACAGAGACAGAGGACTAGCATTATTTGAGCGGCTCTGTGTAATTAAAAGAACCAGCCTTTCACTCAAGGATTGCTAAATTTCTAGATTACTAGAGCCGAGTTATGTGATTTATGCTCTGGCTGGAGTCTGTGTTTGACAGAACTTAAGATGCGATGACATGGCCTGTAGGTAATACTTGTTATGTCCTAGGAATGCAAGTTGTAACCTTTCTTCATAGTCATAGACTGCCCTGAAGATATATGCATTAAAACAATTGCACCTAAACACATTACATGTCTAAGCGTATTCAAATTTCTTCATCTTTCTCATGTAAGTATCAGTTCATACTAAGAATGATAGTTTTACTGCACGTATTTGTTTTCTTTGAAATAAACACATAACCTATTATTTTCAGCTGTGATAGTCCAAGAGATTCATAGAAAAACACATTCTGGTGTTTTGATTAAACACCTTTTATGGTATTAAAACTGCGTTTAAAGACACATTGGTGTCTGACAAACTCTGTAATCATGCATCAACTGTTTGTGCTATAATTGGAGTTGTTTTCCTCAAAGGTCCACCAATGCCGATTACGCAAGCAGTACAGGAAGGCTAGAGAGAATTCTTAACACATAAAAAAGAAGTGAAAATACAGTTATTTACAGAGATTTCGAAAGGCTGCCTGAACGAAACTGATTTGTAACTGCTATTTTGGTTTCACCTAAATGTGGAACTTAGTAGCTTTTGCTTTCAACAAGTCCTAACACTCAGGACAGTTCAAGAGTTCACACAGGTTGTTGTTCATGTCATTCCATCCTGAGAAATCTGACCACTTCAAAGGATTCGAACATGCTAAAAATAGTCGAAGAATTTCCTCTGCTTTATTATAATGAATGGAATGCCAGATTCTGTATGCCACTGGACAATAAAAACAATCCTATTATATATATATATATATATATATATATATATATATATATATATATATATATATATATATATATATATATATATGTATATAAAAACAATGTTGTTTTTATGATTCTAAGTTAAATAAACAATTACGACTTAATTAAAAATGTGATCTCACAATGCATATAATACGATGCTATATTTATGACTATACTAAAGATATCATTTGTCATAAGAGTGTTCGTCTGCCCCCCTCTGGTTAATTTAAGAGAACGCATGGAATTTAAAGCATCTAAAAATAGCAAATCACGTCTAGCAAATAGGCTTTTGGGGGGGAAACATAAATCTAATTTAGTAGAAATTATATTGTGAGACTATCTGAACTCAAGGGGTTACTTGTTATACTACTGTTCAAAAGTTTAGGGTCGGTATGATTTTTAAATATTTTTAAAGAAGTCTTCTATGCTCACTAAGGCTGCATTTAATTGTTTAAAAATGCAATAAAACAGAAACATTGTGAAATTAAGTAACTGTTGGCAATTTTAATATATTTCAACTTTTCGTATTATCACAGTTGTGCTGCTTAATATTTTTGTGATAATTATTTTTTTCAGGATTCTCTGATGAATAGAAAGTTCAAAAGAACAGCATTTATTTTAAATATATATATTTTTGTAAATATGTAAGGCTTTACTGTCACTTTTGATAATGCATCCTCACTTAAAAAATGTAAACTAATTACATAAATAATTAACAAAATAAAACTGACCCCAAATGTTTGAATGGTAAAGCAGCATTTGGTTCAGTGAACACACTTTCCACTAAACAGAATTTTCACCTAAATACAAGAACTGTCAGAAAGGACTATAAACTATAGGATTAATCATGTCCTCATTCCAATTAACTGTCCACAAATCCTCAGAGAACAAACAGAACCTGCCCCAGATCTACAATCTACCCCCACTCTGATAGTTAAATGAGTGTTGGTCCAAAGTGCAACATTCTAGAAGAATAACCATGATGTGGTTTATTCTATCACCTTGACCTCTGTGAGTTTACATAGGCAGGCAATTGCTTTTGATAAGCACTCTGGGGAGGGGGGGAATAGGTGGTTGCTTACAGTTGTAATGTTTTAATTATATAGTTTCAACCATCACATACCAAAATATCAAAATGTAATTCAGTGGCACGAAAATACATTTAGGCTACAATAGTATTTACAATAGCCTGCATTTATGTGTTATATGTTCACAAAGACAACAAAAAAATATTTTTTTCTTACTGAAGTATGGAGAACAAAATATATTTTTAAATGCTTACATAATATATATTTTTAAATGCTTACAAAATATATATTTTTAAAATAAAATATATATGGCCAATAAAAATATATTTACTTTCATATATTAAATACATTTTTAAACATATTTTCAATATATATTGGCTATTTTTTATTTATTTTTTTATTTATTTTTTTTATTTATTTATTTAATTTTTTTTTTGGTATATTTAGAAATATATTTAAAAACTAATTTTTGCCATATGGGAACAAATGTTTTGTGTGTGTGTCTGTACGTGTGTATAGGTTGATAAGGCATCCACAAAACGGATAAAAGAAATTGCTGTAATTTGTGAGGAACACGTACAATGCTTAAACGGCTCTTCTTTCTGTGGTCTTAGTAAATCTGTATTTAAATAAAAATAGGGATTTTTTTTGGAGATTTTTAATTTTTTACTTGGCCACACCCTGCCGTAGGCCCGTGACCGCCCACATTTGCTCTCAATCATGCCAATGAGTCTGCTCAGTGAACTCACATCAGTACGCCTGCCATTCAGATACGATGACACACACCACCATTTCATTATAAGCATCGAAATGGCGGAGGAAAAATATGAAAAAAATATGATTACATCAGGGCACCAACTACTCAGTGCATGAACATCTTATTATGTTCTATATAACACAAATGTTATACCACAATTCATGCACAATCATGTCAACCAGATACTGAGAGACACAGTGCATCATCGTGTCATGAGTGCTGTGATGCAGTATTTTGCACTTACTTTGTAGTAATAGTACGATGGCCGAGAGATCTCAACGCGCTGCAACTTCAGAAAACACATGCAAATAGAAAAAGCACCAGCAAATCAAGAAAATATCTTCAATTTGACAGCAGGTGCTGCAAATGCTCACAACACAAACAAATAAAGAAACGCACTGCAAATGCTCACAACACAACCAAATAAAGCATTTTATTTGCGTTTCTTTGTTTGGTTGTGTTGTGAGTATTTGCAGTGCGTTTCTTTGTGTTGTGAGCATTTGCAGCACGTGTGTTGTCAAATTCATGAAGTTGTTTTCTTAATATGCAGGTGTTTTTTCTATTTGCAGCGCGTTGAGCTCTCTCGGCCACCGAAATAAGCTTGTATGAATAAAGGTTTTGTTTTTGAAGAATCATAATATCTCTTATCTGTTGTTTTTGAGCAGGACAGGGATGCACTTTGGTGACACCTGAAACAAATTATGTGTCTTCTGTGTCTTTACATCATTTCCATCATGTTTGATGTGCTTGCAGATCACAGGAAGAATTTACTGATTCAGATGTGTCGTGTAGAGTTACAAGCATTTCCTAATTTCACTTCAGAATTTTGTTATATCATTATATCAATACAATTTTTTTTGTTATATCATTTGTAAAGTGTGTGTGTGTGTGTGTGTATATATATATATATATATATATATATATATATATATATATATATATATATATATACATATATAATTTTTTTTTTTTTTTTTTTGAGGTTTTTTTTACTCTCCTTTACCAAATTTACTTTTCATATTTGGCGACTTTTTGTGAAAAATGGAGACTTTTTGTGGGTGGTTCTAGAGATTTCCTGAGGGAGGGGTTTGGCAGCACTGCTCGGGCACCCCCAAACGCAGGCGGTGATTGGGCAGTGCAAATGTCTCAACTCCCCTCGTCCACCGAGCACCGGTTGAGCACATTTTGTCACTTGCGTTAGCGTTAAATGGAGGAACGTCCCTGCGAAGGGGCAACCGGAGTATATACCAGTCATGGAGCAGAGAACGGCCCTGATCGATCGAACATATCGGTAAACAATGATCAGAACTACAGTCAGTTCCAGAACGAGAAAACGCAGACGAAGAAAACAGGTTGGTAACCAGCAAAGCTCATTGTTTTTTTTCCCCCTCTGACAAGCTTCAAATACATGTCGTAGTTTGTTTGTTTGGAGTGATACAGCATTAGTTAAATCAAATGAGGAGCATGTTTTGCTGACTGTACTGTTTGAAATAGTTATATCCAGTGTTAGCCGCAAAGCTAGCTAACTTAGCTAGCGTAAAGGGACATTGACCTTGTGCACCGGTCTCTCAGCACGCATTACACATTTCCCTGACTTATAATTCACTTGCAAGCATACCTCTCAGTTTGGGTCGTTTTTAAAAGGAATGCGGCCGTCAGAGGTCCAGAATAGCCTGTTAGCTCTGCCCCGTCGCTGCCACAGCAACACGAACCGGCTCCTGTGGAATGTTCCTGCTCGTAGCTTAAGCTTGTTCTGTTATTTCCTGTCCGCCATGATGGACGGCCAAATCTCACAAACTTCACCGCTGCCCATTTCTCGCACAAACCCGAATACTTTGGAAATACAGTTCGGGCGACGCGGTCAGCCAGTCGCTATTAATGTTGTTTTAGGGGTGTGTGTTTGGCCAGCTTAGCTCGAATCGCGGCCTATTGGTGTTTGACAGTAATGTGAGTGGGCCTGGCAGTGACCGGGCTCGCGCTCACCGTCTGTTCGAACTCGGCACCGAGTGTCCTGAATAGAACGTGTCGGAAAATTCTACAGCTCTACGGATACAAACGTTACAAACCCGTCAATGGAAGCAAGCGGAAAACCCTATACACAAACTGTCGAAATGCACGCGATGATGTGTAACGTTAGATTTACAAAATCTTTTATGTTATCTTTATTTTACAGTGCATTTTCTTGACCCCGTTTAACCTGCATTATTTATACTTGTATGCAACGAAGCTCATGTTGACGAAGGCTGCCAACTCTTCTAGAACTCTCACTTATGTTTGATTTTAATCAAAAAGTGACAAACAGCTTTATTGTGTGCATTCTCTCCCGTGACTGTGAGCCTGTGTGTTGAAATGCACCACAGGCGTCGGGTTAACTGTAGATATCAAGCTATTTGGGACGGTTCTGTTGACTATTGTGACATGTAAAAGGTTTCGCAGAGTACACCGCTGCATAACGCTCCATAAAAACGCCTAGCGCCTATTGAAATGTATCTTTGCAGTTGTCACTTTATAAAAGCGTTGTGATGTACCAACAATCACATTGCTAATCATTCAGGCTGCCCACTTAGCATGCTAGGCTAGCTGATGACTTAGCCGGTTTGTTGACCGAAAACGCACAATCTTGGTTTCAAATAAAGCATTAAAATTGCTAAACAATGTTGTAAATGATTTTATTAACTCACTTCAAGGAGGGTGACTTTACCACACAAATGAAAACAGCCACAGAAGCTGGCTTGGCGTTAGACACAAGCAAACAAACCACACTAATGTAAGCTCACAAAAGGCATGCAATGTGTTAAAGGGGTTTTTGTATTCAGATTTGCGTTTTTGATTAATTTCGGGATTTTAAGACGTGTCCACTAATGCTGGGGATCTACCCAAATATGACTGAGTACTCCATTTTGACACGTCATACCTCCGGTTAAAAATAGGGCGATGTCAGACTTGAGCCGGTGTGCCGATGAAAGCACGCTTGCATGGGGTGCTCTTCATGCCTCATATTTTCAGCCTCAAAGGACAGAGGTCGTTAAGACCGGTTTTAGTGCTCAAACCACTTTTTTACTGTATTAATACATTGCACCCTTGATTTGGGTATTACATTCCCCTGATGCCTTGTTGGTTCAGTTTGTTTACATATACTGTACAAAGACAGATTTTCTCCTCTGTGAATTAATTTGAATTTGTATACCAGGTTGCCAGAATGGAATTGTTGCTAATGTCAGTCTTAAGTCCCTGTGAGGACATTCCATCAGCTGTCATAAATAGTTTCCATAGAAATCATGAAGTCAAGTAGACAGTCTTGCAAACTTGCTTTTTTTTTATTTTTTATTTTAAGGACATCCAAATATAATGATCCTGTTGCAGAGGATCCCTCTGGATACAGACCTATTTGTTTTTACTGTTAATTTTTGAAAGTAGTAAGCAAATAAAGACAACATATGTTTATTGTATATTTTAAGTTGTGTGTATGTGAAATATATTTTTCTACAGGTACTTTTGACTTTTTTTTTTTTTCAAATCAAATGTGTGTGTGTGTGTGTGTGTGTGTGTGTGTGTGTATATATATATATATATATATATATATATATATATATATATATATATATATATATATATATATATAGATAGATAGATAGATAGATATATGTAGGCCTGTCACGATGATAACTTTTTATTGTGCGATATATTGCCCCAGAAATAATTGCGATAAGCGATATTATTGTCATTTTAAAGACCATTTTATGCCACTGAATTTATAATCATAATGTAACAGCATAATAATGCAAGCAGGCCTACACACTTCCAAATGACAACAAACTTTTAATTTTTAAGAATATTTAGATCATGGAAATTAAGTATCAAAATATTAGATACCTTAAAAAACTTGAGTAAATAGTAAATAAACATTTTCTAACAAAAAGTGCAAAGTAACAAGTAGGGAAAAAAAAGAAAAATGCACAAAGAACTCGTCTGGAGATTTTTCCGTCTACAGATTTTCCCCTGACCTTCTTTTCTCTGTGTGAGTGCACACTATTGCTGAAAAACACAATCACTACTTAGCAGTCAGATGTCCGCATGCACAAAGGCACAGATCCCTAAACAAGGCCATATCATTTTTTCGTAGAAGCTTTTTTTAAATGTGAACTAGCACCTCATGACTACACCACGTTATGTAGGAGAAGCTGCAAAAGACACAGGCGCAAGTGGAATGCAAAAAACATGGTGACATTAATTTTTAAGTAAATATAATGAGCGATATATTGCGTCACCAAAATATATTAAGGTCATGTACATATATTGTGCGATAAGTCGATATATTGATTATTGCAACAGGCCTATATATATGTATTTATATATATATAATGTATGTATGTGTGTGTATTTATGTGTATATATAAACAATAAATAAATTATTTTGAAATGTATGTCAGAGACTCCAGAAAAAAAAAATGAATTACAATTTCCACAAAAATGTGAAGCAGCACAACCTTTATCAACATTCATAATACTAAGAAATGTTTCTTGAGAACCAAATCAGCATGTTAGAATGACTTAATGGCGTTTTCAAATATATGAAAATAGAAAAAAGTTATTTTAAATTGCAATAATATTTGCAATAATATATACACACACATACATATAATGCAGATATTTCTCTCACAATACATAAAAAAAAACAAGTTTATTCCCTTTTTTCTGATTAATTTTCTGCAGACTAAATATGAAAACCGATGATATCTGATTTCACTTTATTGGCAGAGATTTCATTTGATAAACTAGCTCTGTTCAGATGTGGGTTGGTTATGGGTATCAAATCACAGATATTCCAACATTTGAGTCATTTTACACTGGTTTTAATTGGAAATACACTGAATACCCTCCATGGTTGAAGGAGTCATGAAGGAGTCAGCTTGTCATCTGCCTGACCCTGGCTTGGTTCCACAGAACATACCTAGTCTAAATATTCCGTGATCTTGTGCAAACATTGACTAGACTTGACCCGTTCCCTTACTGGAACTTGAGATCTGATCTGGACGTTTGCCAAAAGTTGTTGGTTTAGTGGATCAATTGATGCAGATTTGCGGTTTGCATTCCATCTATTTATTGCTTTTTGTTTCTTCTCTGTGCAGAAAATGGCAAAATAAATGGAACTCTGAAGGAGGGAGAGGTGACTCCCGCTTCCTTTAACCCAGACAGCTCCCTGCACCCTGCGAACAGCAATGGCGACAGACACCTGCTAAACACCAACTTGAAACAGAAGCCCACTCGACGGGCCTTCACCGCTGACTCAACAGGGGACAGAAAAGGTAGAAACACTAACAGAAACAGCATGGACTTCAAAAATGACAAGTCCTCAGAGTTGAACACACTTGAGGGCAAAAAAGAGGCTTTGGCTACTCTGAATGGTGTGGTGTCGCTCAACTCTGTACCACTTACCAATGGTTACCCTTGCAAACCCGGAGCTGATAATGATGGTAGCGGCAACGAGAGTGGATACACTACTCCCAAGAAGCGTCGGGCCCAGAGGAATGGCAAATCTGGGGACAATGTGACTGCTTCTGCCCAGGGAAAAGCCATGCAGCAGAGCAACAAACAAGACCATGGGCCTGTGGCGCCGGACTCGGCCTCTGGTTCTCAGGTGGAGAGTGGCAGAACTGGTTCAAAAGTTGAGCCACACCTAAAAGCCAAGGAGCCACCTGCCTCCGCCACCCCACCTCCTCTGCCGGTGGCTGAACTTCAGCGCAAAAACTCAGACAGCAAAGCAGCTGGCAAACGGTTTGAGGATCGCTCCAGCAAGGTTAAGGTGGCTACCTCCACCAAAGAGGACTCATGGACCTTGTTCAAGCCTCCGCCTGTCTTTCCTGTGGACAATAGTAGCGCTAAGATTGTGCCTAAGATCAGTTATGCAAGCAAAGTGAAGGAGAACCTCAATAAGTCTGCCCAAGCTGGCGGGGAGGCTCTCACTCCCGCTCCCCAGGTGCCTGGGAGACCGCCACAGGTCCCCATGTCTGCGGTGAAAACCATCACCTCGGCTAGCTTTACCAACGGTCCCCTGCCGGGGGAAGGGAATGGCTGTTCCCTGCCCGGCCCCTATTTCAGCGCCGGTCCTCTGCTGGCCACCCCAGCTGTTGCCACTGAGAATGTAGCATCTCCCCCTGGTAGCGGCACTTCGGCCGTTGGAAGTTCCACGACCTCTGTGGCTGAGCCCAGGAAGCCCAGTCTGTTCGTTTACCCCATCACCCCCTCCAATATGCAACTCTCGCTCCCTAGCGGCCGCCAAGCCGATCCCCCTGCTGCTCCGACAAATCAGAAGTCTCTGGGGGACATTTTTCAGAATCAATGGGGCTTGTCCTTTATCAACGAGCCTAGCGCCGGACCAGAGGGCGTGGCATGCCGCTCGAACGGAAAGGACGTGCCGGTGGAGGTGAGCTTTCAGGGAGGCTGTCCCGCTACAGTGGCCACTCAGACTTCCAGTACCTCTCAGAGACCGGATCAACCACCCTTCCCCAAGGCTCACGAGCCAGACAAACGGACTAACGCTCAGAGTCGAGGTGCGAGCAGCGGTGCCACGGCGGCAAGCGGGGCCATACCCGAGACCTCTGTCCTCAGTCTGGATGCCCAGAGAGATGAAACAGGAGTTTATGGTGCAATAGTGTTTTGTTCTTCCTCTAAGGACATTTGTGCTGAGCTGCCTCCCACCTCCCCAGCTGCACCTAAGGTGGCTTTGGCCAAGGACCAGGGCCATACTAAGGGCTTTGACAGGAGGTCTAGTTGGGGGTCGTTTGATCTAAAAGCTGCTGTAATTTATCACACTAAAGGTAACTCACTACTTAAGTTTCTTCTTAAGTACTTTCACTTTATTATGTACTACAAGGAAATACTGTCTTATGAATGTACATTAGAGATGGACTAATACAATAAATGTGACCCTGGACCACAAAACCAGTCATAAGTAGCACGGGTATGTTTGTAGCAGTAGCCAAAAATTAGTGATCGACCGATATTGATTTTTTTATAACCGATACCGATACCAATTATTTGCATTTTATGTGCCCGATAACCGATATGCAGAACCGATATTTATTTACTGTTATAAAGTAAATAAATGACTGAGTGAGTGAAGTAAGAACATACTTCACTTTGGTTTTTCCGCTTTTCAGTCATCTTTTTTTTTTTTAAGTGTTGAAAATTAACAGTCTTTAATGTTAAATTTAATCTTCATATTACAACAATAAAAAAAGAAACAAAAAAAAAACATTTTATTTATAAAAAGCATCAGCAGCAACAACACTAATATTAACAATAAGCAAAATAAATGTAGAATGTCTAATGTTTTCAAATGTAGAAAATAAATAAAGGACGGGAATCATATCAACTTCATTTTAAACTACAGTTTTAGTAGGTTTATAAGCTGTTTAATAGGCCTACAGAGTCAAGAATAATTCACTGGATAATGTTAATTCACTGAATAATATTCTCTGGAATATTGGAATATAACAAACAAAACATCGTATTTTATAGCATTTCTCAACTGGAATGTTATATCAGAATTATTAATAATGTTTTTGTCCTTCTAGATTATGAAATGTCTGCTGACAGCGCGGTTTATATGCATTTACACAGAACTATACTCAAACTGCGATCGCTCACGGAGATAATAAATAATTAATTTCCATAGCGATGCATTTATTTAGATGTTTATTAACGAAACAATGGTTATATAGTAAATGTTAATATAATTTAGCATGTTTTAAACAAGTGAATCTTGTTAAAAGTTACATGCGGAGGCCGTGCTGGAGCATTTCTTGAGCATAAACCTGATGAGTGAACAGCAAAATGAAAGCGGCTCCACGAGACTAATGATGAGCATATACAAAAGAGAGAGAAATAAATTCAGCGCTTTTATTTCCAACATGCGCTCATTCATGGCTGTATTGTTTAACTTTAACTCGTGCAAAGTTACGTCCTTATTGGGAGAGGATTTGACGGATTATCTACGACTACATGACTCCGACTTCACGAGACTATAACGATGATCATAGACAACAGAGAGAGAATTCAATTCAGCGCTTTTATTTCCAACATGTGCTCATTCATGGCTGCTATTATTTAATTCAGGCGAAGTACGTCTTTATTGGGACAGGATTTGACGGATTATTTGACATGACTCAGTGAGTTGCTCTCTATTTCTTAGAGCCAAGCTGCATAAATTACATGACAGGCATTTATGTAATGCATCTAATTTGTGCATTAATGGCTATGTTAAATAAAGTTTACTAACTACAGCAAATCAAGTACCTGCACGCCGTTGTTGTCTTGTCTCCCCTCAGACGCACTGCAATGGCGATCCTGCGCGCAATTCTCAAAACACCCACAAGATGGCGGCATTTATCGGTGAATCCGATATTACAAAACCGATATCCGATTATGGTAAAATGCTTAAATATCGGGAAAAATATCGGTAAATCGATATATCGGTCGATCTCTACCAAAAATACATTGTATGGGTCAAAATTATTGATTTTTCTTTCATGCCAAAAAAGGATATTAAGTAAAGATGATGTTCCATGAAGATATTTTGTAAATTTCCTACTGTAAATATATTAAAACTTAATTTTTTATTAGTAATATGCATTGCTAAGGACTTAATTTGGACAACTTTAAAGGCAATTTTCTCAATATTTTGACTTTTTTTTTTTTTTTTTTTTTTTTGCACCCTCAGATTCCAGATTTTCAAATAGTTGTATCTCGGCCAAATATTGTCATATCCTAACAATCCAAATAGCAATGGAAAGCCTTATTCAGCTTTCAAATGACGTATAAGTCTCAATTTCAAAGAAATCTACCCTTATGACTGGTTTTGTGGCCCAGGGTCACAAATGTTTTATTAACTATCTGATAAGAACAGATTTTTAATTGTTCATTTTCTAATCATTACATCAAAAACATGAATTAATGTTTTACTACTACTTATAATAATGACTTGTTTTCATTTAGCGTTAGGGTTATACCATTGTAATTATAAAAAGTTTTTTTGTCTCAAATTTATTTTTGTCTATTTTTGGTTGTTGAATTGCTAAAGTCTCTAAGAAAAAATTGTAAATGCAACAACATATTAATAGAACCAAGTCCCAGCCCCACTTTTTTTCTTTTCGACAATCTCTATGTACATCAAATCTCAAATGTACATCAGAAAAGGTCTGTCGCTGCTTCCATTTCATTGTGACTTTAGGTTGGAGCTGTTTTAAAACAGAGTAATGCCAGCGCCCATATCCTCATGGGCAGCGCATTGACATGTAGCGCCGTTGCATTTCGGGCATCCCGTGTTCAAGTCCCGGCTCGCGGACCTTTCCCGATCCCATCCCCACTCTCTCTCCCACTTCGCTTCCTGTCTCATTACTGTCCTACCAATAAGAAGGCAAAAACACATTAAATAAATCTTTAAAAACAGTGTAATTATCCGAAAAGACATAATACAAATAATTTCATTTTTGTGGCACATGGCTTTAGAGACATACCAATTGGCAGTGCTGGGTAAATTACTTACAAATTGTAGTCCGTTACTGATTACAAATTACTTGACAAAAATTGTAGTTAGTAACCAAACCTGGATTACACACATTAGGTAATGTAGACTTACTACTATTTTAAATTACTTTTAGATTACTTTTGACTCATTTATCACATAGATTTGAATGGGATTATTGTGTACCATGTTGATAAACAAAGAGAAAGAAAATATATTCCATTCTTTATCAACATCGTGAAATTCATTTAACATTACATAACAGCAGTGTTTCTCAAACTGTATGTAAGTGGTATGTTCATTTAAAAAGGAAAATTTAAAAGAAAACAAAATTGAAGTAAATCAGTAGATTATGATTCTGAGCATTTTAAAACCTATTATAATCTAATTACAAGCATTTCAATTTGGATTCTGATTACATGATCCAGATTACATGTAATCAGTTACTACAAAGCACTGCTGATTGGTGCCATTATGGTCGACCCAATTTAAAAGTGTAAATGTCTATAAAAAATATATATAAATATTGTTCAGACTAATTATCTCTAATGTACAAAAATTGGGCCTTGTGTTATCAGTTTGTGTGCTGCAGTTAAATCGGTTTAGATTGTATCCTAAGTTGTTACTTAGCCTTCTCAAATTAGAAAGTTAAGGTTGTTACTCTTGCACACAATTGATACTATGGGACTGAATAATATGTAAGGAATAATTGACGACGGGCTATTGAATTATTAGAAAAATAATGCACACCCGAGGTGGTGATGTGTTACACCTTGGGTGTGCATAATTTTTCTAATAATTCAATGGACCGAAGTCAATTATTCCGCTTATGCTATGGTTTCCACACCTCAAGACATCGATCTGATGATATATTTCAAGGCATTCGTCCGATTCGATATATTTCCACAGCATTCGTTTTTCTACTTAAATCGCTATTGTGAGTAGGATTATTTCTTCTGCATCTCATCCAACGCCTCCGTTGCTAATTCTAAAACGTCATTTTAAACCTAGTAACGGAGGCTTGAGCCGTTGATAGCAGACTAATAATGCAGTTAATACAGTTAATAACTAAGTTATGAGAGACAGAGAGAGTCTGTGCGTCTCTCTATAGTGTTCGGCAGCAGTGTCTCCAGTTATAGTGAAACGTCAAGTTCATTGTCTTCATGAACAGCGCCGTTGTTGTTACCTCGCTTGTGAGAAGTCATGTAGTTTTTAAGTTGTTAAACTATGTTACTGATAAAATCGTCAGAGTAGCGACGTTATGTTAACACATTAACATAAGCACTAACAACATTAGTGCTTATGTTAATGTGTGTGCAAACTGTATGTGTGTCTGTGAGGGAGAGAAAGCGGGATAAAACGTAATAAAACGTAATTTTGTGGTAAAACAACATGGACATGATCTGTCGTTTTTATCCTTTTGTTTACTATATGTATTTGTTTGGCCAGTGTCGTTGTAGGTTTTGGTTATTTTTCTGTTGTAAGACCTTTGAAATAACCAAAATCATTTGGCAAAGTGATATGGTCATGTAATGCGGTTAAGAGCTGCCCGGAACTACGTTCGCCGCGCGTTTCCTTGAAAATAATTGCACACCTTAGAACATTCGTCAGCCAATCAGATTCAAGCATTCAACGGCCCGTAGTATAAATAAATGTTATTTCTGTGTGGTTATATAAAGCAGCAAAATAGCAGTATTTTGAAGCTTTTCTGTTTTTTGAAACAGCTCAATCCTTTAGTTCTTTCAAGTTAAATAAAAAGGACGGATCTTGATTGAATTGTAGCTGCACTTGGGTATTTTTACACTGAACTTTCATCTTTCTTTTCTTTGCAGAAATGGAATATATTTTGAATTTGCAAAAACAAGGTAAGCTACCATTTACTACTGTTTGTTGACACATTTATAGACAACTCTTGCCTCAGCATGTGAATAAACCCTTAAATGATTCAGCATTTAGATATTGCAACCCAATGCCCCATCTGCTCACATCCCTCAACCCTTCCCATATAATTTTTCTTTGTGGTTTTAGAGTTTCCAGCTCTCACCTACATTCATCTTTCTCACTTTCTCGCAGATCCAAATCGAGTAGTTCTCTTCAGTGAGTCATGGGACGGACCTGCTCAGTGAAGCTGTGTCTGGACACTATATCTCCGATGAACTCTGCTACAAAAAGATGTGCTTGAGGAACATGGCTGCTGCCTCTGAACATCCTGAATCAGAACTAATCCAATGGTTTAGAAAGGACCTTGTTACCCATCAGCAGTCGAGGCTGAGCGCAGAGGAACAGAGTGCGCTTGGGAACACGGGTTACCTGGTTTTAGAATATTGGAATGGAAAGACGGGAGCTCAAATGCGGATATGTTGCTGAAGACAATTTCAATGACTTTGGGGACGTATAACTCACACGTCAAACACTCATGATAACCCTGTCATGACATTTGGTTGGGCGGAAGCTTCTCCTTTAAGTACTCACGGACCTAAAGAGAGTGTCCAGGAGGAAATCATGTCACCATGTGTGCCCTCTTGAATTCAAATAATCATGTAGTGGTCACATTGAATTCATTTGGGCACAGAACCGAAGAGTGTCGCTCTACAGTGAATTAACATACTGTGGCCAGAGGAACTTCATGGCGCTTTTTTTCTTTCTTTTTTTTTTTGGAGATTCAGGGGAATTGAACTCCATTTATGTGTGGGGGGCAGTTAGTTCAAGCCTTTGGGATTAAATAATTGTCTTAATTTAAATTCTGGACAAGATTGGGTCAGTCCTGTTAGTGACGCGTCTCCACTTTCTTTTTGTTTTTGTTCTTTTTCTTTTCATTGAAACACTTAAAAACTCCCAGGGCAGGTTATGAGGTACACTCGGATTGGGAAACCACACGCCCTGAAGTGTGCATGTGCAGTATGCTGCTCTGTGCGTCCTCTTTTGGAAGAGTTCAAAGTGCTATCGTTCAATAGTCTTATTGTCGTCTCTTCATGCTTCGGTCACCTGACAGCCGTTGGAGTCTCTTGCTCGTTGTGTGAGTGTGTAAACGGAGGGCAGAGATCACGCTATACTCTTTTATCTTGAGTGTTTTATGTTTTTAATTTTTAAGTAGCAGTTAGAACCCTAATTGATAAGATGTGCCACACCACAGAGTTGCTTTAGCTTCAATGCTATAGGTACATTATGGAGGTTTAAGTTCGTTTTGGTTAAGTTCTGTAGAGCTGCTCTTCGAAATAGGGTTTTGTTTTTGCCTGGAAAGACAGTAGCGACTACTTTTGCTTCATTTGGGACTACACCACAATTTAGAGGGAACCTAGAGAGCAGTCGCTGTCGAACGATCCGGACTTTTTATTTCACTCAAGAGATTAGAAGCCCCTAGTGTTTTTTGTTTTTGTTTTTTTTGAGCACCACAATCACACTTTTATTCTTTTTATTTCTTGTATGTTTTAATTTGTTCCTGGGTTTCCATGCTTCTCGGTTAAGCGCTTGCTAAAGCACATATGAGCCTCAACAATAGAACCGCCGTTGACAGGAATTCTGCCGTTGTGTAAATGTTTCTTTTTCTAATGTCAGAAAATGCATTCTAAATTTACAGTCTTTCCTCTGTTTTATCATTTCACAGATTAATTGATTTATACATAAGAATCAGTAGCACTTTATGTATCATGTTCTTGAATTGTATTTCCTTAAACATTGACATATCAGTACATATTTGAAATTCTAGTAATTAATCATAGGCTACTAACTTTAACCTCTACCTAAGGACTGTCGGTCCGCAATCTCAAAAGAAAATAAATATAAACAAAAAGAAAATTTAAAAAAAAAAAAAAAAAGTGAAAAAGGAAAGAAAATAAAAAAAGACACTCAGGTAGAATTAGGGCAGTGTTCTTCTATCTAACAAAAAAAAATGCACCAACAGTGTTATTGCCAAATATGAAAAGAACGTCCCATGTTTGTACCAGCTATTTTTTAAATTGTAACCTTTTGAGATATTTAATTTTTGACTGAAAGCCAATGCTTGCATCTTTACAAGTATCATTTGGCATCAATGTTTTATGTACATGACCATGAAACACTGCCAGGTGAAAAGATTTAAGTACACATGGAAGACGTTAACCACACTATGTATGTCTTTCCTTTGCAAGAGTTTTTTTTTTTTTTCTTATGTTTTAAATGCAGCATGTAATGGTTTCCAATGTGGTCTGTCTTCAGAAAACGTGGGATGTTTCATGATAGTTCTTAATCTGTTTCTGTTCTTGAGGTCTCAGACGTCTGTTCGATGTCTTGGTTCAAAAGATATCGCAGCTGTCGATGAAACAGATGTAAGGTTGTTAAATTCTGCTTCATCTTATCTAATTCCACTTAAAAGCTTTGTGCAATGTAGAGAAATCCTGCGATTGATAATTAGCTCATTCCTTGGCTTTTTAGATGCACATCTCTTCATTGCTTCACGTGAGTTTTATTGTAGTTATCTAAATTTTGTCTTTAAACAACTCGCATAGAGCATTTTTTTTTTTTTTTGATATCCAAGGGATTTGCTTAAGGAGTTACTGATGTAGGCATAATTTATAACCATCTGTTATTACATTTAACTTAATTACAAAATACCTCTGTGAACATGCATTGTCCCGGTATCCCTATTTCCCCTTAAAGGGATCGTTCACGTAAAAAATTAAGATGCTGTCATCATTCACTCAACCTCATGTCATTCCAAACCTCTAAGACTTTCTGACCCTGTCCCAATGTATAGTGAATGTCCTTTTTGTTTCGGACCCCACTGACTTTCACTGTATAGACCAAAACAGTTTAAACCGGTTAGGAATAATATGAGGGTGAGTAAATAATGTCAGAATTCAGATTTTGGGTGAGCTGTCTCCTTAACTCAGTTACATCTTTGTAAACGCTGTCAGCAGAATGAACTGAAAGTGGCCTTTGTTTCAAAAAAACTCAACTCCAGGGGTCAAATGCACATATAGAGGTTCTATGCACAAAATGCAAACAGAACAGAGTTTATATTTTGGGGGGTTGCACATTAGCTTAATTTCTTCAATTTAAATAAGCACTTACTACCCCACAAATTATATAATTGCAATATAAATTATTAACATAAATCTTAAATAGCTCCCCTTAGTGTTTAAAGCAATGAGAGCACGTACGGATGGGAGAGAGGTACAGAGATACTTAAATGGTGTGTTTGACTGCGAAATCTGTACCGAGAAAATGCATCTTTGTTGGCATATTCAAATTTCACGTGTTTTCTTGATGTATGAATGATTCTTGTCCTGTCCTGACAACTCAACTGGTTTTCTGCGTGTGGATGCATATGTGTTTTCGTGTGCAAGCATGTCTATTTGTCTTCATTCATACGCTCAATTATATGCAAAGTTAATATTGCGAACTTTTCAAGTTCAGGGTGCCTGTGTTAAGCGATATATTAAACGGAATCACTTCAGAACATGAAAAACTCTTGCTTTTCCTTTTCCCCTGTCCGTACACCCCCATTACCCCCCAACAATCTTCAGTTGTGCCATGTTTTGACTGTTAAAAGTTTGAATTAAAATTTCATTTTATGTTGCTCTCTCTGAATTTCCTACAGTGGATATGAAGAGAGGGTTAACATTATGTTTCAAGAATCGTCACTGCTAATAAACTTGTTGAAAAAGATCTTGTTCTCTTAGTCTTCTTCTGAAGGTCTACTGTTAAATTTGTCTTTTTCTTTTGAAACAAAGGAATATATCAGGTTCCTTACAGGTTAGGCTTAATCAGGCCTAATGTTGATTGCCCAAATTTTGTTTTGTCCCTCATTTTAAGAAACGGGGAAAATACAAATTACAGTGAGTTACTTACAGTGGAAGTGAATGGGCCAGTCCTTAAACATTAATACTTATTTAAATAAATATAGCAACAAAACGTAAACAATATGTATGTTGTTTGCACGATTTTTAATTGTAATAAAAACGCTTACCATTTCTAACCTTACTAATCTTGGTATAAAATTTGATCCAACTGTACATTATTTATAATCTACATACCTTATACAATACCATAACATGCCAAACGCTAAAATAACGATTTAAAACAGCTCAAATAATGCATTATATATATATATATATATATATATATATATATATATATATATATATATATATATATATATATATATATATATATATATATATATATATATATATATATATATATATATATATATATATAGAAATGAATGTAAATGCTTTAATAAAACTGCAAGCTGCACATTTCTGCATTTAAATTCTCCAGAAACTGGCTCCATTGTAAATGCCATTCCGTAACCTGTAACCTTGTTTTTATTTTATAAAGAAAGGAGTCAAAATTGGTTTATGCTTAATCATTATGCCACAAATGCTATTTTGATTGTTCTTAACTTGTATAAAACTAGGAATATTTATGTAATGATACTCAAGTAATAAGCATACCTGACCTGCTCCTTGTATTTACAGCAACACACCCCACTTTCTATTTCCGTCCTCTTTATAACCCTTACTTACTGTTATTATAGCATTATAAACAGGACAGACGGAACCTGTGTTTTCCCAGGGAAAGTCCCAGCACCCCTCTGGCGTCTCTGAGCTGGCACAGATGTAAAGGTGAGTCAAGGGAAGAGAATGCTGGAGGGTGAGGTGTTTATAAGGACATCGGGATGAGAGTGGTAGCTTGTCTTAAACTAAAACAGTAGTGGTTATTTGATTATTGGCTATTTCTTATTTGTCTACGCATTTAGTTATTATTTGATGCACTCTAAATGTAGAAAACTGACTATTTTAACTAGTGCCTCGTTAAATGTTATTAGAGTGCTTCATAAGGAATGCTCTCGCCTCAGTGGGAATTTAGAAGTGTAACACTAGATGTCGCTGTTGCCCATCATAAAGTGAAAGGTGAGTACAAGATTGAGAAGTGTACTACAAGATGATTAATGAAAGACAATAGGTTTACTTACAGAAATCCCCATAAGCATATGCAAAAACATTTAGCCATATATTCAAGTGGAAATAATTGTCTATTTCAGTCATACTATAATTTATCTTGAAAATATTGGATGAACTTCGTTAACAAGAAAGTAATCTCACTGAACCATATAATATAATGACTGTATTAAAGTCGTTGTTCTTATTTTCACCACTGTAATGGTTCTAAGATTTAAATATTCGCGAAATGAGAAGTTTATAAGAACATCAGTGTAAAACATGATAAGATGAAGCGAATTGTTTTGCTTTAAATCACATTTGAAGGTCAGTATGAGTATTTTTGTATTATGACAAAATAATACAGAGAATCAGGTCAAAATTGTGGCGTAGAATTAACATTAAGGAATGATATATATAATTAATGATAAATGTATGAAGCCCCCAGGGGTCCTGACGTGTCTCAGCATCTCCTGTGAAGATCTGCAGATGATAAAAGTAGAACATAACGCTTCAGTCCTTAGTTTCTAATAATACCATTAAACATCACACAAACCTACTTGCATCAAAACAGCACTCCATATTTGGACCTTGATTGACACATCTAATAAAAGCAAAGCGTGCTTCCTTCCAAAGTGATAGAATTGTCGCAAACGGTGATTTCAGTCTCCTCCCCCCGTCCCCCGTCAGAAATATGCCCAAGACGGGAGAGTAAAAATAGACAGTAGAAAGAATCCTTGTGCTTTAAATAGAGCTGACTCTCAGAGTATGAGGTCAGTGTCACTGAATGTCTTTGTAGGCTCTATTCTATGCTTCTGTGACTAAAGCCAAGCAGATACTGCTCCCTTTCTCTCTGCCACAGGCTGATCAACAATGTTTCAGTCTCTCACCAGTGTAACACTTGCAGCCTTAGTCACTATGTACACAGTGCCACTGTGATGTGTGGCGAGCACACAGCGTTTCGCTCTGAAAGAAGGCCTGAAGGCTTCTGTGACTGTAGCTGCATGAACGGCGACATTTTTTCATTATACAACCTGATTTTGCAATTAAAACTTGTACCTAGAGTATTGGATTCATTAAATCCAATCATGAATAATTTACATGCACATAATTTAAAAAAATCAATTACATACTTCCATGACATTCCTCTTGTGGTCTTTTCTTCGTTTTCGAGCCATGTACGAATTATGTTCTTTTGTTCCGCTCTGTAATCTTTACTACATGTAATGTTTGAATGACTTACATGTACAATAGCCGAAAGAACATGTACACACCATAAAACATGAAACTGGGTGAGAATTTAAAGTGTTATAGCATTAACACTTCTTCCGAATATCTTAATAATTGAGGTTATGAGCTGAACTATAATTCTGATTCAGCACATTGCTGGTGCACATCATAGGATTGGGAAACAAGAACCTGACCTGGTTATTATTGAAATCTGATTGGTTTGAATTTAAAATAAAATACGAATCAAATGACATCTGGTTCTGTCAACATATGACTCTTGTGAGCCGATTCTTTATAGTGAATCAAAAGCAGCGTAGTGTAGTCCAACTCATGAATAAATTACTCTGATGAGACAATTCTTTTTAATTCATCAAAAACATATAGCACAATCAGTGTAGTCTGACTCCCAAACAAATGACTCTTGTGAAACAAATGACTCTTTAGTGAATCAAAAACATACAGCACAATCAGTGTAGTCTGACTCCTGAATGAATGACTTTTGTGAGATGGTTCTGTTTAGTGAATCACAAACATATAGCGCAATCACTGAAGTCCAACTCCTGAACAAATTATGAGACGATTCTATTTAGTAAATCAAAAACATAGAGAGCAACAAATGTAGTACAATTTGTGACTGAATAATTCAGTTAATAATAATTCAGTCAAGCAATCACATTAACAGGCATCAACTGTAAGTTTTCTAAATGTGGACATTCCATATTGATTTTATATACAGTTTTGTATAACATAAAACGTACAGAAAACTTAATGTATTTTTACAGTTTTAAGAAAAAAAAAACTCCTGTTTTGGGAGGTTTGATCAGATTTTGCTCGCATCTGGATAGAAATTTGTCTCCAAAATATGGTTAAGTAGGTACACACACAGAGCCCATATAACTTAAATTAGTAGCTGTTATGAAACAACGTGCAGTTATTATGAGATGTGCCAGTATTATGAAATATGTTACTACATTTTTCTTTGTTTAGTGTTGTTGAATAGTATAATGCCAATTATTGGACTACATAACAGGATGTGTTTCCAACACTGTCCACATGGTTTTAAGGTCAGCATTAGAGCATGTAGTAAAGCCTAACGCCATATCGCACCATATGAACGTTATGCTGATAGCACATTATTTTCCTGCTACGTCCGTTTTTAACACATTTCACACTGTGATAGTACATCCAACAGCTTCAGCTTCTCTCATGCCTCACATGTTCTACCAATATTTTAATTTAAACTGTTTTAACTACACATCCTGAGTAGGTAGCACAAATTTTCAGACCACCAACTCTACAGAGACTGAAAGTCATTAAACCATTTGTGTAAACACGTTTTGTATGCATTTATTATTTTTTTCCAAATATTTAGTCCATACATGTAGTAAAATATTGATTAATGGAACTGTTAAGGAACCAGATTTGTAATCTTTACGATTTCCACCCCTAATCATGATGCACCACTGATTTGGATGATTATATCCAATGAACTACTCTGTGTTTTGATGTGTTTTCTTTTGCATGCTCAGGACCATCTGTTTTCTGCTCCAATTACATACTATAGTCTGCCTGGAGTTATTCAGCACTACATTCCTGCAGCTTCCCCGCCACAGTGCCCCAAGCAGTACTCACTGTCAGTGCCAGGGCCTAATTAGGACACCGAATCTCTGTGCAGATCCCCACGCCTGGGTTATCCTCAACCATTCAGTAAATCCTTGTAGCAAAGAGAATTTCACTATATCATTGTCCACTATTAGATTTATGTGGGTACAAGCTTAGATATTATGGGATATGGTCAAGAGTGCAATCATGTTTTTCTTGTGCATCCTTCATTCTTTCAACAGGATGTGAACTGAATCTCTCAGTGTGTCTGAGAAGCTGGTCAAACTGAATGAACAATGAAAAATGCATGTTATTGAATTATAGATCATGCATGGTGTAGAAAATTATGGGCTGTATTGATGACATCCTCAGCCACTTTTTGCACTCTTGTGATACTGTATATCTTAGTCCAGTGGTTCATAAATCATTAATTAAAATCATTCAATTCAAAAAGAAAAAAAATAAAATAAATAAAAATTATATATATATATATATATATATATATATATATATATATATATATATATATATATATATATATATATATATATCCATACTCATAAGTAACACTGTCAAAATATAATAAAATAATAAAGGCTTTTTAATATAAATTCTTGAGTGCCTTGGCTTTGCAACAAAGATTTATAGACAAGTTTTCCCTTGTCCAAAGAGCACCCGAGATTTAGGGAGTTTTGCATCCCAGTAGCCCTCTTTTTTGCATTTTTGTGACTGATAAAATGTATTGTGTTTTAACATTGATTTATATTTAATTTAGTGATTCCTCTGCGTACCACTAGAGGGAACCTGAGTACCACACTTTGAGAACCACTGTCTTAGTCAATGTCATACCTGGCATTTAGTAACAAAATGTTTTGTCCCTTAAAAAAAGAAAATTGAACATTTTGAAAAATATGACTAGAATTATGTATTAAGAAGAATAAAGGAATCGTGCACCCATGCCTATCAAAGATGCATTTCTAAAATGGAATTGGAAAACTTTTGCCTCCATGCCAGTAGGTGTCAGTTTAAAGTCTAAGACCTCTGGCCAGCAGAAAGGAGGATTCTTAAGGAAAAATTACAAGCATTAAGATACCAGTAATTCACAATAACCAGCTTATCAAATGACTGTCCAAATCCAGGAAAACAAATAAATGCAGTCACAATATTTTTTTAGAAGTAGTAGGTTATATAATAGGATATAGGAGTGCATATGCCATAGTTCATTCTCTTCACACTCCATCACAGTAGGTGGTGGTAGGCACCTTTGAAGTTGGTTCGCAACCTGCCATAAAATCAAAAGAAGTAGTATTGGCCAGCAAAACATTAGCTAAATTCAGATCTCTACAATTTTTTTATTAATAGTACATAATTACAGAGTGCATGCATCTTTAAAATGTTTGTTTTTTGAACAGAAACACTTTTCTGGGTGATGCTGTTTGCTGCATTGTGCTTGCAAAGACGCACTCGAGTGTACTTGAGGAAGACATTTTCTTGGCATGAACAAACATCAAACAGATATCGTATGCATACAGAATGTCCAAAATGGGTTGTGTTGCCTGTGAACCTCTCATCAAAACCCATGGACACAAAAGCTTGCGTTTTGCATACCACCTCAAGGCAGTTTAATGCATTTAAACATGGTGCGTACATAATGAGGTTTATTTAAACCACAATTTAAAAGCATAAAACCCACTAAGCACACGTGTCTGTTAAGAAGTGCACCATTTAAAAGCATTACATATATCATAAAAGTCTTTAAGAGATAGTCCACCCAAAAAAATGAAAATTCTGTCATTATTTATTCTGAAGATATCTGTCATTACTCACCCTTATTCCAAACCAGTATGTATCTCTTTCTTCTGCGGAACATAAAGAAGCATGATATGAAGAATTGCAATTCTTTTGTTTCCCATTGACTTTTATTGTTTTGTTTTTTGTTTTTTTTTTGTTTTTTTGTCCATACAATGACAGTCACTGGGAATCAAAACTGTTTGGTCACCAGCATTCTACAAAATATATATTTTTTTATGTTCCACAGATGAAAAAAAGTCATAGAGGTTTGGAACAACATGAGGGTGAATAAATGATGAAAGTATTTTTAATTTTGGGGTGAACTACTGGCTGAATGTCCTTATACATTCCAAATAGGAATGTTTTACAGATATTTTGCAGAAACCATCTACATAGATGAAAATACAAATCGTGGCCTCAATAAATACACATATTATGTATTCAGATACAATAAAAGCAAATATTACAGTTTAATATTTTAAAAAAACTCCCTAAATAATCACATATTGCAATGACTCAGAATTCAGATTTGGTTGAGAACCCAACAGTGAGATTCAAATTTAAGCTATTCTTGAATTTCACAACAGCCTATATGGACACTGCGTGGGAAATATCACTCTTGCTGCTGTGACAAAACATTTCTTATCTTCCTCCTTCATTACTTCATTGATAACCCACCAGCCTAAAAGTTATTTCTGCCTGAGATGCATTCACCTAGGAACATCCATGCATTTGTCTCGGTCTCCAAGATCATTGTCCTGAAGTTTACTGCTTTTGAAAATGCACAAAAGAAATATATCAGGAACTGTTTTTTTTGCTGTGAAAGCTTAATAAGGTGAGGCTGGACATGTCCCATTCATCAATGTACCCAATAACTGATGTGACTTGGTGTTAGTAACAGCATGCAGCCTAGGAAATTGCTGTATCTTCATCTATACAGTAAAAATCAGCAGGGTTCCTCTATATTGCCTTTAATCCAGTTAATCAGCGCTCATGCTGCACTATCAACTCTCAACCCTAAATTATTCACCACAATCCAGCAGTTAAAGGGATAGTTCACCCAAAAATTACGATTTTCCCATCCTTTACTCACTCTCATGTTGTTTCAAACCTGCATGACTTACTGTCCTCTGTGGAACACAAAATACAAGATTTTGAAGAATGCTGGTAACTAAATAGTTTCACTTTCCATTGGCTTCCATTGTTTGGATAAAAAATACAATGGAAGTCAATGGTTACCAACAGTCTTCAAAATCTCTTCTTTTATGCTCAACAGAAGAACAAATCACAGAATTTTAATTTCTGGTGGACTATTTCTAGGTTATGAAAAATCACCTTTAGTAGATAAGACCAGACTGTTTCATTGGTTAGCAGCATTTTATTATTGCAGGTATTACAAAAATGTCCTTAATTGCCCAGCTCTATGTGTTTGCATTCATAATAAAGTCTCACTTTGAAGAGAAAGAAGGATGCTAATAAAATTAAGATAATAATAGTTTCATTGTTTTGTTTCTATCTTGCAGTGTTAATTAATTAACACAAATATATCATACTGTGAAGCTTTCAGAGTCATGGATCAATTGTTGAACAGACAGTGATCAATTAATTCATGCACATTGTGACTAAGAATGAACTAAATCTCTGGAAGTTTTCATGTGCCATATGCTGCCTGATGAAAAGATGAAACGCTGAGAAAGATGAGACAGGATGCAGAATACAGGCATCATCATAATAGACTAGACTGTAATTTAAATATTGCATTAATAATATCTGAAAGCTTTGTTCATGTCACTGTCATGACGCTGCTTTCATGAAAAGCCACATTTTTAGGATTCTAACCAGACCAATAGACCTTAGTCAGGGTACCGTCATATTTAGCGCCATATCTGGAAAAAAAATTAATAAAGAAAATGTAGTCAAACTCCATAAAACAGTTTTAAAAGATTTTAGTCCATACTCATTTTCATCCACGTTAAATTCATATGATGTCTAACCTGACTAAGGTCTATACCAATTGGGGATGTGGTGATTTATTTATATAGATTACATGTGTGTGCAAGTGCAGATTCAGCACAGTAATTTCAGCTAAAAAGATGTGAAATCATTGTGGATGATGCCTTGCCATTATTGATTAAAATACTGCAGCTGCTACATTTTCAGACAGAAAAATGATTTAGTTCTGGGAATGTCTTTTTTATTTTTTGAGGGACAGTTAGCATCCTCCCTCTGGTGTAGGCGGACTCAGTGTAGAGCACGTCCCACTCATCCATACGAACTAGGCCTGCACTTAAAGGAGGGCACCAGTTTATTTTGAACCTTGACAAGAGGATTAATTATTCTGTTCAAAATATTTCCAGTGGTTAATTAGACACGTACAGCAGTCATTCTTTCTGGAAGCTGATCGCTTTGCTTTAGTTTCAGCCTTTAATGCCCTTGTGGTTAAATTCCAGGAAACTACAAAACGTACATATAGCAGCATCACACTGCAACACTGGTTTACCAAAAAAATTAAAAGGCCATAAAAGCAGATTAAACAAGGTCTATAACCTCATATGTTATCAAATAATTGTTGAAAATTACTCAAAGATTCTGAGTTTCAGTGGAACCATGGCTGAGTTAATGCTTAAACAGAGCTTTAAGTTATATCACGAATAAACACTTCACCTGCATGCTTCAGTACACTGCCAGTGCTGTGAGAGTCAGCTGAGATGAAGCATTTATCCTTAAGCAAACACATAAGAGTCGAGGTCAAAGGTTTGGAATGTACAGCTGTACACTCTAAACTGCTCAATCAACTTGATTAAGTTTTCCAGTCTCATAATCAAGCCTATTCTAAAGAAAACTAAAGAAAAAATGTGTGCAAAATGTATGTGTAAGCTGATTTATTAAATTATGTTACCTAATATTTTAATTTTAGAGGATGATAGGGCTAGTTGTCACATTTTGTACACACTTTGAATAATTCTCATATTGTCAACTGACGTGTAGATACATACCAAAACATCTTTGATGCAAAATAATCAAATGACTATAAAAAATGATAATAATGGAACAGTAAATTAATTGGGCTGCTTAACATGAAACAGCAAAAACGTAAAATAGGGGGGGCAAAAGAAATTGAAATTAATAAGTTAAAACATTGTAGGCAATTGTCATCTTCAACTGACTTAACATTTATTTAAAATAAAATAAAATAAAATAAAATAAACAAACATTCAATAAACATTCCCACAAGTTTATAGCTGTGTTGACCATTAATAGTGAGAAACTGGTTCCGTGATAATGTAAACATTTCTCATTATGAACAAATTATTCATTAAATATTCACATTTAGACTTCGAAATTAAACTTTACACTTTATCTTTCAAAGTTAAATATATTTTAATGTAGCCTACTGTAACAGCAAACTATAAACTTTGTAAACTCTATATATTTCTGTAATATATACAGTATAATATTTGACCGTCCTTGTTACTGTGCATTTTTCCTTCGATTTGAAAAACGATTGGACAGCGAATCATGGCTCTCCTTTCAGACAAGGGACTCACTTAAATGGCAGGTGCTAATTGGATGGCATGTCTCGCGTAATAGCGCTGGGTAAGTGGGGCCCTTCGCTCTCCATTTCGGCTCAAAGCCTCCGTAGACTCTCACTGTCTTTTACAGTATCGTGTAGCCGTAATGGCGTTAGCTTCCACAAGCAACAAGGGCCTTTTTATTATGGCTGGACCGCCGTCTCTTCCTCTCGTCCGCTGATTGGCTGTGCTACTTCCGAGGCGGAACGCGATTGGCTCAGAGCCCTGTCGATCGGACGAGGAATAGACGGGTACCCAAGACGGCAGGGCTGCGCGTGTGCTTTCCCAGGTCCTGGCAGCACCATCCGGAGAGGGGGTGAGGACGCTGGCCGCCTGTTTTATGACTGCAAGGAACACTGGATGTTTTTATTTTGATTTCTTCTTCACTGGATATACATGCCCACGATATTGAGCGCAGGAAAGCGGCACGCCGGTGAACGAGCACAACGTTATCGATGGGGAAAATAAGTTGAAGGCTTCGGAAGAATGTTTTCCTTGTTTCAGGAAAACGGATTGCTCTGTTGATCAGCGTGATGGGTGTTTCGAGGGGATTTTGACATTTGGAGCTATCCATCTACAGCTTCGGGGTCGAGCGCAACTGAAAGCGGCAACAGAGCGCCATACTGCAAAACAAGCTTCCCGGATCGATACAGTGTAGCAGTCTTTTCGCACGGGAGAACTGCGCGTCTTCATGTAATGTAAACAAGTAAGCTGGCGAGCAAGGACCAAGTCAGGAACGGTGGCCTGATTGAGATCCACCTAACTTCTGCAAACTGCATGCAGCCCTGGCGGTGGAAACAGGGCTGGATGAGCCCAAAATGGCAAATATGAAGAAATCTAAAAGATGAATGTTGCATTTCCCCCTTAACTTGTACTATCCACCTAATTTCCCTTTCCATACAAGCCCGAGTTTCGAGCGAAGCAAGGTGCTCCTCATGCCTCCAACATGAGGGAGATTTAAGGCCGTGCGGAATTGATTTATTATGGAGGGAGCGCATTATTTTGATTTGATCCCTCTCTCCTTTTTTACTTTTCTTTTGTTTACCCTCCGCGAGGGGTTTCTCGGATGTCCGCGGTTGTCGTTTTGTTAGTCTGGAACGTATAACGCGAAAGACCCTCAGAAGTAGGTCAGATCAAAGCTGGAGAGTTGTTAGTATGACACCTTCTCACGCTCATCTCGATGTATGCCGGACATTTCTGCTTTGATTTGACCCGTCGTATGGCTCGATGACAGCCAAATGAGAGTTTGACATCTTGACAGCCTCCCTCTCCATCTCGTTCGCCTCTTTGTTTTGTTTTTCCACCTCTCATTTCGGGCTGTTGAGTCAGTGAATGGCTCTGTGCGGAACGACGGCTTCCAATGCCGCGAAAATGATGGCTGCGTACAACGGCGGCACCGCGGCAGTGGCAGCGCATCACCCGCACCATCACCACCAGCTGCCCCATCTCCCGCCACCCGCCCACCTCCACCACCATCACCACCCGGGCCAGCATCACCTCCAGCACCCCGGCTCGGCCGCCGCCGTGCACCCCGTACAGCAGCACGCCTCCACGGCCGCGGCCGCTGCTGCTGCCGCCGCGGCGGCGGTGATGCTGAACCCGAGCCAGCAGCAGCCGTACTTCCCCTCGCCCGCTCCTGGACAAGCTCCGGGGCCGGCGGCCGCTGCAGCCCCAGCGCAAGTTCAAGCCGCCGCCGCCGCCGCCGTGAAGGTGCATCACCACCACCACCAACACTCGCATCACTTACAACAACAGCTGGATATAGAGCCGGACAGACCGATCGGATACGGAGCCTTCGGTGTGGTTTGGTAAGCCTTTAAATACCATTATAACAACTTCTGCCAGTGAATGTTGGAAATGAGCACACGACTTTAATTGTGACTCTAAAAGTGAACTTCATGCTAATTAAAAAGTTTTACTAATAAAGACACTTTTGGGAAGCGTAATTAAAATGATATACACTCTCATGAGAGGAAGTCTCAAAATAGGAAAAAAACTGTTATTCTACACAGAGCTGGTCTCCCCCTTATGGGTGCCGCCATGTTAATGTCACATGACCAACTGTGGCATGCAGTTGACTACCACAAATATTGACAATATTAATGTTAATCAACGCAATGTTATGAAAAAGTAACTCTTTTACAAGATGCCAATTTTATAAAATGTGAATAATGTGGTTTGTATGGAAACGTATGGTTTCTAGAAAAAACAAGCATGGAGGTCCGCCCCTAAATCTAGCTGATTGTGCAAAAACATACAAATTAGATTGTACAAATTAACCGTAAAATAGTTACAGATCGGCATGAGAGTGTGTTGGTTTTCTTTAAAAAAAGTGCTTTACAAACACCAACAGCAAAGAAGTGATGGATCAACACTTATTGTGAATAAGTGGACAAATAGTGTAACAACAATCAAAGTTGCCCATTACGACAAGTAAGAACAAACTAAACCTAAACCAAAACTTACTGAGTGCACCTTTATAGTGTTTCACCTGTCAGGCTTGTTGGGAGGGAGAGGTAATGTATTTTTAGATTTCTGTGTGACAGTTCAAGGGGAACGAGGAACAGCTTTTGGCAAAGAATTTAAGATGTACACTAAGGGAACATCGCTGTGCTTAAGGGATAAGCTCAGACTTAAATGCTCAAGATTTAGTACATGTCAGTTTGAGTGTCTTGAGAATAGTTCCTAACCCAGGTGTTTACTTCACTCCATGTTTAAACCTATAGACATTGAACTTTTGGTTGAATGTGTGGTTGAATCTTATATATGATGCAGTCACATTGTCAAGTGCTCAGTGAATATCTTTGATATATCCAGCAACAAAACCGGTTCACAAGGCTACATTTCAGACCAAAGATGAAAAGTTGAATAATATGTGTAATGCTTAAAGGAAGGAGAGAGTGTGTGTTCTCAGAATGAGTTTGTAACTCAGAGGAAATGCAATATCCTTTTAAGCACACACCCTCCTGCCTTGTAGCAATTTTAGCCATGGCTTCTGTTCAGAGGTTAATCTGAGTAAATTTCTTGGGAGAGCAATGTATTAAACGCAATAGACTTTGCAATAAATTAATAAAAAAATTAAATGGACAGTTTTCATTCTCTGACATGCTACTTATTCTAGCATATATTTAGGGTCTCTGTGCATTTATCCACAAAAGAATCACCTGGTGCCTGCATAGGGGCCACAAAACTAGGGGAGCTTTCACCAACAGCCACCCTGCCTACCTCCGCCCATGTAATCTTAGCCTGACCTTTCCTCAAAATCGCTTCCTGTTGCTCATTGTCTGCTTTTAATCTGCACTGTTGGCTGCTGGTATATTTATAGCTGTCCTCCAGAGGCACGGCCATAGAGGAATAATCATTTAAAGTTTGCACCCTCTGGAAAGGGGGTGGACAGATCCATTGTTAACTAAAAGGACAGTTCACCCAAAAATGTTAATTCCGTCATTATATTTACTGCACTCACCTTTAGGTAGTTCCAAACCTGTATGACTTTCTTTCTTCTTTGGAAGATATTTTGAAGATATTTTGACGAAATGTGCTGGTTGCGCTTTTCCTTACAATCACAATGAACAGGGAATGGAGCTTTCGTGCTTTGGAAATGATTCAAAAGCATGACTTCCAGTGCATAATGGCTTAAATTTCAGTTTGTGTTGCACAAAGTTATTGTTTGATTTGAGAAGACTTAAAAGTAAATATGGTCATATTGGTCAACCAATACGTTCTTCAAAATTTCTTCTTCTGTGAAGAAAAATACTCAAGTTTGAGTAAATAATTACCGAATATTCGTGCTTGGATGAACTATTTCTTTAAATATTGTTAATCTATACATCACAGGAAGTAAGGATGAGAAAATTTGCCCACCTATCATTGCGCATAACCAAAGTACTTCAAGAAGTTGGATTAAAATAAACAGTAAAAATAATATAAGGCTTTAACATTTTTATTGAGTTTAATTAGTCCCAGGTGCGGTTTGTACGCCATTGTTCATGGGATGTGACAGTTACAATGCAATGATTATGATTATCATTAAATCAGATAAAATACAAATCTTGTATAACCAAATATAACCACATTTATTTTCATATTACACGTTAACAACAGACATTTATCATTCACCTAGTGCTTTTATATGATAGGTATGGTCAAAGTTAAAAAAGAGGAAAAGATTAAGTTTGGTCCCTGTGTTGTCTATAGAAGGCTGTTTTTGGATGGTCCATCCTAGTTAGTGCCCTTTCAGTCGTGCAGCTGTAAAAGTTTATATAAATTGGCTTTGGCTCTGCAGCAAAGTGTGTGTGTGACACTTGGTGCAGATGGCGTTGGATTTTAATTATCTTTGACTCAAACTATACATAATCTATATTATCAGTTTGCATCTGGTTAATTGCTGGAAATATTGCTTTATTATAGTAAGCACATTGTGCAGTGAATTTGCAAACAGGTTTGGACTACATCCTGTCCTCAGAATGAAAATGAAAGCAAATTGAAATTGAATATAATTGATGGTTTATGCTAAAGAGACCATGTGCGCTAAGCGTTACTCGATCATATTCTAGTCTGCAGGAAACAAAGTGCAAACTGCTGGGTCTAATGCTTTCTGAGAAAAACCCATATCTGTTATTCACACTGCCCTCAAAATTGTCACTCTAGTATGATTTTAAAAGCATGGAGTACTTATGTGGAGGACATAATGGCATAACAGTCTTTGTCTTGGTGCTCAGCCAAAAAGTTTATTTTGAAACCTATTGGCCTGCATGTACTGTTTACGCTTGTAGTTTGAGATTGACTCATAGTGTATGTGAACAAAGTTACGGGAAACAGGAGCGCTAAATGCTAAACCGCTGTAATTTTAGAAGGCTTCAGTTGACGGTGATGCCTCATTTGTGGGTTCTGGGAATTCCATGTGTGTCCTGTATTATGTTTTGCGTGGCTTATTAATATGACATGTTGTAAGCCGGGTTTAGGATGCAGCTGTTGTCACTTCTTGACCTTTGATACCTTTTACGTTTACATACATTTTACATTTTTGTATTTGGTACATAATTTTAGCCAAAGCAACTTCCATTGCATTCAAGGTAGACATTTTACAAGTTCTTGCTTTCCTTGGGAATCGTAAACGTGACCTTGGCATTTTTAGAGTTACGCTTACTATTTGAGCTACAGGAAGGCACTTACGCTGAATTTTTTTGCTATCGCAGATTTGTGTGTTATTCTCAACCTGCTTCTTAATTCTTAAGTAAGAGCACTACCCAGGGAGTCAGACATTTCAAGGGCTGTCTCATTCCAAAGTTATTTTGCTGTAACTGATATAGCCTACTATTACAGTTTTTTATTCATTTTTTTAATATTAATATTTTAATATTAATATTATAAATTATTTTCAATTTTATATTTGTGTTTTTTCAGGTACATTTTTAGTAATTTTATTGTGTTTGTCATTTTCTTTTATTGGATGTTTATAGGGTTTTCATTCATTTTTTTTATTTTAGTTTTAGTTTATTTTAGTGCTTCAACTAAACTAAAAAAGAGAGAAATTGCCTGTTTTTGTTTTATTTCAGTTAGCGATTATTTCAAGTAATTTCTCATGGTTTTACTTTTAGTTAACAATAATATTCCTGTCTCACTATCAAAACTGTTACATTAAACTGAAAATTTTGCAAGCACAAGTGCACTTTTTCTTCAGTCTCTACATAAGATATTGTTGGTAATGTGCATGTAAGGGAAATTTATTTTATTATAGCTGTATGTAATGTATGATCAGCTATATTTATTATATAACCTTGCAGTCATGTTGCAGGTAATTGTGTCATCTGTGTCTTAATGTTTTGTGAATCAAGGCCCTTGCTAGTCGTCAAAAGATATACTGATTCACGACACGGGGAACTAGGAAGCAGAGTGACACGGGCAGCAAGTCTGTTTCCAACAGTTTGCTCATATTTATATTAACAATACAAATCATAAAAACAGATTTGGCCTGTTCAACCTGCATGCATCCCACAGGCCTCCTGCTGCTTAAACCAGATCCAAAAACAGAGACCTACTAGATAACAATATCTCTGTCTCCATCTTAATCACAGCCCTCATGACTTACTTCTATTTACGCGTGCAGCCTCCATCCATGAACAGTTAGAGCCAGTGCTGATAAAGATGAAATGCCAGACACATGCATTCTTATGTCATGTGTCCTGTGTAATAGGCTATTGTTTGTTTGTCATTGGGTTTAGTTGATTTTCAAAATGTGTATAGTTTTGCCAAATTTCTAGTATTTAGTGCAGATTTAGCTAAAGGAGCAATGGGTTGAACTGCAGTTCTCAACTATGCCCCCATTAGCCCCTGTCTCTCAGGGAAGAGGCATGGTGCTGCACAGGAATGTTGTCTTCGCTGGCCATTAAAGCGTCTGTCCGCGTCTGTTGCGCTCACGGTTTGGTCTGAAGGGGACTGCTAGCGTGGTCACAGACAGCTTGACTTGAGTGTGATGTTTTTAAGATCTTGTCTGGCAGATTGGTGTACCAAAACTATGCAGTCTCTTCTTGTTGTAGACTGGTGAAACGTCTGTATCCTGTTTTGTTGATTAGCATCATTTAACATGATGCTTGTTAAGTAAGTGCTTTAGTTTGAATGAATGGAACAGAAAAAGTGTGATTTGTGTGTTGTGAGTTGCTAGCACATTTAAAATTTGTAAAATAAATAAAAATTAAAGAAGTCTCTTATGCACACCAAGCCTGCATTTGTTTGATAAAAAAGTAAATATTATTACAATTTAACATAACTGTTTTCTATTTGAGTATATTTAGAAAAGTAATTTATTATTGTAGTGGCTAAGATTAATTTACAGCAGCCATTACTTCAGTCGCCAGTGTCACAATTCTTCAGAAATCATTTTAATATGCTGATTTGTAAGGATTTCTTATTATTATCAATGTAGAAAACAGTTGATAACAGTTGAAAACAGTTAATATTTTTGTGGAAACAATAATTCCTTTTTTCCACATGTTTTTTGATGAGTAGTTTAAAAACTGCAGTTATTTCAAGCAGAAATCTTTTGTAACATTAAAATGTCTTTAATGTCAGTTTAATGTGTCCTTGCATTTCTTTCAAAAGAAAAAGAAAATCTTATAGAATGATAATGTATGTGAAACTAAGGTTGTGTTGTGTAGTTTTCAAATAATATCAAGACTTGAATTTAAGAAATGTATGATGACTTTAAGTTTGCATATAGACTCCAAATCTCTGAAGATCACTGAGTTTTCTTGAAGCACATGTGAAGTTTTAGGAGAGCTTCAAGAAAATGAGCACTAGTGGTGGCTGCTATTGATGTAATGACTAATTTATTCCCGTCTCCATTGTAAATGTAAAATTTAAATGAAATGGGAATGATTAAAGTTTGATGGTTTTCTTTTTTGGGAGAGGAACCTCATATCCTCCTCGATTGTCTCCCTGAAATGAAAATGAAGTAATTTAGCTGCTGATCAAACATGCTTAAACAACGTTATAATATTAAATATGATTTGTCATGCAGAGTGTGTTTCTTCCCAGTGTGATGAACAGCATGATTGAACCCGAAAATCTTTGATTTTTCATTTTTTTGTTCTTGTCATCTATTATCTGAAATCTAATAATGTCTTAATTAGTCAGATGTGATCATTTGTCAATATCATTTCCATAATTGAAAGTCAGTACATGATTGTCAAATAGATTTGAACTTTCTCTTTTGATCCCCTGGTTTTGCTGCAGCTTTGTGTGTGTGTGTGTGTGTGTGTGTGTGTTTAGGCATATTATAATGGCAGGCAGCCTGGAGCTTTTATACCCTGAACTTGAAAGGCTCACAGACAGGACAAGTTTTTTTTTTTTACAACCACAACAGTCAAAAGCAGCTCTTAAGAGGCCCTGGGTTTGGCAGATGCAGAGACCGAGCAGAGAAATGACTTACCTTTGAAGTGTTGGGGGTGAAAGTGTGCAGTAGTGTGTACATTAACCCTTCACTCACCTGCCTCTGTTAGCCTATATTCTGGGCTGCACTTATGTAGTCATCTTGACAGCACTGCTGAGAATGAGTCAACATCAGTTTTCTTTCTCTTGATGTTTGAGTGAATGTCACAAAGAAAAGTCATATTTCACCCCAAATTCAAAAGAAAAAAATGAGAATTGCATTTTACATAAAGAAAATGTTTTAAAAGAATAGTATGAAATTTTGCTAAACATTTACTCACCCTTCTTCATCAGAAAAGTAGTTTAGTATTACATCACTTGCTCATCAGTGGATCCTCCGCAGTGAATGGGTACCGTCAGAATTAGAGTTCAAACATCTGATAAAAACATCACAGTAATCCACAAGTAATTCACATGACAACAGTCTATCAATTAACACCCTGTGAAGTGAAAATTTCGTCAAGGCATTTTAACTTTAAACCTTCGCTTAATTCTGGCCAAAATACATAATCCAACCCTCTACAATGCTAGTACATCACTCGCATATGCGACTAAATCTTCACCCTGTCTTCTTTGTTGTTTTTTCCCTTGAAATTCTTCAGCTTTTAAGAGCTGCCGGGTTCTCTGATATTAGACGGAAGTAATTCGCATATGGCAATCTCATTGGCTGGCGCTCACCTATTATCGTCCCTGTTTTGATTTCAGCAAATCAGTTTGCAGACAATGTGATTAATGTTCATGAACCCAGCAGCTCATTAATCCTTAGTGCGTTTCATATTGTTATTAGTAGTAGAATTCGTAGTTGTATTGTTATTATCTTATCGTTTCCTTTTTTTAGAAACGCATGACAAACAATATCTTAAGCACCATCACCAGTCCTAAATTCAGTTAAAATGACAAATATGCATTCATACATGCTTATTCTAATTACTAAAGTTCTAAAGTTAGGTTGGTATCAAAGTCCCCCCTCCCTCCACACATATTACAATAGGCCTTTGGTTGTTTTGGTTATATTGATTGATATGTCAATGGATTCAGTGTCAGAATTGGCAATTAATCTCAATCTGGTTTTTGTAATTTATTGTAACACTGCTGCTTTCTTCTCAGTGTGCAGATTTAGCTAAACAACTTACCTGGGTGTGATTTATAAATAAATTACAAAATGAAAATTAAATGTCACATTCGTTCAGGTGAATTATAATTGTATAGTATTTTAATACTAGTATATCATCATGAAAATCTTGTCAGTGCATAAAATAAAAAATGCAGTTCAAATTCACTGCAAAACAGACTTCATTTTCCTCATGCATATTGCATTTATAATTTCTTTTGATCTTGGGGTGAAATATGACTCAGACGTTTCTTAATAGTTTTCGTGAGATTCAGCCATTTCCGCTTCGTCCTCTATTCGTCCTCTTTGGCTCATTTTCGGTTCCCACCTCTGTTTCTCTGTGCTCATTAAAAGTGTGAGTGTTTGTTGTGATGTTTCAGTGCTGATGGAGATTTCACCAGTGTCCTTTAGTCACAACAGGGGAAACGCATGAGACTTTCAGAGGGGATGTGATTGTGTATTGTGTCTGGTGTGGAGCAGAGGTCTGACTGCTTTAGGTTTAATACTGTGAAGACCATCTCTTCCTCAGAGGGCAGAACTGTTAATTAAAAAGCCCTCCGCTCAGACTGAACCATTCCATTTAGAGCCCTGACACCCCTGACAGTCCTTGTGCTTATTTATAGCTGTCCTATTAGCTGCCCGCTCTCAATTCTGCCTAAAAGCTACCTGGATTCCTCTGAAGCGTACTATAGACGAATGTTATAGATGTGGTTTGGATCTCCCTCGGTCAGATTTGAATATAGAAACAATATCCACCGACAGGATGTCTTTAAAACAAGGAATTTGAATACATCTCTGGCCATCTGTCTGGTTTGTTTGCCATCCATTCAAAACAGACTTGTGAAACACACCCTTAGCAAAACCAGCCCTGTTTTTGTACCCTTCGAAATTCAGATGAGTGCCTTGAATGTGCTTTTTTTGGTTTGAAAGGATTGTAATATACTAGACAGTAAGGCTGCACGATATTGGAAATACAAGACAAGACTTTTGCAGTACATATTGCGATATGAAACAATGCAGGAATTCTCACCAAATTACTTAAAATAGCTGTATCTGGAAAGAATTAAGCATTCTAGAATGATTTGGGTGATTTTGTTAGGGAGTGCATCTGCATATAAACTAAAAAACTAAAAAATTACTTTATGGGTTGAACAATTTGGGCAAAAAAAGTATAAATTCACTAAAGTGAATCTCTTTCAACTTTTGACCCATACATTATGATTTTACAAAAAAAATAAATAAATAAATAAATAAATAAATTTAATATTAAAAATGAAGCAAAATAAGAAAAATGTAATTATAATATTATTGTAAAATGAAAAATTTGTATTTGTTTTTAAAAATAAAATATGTATTCTATAGTATAACTGTACAATTACAATACTAATATTTACATTTCATTATTTAAACATTAAGGTATATGAAAACACAGTATACTTTTAAACATAAAATATATATATATATATATATTTAAAATATTTTCAGCTAGTTGCCAAGGCATCATTTCTCATTTTCTTTTAGTAACAAACTAAAACTGAAATAAAAATGAATAAAATATACTTTATATAGATTTTTATGTCTATATAGTATATTTTATAGACATAAATGAAAAAAGACAAAAACACAACAAAATAACACTGCTGTACGCGTGTAAATGAACACAGTGCCACGCTTAAATCTTAAACTGGCAGCACATATATTTATTTCATTAAATCACAGCATTTGCGATTAGACTATACCATTAAACAATATCCGATTCGGTTTTATTTCATATATCGTGCAGTCTTACTTGGCAGTTTGAAAGCATCAGTGGTTGATTTACATGAGGGTCATCCCCGTGAGGTTTCAGGTTACAGGCTCTCACCTGTAAACTAGCTTTAATTTGCTGCTCTGAAGTGGACTCACGACATGAAGCACAGGCAAACGGTTGCTTGACTCAGGCTTGAGTCAGTCAGTGTTTGCCTTAACACTTTTCTGAGTTTGGTGGCGAGAGGCCAGGAATGCCCCCACGCTGTGTGCAGTGGGCCGCTCAGGCATGACTGTCCTCAGGGCATCACCAACATTATTTCGTGATCCTCGCGCTTGCTCTGGAGTCCTGCTAGCAGAGATGCTCCGGGGAAAGCTAGAGAGAATATCCGGAAGTGTGACTGCTGATTGGGAGTGATGATGAACTGTAGGAAGTTGGGGAATGGATGGGTGGTAGTGGCCGTTTTGGCGTAATTATCTCTTCAACCATTTCCTCAGCACAACAAACACCACCCTGTTTTTGGCCCTGTCAGTGTACAGTTTGATTAGGAGCTCCAGTTTTTCTCAAGCTACGCCTAGCTGGACTGAGCACGATTGGTTCTTGGCGAATGCGGGAGGAAGTGGCAGCGGCATCTGCCATTACTGGAACCGTTCTCAGAAGGAGAGCTCCCTGGATAATAGAATCCATTTATCTAAAGCATGTTTTGGCCTTCCTAAGTGGTTTCAAAGGGTGATTGAGAGTGTTGTTGTTGTCTGGACTGATTTTTATTTATTATTATTATTATTTTTTTTTTTTTTTGTTAGTCTTCATCTCCTAAAATTAAATTAACCAGAACCACACTTCCACACATCACTGCATTATTAGACCACATCTAGGACTGGTATGTGATGCAGGTAGAGATTCTGCTCTACCATGTATACCGCAGTATTCATGCAGCTGTCCGTGCCAAGGCCTGCTTCAAGTTATTTACATATAACGATAGAGAAACAAATAAACAGTTTCTGTTGGTTATGGTTGCCAATATATGTGTATGGGTTGGATATTTAAATTGGAATTTAAAATATGAATTATTTTAAAAATATGTTTTCTTTTTTGCTGGTTTGAGTATTATGTTTTTAATTTGGTTATATGAATACACCAGTATTAATGTTACAATCAAAAATTTAAAAATAATAAAATTTAGATGCCTAAATTCACGGAATTTAAAGCTTTTAGAACAATTGATTTTAGTTTTTATATATAAATTTAATTTATTTAGGCAAAATAATGTTGAATTTGAATGTCTGCATTTTTATATAAGTTTGAGGTTGGTATTTTACGTTTTTTTTTTTTTTTCGTAATATTGTCAATGTTGAAAACAGTTGTGCTGCTTAATATTTTTGTGGAAACAGTGATGCCTTTTTTCACGTTTCTTTGATTATATTTGAAATAGAACTCTTTTGTAGCATTATAAAAGTCATTACTATCACTTTTGATCAATAAAATGCATCCTTTCTGAATGAATGTATTAATTTCTTAAAAAATAAATAAATAAATCTTACTGGTCTCAAACTTTTTTTAATAGTAGTGTACTATTACTGTCATAAAAAATGACTTTGTCATCGTGATATAAGATTTTGGTCACACCACCCACCCTTAACCATATCCATAAGTCTGAGTTTTGTGAAACCTGTCTAGAATACTGAGTAGTTAAAACCTAGTTTTCTGTGTAGTCAGAATTCATAGTTCCTTTGGGCCGCTTTTTCCAACAGTTGGCCTTCACAGCTAAATGGTTTGGATATAAGAACAGAAGTATGCACGTGTTTTAGCCAGATCCTACTGTGAATCCTCATTTTTATTCTGCTTTCAAGGCTGGCATCTGATCTAACCCAGTTTAATACGGTTTTCTCAGTTTATGACTGTCCTTTTACTATGTCCTGTTAGCAAAGTCTCACAAATGTGATCTGTGTTTGTCTCACTAAATGACTCTCGATGTTGCGAGCGTGAAAGAGTGTGAGCGAGTTAAAGTGTCCGGCCGCTCCACCTCGGGGCGTAACCCTGTGCTCGCACTGCCACTGTTATCAGTGTTCAACACATTCTCCTTCATCGTCATTCACACGCAAACACATACCCACTCCAGACAGAGCCTGGACAGATCTAGTAGCTGAGCCCAAGTTTTCGCTGGCACTGCGTCTAACGAGTGCTTGGGGCCTCCGTGAGGAAATTAACCATGCAGTTTCAAAGCCAAACAAGCCACAATCAGCCTCCGATGATAACTCATCTTTTAGTCTCTTTGCTGTCGCTGTCTCTCCTTTTCCCATGATGCACTAAAATGTTTCAGCACTGCAGACTGTGCCTGGTCCATGTATGCTGTCCCTTTTCTCTCCCAAGCTCTGTTGGCAATTTGGTACAGCCATGGTGTGTTTACTGCTTAGTTGCACGTCAGACCTTTCGCAATTATTTGTGTTCTGATTTATAATTAATATGTATTATTAAACATATGAATTATAAATCTTGAATCCTGTATTATTATTATTATTATTGATAATAATACTATTATTAATAATTAAAAATCATACATTATTATTATTAGTAGTAGTAGTATTATTATAATATGTTAAATATTAATACAAATAATTAATGTACTTTTATTTATAATTATTAGTAGGAGTAGTATAGAGCTGCAACAAACGATTATTTTGGTAATCGATTAATCTAACGATTATTAGAACGATTAATCGACTAATCATCAATTATTTTACTGATTAATCATTAGACTTTGATTATTCAGCTTTTGCAGTTAGTTAAAATATTGAGTTATACATATTCTAACAAATAAAGAAAGGTCACGTCAGCTGTTGAAAATCATATTATGTAATTACAATTATTAAACTATTAATTTATACAAATAGATACACTACCAGTAAAGTTTTTGAACAGTAAGATTTTTAATGTTTTTAAAGAAGTCTCTTCTGCTCACCAAGCCTGCATTTATTTGATCCAAAATACAGCAAAAGTAGTAATATTTTGAAATATTTTTACTATTTAAAATAACTGTTTTCTATTTGAATATATTTTAAAATGTAATTTATTCCTGTGATTTCAAAGCTGAATTTTTAGCATTACTCAGGTCACGTGATCCTTCAGAAATCATTTTAATATTCTGATTTGCTGCTCAATAGAAAGTTCAGAAGAACAGCATTTATCTGAAATAGAAATCTTTTGTAACATTATAAATGTCTTTATAATCACTTTTGATCAATTGAAAGCATCCTTGCTAAATAAAAGTATTAATTTCTATAATTTCTTTCCCCCCAAAAAATAAAAAAATAAAAAATTATACTGACTCCAAGCATTTGAATGGTATAGTGTATAATGTAACAAAAGCTTTTTATTTCAGATAAATGCTGATCTTTGGATCTTTCTATTTATCAAAGAATCCTGAAGAAAATGTACTCAACTGTTTTAAATATTGATGATGATGATAATAATAATAATAATAATAATAATAATAATAAATATTTCTTGAGTAGCAAATCAGCATATTAGAATGATTTCTGAAGGATCATGAGACACTGAAGCCTGGAGTAATGATGCTGAAAATGTAACTTTGATCACAGAAATAAATTACATTTTAAAATATATTCAAATATAAAGCAGTTATTTTAAATAGTGCAAATATGTCACAATATTACTGCTTTTGGTGTATTTTGGAAGAAATAAATGCAGGCTTGGTGAGCAGAAGAGACTTCTTTAAAAAAAACTTTAAAAATCTTACTGTTCAGAAACTTTTGACTGGTGGCGTATATATTTGGCACACAAAATGAGATGACCGACAGAGAAACTCTCTTATTCACCATGTAATTAGCTATATGAAAAAGTAACTGAATGACATCATTTGGCCTAACATCTCCTTTAGTAAGTCATATGGATAAGAAACAAAATAAAGGTAAGTGATATGATGCTTATTTTTGGAAACTATTTTATTTGCAACATAATCTCTCTTAAAATACCTTATATGGTTATGATAATCAAAACAATCCTGAGCTAGATCAAGCTTTGATCTCTGTAAACCAAACTATCACTTTAATGAAATATTTTTTTCCCACTAATAAAAATATTTTATCATTAGCTAGCTCCACACTGGAGAGCTGCTTAATAACAGAAAATCAAGTTGTAATTGTAAACTGAAAGCGACACTCACTGACTCTGCTTTATCATGTTTAATACTATAAAGCTGCTTGATTTAAGGCTATCTATTGCATAAAGTATACTATATAAATAAAAGTGACATGACTGCTTTAATGGAGAACCGAACTGCAGATATCGTGCAAACATCCACATCGCTAAAATCAGATCTTAACTGCTACTTTCACACCGCTGTCAGTTTTTGTTGTGTTTATTTCATATTCAGAGGAAAGCGAGCAGCATAGGCTATATTTACATCCAAAGGCTGCTCAGAAGCGCTGTGTTCTTCTCTTGAATTGCATCCAGGAGAGCTGAATTACAGTCGTGCTCTACATCGCCACACTGGTCAAACCGCAGTATTGCAGGCTCTTACATTAGCTCATATGAGATAAGAATGACTACTCGACAACAAAAATATTTGTCGACAATTTTTTATTGTCGATGTTGTCGATAATGTCGACTAATCGTTTCAGCCCTAGAGTAGTATTTACCCATATCAACAATATAATAATTCTTCTTCTTCGTCTTCTTTATTATTATTATATTGTTAATATTAGTAAATAATACTACTACTAATAATTATTATTATTACTATTATTATTTACCATTAATAGTAAATTATTTACTATTATTTTCTATTATTAATATTTATTTAATATTAATTATCATTTACATTTAGTCATTTAGCAGATGCTTTTATTCAAAGCGACTTACAAATGAGGACAATGGAAGCAAAATCAACAAAAGAGGAATATGCAAGTGCTATGACAAGTCTCAGTTATTCTAATTAATTAAATAATAATAATTATTATTATTATATCCAAAAATAAATTTAAACAATGATTGAATTATTATTATTTTAATAATTAAATTATTGAAAACTTATTGGCAATTAGATATTAAATGAATTATTATTATTTATTGTTATTAACAATGTATCACTTTTGTCATTATTATTATTATTATTATTATTATTATTATTATTATTATTATACTGTTAAATAGTAAGAGTAACGTAAATATATTTTATTGCTTAATAATAATAATAATAATAATAATAACAATAATGCCTTTTTGTCATTTCATTTTAATTACATATTTTATTTCTATTTAATTTCATTTAATTTATTATTATAATTAGTAATAGTATTAAAGGGACTCCAAATGTAGCCTATTTTAAATAGATTTTAAATATTTTTAAAATTAGTTTACAAAGCTTAAAATAAACATTCATTTTAACACTGTAAGTGACATGAACAAAATGGGACTATCATACTCTAGCTTGTACTTTTCTCTGTAGTGTAGTCTGTGCTTGGCCTCCCCCCACCACCTTCTTTCAACCTGAAAATCCTCTCCATATTACCGCTGTTGTTAGGCTGCCATATGTTCGTCTCTCTGATCCTATTTGAATGGGTTTACCTGAGGGGTTGTGTGGGGCTGGAGAATGGGAGGTGGTTGGGGGCAGGGTGGTGTGCAATGTGCAGCTGGAGGGGCACATGCAGGACTTGCCCTTGGCCTGGCATGCTGGTGTCCCTCCCATCGTAGGCATGTGAGTCCCACAGCAGAGCCGCTGGTTACTGCAGCTTGACCGTGGCCCCTTGGACGTTCATCGGCACACACACACACACACACACACACACAGGAAAACTATATGTATATGTAGTATAGCCAGAGGGTCCTGTAATTCAGAATCTGTCAAGTTCCACTAATGGACTCATGGAGGTTTCAAGCTTCCGGCTGACAGGAGGAAATGTCTAGATTGCTGGAGAACAGTTCTGATGATAAAAATAGAATAATAAGTCCATTATTATGACAAACCATTTATGAGTCAGTTTTAAGTGATAATTCACCTAAAAATGAAAAACTGTCATCATATACTTCTCTCATATACTCTCTTTTATCATTCCATCTGACTTTCTTCTGTGGAACGCAAAAGGAGATGTATGGCACAGTGTTCACGTTGCTGTTTTTCTTCCATTAAAAAAGGATGAACACTCTTCAAATGACAACTGACTTGTGCACTAGTCTTTTGAGGCCATGCGACAGCTTTGGTTCATGAAAAATAAATTGGTGCCTTTATAATGGTATTTTCATTGTATTGAAGAAATCTGCATTTGTTTTGCATTGAAATAAAGTCCTAGGAGTTTGAAACAAGATGAATTGTAGTACATTTTATATATATAACTGTTCAAAACTATGATTTAAACCATATAATACTTTAATTCAGCAAGGATGCATTAAATTGATCAAATGTGACAATAACAACATTTATAATGTTACATTTAAAATAAATGATGATCTTTTCAAAGAAACATGAAAAAAAATATTATGATTTCCACAAAAATATTGAGCACACCTGTTTTCAACATTGATAATGTTTCTTTGAGCAGCAAATCAGCATATTAGAATGATTCTGAAGGATCATGTAACACTGAAAACTGGAGTAATGATGCTGAAAATTCAGCTTTGCTATCACTGGAATAAATTACACATTATTTATTTATTTTTTTTTTACTTTTTTTTATTGTGAGAATATTTCACAATATTACTGCTTTACCGTTTTCTTTTTCTTTTTCTTTTTCTTTTTTTTTTAATGCAGTCTTGGTGAGAAGAGTATGGAAGCCAGTTTCCATTTAAGAAATTTAAAAAAAAAGGTAATTGCGACTTTTTCTCTCACAATTATGACTTTTTTCTTGTAATCGCGAGTTCACATCTAAAAATTGACTTTTTTTCTCAGAATTGCGTGATACAAATGTGCAATTCTGACTTTTTTTCTAAACATTGTGAGATATAAACTCACAATTGTGCGTTAGAGAAAAAAAAATATGAGAAAAATCTGGAAAAAATTTGGAGGAAAATGTCGCAATTGTGAGATATAAACTCGCAATTCTGACTTTATAACTTGCAGTTGCGAGTTATAAAGTCAGAATTGTGAGAGGGAAACTTTTCCCCCCCAGAACTGGATTTTCTAACTCGCAATTGCGAGTTTATCACGCAGTTCTGAGGAAAAAAGTCAGAATTGCCAGTTCACGCCTTGCAACAGAACAACATAGTGAACAGAGTGCACTTTTCATGTGAAACTAAATATTTCATCAATTCTGACTAAGGTTTATGAGCAAACTAAGATGATGGTAAAACTTCATTTCCTACTCATATTTTGCTATTTTGTTGTGCTGTAGCATACAGCACATGCTATAATCTCAGCCATTGCGTATTAACAGCTTTGAGAGACGAATGAAAGGTGGTTAAGTCGTTCTATGTAAAACGGCACCAGTCACACTACAGGGAGCAGAGAAAGAGCCTCACATGTAGCACTTTGTATTTAACGTCCTCGGAGAGCCACTGTGCATATGCTCACTCACTCTGCCTCCCTCCACACGAGCTTTGTTTTCTCATCCTCTGGGGTGCTTTGAAGAGAGATGAAATAAAATATTTGATTCTGGTTGGAAGGAACAAAACAAATAACACCGAGTATGGATTAGAGAAGCACTTTCATGTTTCCCTTACTGTTAATGCCCCCCCCCCTTAAATGAATACTTCCCCTAAATTTTCCAATGGCACCGAGCCCTCCCATTGTCCTCCTATGTTTTTCAGCTGCCGAGCCGGAGGGAGCACAAAAGAGTTGCACTATAATCCATTATCTGCCATCTTCCCCTTGGGCCTCCACACCATCTCCCTCTGATCGATTCTGACAGTGCCACTGTCGTGTGTGTGTGTGTATGTGTGACTGTGTGTGTTTGTCTGTCTGGGTGTGTTTTGTATGTTCTGTCTCTGTGCTTTCATTTAGCGTTCATCCAGCCTGTTAGTAGTTTCAAATTGGGATTTTCAGAAGAATAACCAGAAGAGGAAACAATAATATTCTTCCTTTTACAGTTTTAACATTAAATATTATTATATTAGTGATATACCAATTAGGGATGCATAATATATCGGTAGCATATCGGTTACTGGCTGATTATTTTATTTTATTTTTTTTAGCATCAGAAAATTAGTATCGCACAATATTGAATATACATATTGATCAATACTGGACTTCTAATTATGTATGCATTGCTTCCCATATTTTTATGTTTAGATTACTTTGCCATCATCTAATGCTCACTTAAAGTTAAAGCTGCAGTCCGTAACTTTTACCTCTTTGTCGCCCTCTATGTTTGAAAACCTGGAATTGCAGTTTCTTGCGGAATTATCTTCAGTGCGTGGGGTTGTGATCCAGTGTTCCGGCACAGCTTCAGCGCGGATGAATCTAATGTTTTGAGGTGAATGTGTAGTTTTCAGTCACTGCACCGGTGTGGATATTTACTACATATGTCTTGGAATATATGACCCAAATCAGAATTTTCACCGTAATTTGCCATCTTAACAAGTAAGTAACAAGTCTGCCACGTTTGTTCTGTCCAACTGAGGAAAAAAGCATTACAATAAATCGCGCTACCAACAGTGATTAAATATAAAGATCAGTTAGCTCATATCACATCTAACTGTGCAAAGTATTATTATTATACTTTGTTCTCAAATTATTAATGTTAACAACAACAGCATTGCGTGACTATGAGTATAGTATTAGCATGTAGATTTCAATTTCTGTACAGTCTAATATCTAATTGTCATACCATTCAAATTTCATATTAAGAAATTATTTTAATCCAAAAAGCAAATTAATCTTCCTTCTAACTGGTTCTATTTAAAATACAAAAACTTTTGTAATCCCACGTTGGCTATCTGTAATCAGAACCACATTTAAAACTGGAATATAATTTAATTTCATTCACATGTGTTTCATAAACACATAATCCTTTCTGGATATAAATGATCCACCACCTGCAGGATCCTCACGTGCCATAGCCTAGTAGCTGGGAAAACTTCTTCATGTTTACAGATGTGACGTAATGACGCAGTGCCATGCTCGAATTTCCCGCGGAAACCTACCCGTGCCACTCAAATTAGAAAACATTATTATAAGCTAACCGCTGTGAATCGGGCTAAAGTAAGGCGATAGTTTTGAACAATGGCTGGTTATGTACTTTCTCAAATATTGATTTCGGATCATTTTTAACCAAAAAAAAGTTACGGACTGCAGCTTTAACTAAAACAAAGCACTAATCATTTAATAACACTGCTAAATGGAATCTTTAGCAAATCACAAAATTAATAATCTTTTCTTTTTTTTTCTTTTTTCTTTTTGTTAAACAACACTCATTTATTACAGGTGCATCTCAATAAATTAGAATGTCGTGGAAAAGTTCATTTATTTCAGTAATTCAACTCAAATTGTGAAACTCGTGTATTAAATAAATTCAGTGCACACAGACTGAAGTAGTTTAAGTCTTTGGTTCTTTTAATTGTGATGACTTTGGCTCACATTTAACAAAAACCCACCAATTCACTATCTCAACAAATTAGAATACTTAATAAGACCAATAAAAAAAATTATGGCCTTCTGGAAAGTATGTTCATTTACTGTATATGTACTCAATACTTGGTAGGGGCTCCTTTTGCTTTAATTACTGCCTCAATTCGCCATGACATGGAGGTGATCAGTTTGTGGCACTGCTGAGGTGGTATGGAAGCCCAGGTTTTTTTGACAGTGGCCTTCAGCTCATCTGCATCTTTTTGGTCTCTTGTTTCTCATTTTCCTCTTGACAATACCCCATAGATTCTCTATGGGGTTCAGGTCTGGTGAGTTTGCTGGCCAGTCAAGCACACCAACAGCATGGTCATTTAATCAACTTTTGGTGCTTTTGGCAGTGTGGGCAGGTGCCAAATCCTGCTGGAAAATGAAATCAGCATCTTTAAAAAGCTGGTCAGCAGAAGGAAGCATGAAGTGCTCCAAAATTCCTTGGTAAATGGGTGCAGTGACACAATGGACCAACACCAGCAGATGACATTGCACCCCAAATCATCACAGACTGTGGAAACTTAACACTGGACTTCAAGCAACTTGGGCTATGAGCTTCTCCACCCTTCCTCCAGACTCTAGGACCTTGGTTTCCAAATGAAATATAAAACTTGCTCTCATCTGAAAAGAGGACTTTGGACCACTGGGCAACAGTCCAGTTCTTCTTCTCCTTAGCCCAGGTAAGACGCCTCTGACGTTGTCTGTGGTTCAGGAGTGGCTTAACAAGATGAATACGACAACTGTAGCCAAATTCCTTGACACGTCTGTGTGTGGTGGCTCTTGATGCCTTGATCCCAGCCTCAGTCCATTCCTTGTGAAGTTCACCCAAATTCTTGAATCGATTTTGCTTGACAATCCTCATAAGGCTGCGGTTCTCTCGGTTGGTTGTGCATCTTTTTCTTCCACATTTTTTCCTTCCACTCAACTTTCTGTTAAAATGCTTGGATACAGCACTCTGTGAACAGCCAGCTTCTTTGGCAATGAATGTTTGTGGCTTACCCTCCTTGTGAAGGGTGTCAATGATTGTCTTCTGGACAACTGTCAGATCAGCAGTCTTCCCCATGATTGTATAGCCTTGTGAACCAAACTGAGAGACCATTTTGGAGGCTCAGGAAACCTTTGCAGGTGTTTTGAGTTGATTAGATGATCGGCATGTCACCATATTCTAATTTGTTGAGATAGTGAATTAAAGAATTTGAGTGAACTTCACAAGGAATGGACTGAGGCTGGGGTCAAGGCATCAAGACGTGTCAAGGAATTTGGCTACAGTTGTCGTATTCCTCTTATTAAGCCACTCCTGAAGCACAGACAACGTCAGAGGCGTCTTACCTGGGCTAAGGAGAAGAAGAACTGGACTGTTGCCCAGTGGTCCAAAGTCCTCTTTTCAGATAAGAGCAAGTTTTGTATTGCTGGTGTTGGTCCATTTGGCACCTGCCCACACTGCCAAAAGCACCAAAAGTTGGTTAAATGACCATGGTGTTGGTGTGCTTGACTGGCCAGCAAACTCACCAGACCTGAACCCCATAGAGAATCTATGGGGTATTGTCAAGAGGAAAATGAGAAACAAGAGACCAAAAAATGCAGATGAACTGAAGGCCACTGTCAAAGAAACCTGGGCTTCCATACCACCTCAGCAGTGCCACAAACTGATCACCTCCATGCCACGCCGAGTTGAGGCAGTAATTAAAGCAAAAGGAGCCCCTACCAAGTATTGAGTACCAAAGACTTAAACTACTTCAGTCTGTGTGCATTGAATTTATTTAATACATGAGTTTCACAATTTGAGTTGAATTACTGAAATAAATGAACTTTTTCACGACATTCTAATTTATTGAGATGCACCTGTATGTTTTGCACTTAAATATTTATCTTCCATTTTTGTCAGATAACATTTTCATAGTAACAGTAGACAAAATATATTGACTCAGTTTCAACTCAGTTTTCCATAATTTAATTATGGTTAATTGTTTCAAGAGGCATATGAGCAAAATAATTTTTTCTGCCAGTGTTTAAAATGACACTGTTAACATGTTTTCAGAAAGGGCACTTTTGTATTCATCACATCTTGTACGTCTAGCATCTCAGATGCACTCATGTTTGTAGCTTATACAAATATAAACCTGAAAACACCATATGTTGATTAACTTAAATAGTCATTTAGCAGGTGGCAACATGGTCGAAGCCTTAAAAAGTTTCAAGACGTTTTTCTCCAAATTAATTTAAAATATATTCCAAGAGAACCAAAATGATTCACAAGAAGCATTTTTTAACTATTTTTCTCTGAGAAATGAGAATTATTCTCAGCAATAGCATTATAGGTATTACTGGCACTGGACAAGACTGTGCAATATCACTCTCTGTATTGTGTACAGCCTCTTCTTCACAATTTCACTGCTTCCCTTTGGTGTATTTTTTTTATTTTATTTATTTTTTTTTTTGGGTCAATAAGTACACAGTCTATGGTTTTATTTAGCTGATTGCAGGTTGCAAACTATTTATCTTATTTCTCTTTTTTTCATTTATTCCCTCTCCCTTTTTTCCCCTTTTTATATTTTCTTCTATTCCTCCTTTTTTCATTTGAGCAATAAAGGAGGGAAGATTGTTTCTGTAATATTTACAGCTGTAATACCATTCTGTGGTTGTGTGCAATCTCTCTTTATACTGGCTGAACGGGCCTCTGGAACAACAGAGTAAAGATGAATCAAAAGCTGGGTTTTTTTAAGGGGTGGGTGCTTCTCGTTGCCCAACAGGCTTCTGTCACGCAAACACTACACTACCTCAGCCTAACACATCAGTAATGCAGAGGCCTGGAGAAGCCAGAGCTGCCACATGCATATAATACAAACTTTACTGTATTATTTGACTGAGATGCGTTTTAACTAGATAATAGCACTGACAAGTTTTAATACAATATACATTAAAATACCGACATGAAGAAATTTATGTATAGGTGATGTATTTTCTTTTACATTTATATATTTATGTCCATGGGCGTCGGAACCATTGTTAATGGGTGGGACAGGACCCACCCACTTTTGAAGACCAATGATATTGGACCCACCCACTTTTACCGTCTCTAATTCAGCGAATATGTCTGTGTGCTTTTCAGAGCGCCGTCGGTCAAATCCATTCCACATGACGAATGCCCTAATAAATTAAACTCCATTTAGCTACAGCCTTGAATTCCACGCTGCTGCTTCCTCAAATCCATTCAGAGTCCATATAAATTAAACTCCATTCCGTGTTTTCACTACTCACGCCTGCTGCACTCCCACAGCAAAGTGAACAAAGCATCTTAGCCTATCTGCTGCTTAGATGCACCTAACCCTACCCGATACTTTATTTCAACTTTACGTTTATTTCCTTGATTTTTAGTTTTATTGAAAACAAATGCCTTTGCCATGTTAAATATGATGTGAAAAGGGAGAAGAACGATTTCAGCAAAAGGCAGACGCGAACTCCGGTCGCTCATGTGTCAAAAACACTACGCTACCCACTTTACCACTTACGCCACTGGAAATGTTATTTAGCAACTGTCTTTTGTAATGTTGTGATGTTAGTGGGCGGAGGTGATGTAAATAGCCCCTGCCAGGCCCGGATTGGCTAATCGGGAGCACCGGGAGGATTCCCGGTGAGCCGGTCTGTTTTTTTGGCCGCGAGGGCCGGTGTTGTCATGCTACTGGGTTGAATACTGTTCCTAGGCTGCCTGAACTCATAGCAGCCCCACTCTTTTTATTTATTATTTTCTCGCAGCCCATATTATTATTTTCACCAGACCATATCAGTAACAAATTCCCAATTGATAACTAATCATTCTTTTTGTGCAAATCATTGTTTTATTTGTGAACGTAGTCATTTGAGGAAGGCTTTAAGAACAAGCGGAATCCTCTGCTGCGCCCGCTTCACAGCGCACGGGACTCGCGCTAACTGCACCCTTCACCGTCCGCGTTTTGAATTTACAAAATCAGTTTGGGCGAATGCAAACTTATTGATCATGAGCCCAACATCCAGCATGGCAGAAAAACATTTAATCTACCTCAGGGAAGATGTCTTTCATTGTAAGTTAATGCTGTTAAATAGAGAGGGAAAAAATGCATTACAAAAAAAATAAATAAAAATAAAAACCCTTGTAGCGTAGGCTATTCTCAAATATGCATTTTCATTCATTCAAAGGCTATAGTTGCAATAATATTTTAATTCAAAACTTTAAGTGCCATTGTTTAAAAAAAACGCTTGTTTGACTGATGTTTCATAGACCTTCAGTTGTTACGCTTTCAAATTTCATGCCATTTGAAATTTCACAGTATTTTCACCTCCTAAATTTCACGTGTGAAGTCACAATTCTATAATGGTACAATTTACTCAGGCCGATGACATTTTTTGTATGACATTAAAATTCTTTTTAGAATAATTGTACATAAATAGGCTAAGCAAAACAATTGTGATTATTTCTGAGAACTTTTTAACTGCAGGCAGACTTAGGCCTACATTATGGTACAGTACAAATATTTGGAACGTCCCTTATTCTGTCCCTTATTTTCTTAAAATAAACACTTATTTTCTACAAGAATACAAGAATAAACACTATTTTCTTCAAGAATAAGATAAAGAATTACAATTGTCCCTTATTTTCCATTTATGAAGTTAATTGGCAACAATGACGTAATTATCTTTTGACTCCCCTGACAGCAGCACCTTGCTCAAAAAAAGTCATTGATGGAGATATGCGAGCAAATAAATAATAGATCAAAAATGTATAATAGAAAGTGCAAAAGGCCAGTACAAAAAAAAAAAGAAAAGAAAAGTGGGCCGGTCTAAGGCATAAAACTCCAGGGCTGAAAATGAGTCCCACTCCGGCCCTGGCCCCTGCCAACCAGGCAGCCTATTTACTTTGTGTAAATAGACACTTTGTTAATTAATAGGCACCAGACTACAGAAAATGGCATATACTCCAGTAATTGTTTTCTGGGGGAGGACCCACCCACATTTATTTTGCTTCCGACGCCCATGTTTATGTCAAATACATAAAGAAAAGCACTTTCACTTATTTACTTTGTAAAAATTTGTTTTTAATTTTTAATTAGTTTTTGTTAAATAAATAAATAATGACATGTAGCTACTTCACAAATAAGTAAACACTGCAAAATCTTACTCAGGTATTTACTGAAAGAAAGTGGTCACAATTAAAAAAAAAAAAAAAAAAAACAAATTCAAACAAGATGCAAATCAAGTGAACAGTGCTTTAAGTTTTTTTCAGGTGTTTGATCTCAGTATCGTGTAAAATTCAGGAATAAAAAAAAAACAGCAAAAGAAAAGAAAACAGAACAAAAGTAATCAAATGTAGAACAAAACTACCTAAATAATTGCTGAAGTCTCCACTGCATGATTATTTGATATAATACATTGCTGATTTGATGCTCAGTTTGACTGTGAAGCAGGTCTGTAATTAAAATTAGCTGTGCAGTTTCTTTTTTTTTTTTCTTTAGGCCTAGCTTTGTTCATGTTCGATTGGCTCGTTAAACCTTCAACAGTTATCCTGCCAAAACCATAAGCGGTTTTCTTGTTTTCTTGTCAATATTGTTTTGATTAGTATTAACAACATAATATATAGTGGCAGGTTTATTAGGCTGCATTTACACCTAATGCACAGATCCAATCATTTAACACCCATTTTTTTTTGTACCAAAGCACTGGTATTTAGACAAGTAGTGAGATGTATTTGATTGCATTTATTTTGTGATTAACTTAAGCTGTAGTGTACGTCACTGTAACCATAATATCAGTACCCCATGTTTGATTATGAGGAAGTTTTTTCATGGACAGACAGCTGTAGAAGTGGGATGGGGACTACAAGTAAGGCTAAAGTACTTCAAATCTCTCTGGGTGAAAGCATCTGCTTTAAATGACCCATATTTTAGATGTAAAATGTCTCTAGACCGATGGCATCGTAAACCACCAGTTCCCCGCAAGACAGACAGCGTTAATCAGAGCACATCCTTCCTCCAGCCCACTTGATATTTTGTTGCTTTGTGGTTAATTTGAGGCTGAAATGCATGAATGTACTGAGAATAGATTTTGTGATTCAGTGTTTTTTCTGTTTGTAGGAGTTAGCCAACATGTTGCAGGCACATTGAGTGCTCATGTAAGAAACGCAGGCTTGAATCCGGCCTGCAACATGTCATACTTCCTCTTTCTCTACTGTAAAGTAACATAAATGAAGCAAATTAGGAAGTTAGATTGGAAAACTGTTACCTGCAAATAATTTATGCATATTTCTAGAACATTTGATTTGAGTTTGTTTGAGAAGCCTGTGAGAGAGAATAAATAACTCTTCAATAATCCTGTCTTCTCATTTCTGCTTTGATGTGACTTGCTTCGTTTTAATATTCTGTATCTGCCACCTAAATTACCTCTTTAATCTGATTTATGGGCAGATTAGATTTGAGAAAGTGAGTCTATGAGCACGACTGAATGTTTTTCTATTGGGTATACTCAAATCGTTATGTCTCTCTAACACTTTTAATTTCCCAAATAACTAGGTCATTGACCTAAATCTACTGCCAGCCAGCAAACGATTTGTCAAAGCCACTAGCTGCATTCTAAAACTCCTATTTAAATAGTGGAGGATTGTGGGACAGATGCACTGATGTGTGTGCGATCTGGTTATCACACATCTGTGTGTGGGTCCTCGTCTCATTCAGATCTGCAGCAATTCTGTTTCTCTTTCTCTTAGAGTCAAACTGACATTTGAAAGGCTGGCATTATATAAAGATGTTGGGATAATTTCAGATTGTGTGTAATTGGGTAGCAAGTGACAATGTGACATGCCGCACTTTCTCTAAAGCTATTTTAAACTATTTTTCAATTCATTGTATGATTATTGGACATGCAGTTTCGTGGATGTCTAATAATTATACGAGGTTGCAAGACATCCCTAGTCCCACTATCTGTCCAGCATAGATTTTATATAAAATGAAAATGTAATATTTATTTTTATAATATTCTAAAAATATATAATAAATATATTATATTATATATATATATATATATATATATATATATATATATATATATATATATATATATATACTATATTATATTAGCCTAATATATTATATTAGTTTATGATTTTAAAAGCCCTTTGATGTAAGGCATATGCTTTTTTATATTTCTATTCATTATTCATTCTGTGTGTGTGTGTGTATTTGCTTCAGTGACAGACAGACAGACAGATAGATAGATAGATAGATAGATAGATAGATAGATAGATAGATAAATAGATAGATGGATAGAATAGAAATATAAACAAAACATGAATAAATATGATCTTACATCAAAGGGCTTTTAAGATCATAAATTATGTATTATAAAAAATATTACTTTTTATATAAAATATGTATCAATAAATAATCAAGTAAATGCATTTTACTTACTATTTATTTTACTAATATTTTTTGAACTCATAATAACTTAATAATAATACTTAATAATACTTAATAATTAATCCTTAATTAATAATACTTTATTGAACTTATAATCTATAATTACTTTTTTACTCTCTCTCTCTCTCTCTCTCTATATATATAATATATATAAATAATCAAAAGGATATTTACTTGAATTATTTAATTACTTAATTGGTAATTAAATCCCTAATTGGTAATTTATGTTAAATTAAGCATAAGCCTTTAAATCAACAAGCTTTTAAGATTATGAAAAACACTGATTCATTCAAATGTGTTCAAACATTTGGAAAAATTTAGATTGTATTCTAAAATCTTGAAGTTGAAAATAGGCTTTTATGGACATTTTTATTTGTCAAATATCCACATATTATATACTATATTATATCTCATCATATTGCAGTTTTCCCCATGGGAGTTTGACAATACAGGTCTTTATTTGCTCACATTTGGAGCTAAAAGGACGTTTTACCTCCGTTTTTCAGTAGAAGCCAACGTTGTTTTGTTGCAGTGTGAGGAAGGTGAAGTTTCACACTGGCTCCTTGTTCTGAGCACTGGTGGAAGTGTGTCACATGAATCGTGCAGGGACTTCAGATCGTCTAACACGATGTTCTGCTGCCTTTTTGATTCATTATGCAGGCATATGCTAATCCTTGCTAGGCTAATTCAAACACAACCTTCAGACCCCATCCACCTCAAGGGACCGACGTATTAAACAGTCAATGTGCGTAACGACTCTGACGCAAACCCTGACTGACGTGTTGATTTTAACCCGGGCCCTTCGCTCCCCTCGTCACCCCCGCTGACAGGAAGTGTACATCAGTGAATCAGACACCGTGTGTTATTTGAGGTTGAGGGGGAAGAATCTGTGCAGAGGGCTGGAAAAGAGGCCGGGCTCTGTAGATTAATTAGGAAAATCAAAGTGGCTGGGGACGGAGAGCTGTGTGGCACTGCCAAAAACCCTACAATCACTCTATCCTCCCAGGGCTCGCAATGAAAAAGCCAGGTTCTCTTAGCGCTTTTCCTCTGCGACTGCAAAAAAGGCAGTGTATCATAAATCAACAATGTCTAGTTCCTCATCAAAATGTTGCCCATGAAGTATTCAGGCTGTGATTTCCTGAGTGTGTGCACTTGAAACAGCGTCTGTCATCTTTCGACATGCGAGATGCCATTAAGTATTAATGCAGTTAAGTAAGCAGTTAATTGTCAAGTGCCACTGAATATGTTTTGTCCCTGCTTGCTTTTAGATCTCAGGGCTCAACGGTAGGAAAGCCAGAGGACTGGTGTGAGAGAATTTCAAACCAGCTGACTGAATGGTCATTGCTTTTGTTGATTTACATACATGTGTTTTAACTTAATTCCTCTTAAACATTTGGTTTTTATTTGAAGTAAAATTTCATGCATTGATCCGTTAAATCTTTTTGTAATGCTAATATGACATTTTAACTTTCATTTTGTTGCTCAACAAGTATGAAATTATGTGTGTGTGTGTGTGTGTGTGTGTGTGTGTGTGTGTGTGTGTGTGTGTGTGTGTGTATGTGGCAATATACATTCCTACCATTCCAAGGTTTGAGGTTGGTAAGATTTTGAAAGAAGTATTTTATGATGACTACAAGGCTACAGTTATTTGATAAAAATACAGTAAAACCAGTAATATTGTGAAATATTATTATAATTTTAAATGTGTTTTCTGTTTTAATGTTTAGAAATGTTATATTTTCCTGTGATGACAAAGCTGAATTTTCAGCATCATTACTCTTTATTAGTGTCACGTGATCCTTCAGAAATCATTTTAATATGTTGATTTGCTGCTCAAGAACCATTATTATTATCAATGGAGAAAACAGTTACTGCTGCTTAATAATTTTGTGGGAATTGTAATATTTTTCAGGATTCTTTGATGAATAAAAATTTAAAAATCAAACAAACATAAAAACAGCATTTATTTGGAATCAAAATATTTTGTAACATAATAAATTTGTTACTTTCACTTTTGAACAATTTAATGCATCCGTGCTGAATAAACGAATTAATTTCTTTAAAAAGAATCTTATTGACCTCAAACTTTGAATAGAAGCTAGATACACATTTCAATGTTTTTTTATTTGCTATAATTTTTTAATTAGTTTGTTAGTTTTAAATAAATAATTTATCCGTTTACATGTATATTTTGGTTGCTATTGTATATTTTATATTTTATTGATTTATATTCATTCATTCATTCATTCATTCATACTTTTATAAAGCACTTTACTACTGCACCAGCAGACCAAAGTGCTGTACAATTAACATACAGCTACATACATACATAATATACATAAAACACAAACAGTCCAAATAAAAACACAAATACTAGCCCAACTCCTTGAAAGCTAATGACAAGAAGTAATTTTTAACCCCAGCTTTGAAAACATTTATAGATGTAATCTCTCTAATCTCAGATGGTATGCTATTCCAAAGCCTTGGACCTGCAACAGCAAAGGCCTGGTCACCTTTCAGCTTTAAATGAGTTTGTGGGACAGTAAGAAACAACTTAATTGTTGATCTTAAAGACCTAGAAGACTGACGGAAAGTAATGAGCTCAGACACATAAGCAGGAGCCATTCCATGCACTGCCTTGAACTAGGGCTGTCAAAAAAAAAATTCGAATTTCGAATATTCGTCGAATTTAAAATACAAATCCACATTCGAATGCAAAACGTTGCATTCGAATTTTAAGTGTGCGTCAGGCAGCCTTATCAGTGGCGCACGAGATGCGATGACGATGTAGGTAGGTGTCTTTGCATTTTAATGTTTTTTTTTTTTGCCTATCCAGTTGAACCCACTGGATACGTTGTTCATTCAAAATACTGTGGAAAAAGAGAACAACAATGCGGAGATGATGTTTTTTACGTCAAAACTTAAACCAAGCCATTCACACAGAACACATATTTTGCACATTTTCTAGAGGGACATCTATCACCGTAGCACTCACGTCTTGCAAAAGAGAGTCGGATATTTTGAAAGCCATTTAAAAGTATTGTAAGTTCAACTTTGAAAAAAAACGTCTCAAAAATTTATGGCGGGAGGGGTCTTTCCCCATTCCATTGCATCTCATGTTTTTAAATGAAAAAAGTAACGTTACTCTTTGTGATTGGTTTTCCGTGCTTTGTATTAAACTGTGTATACATGATGCTGTTTTGTTTCTAATTGTTTAAGCAACTTAATTATATATGGTTGAACATTATTTTAAACATTATGCACTTTTTTTCAAAGATAGTCTGTGGATTAGTAATATTTTGCTCGATGCACCCTCTTGTGGCCTCAGGAGAGAAGCCAAAAGCTTTTTTTCCTCTAACTGAAATTGTCTTTTAAATTCGAATATAATCTACCTTGAACACATACAACAGAACTTTATATTTTATCCTGAAGCCCACTGGTAGCCATCTGAGAAAGTGTGAAATAATGGTCTGACAGGACCCCACATACAAAACATTACAATAGTCCAGACGAGACAATATAAAGGCAATAATAGCCTTTTCTAAATCTTTCATCGACAAAATAGGTTTTAATCGAGCAAGAGACCTAATCTGAAAAAAAGAACAACTCTTAATCACAACGTTAACCTGCTTGTCGAACTTCAAGTCTGAATCGAACACAACTCCTAAATTCCTTATTTGGTCATGACAGTAGGCTGACCAAGGACCTAAATAAGTGGCAATGTCTGAGCATCCTCTGGTAGGGCCAAAAATCATAATATCTGTTTTACTTTGGTTTAACTGAACCAAATTATGAGCCATCCAGTTCTTCACCTCTTCCAGACATGCCAAAAATGAATTCGAACCACAATTCTCTCCATGTTTCAAAGGGAGATAAAGTTGTGTATCATTGGCATACAAATGGTAAGACATGCCGTATTTCTTAAAAATCGAGCCTAGAGGCAGCATGTACAAAGAAAACAATACAGGGCCAATAACAGAGCCCTGAGGAACCCCACAGGTAATAGAAGCTGTAGATGAACCAAATAGCAAGAAGAAAAAAAAGAAATTGTGAATTATTGATATTGATCTTTTTTAGTCCTAATTAGCTCTAATACCACAGTCACCAGAGACTGTTCATTTCTGTTGACCAAGGTTTTGTTTTAGTATTGATACCAAAATACCAGATGCTGAGATCTTACCAAAACCAAAATTTTGGTATCCATTATTAATTCAACCCCATTAGAATCATCTCATCTTCATTCTGAGGGATGGTTTAAGATCCATGGCTGACTTCAGCCTACATAGATTTACAGCCTACATAGAACTACAACTTCAGTGCTGCATTGTTTGTGGCCTGAAATGCCTTTGAAATGAGTTCTTTACAGTAGTTGGTTTCTGTAAAATATGTTATTAGGAAGTCTGAAGTGCAGTTTTGAATGCACAGAACATACAGCATTATTTTTCTGAAGAGTTGTTTTGCAAGCAATTTTAGTTGCAGTATAGACTCCGAGTCTGTTTGCAGTTTACAGCGAGAGCTTTTATAGTTTCAAAGCACTGTGCAATTTACCAAACACTTAGAGGACAGTTCCCCGACAGGGTAAACAAACACAAAGTTTTTCAAATCTGAATTGGCCTGTATTTGTTGTCTTGAAACTGTTAAATAAGCCTCTCGGAAAAATACATCCTCTCGCCAGCGCCCTGAAATCTTATTTGGTTTCTAAAAATAATTTTTTTTTTTTTTTTTTTTTTTTTCAAACATGCCATTGTCCCCCGGTACCAATGTGAATATGGTCGATGTTGAATTATTAACGACTGAGGTAAAATGGCTGGCCTCAGATTACAGGCTGATCTCTATAGGTTTCACACAGTTCAGAATGCCCAAAAAAAAAAAAAACTCCACCAGAGAGAGGCTTTTTATCACGAGATACACTTCAGCAGGAATTACCCACTTATTACATGGCTCCCGTTCTCCTGGTTTGGGGCAGATTTTCATCAGCACATTGTTGTATCCACTAACTGGTATTATATTGATACAAAACACGGGAATCTGTCTGCGATACAGATCTGCATGTGTTAGCCAAGCAGAATCAATAGCCTTTGAGACTAGAACAAACCTTCAAGGAGTGAGTTTCTGCCACGCAAAGTAGATTCGGCTCTTGTAGTATTCATGAGATGATCTGCTTTTTTTTGTCTTATGGATTTTCTCTTGCAGAATTCACCTTGAGTTTGAGCTTTGCACTTGAGAGGTTCTTCTATGTTTCCTAGACCAGCTTTTCAAGTTCTTATCTCCACGTAAACAGCATAATTGTATAATTACACAGTACAGTGAGATGGCATGTTATTATGTGTGTCAATGAATGTGGTGAAAGATACCTTTGTTCAAAATTGCATTGTACCATGAATGGTTCTAGCATTAGGGCTGTAACAAAGTCAAGACCTTGAGTTGATACAAACTGGCTGATTTGGTGAGAAAGTCAATGACAGAGCATTTGAGGTTGTAGAAAAGAGTTGGGAAATCAAAGAGTAGACTAATTTTTATATACACATCTGTTTAAAAGTTTGGGGTTAATGTTTTTTTTTAATTATTATTATTGTTTTTATTGTTTTGAAAGAAGTCTCTTATGCTCACAAGGCTGCATTTATTAAAACAGTAATATTGTGAAATATTATTACAATTTAAAATAATTGATTTTAATATATGTAAAATCATACATTGTGATGGCAAAGCTGAATTTATTATTATTATTATTATTATTATTATTATTATTATTATTATTATTATTATTATATAATGTTGAAAACAGTTGTGCTGCTGAATACTTTTGTGGAATCTGGGGATCTTTTCAGGATTATTTGACGACGTGAATAGCATTTATTTAAAAGAAATTTTTAACAGATCATTTGTGAACAGATAAGATATATATATTGAAGGAGAGGATGGAGTGGATGTCCTGACCGCCTGACAAAATATATATACATACACACACACCGCCACACACACACACACATACATACATACATACATACTGTGTGTGTGTGTGTGGCGGTGTGTGTGTATGTATATATATTTTGTCAGGCGGTCAGGACATCCATATATGTATATGTGTATATATATATATATATAAATTTATGTAATATATATATATATATATATATATATATATATATATATATATATATAAATTTATGTAATATATATGTTATGTATGTAAACCCTTACATTTTAAGTATTTTTTAAAATAATGTTCTTTAAATATCTCTGTATGCCATAATTTATGCAAAGGTGAAAACAAAGCAAAGCCTTTGTACATGAAAATTAATTACATTACATAAGGTTCACCCAAAAGCTTAACTTACTGACTGAAAGACATGTTATGTGCACGCTAACTGCATTGCATGGCTAATTTGTGCATTCAGAAACATCTAGATGCCGCACAACAAAATGAAATGGAACACAACAATCTCAAAAGATGATTTAAACACTGAATTATGTTGAACTTGATTGGCTGCTTTAAAGCACAGCACTGACAGCAGAAAAAAAAAAAAAAAAAAACATTGTGAGAGAGAGCCATTTTGTACTTCCAGATTGATATAACTACTCTTTAGTCCCAAAGGGTTTGTCCACTTGTAGTCAGCTAGACCTTAAATCAACCTCTATATTACTTTTTGGAATGTCAAGCAAAAGAGCCATTTTTGTTTCTGAGGACATGTTCATGTGCTCTTAGAGAGAGTAAAGCCATGTTTGAAGTACTCAGATAATCTTTTTCCCTTTCAGAAAAGCTTTTCATCTTTGAATAGCCAGTGATTAAAAGTGGAGGGAAAGAGAGTGAGAAATAGATGGAGCGATAGATGCAGAGAGAGAGTGAGGCATATCTTTCTATTTTAGACCTTTCACTCTGCTATCTCCAGGAAGTAGGTTCTGTGTGTGAGTCCTGAATTGTGCTCGGGTCCAGGCGTCAGTCGGGCTCACGTGGCAATGTGTTGTCGTTATTTTTCTGCCACCTGGAAACGTAGGAGGGAGGGATTTTAGACAACATTGTAAAAAATGACCATGATTTTAACGGTAAAAAGCTGTGAAAATGCTACAGTAAAAACCTGTTAAATGGTTAACGGTAAGTTCCCCTAATATATACGGTGAAAAACTGTAATAGACATTTCAGACAATTTTATGGTGAAATACTATTTTTGGAAGTGAAATAGAATGTAAAATTTACAGGGAAAAAAACGTAAATTGACGTTCCCAGAATTCCCTGCGTTGCATTTCAAATTGGATGTTTTTTCTTTGAAATAACTATGTTTCCTCTTAGTTTTTTTCTTATCAGTTATGTTTATTAGGGTTGTATGTTACATCTAATGTTGTTAAATTAATGTTTATTGCATATTTAATTTTTGATGAGTCTCACCATGATGGTGTTTAATGTTTGTGTGAATGACACTGTGCACCTTCTATATATGTTATTATTTAAAAGCTGCTTGTGATGGGCTTTGGTTCATCATGTGACTTTCTCATCACCACCTGCATTTGGTGGTTATCAGTGCATTACAAAGGTACAAAACAGGTTTCAGTACTTCAGTAGTTTGGTATATTAACATTATATCAGTTAATGAAATTACGATATTTAACTGTAAATTTAAGTTAAAACCGTAAAACCTAAAAAGTTGCTACCGTATTTTTTACAGTAGAATTCCGGCAACCACAGCTGCCTTTTTTTTTACCGTAAATTTAACGGAATTTTTTTTTACAGTGAAGGCTGCTGACAATTAGTTCAATTAGACGAGTCTTTCTCGTGTATGTCTGTGAACTAAGCTTAGAAAGATACAAGATAACGGAACTAACTAACATCATCACAAATATGATTAATATTTAATTCTTAAATGCAAAACATTAAATTGAAGTGTTGCCACTAGCATCAAAACTGATTGTTTTCAAACACATAGATAGTCCCGCCCCTAAAGCCACACCATTGGTCGAGTCACTGTTGCGTTGACAGGCTGGTTGGGATGTGGGAATAAACTCCATCCTTGTTATCCCTGGATAACTTCCTGTACAAATCTATTTTGTTGTCTGTCACATTTTCATTCAGTGCGTATATCTATACAAGACTGTCTTTCTTTATTGCTCTATTTTCCAAGAAACTTGTCTTCATTTCCTGCTGTAGCTTTTGTTTTGATACTGAGGAGAGATGGCAGTGCTGTAGCGACTGCCTTTTTATCAAAGAAACATCTCTCTCTCTCTCTATCTCTCTCTCTCTTTCTCTCTGTCCTCCCCCTCTCCCTCATGCTGTTGTCTAATCCAGCTTGTGAATCACATGACCAGGCGTGTGTGTGCGAGAGTGTTTGTGTGTCATGGTGCCGACCCAAGAGAGCTTTTTCTCTGTTAATCATTCATTTTCCCGATCAATGTTTCTTCATTCCCTAAATAAACACCTCATTTATTTTTTGATCCCTAATATATAGGGATTGTTCAAAAGCTTTTTTTAAGAAATGAGTACTGTATTCTCTAAGGATGCAATAAATTGATCAAAAGTAACAGCAAAGACGTTTCTAATGTTACAAAAGATTTCTATTTCAAATAAATGCTGTTCTTTAGAACTTATTTCTCAAACAATCCTGAGAAATAAAGTCATGTTTCAAAAATATTAAATAGCCCAATATGTTCAACATTGACAATAAGAACAATAAGAATGTTCTTGAGAAGCAAATAAGTATATTATAATGATTTCTGAAGGATCATGTGACACTGAAGACTAATGTAATGGCGTCAATATTATTAATATTAAAACATTAGTTTACAATTGTAATAATGTTTCACAATTAAAAACAATCTTTTTTTTTCAAATAAATGAGACTTGTTTTTTATTATTATTAAAAAATGTTACCTAAACATTTGAACGGTTGTGTATATTAATATTTTTAATATATATGACTTTTATTCTTATGTAAAACACAAAAGAAAATTTTTGAATAATGTTTCCCATACAGTGAAAGTCAATGACTCTGGTTTTCCACATATAGACAAAATTAAAACAAAAAATCAAAATATCTAAATTTTGTGTTCCTCAAAAGAAGTTATCATTGCATGAAGCTATTTTGTGTGTGTGTGTGTGTGTGTGTTTGCGTGACCATGAATTGTTTTTAAGTCTGAATGTTCCAGCTAAAGCATTCTGTGTTGTGAAAATCTTACACATTATATATGACTCATGTATTGGTTTAAGACTTATTGTGCACTTTATAGTTTGCATAAATACAAGCTCTATTTTATAATCATGGATGTTATCAATTCAAGAGAGAAAATGTCTTTTCATATATAGTCAATACATAAAAATGAACAGGCAAACAGGTAAAGCGTTGCACAGCGGCAAGTTGAAATGACACACTATGCTCGGGAAATGATAGCTACATTTGTGTAATGTGTTTAACATTGCTGTGGAAAATGTGTTACTGTTCAGGGAAGAAGGAGAGGCATTTATAACAATTGGCATCTCTCAGTAAGGTCACATCGAGCTGCTCATAGCACAGTGACGACAAAAGATGTTCACAAACCGGCAACATTCAAGGCCATTACTGAGGGCCCTTCAGCGCTTGCCTTTTTATCAACAAATCATCTCTCGCTTGCTCTTCTCTTCTTCTTTTTGTGTCAAATTCATCAAAATATATAATTAAATTGTAGATTAGTTCTGGCCTATATAACAAATATTCACAATGTATTTGAAAAGTATGAAAATCAGTTATTTTAATGCACTTTTTATTTGATCATCAAGTTTTCACATCATGAGACTAATTTCGCAATCATTCCTTCTATCGTGACAAGTACTAGGTTTAGAGTTGATAGATTCAAGACTTTAATTATTATGAATCACTTCAAACTGCTTCAGTGAATTAATTCAAAACGGTCATTCAGTCATTCATTTGTGTCATCAAAAATTGATGTAGATAAATTGAAAAACACAGCCATATATTTACACTGCTGTTCAAAAGTTTGGGGTCAGAAAGTTTCTTTTAAATTTTAACATTTTTTTTAAACAATAAATTGATCATATATTGTGTAAGGATGCATTAAGTCAATAGAAAGTGACAGTATAGACATTTATAATGTTAAAAAGCTTTTTATTTTAAATAAATGTTGTACTTTTGAACTTTCTATTCATCATAGAATCCAAAAATATTACACAGCACAAATGTTTCAACAATAGGAATTAGAACTGATTTCTGAGGAATCATGTGATACAGTAATAGCTGCTAAAAATTCAGCTTTCCCATCACAGAAATAAATGACTTTTTAAAATATATGAAAATAGAAAACCGTTATTTAAGAAAAAAAAAAATAATAATAATATATATATATATATATATATATATATATATATATAACATTTTTTTTTTTTTTTTTTTGGATATTCAATAAATGCAGCCTTATTGAGCACAAGAGACTTTCTTTCAAAACTTTAAATCTTTTGAATGCTAATGTATATAGATATTTTTTGGTATGAATGTAGACATTTATTGGTGTATCGCCCTGCCTAATGGCTTTTTTCTCATCTTTTCTCCTCAGGTCAGTGACAGACCCCAGAGACGGCAAACGCGTGGCCCTCAAAAAGATGCCCAATGTCTTCCAAAACCTCGTCTCCTGCAAGAGGGTTTTCCGCGAGCTGAAGATGCTTTGTTTCTTCAAGCACGACAATGTGAGCTTCCCACCATCCCCTTCTGTTTTTTTTTTTTTAATCAGTTTACCTAACTCTCTCTATCTACACGCTGTCCCAATGGTGCCATTAGCGGGAGCCTGGCTAGCTCTTGTTGTCCCTGGGCTGCTGGTGCCTGGGAAACGAATGTCATATAAAGGCTGGTGTCAGTGACCACGGTCTCTGGCGTCAAAGCTGACCTCTGGCGCCCTGTCTTTGTTTCTCCACAGGTGCTGTCAGCTCTGGATATTCTGCAGCCTCCACACATCGACTACTTTGAGGAAATGTATCCTAAACAGAAAGCTAATCTACCAGGTGCTGTCAAATGAAGTGATTTTGATCTCAAAAAGTTTGGATTTCAAAAAATTTATCAAAAATAAACATTAAGGCCAATGTGATAATTATTTCTGGCCGATAACCAGTATGATGGTCTGAAATCCACAATGTGAGAATAATCTAAAGAGAATCTTCAAGAACATCTAACGTCTGACATCTGACTGTCACAAATTTGCACATTTGATTTAAATTTTTTTTATATATATATATATATATATATATATATATATATATATATATATAATTCATTTTTAAATCTCCAAGTTAGCTGTACTTTTTTGTAGGTCTAAACAATTTGTCCAAAAAATATGCTGATTATATTATTAGTACTATTATTATTATACTGAAAAGATACTGAGATACTAAAACACCAGCTCATGAGCTGCTCATGTATGAAAGAACACAGTGCCGCGATTCACTCTGAAACACACATTGCATATATTTATTTAATTAAAATGCGGCTTTTGCAATTTGATAATCACACCAAGCCAGTTTGTATTTATTTCAGTTAATCATACAGTTAATCACACATATTTCTTTGTTTTACATTTTTCAGAATCCTCAAGCATTCTGTTTATTTACAGGTTTAAATGGCATTTTAAATCCCAGATTTCTTGGTGGTTTTTAGACCTTGAAAGCTTAGAGCTTGAAAACAATTTAAAAATTGTAAGTAGCAGTATGAAACAATAGCTTGTAGATTTCAGAGCTTCGGCATCGAAAGGGCATCTGAGGTCTTGTTTTAAAGTCTTAAATTGCTGCGCAAATGCTTTTTTTGTGCCTTTTGTAGTTGCTAAAGTGGGATCAAGCTGAACATTTAGAAAGGTGATGGCTTGCCTCATGCTGTGCTTGAATGTTTTTGATAGCAAGGAATGATCCAGTGTACTTATAGGAACTAGTATGCCATCTGCGGTATAGGCAAAACTGTTCTGTATTTCTCTGATTATCACAGGTTAAAAGGGGTCGTCTTTTCTCCTCCTCATTTTTCTTTCCATCGCCTAATGGTTTTGTTCTAATAGTGGAATATTGGGATGGCGTTTCAAATGGATTTCAGAAAAAACTGACATGTTATTTTTAAGGCCTTTTCTTTCCTCTGATATTTCCTAGATGTGGTCTGCAGGACGCTAAAGGCATCCCCAGCTTCTTAATTTGGTATATAATTTAATCAGAGGAATTACACGCTTTCCCCATTTACCGCTCTTGCCCGGTCACCCGATATGCACTCTGTAAGCCACTTTTCTAACAGTATTTTTTTCCATCAAATACCAAGAGGCTTTCTATAATTTGAGCTGGACAGTCTTCCTCTTAAATTAGCTGGAATTTTAGCTCTTCAAAATCAGGAACAAAAAAGGCTTTTGTGTTAATTAGCTGGGAGATTTATCCTGCGCTTTTGTATTTTTAGACGTTTCTCATGCAGCGTGACCGCTGGCTGTGGTCTGGATTCGGCTTCGTTTCACAGTGTTTGGAATCATCTAAAAGAAGTATAACATTAGTAAACAATGCTGTGTGCAAGTAAATCCACTAAAGAAAAGGTGAACGTGCCAGACAACATACATTTGACATTTTAAGATCTATACAGTGATTGATTTTTATGGCTATGAGAGTGCTTAGAGATGTAATGCACATTCAGTCATAGTGCATGCTTGCACTTCTCAATTTTGGCACCAGAATTAAAGGGGACACGTTGTAGGAAACAGGTTTAATTTAACATATATGCAAAAATAACATGAAGTATCTAAAACTAAGCTTCAAAATTGGTTGTATTTGTAATATTCACAGATGTGACATAGGACCGTGAATATACTAACATATGGTTGGTAAGCGAGTTTAGCCAATCATAATAGGGGTCATTGATATATAGAAATGATAATGGTTATAAATTTTAAGGTTCAGAAAGGGTGGAAAAAGATCATGTATAAATTATTATCCAGTGTTGTTATAGTTAACAAAAAATAAAGCTATTACAACTCGCTTCCCTTAATTGAAATAAATCTCAAAGATAAAATATAAATATTAGAAGAACAACCTTAAACACACACACACACACACACACATACACACACACACACATAATTAGGAATGCCTTGCCTTGGCAACTAACTGAAATAAAAATGTTGAAAAGTTGAAATACTAAAATAGCTAAAACTAAAATGAAAAAAAAAAATCAATTTAAATAGAAATAAAAAATACAAAAGCACATTTACTAAAACTTCAACTAAAATTAAAACGAAACTCTAAAAATAAGAGGTAAATCAAAATATTATTAAATACTATAGTAATATAAAAATAATACTATAATTTATTTTGCCCATCATAAACCGAGATCTACAAGTTTCCTGCCTTTTTTTGTACATTTGTACACTTCTCTTATATCCATTCTGCAGAATTCCATAAATTTTACCCCTAAAATCATTGCAGAAAATTTGATTTTGGCTGTTTTGCAGAAAATAATATGATAAAAAAAAAGTGCAATATGGGGGGGTGCCCATGTTTTCCATTACGTTTCAGACGCAGCATAATAAGAGATTGTAAACACTTTTAAACACACACACAGGTGCAAAGGAACATTCATATTCTGTGTGATAATGTTCCCCCTCAGTGCCACTATCTTTGTTCTGCTTAACGTATTTATTTACTCAACGGATTAAACAAAGACTCATATCCTTCTGCTTGTACACAGCACAGTAGAACCTTTGTGCTCTCATTTGAATGGATTAAGAAACAAAAACATCAATGCATTCTTTGCGGTCGGCTCCTTGAGCCGTATATTTTGAAGCCCCGCTTGGTTAGACATGCAAATATGTGTGTTCCTCAACATGTACACGTACCATTCACACACAAAGTTAATAAAAAAAGCCATATTTCGGAGCCCAGGGATCTCGCTGGTCCTCAACAGACCTGTTTGAAAAGGTTATTTCATACAACACTGCCGCTGTGTATTCCAGCTAATTATATCTTTTGCTGAATGGCATCTTTCTCAGTGACTGATGTGTGAATTGTGCTCAATGCTCCTTGTCATAATGGCTGTTATTTCTGACTGCTCGACTGCCGTTTCATATATGCTGCATTTTACCAGACGCCTGCGGTGAAAGTGTTTCAGTTAATCAGTCAGTGTTTGTGTTACAAACATATTTCCTTCTGTTGCAGGAATGTACTTTTTGGTCTGTTGTTCAAAACCTAGTTTGCTACCTACTTAGGGAGAATTTTAAGGTACGCTCACAATGCAAAGGCTGTTCCACAAGGTAGGCAACTTAATTATGTTGCTCAAGATACCTCATTTTGCGCAAATTATAAAGCCTGGAATACATTACACAGCTTTTGCCCAGATTTTTGCCTCAGTTTGCTGTCTGGATGAGTCAACGCTTGTTGCCAAAAGTCAGAGCCAGTCTGCAGATTTTGGGAAGTCAGGGTTGACAGATTTCACAGAAAATCGTGTTGCGCGTGATGTGCACACTTTCTGGTTTAATTTTTTGCTTCAGACTATGATTCGATCCTGTTAGAGGATATCAAACATCTTTTGAGCTGATGTTAAAACATTGTTTTCATTTATCATGGGTCTCCTAGCAATCCAATGCAAGTTTGTGTTAATTCGTTGCATTAATTTTCAAAGAATTAATTTATTTATTTATTAAAATTTATTAAGTAATTAAACTTAATTTCTTTCTGAAAAATGCATTTGCAATAATAATATAGGTTTATTAAGACCTAACAAATATGTTAGTATTAAATTATAGTTATTTTTGAATAAAGCTTGGCATTGAAATGAAATATAAAAGTATATAATAAAAATGTTTCATAACATAAAATGTATGTATTTTTGTAGTAGAACCATTGTTGTTAAAATGTTTTTTAAAGACCTAATAAATTACTTGTATTAAAGTATAGTGATTTTTAAAGAAATATAAATAAATAAATATATAAATATAAATATATATATATATATATATATATATATATATATATATATATATATATATATATATATATATATATATATATATTGCTTATTTTAATATATATTATTTTAATATACTATATATATATATATATTAATATATATATGCTTATTTTAATATTTATATATATATATATATATATATATATATATATATATATATATATATATATATATATATACATACATACATACATATATATATTCTCTCACACAAAATATGTTGCCAGATGTAAAATGTATCTGTTTTTGTTTAAGAACCAGTGGCAGTGTTGGCACTTTTTATAAAGCCCTAATAAATTACTTGTATTAAAGTATGTTTGTTTTTAAAGAAAGCTTAACATTTAAGTGAAAAATAAAAACATGTTTTTCTCACATAAAATATTGCTAAAATAAAATGTGTCTATTTTTGTTGCTCAAAACATGACTCAAGTTTCAGAACATGCCAAATTGTGTTTTGGAACAGCTTGAAATTTGTAGTATGTGATCCTTAGTTGTTTTGGTGTAGGATGCCCAGTTTTTTCTGTAACCTTTTACAACATCGACAAGTGTATAATACATTGTATTTTAAAACCTGTTCAATTTTTGAAAGTTGTGTAGTGTATTCCAGCCTTAAGGCAACATTGTGTGTATCCTTTGCGAAGAAGGAAATCCATAATACTCAGTTAAAAAAATAAATAAATCAAAGATGTTAGACTAGGTGAAAGAAATTTCAATGATAAATAAACTTGTGACATTCAATACTAAAAATATCTAAAAATACCTCAGTATAAATAACAATGAAATATTTCACTCAATATTTGTTGATCGCTCTATTGAAATCAATTGGGAGTAGAGTAGAACTGTATTTGTGTGTTGTGCAGAGCTGCTGTCTTGGTAGAGCATTCTTAATTGGTCACTTAGGAGGTTACATGACCTTAAAAATGCCTATGTAGGCAACTCACTAGATTTTGGAACAGAACCCCTCTTGTTTATGTGGTTTTATGGTGCTTCCTAAGGGTTGTTTTTGTTAGGCATGTGTTTACTTCTTACAGTTAAACTTAGCTTGGTTTCAAAGCTGTGTCAGTGGTTTAGCTACATGAACTGGGTTTCCAACTTCTCAAATGTGCTTCCTTATATTTGCTCTGTATATACAGTATGCTGTATAAGTAGGTGTTGTTTTTGCCACAGTACATGTGTGGGTACACGTGTTCTCATGTACTTGTGTCATAACAGAATCCCCAGGGATGGGATGTGCTGGCTCTCCTCCATTGGAGCCTGTGCTCGCTTTTCTGGAACACAGTCCTGCAGGACGCGGTTAAACACACACAAATGCATTAGGGATGCGCATTTTGGTTGGCTCGAGAACTAAACGGATAAATCAGCAGAGTACTCAGGGTGGAACAGGGGGCGATGGAGAGAGTTCCATCTGTGCTTATTTTAATTGTATATATGTGTAAGACAAACGTCTTTGGAAGTTGCATCGTGACTTTTTTCAGGGTCTCCAATCATGAGAATAATTTTTAGAGGCCATTATTGCATTTTCATGATCTGAGTATTTGAGTACAGGTGCCCATTCCTAAAGTATTCCTTCAACTGTAAGTTTTTATTTTCCCCATTTGGACTAGCGGTTCTTTTTTTTTTTTTTTTTTTTTTTTTTCATGCCCTGACATTTTCTGAGCCCACACAATATAAAGGGTGTTTTTTTTAGCATTATTAGTGGTCATTTAAAAAATCAGAAGATATATCTATATACATATATACAAAACAAATATATTTGTTGTTGTAATCTTAAAGATTGTTTTCTTTCAGACAAAAATGACAACAAATGTATTGTTTTTATTCATTTACAATAGTATTATATATGAATAATTTTTAAAACAGCTTGACATTTAAAATCAAAATATGTATTTCTCTCACACAAAATATTTAGCTAAATATAAAATCCATCTATTTTTGTAGTTGAACCAGTGGCAATGTTGGAAGGAAGGAAGGAAGGAAGGAAAGAAAGAAAGAAAGAAAGAAAGAAAGAAAGAGAAAGAAAGAAAGAAAGAGAAAGAAAGAAAGAAAGATTAACATTTAAATTTAAAATGTTTGTGGTGGAGCCAGTGGCAATTTTTTGTCAAAAAAAAAATATATATATAGACCTATATTGTTATATTAAAATTTATATTATATTATATTATATTATATTATTCAATTTTAGTTGCTTTTAAAGAAACCTTGAAAAGTACAAAAATGTATTTTTTTCTTAAACATAAAATATATTGATGAACATACAATGTATCTTTTTTTTTGTTTGTTTTTTTTTTTGTTGTTTTTTTGTGGTTGAACCAGTGGCAGTGTTGGCTAATCTTAAAAATAAATAAATAAATAAATAAACACTAATAAATTTATTTCGATTAAATATTCCATTATTCTGCAAATTCTATTAAATTCTACAATTTTTGTAAACATTTTCTTTTTCAAAGCATGACACTAAATGAAAAATAAATGTTTTTCTTACACATAAAATATGTTGCTGTGGATCAACTGTCTCTATTTTGTGGTTGAACCTGTGGCAGTGTTGGCTAATCTTTTTTTTTAAACCTAATGAATTAAATTTGATTTAAAAAATTCTAGTATTTGGTAAATTCTATTATTCTATTAAATTCTATAATTTTTGTAAACATTTTCTTTTTCAAAGCATGACATTAAATGAAAAATAAATGCTTTTCATACACATAAAATATATTGCTGCAGATCAGCTGTCTCTATTTTTGTGGTGGACTGTTGGCTGAGCAGGTAGTTTGATGCTGTGATCAGTAAAATATCTGAACTTCAAGCAGTGTTCACCACAACCTCTTTCACACTGAGGGCGCGTGCCCCCAGATGCTGTCTTAGCAGGCTATTTATAGCAAGAACAGTTACTCCAGGCTTCTGTCAGTACCTGCCAAGCTACACTGCCCTATCATGCATCTATTATTGAATAAACTCAGAATGTCAAGAGAAGCAACCTGCCGAGTTGCGTTCTGAACACAAGTCAAGCTTTTTAATGCATCTGCGACTTTCTTGTTTCATCTTCCTCGTCTTTGATACAGTTGTCACGAGGTTGCTAGTTTAAGAGGATGTGGATTTCTCTGTGGTATGTCTGAAAGAGCGCTTTTTAACCAGTGTCAACTCCGCTCAAGCCTGTTTCAGATTGTTTGTCGCCATGTTGTCTTCAGTTATGTAACAGCGGTTAGGTAAGGTGGTTCTGAGTTTTGTAGTTCTGGTGTAGGTGAGACAGGTGTATGTTAGTAAAGGAGCAGTTCATGCAAAATGAGCTTTTATTATGTGTTTTTCATTTTATTTTAATTTATTTTATTTAATGTTATATTTTATTATATTGTTTCATTTTTAGCTTATCTTTTTACTTTATTGTTGATTTTATTTGTTATTTATTTTAGTATTTTATTTTATCTTATTTTAGTATTTTAGCATTTATTTTATTATATCTTGTTATTTATGTAATTTTATTTCATCAATTTTTTTATTTTATTTAGTTTTATCTTATTTTTCTATTTTATTTTATTTTATTTTATTTTATTTTATTTTATTGTTATTTATTTGATGTTATTATTTTATTTGTTTTGTTTTATTTAATTTTATTTAGTGCTGTCAAATGATTAATCGCATCCAAAATAAAAGTTTTTGTTTACTTATATGTCTGTGTACTGTGTGTATTTATTATGTGTATATATAAATACACACACATACAATATATATTTTGAATATATACATATATATATGTATATATATGTATGTATGTGTTTATATTAATATAACTTATATGTTATATAAATATATTTAATATATAAACATAACATTTTTTTTTTAAATATACACATGCATGTGTGTGTATTTATATATACATAACAAATATGCACAGTACACACACATATATTACGTAAACAAAAACTTTTTTTATTTTGGATGCGATTAATCGTTTGACAGCACTTATTTTATTTTATTTTATTTTTTTATTTTTTATTTTTTTGGAGCATCTGAAGCACATTTAGATGAGCCAGTGAGCATTTGTGTGGTATGATATGAAAGTGTTTGCTCGGGCATCATGCGGCGGGTGTTTTCTGGGCGCACATGCTGAAGGTGTGAGAAGTCTCATCTCAAATACAGATTGCTTTCATGATTACAGAATAAGTCATGTTTGCTTTAAGGACAAAGCCATCGATGATTTATTGTTAATGCCAATGACTGAACTGGCATGGCTGCTTGTGAAACACCTTTAAAGTGCATTTGGCATGTCTGTTTTTGTGTTCAGCTCTTCCTTCTATTCTTTTGAAGTCTTTATACTCCTATTTGTTATGTTAAACGATGCGCATGCTGTTCAGAAATGACTCTTTAGAAGTATAAAATGTGATTTCACCTGCTGAACCAGTCCCGTTTCTCTGTGGTTGTTGCTGAGGCAGGAAGTTCAGGATGTGGAAGATAAAATGCTACAATAGCCAATGGGTTGACAGAAGCAAGGTGTGCTGGGTTTAATTACCGAAAAGACTGTAGCAGCAGAATTAGCAGATTCCCCCCCTCCAGGTCTCCGAGCAGGTCAATTAGCACCCAGCAAAGCTGTGAAATACGCCTCCCTCCATCTGCATCTGGCAACGATTACACCTTGCTATTATGTGAGAGGACTTTGTGAAAGCGTGTTCAGTCTCACACATGGCTAAACCCCCCTTTCTGTGTTTGCAATGTGTGTTTGTACCAATTCGCAAATCTATGAGCATGTAGGCTAAGTGTGAGGTGTGTGTGTGTGTGTGTGTGTGCAGCATGTTTGTGGGTGGGCGTGTGTGTGTGTGTGTGTGTGTGTGTCTGTGGATAGTCATATAGCTTGTCTTAAAGCAGTAATAATGACAGGACTGTGGAATTAGAGAGACGTTAGAGAAACGGTTCTTATTATCTTCAAGAGACATATTGTAGCAATTCATTTTTTCCTCAGAGTTCACTGAACTGCAGAACTGACTGTTTCCTGCTGTAAGACTTCCAAGTGTAAATAGCTTTATCATATGCTTTGCATGATACCTGCCATAGTTCACGTTTATCAGACGGGTGCTGAATACTGAAGAAGTGTTGATATCTAAAGGTTGGTTACAGGCCTTTTTGTTTGTGATATGAAATATTCTTCTGATTTTAATGCACTTTTTAATTTGACTTTTTTAAAACAGTTTCAGTCATTTGTCATCACTTAAAAATGTTTGCAGCAGTCCATGCTTACCTGTTTTAAAATGCCTGTGGTTAAAAATATGCATATTTGTGGTTTTGTGTGTGTGTGTATATATGCATGGACACGTAATACCTTTTATAGATTTTTATTTTGTATATTTATATATATTGACGCAGATTCATGCATTTTCTATAGATTGTTTGAAAGATGTGTTATATACACTTTGCTCACACACACACACACACATATATATATGCCCTTTTTCTCTGTTAGAGCAAATTCTTCACTAATGCTGACTACTGAGATTAATATCAAATACAAAAGACAAAAAAATCAGATATTATTTTTATAGCTACATTTGATGTAGAAACTGTTTTTACTCAGATATTTCTAGTAAATTTCACAAAAATTGCACAGAAATGACTAGTAACATTTAATTAAATGTTAAATTTTAAAGCAGAAAGACTACAATAGTATAATCTTGTAAAACATGCTTCCAATCATCTTTACTTACAGTTTTGAAAAATCTTTTTTTTTTTATTGTAACAACCAGATATAGTTGGAAGCCGTATATATCATTGGGAATGTTAAAGTATATGTATTTGTGCATTCATTCTGTATGATTTAGGTGTGTTAGACAAAGTGTGTACATTTCTCTATACGTGCAGGTGTATTCTTGTTTTCTGCTGCTCATCACCATGGGAACCATTTAGTAGAATCTCTCCACTTCCTTCTGTAACTCTCAACTGTCAGTTAGTCATTCTGGAGGGGGCTCCAGACCACAGGTGCCTCTCCAGTCAAGCTGTGCTTGCTGGCATAGTGATCGGGCAGCACTGGTTCCACTAATTTAGTGGGGGAGAGAGAGAGTCACGGGGGAGATAAAGAAAGTCACGGGCCACAGAGAACCGGCAGAGTGCCACAGACTTCACTCCCCATAGTCCCCATTCAGCTCTTCTGTATGTGTGTTTTTTGCGTCAGCGCTAACGCTCTGCGGAGGACCCAGCTCAGAAGATGTGTAATTTGCATTTCAGTGAAGCAATCAAGCATGGCCGTCATTTGCATGAGGCTAATTAGGCATGTGACAAAAGCCCTCTGTTCTCAGGTGATTATCGAAATATCGTGTGGAGGTCTGCCTGGAGCTCTCCACAAGTCTACTTTTGAGACACCAAGCCTGGTCAAAAAGTCTCACGGGTGTTTTTTTTTTTTTTTTTTTTTTTTTTGTTCATCCAAACATGCAAAATCTGGTATTTATTTACTCACCTTTATGTTATTCTGTATGACTTAAAAGTTTTGTTTTTCTCTAGTCAAGCTTCATATTACCCCTTTAATAGTATTTTTATTGTGCTTTGTTTGTCCTTTTAAAGCATAAAAAGCCCCAGTCCTCATTCACTTTTTCATTATATTGAAAAGCGCAGCCAGTATATTCTTTAAAAAAAAATATCTTTTTGTGAAACCAGCACAGAAGAAAGCAAGCCATGCAGGTTTGAATTGACATGAGGTTGAGTCTGAGATAAACTATCACTTCAACATTGAATACTATTTTACTCTGTCAGCCTTCAGTAAAAAAGGAACATGCATTTTGCATGATATTACTGACTTGTTAACTTGCTTTGGTTGATGTGTTACACCTTTTTTTTTTTTTTTTTGACAAGGTTCATGTTTTAGGTGTAGCGTGTTACTAAATAAGTTACCAAATACTCAAAGAATCCTAGTTTGTGTAGCAAATTAACAGCAGTGTTCTGTTGCCCATTTGCAGTTTAGTAATGTTTTATTACCCCACAAAGAGCTGTGAAACAAATACTGCTTTTGTTTCATAGTGGATGTGAAAATCTCAGAGAGTAAAAGGGGAGAGAATTGGCTGTTTATAGTCCATATGCTGTCGAATTGTAGCCACATAACTGGATTTTTTGCCGCCATAATGCTAGAGTGTTCTGACTTCAGGGACGTGGTGTATGTTTGTTAAGGTGTTCGTGGTTATAGGGTTTTAGGTGGTTTCTAGGCTGGTACTCTGTGGTTTCTAGAGTGTTCTGGGTGATCACCTCATTTAGGGTTAAATCAAAAACTAAATTAGGCTTAATACTAATACTAAATTTAGCATAATGCGTGTAAAAATCCCCAAAAGAAAAAGAAAACACTTTCAAATCAAGCAGCATGGTGTTGGTCAACTTGGCAAATTTGAGCAATCAACTTGCCAAATCTGCGTGGGGAAATTTTCACCTTCACACAGAATTCATGATCGCATGGTTAGCTACCTGTTGAAATGACTGGACTTTATTCACAGAAATCACCTTTATTATAGTTTTAAATTTTTTATTATTTTCAATGAATGTTTTCAATTTAACTTAGTTTGTGTTATTTTTTTACTCTAAAATATTTGGTTTTACTTGAATTTTTTATGCTTTGATTAGTTGTGCACAACACAATGAAATCTCCACAACACAATGGAAACAAGCTGCAACACAACAAAATTAGCACAACACAAAGGAAACATTTCGCAGCACAACAGAAACAAGCTGCAACACAACGTAATTAGCAGAACACAATGGAAACAAGCCGCAAAGCAATGAAATTAGCAGAACACAACAGAAACAAGCCGCAACACAATGGAAACAAGCCACAACACAACGTAATTAGCAGAACACAATGGAAACAAGCCACAACACAACAAAATTAGCAGAACACAACAGAAACAAGCCACAACGCAACGAAATTAGCAGAACACAACAGAAACAGGCCACAACAAAACGAAATTAGCAGAACACAACAGAAACAGGCCACAACACAACGAAATTAGCAGAACAAAACGGAAACAGGCCACAACACAACGAAATTAGCAGAACACAACGGAAAAAAGCCACAACGCAACGAAAATAGCAGAACACAACCAAGAAGAGCCACAAGTGCTACAAAATTAGCAGAACACAACAGAAACAAGCCACAACGCAACGAAATTAGCAGAACACAATGGAAACAAGCCACAACGAAATTAGCAGAACACAACAGAAACAAGCCACAACGCAACGAAATTAGCAGAACACAATGGAAACAAGCCACAACGAAATTAGCAGAACACAACAGAAACAAGCCACAACGCAACAAAATTAGCAGAACACAATGGAAACAAGCCACAACGAAATTAGCAGAACACAACAGAAACAAGCCACAACGAAATTAGCAGAACACAACAGAAACAGGCACAACACAACAAAATTAGCAGAACAAAACGGAAACAGGCCACAACACAACGAAATTAGCAGAACACAACAGAAAAAGCCACCAACGCAACGAAATTAGCAGAACAACCAAAAGAAGCCACAGCGCTACAAAATTAGCAGAACACAACAGAAACAAGCCACAACGAAACGAAATTAGCAGAACACACAGAAACAAGCCACAACGCAACGAAATTAGCAGAACACAATGGAAACAAGCCACAACGAAATTAGCAGAACACAACAGAAACAAGCCACAACACAACGAAATTAGCAGAACACAATGGAAACAAGCCACAACACAATGAAATTAGCAGAACACAACAGAAACAGGCCACAACACAACGAAATTAGCAGAACACAACAGAAACAGGCACAACACACACAACACTGAACACAACAGAAACAAGCCACAACACAACGAAATTAGCAGAACACAACGGAAACGAGCCGCAACAATGAAATTAGCAGAACACAACGGAAACGAGCTGCAACCCAATGGAAACAAGCCACAACACAACAGAATTAGCAGAACACAACAGAAACAAGCCGCAACACAATGAAATTAGCAGAACACAACAGAAACAAGCAGCAACACAATGAAATTAGCAGAACACAATGGAAACAAGCAGCAACACAATGAAATTAGCAGAACACAATGGAAACAAGCCACAACACAACAAAATTAGCAGAACACAACTGAAACAAGCCACAACGTAATGAAATTAGCAGAACACAACAGAAACGAGCCACAACACAATGAAATTAGCAGAACACAAAGGAAACAAGCCACAACACAACAGAATTAGCACAACACAATGGAAACAAGCCGCAACACAATGGAAACAGTTTATTTTGTTTTAGAATTGTAAGTATTTTAGAGCTGTGAAAATTTATGTACTTAATGTAACTTTTCTAAAAAAGTTTATCAATATAAAATTTAAAACTAAAATTAAAACCACATTTTTGGACATTTTCATTCCATTTTAGTTTGTTTTGGAGTCATAAAAATGTATTTTAGTTAATGTTTTTCCCAGTTATGTTCCAAAATGTGAATAATTGCGAGATGAGTTGCTAGCAGATTTAATTCTTCGGGTTACAAGTTTAAAAACTCTAATTATGTATAGAAAGCTCTCAAAAAACCTACCTAAGAGACACAAAAAGCGGAAGAGAGATTCTTCCAAGGCTGCAAAGAGAAGCCGTGTCAATTTGCAGTGACACTGAAAAATGGCGTGAAAATACTTATGACACTCTTGTAGCTGAGAAACTTGAGGTAAAACCGTTGGGGTGTTGAAGATGAGCTTGTCCCAGCAGACAGTCAATCAAGCAGTCCTGCATGCTCAGCTGTAGTTATCACACACACACACGAGAGGGTTGCCTCTGCTGACTCGGCCGCAGTGTCGATGACTGGATAAGCTTTTTTGGACCACAGATCTGCATCTGTGAAACCTTGTGTAGCATGGTGTGCGTGACTCCCTGCCAGCGAGTGCGAATGCTGGACTGGACCAAGTGGCAGAGAGCAGCTCATCTTTGTGTGTTTATAAAAGGAAGATCACAAGCGGTTTGTCTTTGCCAGGAAGTCCTCCTACGCTTTCTCCATCGCCTGTATTTACTGACAGGCAACGTGTTGAGTCTGCGCTCATATGTGTTGATTGCTGAAGTTGGTGTTTGTTTTGAGAGACGAGTAGCACTGAGGCAGATAATTGCTCCTTGTTCATTCTTTAGCACATAAATGAGTCATAATGTGTGTCTCCAGGTGAAGATTATTCAACATCATAATCTTCTCGAAATAAAGGTCAGACCTAGATACTCGGAAGTGACAGTTCTCCGGTTTGTGTTTATTAGCTGGACTGTACGGCAAAGAGCAGCTCATCGTTGTGTGTTTTATATTCTGGGAATTGTAATAGAGGGCAAATATGTGCTTTTATGCCCTTAGACGTGGAAACGGAGCCTTTCATCGAGCCCTGGCGGTCTCGACGTAATGAAGTGAATTATAGTAATAGTAGTTGTGCTGATTAGATTACGTTCCCTTTTGGATTCAGCTCACTCAATGACTGTTGTAACACTTATGCGTGTTTTCAACGTCTTCATTCATCACCGCGTAATGTCCATGTCATCACACCCTGATCTTTCTTGTGAAGCCTCACAAACCTGCTCTGCCAAGTGTTTGGCTGTCTATCGAAAGCAGAATGCGATGCCTCTTTTTTTCTTTGCAGGTATACAATAACAATTCATGACAATTCATGTTAAAATTTTTAATAAACAATGCATTTGGCAGTATTATTTAAATAACACAAATTTAATTTAGAGATTTTAGAGATTTTGTTCTCAAGAATAACTTTTTTCATTTTATTTATTTTTTTATATATATTTATGAATGGGTTATAATGTGTGCAATGAAGACTATTATTCACAGATGAATATGAAATGTGAAGATTTATATGTTTATAAGTAAATAATATTATAAATGTTAAATAATACTGCCAAAAATGTAGTTTGCTATCAATTTTAAGTAACTAAACTGTCACTTCTTTGTTTTTTTTTAAATAGTTATAAAAGGATCATAAAATTATTATTGTTGATATAAGAATATGAAGATAATTGAATGAAGTAATTATTATAATAAATATAATATTAAATGTTTATAGAAACTATTTATTGAAATATTTAAAGTAATATAGTCTTATTTAACTAAATAGTTCTTTCATTAAAAAAAATATTAAAAACTTATTACTTAAAGAATATTAAGTGATAACTCGAATCACAAACCATCCAAAAAAAAAAAACAGAAAAAGTAACACAATTTACTAAAATGGATCTTCACAGTGCAATTTGAGACAGAAAATGTCAACATGCTTCATGCTACACTGTAAACTAACAAGTTTAACAATGCAAACAATACCTTTTTATTGATTATGAAAACAGCTGTTTTGTATTGCTGGTTGCTCCACAAAGCTGTAACTAAAGTTGGAAAATTGCTAAAAAATTGAGGGTAGGCGTAAAATTTATGGTCCACTATCACATTTTACATCTGTAAAATCAGTGATTTCAAAAAATTTAATAATGTGCAACTAATACTGTTGACTTCATGCTCCAGTTTAGGAGTGGCGCTTTAGACAAATACTAGTCCTCTTCACGTTCACCCTCTCCACTTCCCTGTGACCTCGCTCTCCACTGGCTCTGTTTTTAGATGAGTGCTAATACTGCCCATCATTTGGAGCACTGCTGTATGTGTGAACTTCCTGCTGTTATTTTTGGCATGCCTGTTTCCCTTGACATAACCATTTCCGCAGTTATGTAGTGACAGAGTTGATGCAGAGTGACCTCCATAAGATCATCGTGTCTCCACAGCCCCTGAGCTCTGACCACGTCAAAGTCTTTCTCTACCAAATCCTCCGAGGTGAGACACACACACGCTAAGCCCCTCATTTCAAAATTTTATTTCAAAATTTCACCCTCAGAGTTCAGGCACACACATTCTCCACGCTGAGTCTTTCTTCACCAAATCTCACGGGTAGAGAAACAGACAATCACACACATCTCTCTACTTCGTATTCCTTACTATCATATTCTCACCAGAGACAATGAGGAGAAACAGACGGACCACTCATAGTGTAAGAATACAAATGGGAGAACAAGAAACAGTCACCTCTTTGATATTGTGTTTACTGCAGGACAACTGACAGGTCTTAAAGAGACCAGTTAACTTAATTCCTAATGAATCACATGAAACACATAAAACTTCAGTGTTTTAAAGTGACACAAAGCTTTATTACATCTTAGAGGAAAAATGGCACCATAGTACAAAAGTCTGTTTATATGTCAACTGGATTACATTTCAAACCAAACAAGAAACCTGTCCAGTGTAACAGCACAGTCTGCTTCATATCAATTTGGTTTGTGTCCACAAAATATCTTTAATGGCTGATATATATGTTGTGTCCACAGGACTGAAGTATCTACACTCAGCTGGCATTTTGCACAGAGACATTAAACCTGGTAACCTGTTGGTCAACAGCAATTGTGTGCTAAAGGTTAGTGAAATACTAGTCAAACTATTAATTTGTTGGCGATTTTTCCTATGTTGAAATTTTGTATTTTCTGGTACTTTTGCTTCAGTGGTTATATGTAATTTATTATTTCAGAAATTGACCCTGTAATTGAACTCTTAAGACAGTTGTTTACAGGATATCAATTGAAGTCATTTAAAATCTAGCAAACTTCTTATTAAACCATTTTTCTATTTATATGGTTTTCACAAACCATTATAATTCAGCTTTGCCATTACAGAAATAAATTATATTTTAAATCGTATATTAACATATAAACATTTTTAAAGTGTTTTAAAACAGTTTTAGCATTTGGTTATGTTTTTTTTGTTTTTTTACTCAGCATTAAGGTCTTTGTACACTGAGTATAAAATTCTCGTCTGAAATTTTCGCACGTTTAAAAAATAAATACGAACTGCTACCATTGTGTCAATCACATTTACACACTGCCTCCAAAACTTTCGTCCGTCATAAAATAATTCGGACCAGGTTCGATTTTCTGCTTTTTTGCTTGCGTAGCAAGCATTTTGATAGTAGGCTAAAGGATGACGGATATGGAAAAAAAGAAAAACGCATACGAAAATTGCAGACTTTGCATACGAAATTGCAGGTGTGCAAGGACCTTTACTGTTTTACTGAATCAATTAAAGTCTTTGCAAGCATAGGAGACTTAAAAGCATAGGAGACTTTTAAACAATTAACATTTTGAATGTAATTTTAGTACTTCAACTTGTTTTATTACAGTTAGTTGCCAAGGCAACATTTTTCATTTTTATTTAGGTTTTTAAGTTTAAGCTTTCCATCTAATATTGATATTTTAAGTATATGATTGATTTTTTTTTTTTTCAGTTAATGAAAATAACAACACAATGTAATACTATAGAGTTATGTGGTCAGATAATTGGCTACCAAAAGTGACAATTTTTGTGTCTTAAACAGTTATTTTATTATTATATAATTTTAAAATTTGTAATTTGTATGTAACAGCTAATGATTAGTATAAGAAATGTAGATTTGTTTGCTTGGTTCATACTGAAATGTAATACTTATATATATGGATAGATAGATAACTATATAAAATTGTACGTATATGTGAAATTTTTCCTGTTTAAGCTCTATTGTACTGGCTTCTTTTGTCTCTGTGCTCTCCTGCAATTTTAGCATTATATACTCCAGCCTATGGGCCTTGAATTGTCTTTATAACTCCTATTTTCCAAGGAACAAGGACGCTTCATATCTGTCTGGCCAGGCCAGGTCTACAGCGCCAGCGTACACACACTAACACACAATATCTGGCTCTAGGGGGTCAGGGCCCCTTTGGGATTGATTCATCTGCTCAGTTCCTGACATAAATCTTCATTTTGGATCCCATAGAGAGAGTCCAGCTGCAAAAGAGAAAGCAAGGTTGATATGGGAGATATAGAAAGAGAGATAAAGAAAAAGAGAAATTCTCTGTGTATGTGCGTGCTGACTCTACCCAGCAGCATGAGAAATGTGCTGGAGGGAAGAGCGGGAATAGATTGTGCTTTTGGACCACAGAGAGGGAATCATTTAGCATGCGCTGCTTCATTTAGTCCTTAATCCCCATTTCCGAAAAAGAAGAATGTTTCCCTCATTTAGCTATTACGTACCAGACCTTATCTTATGGCCATGTCATGCAATCAAACATGCTCGAGTCTGATTTAGGTTCAAATTTGATTAATTTTATATCCATGTTTCCTATTATTAGTGTGGACTCTATGAGACTCATGAATAAATATTATATTTCAACACGTACAACTACAACTTATCATTAGCAGTTATATCAAAATTACAAATTGTGAAATTATATAATAATAAATATCAGTGTTTGAGAGATCAAAATTGTAATTTTTGGGTGCCAATTATCTGAGCAAATTAATCTGTCACATGACTTGTTAGTGTTGGTATTGTGATAACTAAAGCTATTAAAAATCATTTTTGTTAATTGAAATAACAAAAATCAATATTAGGTTTAAAGTAAAATAAAATGAAAAACAACTAACTGTAATAAAATGTTGAAGTACTACAACTGCAAACACTACAACTGAAATACCTATACATTGAAGCTATGCATATAAAACTTAAACCAAAAGTAAAATGAAAACTTGAAAATATAAAAATAAAAGTGGATTCAAATTACTAATAAATACTAAAATATCATATAAATAATAATAAAATAATACTGGACTTTATTTGATAAAATTGTTTCCATCAAGTGCATATTTTAAGAATATCTTAAGATTTCTCTTAAAATATGTGGATGGAGAACTGGCTATAGAAACAAGCTTGGGCTCTTTGGACAATTTCATAGGCCAATATGTAACCACCCAGCAAATATTTACAACACCCTAGCAACCAATTACAAAACCCAAGCAACCACATGGCAACACCTTGATTGCCCAGCTTGTCGCTCTTTCCATAAATGGTGGTGTTTTTACTTGAATGGAACAAGAAGACAAAAGAAATCGTTTCAATAAATTGCATGTTTAAGCGTTGCTTGCAGGATTTCAATTTGTCTTGTGAGAATGCATAAAATTAGGCCTCTGGGAAAAACTGGGTGGAGCTACTTTGGTAAATTGTTAGCAATGCATGATAGGCCCTTTTGTGCCTTCTTTCTGAGAGTGGGTGGAGAGAAGAGGCAGAGATATTTTTCTCATTTATTTATTTCCCAAGGAGCACTCAAGCGGTTCAAGATGATTTGAAATTGGGTTTTTGTGTTTATAGCACGTTTATTGTTTATCTGTTTGGTTAAAATGTGAACAAGCCTCTCCTTCTAATTTTGGTTTTATTGCTTGATTTATTGGAAAAACATCTTCTCCATATACGTCAATAAACGCACACCTCAGACTTCACTCATCAACCTATTAAATGTGTAAATAATCCTAAATTCTACACAGATTTGTGACTTTGGCCTGGCAAGAGTGGAGGAGCTGGACGAGTCGCGTCACATGACGCAGGAGGTGGTGACGCAGTACTACAGAGCGCCAGAGATCCTGATGGGGAGCAGGCACTATTCCAACGCCATCGACATCTGGTCTGTGGGCTGCATCTTTGCCGAGCTGCTTGGCCGACGCATCCTCTTCCAGGCCCAGAGTCCCATCCAACAGGTATTCACCTACGCTCATGTTCAGTGCTCAATCTGTAGGCAGAATCTGGCCTATTCACACAACTTATTGTGATTTATACAAGTAGAACATGTTCCTGTATCAACATTCTTATCAGCCAATCAGAACCTTCAGATTTTTGGTGTAGCGGTAGAACAGCTAAGGAGTATCTGCTCCCTTTGCGGTATTTGAGGATCATTGCAGAACTGCAACATGTTCCATGGATTAAATTGCAAGAACTGAAGCCTGACCTTTTTTGTCTGAAATAGATTATGTGATTCAAGCAAATGCATAAGCTGTTAAAGTCACTAAGCTGTTAAAGAATTTCTTTACATTCTGACAGCATTTACAAAATACACCACATAAAATGTACTTTATAGCATTTTTTTTTTCTTCGGATGTCTATGTGGTAAAATATTTCTCACATTAAGCCACTAAAAATATTGTGTATGTGATGAAAACAAAAAAAAAAAAAAAAAATATATATATATATATATATATATATATATATATATATATATATATATATATATATATTAGGGCTGTCGACAATTTTTAATCACGATTAATCGCACACTTATCATGAAATTAAGCATATACCATTTATCTTGCCTAATACGTTAATTTTGTCATTATTTACTATATCCAGCAAAGTAAACCAAAACATTGAAGGGTGATTCTCACAAAACTGTATTTTCTGCAAGCTTATTTCAAGATAAATTAGATATCTTTTCAAAAAAAGGACACTTGGGAGACTCCAAAAGGACACCAAAGAACCAAATGATATAAGAAGTTCACATAATTGATACATTTCTGCACACTGACTAAACACACCAACATACACAAGACAAATCAAAACATTATCCTGAATGTGTGTGGAAACAATGTGAATGTACTGAAATGTGTCTGTGCATGAATACAACATATGATCTGTGCGTCAAGAGCACTCAAACACAGTGTATTTTCAGACTCACGGGTGCTTACGACTCCTGTACATCAGCGCAATCGTCTTTACCTTGATTGCAATCCTCAACCATCAAAATTCAAACATCAAAAGAAGTTGGTTTGCTTTATCCAGCCGAGAAAATGTAGTTTGCATATCATACAGTGGTGGGATGTTTTGACGTTACGTTCAGTCTGTATTTCACACTGCGCGATGCGCAAGTGAGCTCTCGCGCTCTTCAGAAACAATCACAGAGCTTGAGCGAAACACACTGAAATTAATAATTCACTGAAAACGCAACGTGAGTATCTGTTCTCTCCGCCATCTCTTATGTAATCAGCCTGGTTTTCTTGACATTAGCCCTGTTTTGGACTACTTGCTTGAATGGATTCGCTTGCTGGATCACTGGACTGAAAACTTTCCCGGAGTTTAGTGGCTTAAAATGATCTGATTGCAAACAGAGAAGCGAAATTGGGAAAAAAGGTTTAGAATAGAAATTGTATTTCAGTAATTTTGCGTTAATTGCGTTAAATTATTTTAACGCATTAAGGGTTTTGAATTAATTGACGCGTTAACGTTGACAGCCCTAATATTTAAATATATATTATATTTATATATTGTATATGTGTGTGTGTGTGTGTGTGTATATATATATATATATATATATATATATATTAGTGCTGTCAAATGATTAATTGTGATTAATCGAATCCAAAATAAAAGTTTTTTAACATAATATATGTATGTGTACTGTGTATATTTATTATGCCCATATAAATACACACACATACATGTATATATTTCAGAAGAATGTTATGTTTATATATTAAATATATTTATTTATAATATAAATTATATGAATATAAATATAGACATGTAAATACATGTAAATATTTTCAAAATATATAATGTATGTGTGTGTATTTATACACATTCATACATATTTATAAATTACATATTTACATATTTATAAAATATGTAAGGGATAATCAACGGCTAGCCGTGCATTAAAGGATTTTAATGCACGACGTGGAGGCAAAGAACCGCCCGACGCGAAGTTACGGTTGCTAGCCGTTGATTATCCCGCTTATTCCATGGTCATTTGCCAAGTTTTAAACAAGTTAAAACTTGTATTGCTCTTTGCAGCGCAATATTTGAACAAATGGGTAAAAATTACGGTTATTTTTGTCAGTTACGGCTCGTTAGCGCTAGCATTCTGCCAGCTTCAAATCAGACACAGAGATGAAATAGTGCGGTAAGACTACATTTATTTGAATGAATTATAGCATGTATTTCAATTAATTGTCGATTGAGAGAGAGAGAGCGATGACAGTTGTGTGTACCTGCTTGCTGCGTCTCTCTCTACAAACAATTACTTAAAAAACAGCCATTTTATCACCTCGTTGCTGGGGAATATAATGTACCGATCTAGTATCTGTCTTTTATTTTTGTAATAAAAATCGCGGGGAAGCGTTGACAACAAGTTTATGTGTGTGTGCACAAGTTTATGTTATATATCTTTTTTTTTTTTTTTGGAAAATATTTTTTTCCTTAAAAATAAAAATAATTTAATAGAATGGTATAATATTTACAAAAGTTACATTAGTAGTGTTTTTATAGATACCCAGCTTTGTAACATTCTTAGTGAAAACAGAAAATCTTGGACGCTGATGCTAAACATGTGACCTTAATGTACGGTATTTTTGGCAAATGTTGTACAGCCATGCTAATGAGCGAGCGGGGGCAGCTCAAGGCTCTGTTGTACTGACGTCCCAGTGTGGCCGTGACCCAGAAGCCCTCTGTCCTCCATGGCTGTGTGTTTGCCATGAGCAGAACCAGTCACTAGCTTTCACATATGCACAGATGCCTCTATTCTTATTTTGTTCATTGAGTATGATGCAGTAACATAAGTAAGAATCTCTTTGAGAAGTACGACTACAGACACTTTTTAGTTTTATGTGGTTCACACAGAAGGTTATGAGCCATATGTTTTAATAATACTGGCCCTGCAGTGTGTCAGAGACTCTGGGACTAGCTGTTCCTCACAGTGTGTGTGTGTGTGTGTGTGTGTGTGTATGCACGCGCGTTTTTGTGACAAATGAGGACATAAATTTGTATAATGACAAGGGTATGACATAGGTATTACAAGGAGAAGGTGACTTTTCAGGACATTACCCCATGTCCCCACTTTTCAAAACGCTTATAAATCACACAGAATGGAGTGTATTGAAAATCTGAAATAGCACAAAGTTTCCTGTAAGGGGAAGGGTTAGGTGTAGGGTTGGTGTAGGGCAATAGCACATACAGTTTGTACAGTATAAAAACCATTACGCCTATGGGATGTCCCCACTTTTCACAAAAACAAACGTGTGTGTGTGTGTGTGTGTGTGTGTCCACACAGCCCTGAATGTGCACCGACATCCCCTTTAAGGCTCATTAAATTCTCTCCAGTAAAGAATTTGATTTACTTGAACATGAACATGTATTTGGTTTCTTATTTTTCCCATTGTCCTTCACCTACTCTTTTGTTACATTCAGTTATTTAGTGTTTTTTAAAAGTTTTAAAAAATAAATTTAATACATTTAACTTTTTATATTATATTTTTTACTGTATTTACTGTATTATTAAAATACCATTATGCAATACAATTTATTATTATTATTGTTGTTGTTGTTGTAGTTAGTTTACCCTTTCTAACAATTTGGTAACGCTTTACTTAAGGTCTTTATATATAATGCATTATAAAAGTAGTTTTATTGCATGAATTATGCCTAAGAATGAGCCATATAATGCATTGTATGATCTCATAAATAATTATAACCACAGTTATAATACATTATAATACTCATCTATTGATTGTTACGCCTTTATAAAGTATAATGCATTAAGTAAGAGTGAGCTGCTAGAAATAGTAACAAATGCATTCATATGTTAAAAAAAAATACTTCAGCGGCAAAAATGAACTCCTTGATCTCAGGAGAATATATGTGTAAAAAAGAGTTTGTTTTATGCATCTTTTTCAAATGCTGTTCTTTATTCATTCTATACACTCATCTGCTCTTCCTTTTTTTTGTTATGTACTAGCTGGACTTGATCACAGATCTGCTGGGGACTCCGTCTCTGGAGGCCATGAGGACGGCGTGTGAGGGGGCCAGAGCTCACATCCTGAGAGGACCACATAAACAGGTGAGTCTGAAATTGAACCATGTCCCAAAATCTAGGCACATGCTGTTCGAAGCAGCGTCATGAAAGACAATGACTCATTAGTGGCTTGTATGCTGTGCAAACCCTCCCTTGCACTATTTTCGGTCCAAGGAAGCCTGATTATAAACAGGCCCTGTGGTGCTGCCATGGCGACTCGCTGTTCCTGCTGAGTGACGGCACCTATTGACCGATTGTGCACCTTGTTTATGGAATCGAGTCGCTTCTACTGCCCCCGGAGCGCAGAAATCTCCCATCAGCCTTTGCTGCAGGATTCCCGGCGCTTCGCTCGCTCTGGGCCCCTCTCCCTCCCACAGTCTCTCCATTTCCTGCCCTGCATCATATCCACTGACAGACTGATTGATCAGTTGATGAGAGCAGAGAGAGAGAGAGAGAGGGAGACATGACGGCTGTTATTGACATATTTGCGTACAGCAATTCAGTGTGTAGACTAAATATTAAAACAGAAATACTAGTGATGAATGATATCAAGTCATGAGATTTTGTTTTCCAAATTTTTTGGTATCAGTCAATATTGTTTATTTCATTGTGCATGCTAGTTGCTAGTATCTATTTATTTATTTAACATTCACTTGAAGTTAATTTGTAAAAACACTGATGCTTTAACACTGCTAAATGTAATCTTTAGCAAACCTCAAAATGAATATCCATTATAATGTTATGTTTGATGATAATGTTATGTTATCGATTGATTTAATGTACTGTTTTTAATTCATTCACTTATTCAAATCGAATATAATTTTAATATCCACCATTTTTCAGTTAGTTTGTTTGAATATTTATCTTAAACTACTAATCAGTGTCCTATGAGTGAGTCACATTAACTTCTTTTATTCTTAAATTCACATGTAGCATTTAAAACAATTGATTTTAGTGTTTTATTTATTTATAATTAATTAATTAATTTTAATAGTACTGTATATATATTTTATTATATGTAATTTATTGGTTATTTGCCATAACAGAATTATGAAAATAAATAAATAAATTGGCAAAGGATTGCCAAATACTATTTATAATATATAGAGAGCCCATGCTATGTAACAAACATTCTTTTGTTACATTTCATTGATTTTTTTTAAATTAAATTTATTAGTTAAACTACTTAGTCATACAGACATCTTGTTAATAAGTGAGAAAAATGTTAACAGTTATAATTACTGAAATCACATGTAACATTTAAAACAATTGATTTTGTTTTATTCAGAATTAATTTATTTAAATAGATAATAGATTAAATGAAGATAAATATAATTATATTATCAGCCTTTTATCAGTTATTGGTGATAACATAATTACAAAAATAATTATCAGCTCATTTGGTTTAAAAAAGTCATTCATTTTGCAGTTACTAATGGCTCAGAAGTCACGCACTTCAGGGTTTATCTTCTGTCGTATATCTTTAATGTGAATTAATGAAAGTCTAGAAATGATTTTTCATCTCCAAGTGCCTTTTGTTTCCTTGTTTGTTAAAGTGAAAAGCTCATGGTTTTGAGTATATAGAAAGCTGTTCTCAGTGTGCAAGTGTGAATATGTGCGTGTTTATGAGTGTGTATGTGTGATTCGGTGCTGGGTGTTGGCTCTGTGGCTCTAGACAGCTACGCTGAGAAGGCGATACCCTGCAGAGAACAGGAACTGCAGCGCAAGGGCTGTGGACCTCTGCTTCCTGCTTTGCATCGACCTGATGGCTGGCGGCTCACCAAGAAGCCCGCCTCCTTTGCATACACACATACAGACATGCACCTGCTAGGCTAGAGAAAGTCTTTACCATTTAGGCCTATATGTGAAGAAGCACTTGTTTCTCCAGTCGGCATTCGCCAGCATTAATCCCAGCCAACTACCCACACACACACACACACACTCACACTGACATTTGGCTGACCTTGTCACTCGACGCTGCCTCCTGTGTGTGGTTGACCGGCCCTACAGCAGGATGTTTTAATCATGTAGATCAGCTGAGCTTCCCGTTACGTGGAACAGGTTTTGGAAACTGAAAGAACAGGGGTCTTGTGATGACACCTTTCTTCATGGGTCTGATCATGTGTCTGGGTGTTTTCTACAGCATTCTGTGTTTAGGTAGTTGACAGATAACTTGTCTAATAATAATGATAATAACAACAATAATAATAATCATTATTATTATTATTATTATTATTATTATTGTTATTATAATTAATTATACAATGAGTAAAAATATAATAAAATATTATTATTATGTATTATTATTTGTCTGGTAATATGTACTATTATTGTTATGTAATAATATAATTATATAAATTATTGTTTTGATAGTAAATATTACCAGACAAATTTTATTATTATTATTATTATTATTATTATTATTATTATTATTATTATTAATAATAATTATTATTATTATTATTATTATTATTATTATTATTATTATTTGTCTGGTAATATTAGTTTTTTATATCAAAAAAACTAATTTTATATCAAAATATAATTTATCTTAGAACTTTTGATTATCTATCATCTATTATTTCATTTACTACTATTTTTATTATTATTATTATAAATTATTATGTTTTATGTGGTGATAATGATGATGATGATGATTAAGAATTGTATTATACTAAATTATATAAAGAAATAAATACATTGGCAAATGTTTGCCCTTTTTTTACTGTTTATTATTAATAAATATTTATAATATATAAATGACTCATGCTATGTAACATACTTTTTTTGTATTGAATTTCATTTATTTTTATCATTTAAATCTTTAGTAGTAGTTGAAAACTACTTAATGTCATATAAACATCATGCCTATAAGTGAGGCAAATGTCTGTTGTTTCAGACTGCAAACTCTAAATAGAATTTATTTTACCAAACTCTCTCAAAATGCAGGTCTGACTCACTCCTAAAAGGAACTAATGAAAAAATTATTTAACTTCAAATTCTTATTAGTAGACATCTAATAAACACCCCCAAGCACTTTTTTTTTTAATTTATGTTTTATATAAAACTCTACCGTACGTTTGAGCTGTCAGTCCATGGTAAATCTCGATTTAAATTCAGAGAACTATTTTTGGAGTTATTTTCCAATAATAAACATTCCTTTAACTTTATTAGTATCTTGGATACATTTCATAACCTTCAGGCTCCACAAAGATAAAAAATTATATTTAAGCGTCTGTATAATAGGCCTACTATATATAGCCGTATAGCAATATATTTGCTATATGATGTCTTTTACAGACATATCAACCGTACGGTCACGCATGATTTTGGATAATTATTGTAAATAAACATTTTTGCATTTCTCATATATTTTGCTATATTTCTGTTCTTTACCCCCTACCCTATTTACAACAACATTATGGTTTCATCCCTACTTCCTTGATTGCTTGTTTGACCCTATTATCTGATGACTGACCAGCACCGTTCTCACTTCAGTGTGACTGACTGAAGTTTGTAAACTGCTGCTGTCACTTGAAAACTGGAAATACCCAAACCCCCCATGGCAACAGCAGACACAGAGATGGGGCAGTACAGCTGTGGAAAGATTGCTCTCTCATCTCTTCCTTTTGATAGATTTATTCTCTATCAAATTAAGCTCAACCGCACGGTAGCAATATCAGTTAAAGTGTTAAAAGTTGTAACCAAACCGTGTGTGAACGCAACCTGAGCAGGATGTGCAATCAAGCTCTTATGGGCCTGTTTTGTTCTCTTTGTAGTTAGCTATGCTTTTAGTCACCGTTTGATGGGGGAAGGTTGGAGAAGTCATGGCAATGAAGAGCATTTAGATGGCTGAGGTGGCTTTACGATCAGACTCCACGTTGCTGGAGTCTTAATGACTGGTGAATATGGCACACCAGACCTCCACCTCCACTTTTGTGAAGGTGAAGAGCTTATCAAGAAGGCTTTTGAGTGAAAAAGATGGCAGCGAGAGGAGTGGGTCTCCAGAGAGTCTGGCAGAGCGATTTCAAGAGGCATTTCAGCGTAGTTCTTAACAACAGTGTTGGGAGATGTGGTGCTTTAATGTCTGTGCTCAAGATAGAGACAGTCGCTCAGGATTTGGCTGAGTGGATAGGCGGGAGGAAGAAAGACACGAGGTCTGCCCGAGAGAGCAGGACTTGAGAGATCTAAAAAGAGGTCTGACTCTTAAGATCAACTCGGCTGCCTTCACAGGGGACTTCATTACTTCTATTAATTTTGCAAGGCTCTTACCATCACTAGAAAGAGAGGAAGCTTTTAGCCTCTGCTGGAGCGGGAGGATGTAAAGATACCCTACCTTAACTGTCATTTATAGACTGAGAGGAAAGAAAGTGATAGGTTGTGGTGTATCAGCTCTATTGAAAAGTTCAGCACATGTTGTGTTTTGGATGCTAGCGTGTTTGTGTCCTGACCAGGCATCTTAACTAGCTTAACCAGCAAGAGTTCCTTGATTAATCAGCTTTAACAGAAAGACCAAATTAGTTCATCAAGGAACTCTTAATAATAAACAAGATTTCTTTAATATATAATTTGTTCTTCCTTGCCAACAAGTAATTCAATTGAAGGTTAGATGTAGACTTCTGGATAAAGTCATGAAACATGAAACATGAAATCACACTTGACCTGATATAGTTATTGCAATAATTTCACATTCAGTCTTCAAATTAATGTACAAAGAACATAAAGACAGTATATTTTTAATATTTGTTTAATGGCATCTTTTTTTATGACTGAAGGCCAGTATCACTGATACCAATTAATACTGATTTTCCTATAAAAATGTTTCCCGCTAATATTTAACCATTGACTATAGCCATTTAACATTACATTATAATTAAGAGCTATCAACATTTATTACACTTTAAAAATAACTTCTAATTTAAGTGAACTTAAAACAATCTTCACATAAACTCATTATAATAAATGTCATATTTAGCTACCTGTGCAGAAATATACAGAAATTGAATAAAGTTATCAAACACTAAATTCTAAACTAAATACAGATGAATCCTTAAAACTATAAAAGTTATTGATTTCCTATTTGTTTTCTTTATTTTTCTGCTTTCTGATTCTGCTGGTATAAGGAAAGAGTTCAAGTGATCACGCCGGAGCACGCGCACACACACACACACACACACACACACACACACAAAACACATCAGTTCCAGCATTGCTAAATTGACAGCGCAGTTGGTACATTATCAAAATAAAATACAGTGAACCAAACATCAGCGGGCCTGCCTCTGTGTCACTGTTGGAACGTGACTGAAGTACAAAGCCTATCCTTTACATAATAAATAATAGTTTAGCATTCAGATACGTTACATCGCAAATATTATAAATAATGGAAATATTATGGAATAGTTGCATTTGTGCCGAATGAGAGAGGTAGGATACATGAGCACAAAGCTCCATTTCGCAAACAGTTGAGTGTGCAAGCCTTTACAGTATACTCCTTTGTCAGTTTATGAGAGACACATTCAGAATCAGCACATGGCCACTGTCTGGGGGCTTTGTTTTCAAGTGCGCAACTCATGGCATTCGCTGTTCTTCTGCTGGCGGTTATCAAACAGCATTGCATTACTGCGGGCGCCCCCTTCTGGATTGAGGGTGAATTGCCTGTATTCGTTGTAAGGCCTCATGCATCGAACCGAGATGTCCGTACCGTGACGGTTCGGTACGAATCCATGTATTGTTCCAACCCTAATAAATATATATATATATATATATATATATATATATATATATATCTTTTACAATATATAAATAGTTAATGCTATATAACACTTTTTTTTGTTTTACCAGTTTTCACTGAATGTCTGTATTAAACTAGCTACTTATTGTAATATAAACATCCCTTCAGCAACCAAGTCAAATGTTAATTTGGTAACTGCTATGATGGATTTATATGTTAGGCTGATTCAAACTGATAACTTATGATTCTTTTTGGCTGATTAATTAAAAGAAACTGCCCATCAAAGTCATATGTATATGAATTGAACTGCACTGCTCGTGCTGTATGTTTGTTTTTGTGTGCAGTCGGGTGAAGACAACACAACAGAAACAGACTGCAAACCTGGGTAGGAGAAACATCTTGAACAAAACTGATACTTCTAATTGATTATGCCAGTGCCTCCTCTGCCCATTAAAGCTGTGCTCTGGTTGGTTGTAAGTCACCTGAATGTGGTTCCACCACCTGTCTGCTGTGTATGTAAAAGCCAGCAGGGAGCTCTTGGAAACAGATGTATGCTCGGATCCATGCTGATTTTTCCGCCTTAGCAGAGAGGCAACATGATCAGATCGGATTTCCACCTACACGCTCTCTCACAGGACACACGCACACACACTCAGGTCAGAAAGTGATGACCCCAGTGCTGGGTGGGCTTACAGTAAGAATGGTGAAAGAAGAGAGGGGGTGTTGTTTAATGGCTTTAGGGGGTCTTGCATGCGGACCGAGTGCAGAGCTGGAGCAGATGTGGCCCGTCCCACATCACCAGGGGCTGCGAAGCCTGATGTCTGCCCCAAACTGAACTCCGTGGCACCTGCTAACAGATGGCGGACGTTTTATTTTCCCCTCTTGTGCAACAGCGCCACGTAATAACCAGTGTTCGCTTATTGAGGCAGGCACAAGGGATTTTTGCAAATTTGTGTTATTCAGCTGATGAATCATTCAATCACTATTTCATCAGACATCAGATTGAAAGTACACTGGAAAAAATAAATCAAAACATGTTTATAAGTATGTATTTTGGCTCTTATTTAATCATAAAAAGTAAAATACAATTATGCTAGTATCATTAGTACAAGACGAGACAAAAGTCTTCTTATTGTATAGAGCTTTGCTTGTTATTCAAGAAGGCTTCTTTTTCTTTTTCTTTTTCCTTTTTTTGCCCAGTTTGTATATCTAAAAATGCTCATTTATTAAGAATTAATGAAGTATGTATTTGCATAATCATACATGCACTTTTCTTCATCTATTTTATTTTTTATGCACTTTAAATAGTTTGAAAATACAAACAGGAGAAAAGGGAATTTTAAGTACAATATTTTAAGACTATTAATATTCGTGCTGATATTAATGTTCTTAATAACATTTTTATTCAAACAAATATATTCATTTATTACAATAAATAAACCTATTTTAAATTTATTTTATATGCAGTTTTATTTTAAACCCAGTGTCTGGGATGGTATCTTAGTATTCTGAATCAGTTCATATATATATATATATATATATATATATATATATATATATATATATATATATATATATATATATATACACAGACACAAAAAAATTTTATTTCAGTTTTAGTACATCATGTTAAACTAAATTAAAATGAGAAATGTGTCTTGACAACTAGCTGAAATAATGTTTCTAAATATATATTTTATTTTATTTCAGTTAATATTTTATTTCAAGTAATGAAAATATTTTATGGTTTTAGTTTTAGTTAACTATAATAACCCTTTTTTAGCAACTTTACAGTACATCACATTTTCAAGGAAAATGTCAAACAAAATTCCTACCCTAGAATATTATGGGGGTTTTTTTCTTCACATTTTCACATGTAGCATATTTTCAAGATGCATTTTACATGTATTGGCATTGGCAGATTTAGTTTTCTTTGAGAATGCTCTTAAGAATATAAATATTCTTCTATTAATACCCATAAATATTAACATTCATATATTTATAGTATGTCATTATAAAAAAATGTTAACATAATATTGCACTTAATTTAATATTGCACATGAATATAAATGGAAGGGAAACCACTATGTGTCCTCGACCTCATTAGAGAGTCGCCACGGCTATAATGTTCCTCTTCTGTCAAAGCATCTGAAGCTCAGCTCTCTTGCTGACATTGTTTTGACAACGTGGTGACGCTTTCACAGCTCCCAATTTACATTTTAAAACCCCCGTCATTAATGTGTTCATCATGTTCGCATCAATGCAGGAGGCCTCAGACATATTTTATGCCGTGTCCCGTGTCTTTGCCATAAATAGAGAAGATCTGATTTGTGCTGTTTTGAAATGAGATCCTTCAGGGGCTTTAGGGATCTTCATCCTCACCATATCGGCTCTAACACTTAGTCAGATTAGTTTGGCCATCTGAGTGCATCTGAAAGATACGGTGTTCAGCGCCATCTCCATTCCCGCTCGCAAACCAGCGCTAAGTGCTACCATTCAAACTGAAACCAGAAACAAATATGCTTTCACAGCCTGACTGTGTGTTTTAAGAGGTGGAAGAGGCACACCCCTGCCCTGCATGAATGTTATTCTATCTCAGAGCGCCACTCTGCTTTAAAAACGCCACTCTTCTCTTCGTTGTTTTCTTTCTCTCCCTCACCTCTTCCTCTTTCTCTTTTTCCTCTCTGTTTTTCTCACAATGAGTCTCATTCAATAACATTTTACTATAAGTGTTTTTACTTACAGTATGCACACATAAGAGGTTCTCACGCAAAGGCATATGGTGTATATCCCCCTCATTCTAATGCTGATGAATCTGTATTATTGTACATGAGGGACTGTGTGCCTGCAGTAGTGTTTTAGCATATACATCCCTAAGCAACCCCATATAAGGACGTTCTGCACATCCTCACCATTACAGATGCAGGCGTGGAGAGGAAAGTCCACAAATGGTTAGAAATTGTGCGTAAGCAGAATTCTATGTTAACATGCAAAAAGGAAGCATGGAATGTGGAAACAGTCTGTTTACTAGTTTCACCAGATGCTGACAGTTGCTGAGGTGATAAACAAAGCACAGACAGTATATACAGAATTATTTATATACTGATTTTTTTTTTGTTTTTTACTTTTTCTTTTTCCTTTTTGTACATATATATATATTATCTCTTCCGAGAAGTAAATTGACAGCCTTGTCAGTAATAAGTAATTTTTTCCATTATTTGTGAATCACTATAGATGTAGTAAATATGTATTGTACAATTTTATTATTTCAACAACGTCGTTTGCACCACGCTCCTCCGCTACTTGATTCTTTTGTTTTGGTGCGTCAATCTGTTAAGTTACTTTGTAGAAGAATTTATGATCCGCACTCACGAGAACAATCTTCTTTTTCGTTTTATTTTACAATCATTACCATTAGGGAATAGACACAAACGTTTCGGCTAACAAGTTAACGATATGCATACCCAGAATATTTGTTATTATTTATTATGAATGATAATGGAAAATTCTTCTTATCACAATTTGGGCAGAGTTTGGTTCAAGTTAAAGATTTAGTGTGGTTTACAGTTGTGCATGTTGTGCGAATTAAACTTTTCCTCCTTTGTGTGAGAATAATGTCTATAATTAAAGTACAGTATGCATCAAAAACATGACAAAAAACAAGAAACTCTGAGTCTTTAAATGTGCACAGAGCGAAAAGCTTTAGTCCTTTGGTGTGCGCTTGGCTTTAGTGAATAACACCCAATATCTATTACACACACACACACACTGTTCAGATTCTGCCTGTCGGAGTATACAGAAGGAAGTCTGTTAGCTGCTCTACAGCTCAGCATTCTCTGGAATCACTGTTGTCTCTGTCAGCGTTCGCTCGTTTAATGGCCTGCTCCTATATCAGCGCTCCCTCCCCCTCTCGTGCCTGTAGGAAATGTGCCCTGATTTTTTTTTAGCATGCTAACTGCAAAAATAAACAAACAGACAAGTCCTATCCACCTGTCTGTCCTCGCTTGGCCCTCTCCCAGGTGCGACGGGGTCTGCTCTCCCTGCACTTGTGGGCCTGAAGGGCTTTGTGTTGTTTTGCTGCCAGGATGATCAATGGCTTGTTTGTGATAGTGGGGAGAGATGGCCCGGACCACACGGCCGCAGCGAGCGGGGGGAGGTTAAGGAGGAGCGCTGAGCCGGTTGGGGAAAGCTGCGGCCTGCACCTGTTGCTGAGTGTTGCTGGGGTATTTGCTGGGCCAGAGGGGCGCTCGGACGTCACATGGGCTCCGCTTCACAGGAAGCCGAGGCTCATTTCTCAACCTTCTCGTGACACCGTACCTCCTCCTCCTTCCCTTCATAGCTGCAGTCTGGGCTTGTGTCGCCAGATAGTAAAAGGAAAAACAAAGCTGGTTTTACCTTAAAGTGACGCTCTAGTAACTTTGCTTATTTGGAGAGAGTAATTATCATCAACCTCTGGCTAAACTAATGAGCTTGATTTCTTTGGTATATTTTTACTTTCAAAAAATAATATATATATATATATATATATATATATATATATAAATAATTGCCTTTTTTTGGAAAAAATAAATTAATAGTTTTATTCAGCAAGAATAGATTAAATTGATCAAAAGTTACAGTAAATACATTTAATGTTAAAACAGATTTCTTTTTCAAATAAATGCTTTTATTTTGAAATATACTACCTGTCAAAGAATCGTGTAAAAAAAAAAATAAAAATAAAAAATACATTATCATGGTTTCCAAAAAAAATAAGAAGCAGCACAACTGTTTTCAATGTTAATAATAATTAAACATGTTTCTTGAGCACCAAATCAGCATATTAACATGATTTCTGAAGGATCATGAGACACTGAAGACTGGAGGAATGGCAGTTTAAAATTCAGCTTTGCCATCACAGGAATAAATGGCATTTTAAAACATATTAAAAAACAGTTATTTTATAAATTACAGTATTTCACAATATTACTGTATTTAAAAAGAATAAATGCAGCCTTGGTGAGCATAAGAGAAAAATCTTTTAAAAATACTTTTTCCATGTGAATTTGTAAATACTGTAAATATGTGTTGTAACAATTAGTGTTCATTTCATTTAATAAACATTTTTCTTTTTTATTTTTATTTTTGTTGTTAAAAAACAGTTATAAATTATAGAGCAGTACATAAAAAAATGTATTTTTACATAATAACATAATAACAAATCATTTTTTGTTGAATTTTCAGTAACTATTTTGTAAAAAAAAAAGTCTTTGTTTTCTATAATAAACAATATTTTTAATGTTTTAATGATTTTTTTATTTATTTATTTATTTTTTGTAAATGCTATGTAAAATAAGTGTTTTTTTTTTTTTGTTCAGTAAACCTTTTTATTTTGGGGGTGGATTTTCAGTAAATATTGCATAATATCAGTGTTTCATTTGAGCTTTGTGTATCTCATTTGTTGTCATTACATTGCATTATACAATGAACATATGTATAAACTGTATAATGTACTGTATATTATGTCAGACATTAGTAACACTGCTGACTAGATATCATGACGGCACCAGCCATTGAAAAACCTTTATTGGTTGACCACTATCCTTTAAAATCTTTTTGTTTTGATTCTCTTGTAAATTTTGTTCCAACCACGTCTTGTCTACGTCACTTCTACATCTCTGATGTAGCGCTGCTCAGCCCATCCCCAGTGAAATCTCATTGGTCCTGAATCCCCCTGTATAGCAGAACATAAAATATTGTCTTGCATCATGTAGCATTCTCACTTTTGGTGTGAACTGGCAAATACTGGTCACCTGGTAAGGACACTGTGTTCAGAAGAAAAAAAAAATACTAAACAAGTAAAACTCACTTGTCAGGTTGTATACTGAGGCTCAATCCACTAATACTAGCTCAAGTTCTTGTGTACGGTTTAAAAGTGTGACCAGTCTGACTCCACGAGCCTGTCCAGGATTTGAAGTAGCAAATTTGCTCAGTCCATTACTCCCGCTGTCAGAAATGTGAGGGCGGAACATGAGCTGCCTGCATGCCTGGGATGACTGAAAGCCTGGGCTGATGATGCCATGTGTCAACCCTCCTGACTCATCATTTGTCTAATTGAGCTTTGAATCATGGGACAGGGAGAGGCCCTCTCCCTCTCTTAACTGTCTGAAGCCACATTCCGCTATAATCCTTAACTAATACAGGCTAATACTACAGCACACGATCACACCACCCCAGAGGGCATGATCGTTCACACATGCCACGCTACTGCCAACTACTCACCAAAAACTTGCCCACTGTGGTTCCTTAATCACATACGCTCACGCAGCCTCACCACGTAGGTGCATCGCTGCACCCTGCACGCTTCTTGACTCATAATCGCACAGGGATAGTTTCTGCTTGGCCCACACAGAATCTGACCCACTGGATTCAAACGCCCATTATCTGATAATCTTTCAGATTTGTCAGAGGAGCCTAGCGGTTGGCCCACATGCTCCAACACAAATAGGGAGCAGGTTGTTTTTTTAGTATGTCAAAAACATAAGGCACAACTAATATAGTCCAATTCCAGAATGAATAGCTTTTATAAGTTTTTTTTTTTTTTTTTTTTTTTTTTAAGTGAATCAAAACTGTAGAGCGCAGAAAATGTCCACTAATTTCTGAATAAATGACTCTTATAAGATGGATCTTTTTAGTGAATCAAACACAAACACTACAGTTCAAAAGTTTAGGATCAGTACATTTTTTTAAAGAAATGAATACTGTATCAAGGATGCTTTAATTTATTTAAAAATGACAGTAAATACTTTTAAATTTAAATATTAAACAGGACAACTGTTTTTAACATTGATAATTATAAGAAATTTTTCTTGAGCACCAAATCAGCATATTAGAATGATTTCTTAAGGATGAAAACTGTAGTAATGTCTCCTAAACAATTTTGCTTTTTAAAATATATTTAAACAGAAAGTATTTGACAGCGAATATTTGTATAATAATTCATTTTTAAATTGAATTATTAATTGAATTATTAAATTATTAAAATATTAATTATTTTTTTACATTTAATTTTGTTATATTAATTCACAATATTATTAAATTTTGAGCATAAGAGACATCTTTAAAAAAACATTCAAAAATCTGACTGACCCCAAACTTTTCAACAGTAGTGTGAAATTAAGTGTGAAACTTAAATCTGCATACTGGTTCATACTTAGTTATTTAGTATGTATTTTTTCTTTTCTTAATTTTTTATTGTATAATGTTAATTATTCATTGTTAATATATTTTTATTATATTAGATTATATTTATTAGTATATTTTATTTTTCTTAAATGTATTATTTTTAAAGTTCATTATTTGGCAGTGAATTTGTTTTTATTTCCCTTTTTTGTAAGTAAATATATCTCTTTAGGTGTTTTGGGTACAAGCCATGATGTTGCTATGCAGTGTTCTGAGTGATTTTTAGCATGTTGCTATGCAATTTATGGGATGTTCTGCCCACTTTCGAGTCTTTATGATATTCTGGTCCCTACATATGACTCAGATTCTTCCTTCAATGAAGGTCTGATCACTTAAAGTAATAGCACACCTCGTTTCCGTTTGGCTCCAGTTATGGTTGAGAGCTTTATATCCTTGCCCATCATCCTCCTCCATCTCTCGTCCGACACCTTCACCTCCATCAGCTATACAGTCAGCCCTGACAATACGTCATCCCTTTTTAAATGGTGAATCACCAGCCATAGTTCACATCTGTTCTTGGCTCAAAGAGCCTAACCAGGGAAAACAAGCAATTACCGGTGGGCTTTTTCAATCAACTCTTTGGCGAGTCGGCTGGGGGGCTTGGAATGGGGGGAAGGTGGGCGGAGGAGATAATTAGATGTGGTTAAAAATATCCCAGCACATTGTCTCCGCTGTCCCACATCCTCAGATAAGTGTGCGGCTATTGGCGCAAGGATCATGTGCTACCGGGAGGAATGTTTCAATGTTTGAGACGTGCAGCTGAACGGCCGCTGAGGATCACATGACATGCTTTTAGGAAGCTGTTTGTATGTTTTGTCTGCTTCTCAAAACAGGATGAAAATGTTCAGAGCTGGTCATGTTTCTAAATCATGTTCATTCTCACACTCTCTACAGCATTTTTGCTTTTGTTTGGTAAAGGTTACAATACTATTGGTAATGGTTGATCAATATGAGTTTTTAAAAATTTTACTTGTGGTCTTTCCAATAATTGAAACATTGATTACATATTAGTTTGTTTCTTCCTATCTCTGAATATGTATGTATAAGGTTGGTAAAATAGATTGGATACTATACTGATCATGCCATTTCCTGTTTCTGCAGCCCTCACTTCCTGTCCTGTACACCCTGTCCAGTCAAGCAACCCATGAGGCCGTTCACCTCCTCTGCAGGATGTTGGTCTTTGACCCAGTAAGTGTTCTTGATGCTTTATTCTCACAAACTGAAACATTACAGTCTAAAGTATTGGAACATTACAAATTAAAGTAAATGCTAAAATTCATCAATATATTCAGGCAGTTGCCCCCCATATCGTCAGTCATGGAATCTCTTTTGTCATCGTGGGCCCAGTTGTACGTTGGTTACAGGGGAAGATGCTAAATACCCTCAAACAAAAGCAAAAGTAATTAAAAGATCTGGCAAACTATCTAATGTGTTTTTGCGGCGTTGAGCAATGTATCCAATCAAAGACATACAGTATCTCTTGATTTTTTGAACGCAGTGGCCAATCAGAAACGTTACAGTTTTCAGAATTCACTCACCGCTGAAAGAGCTGGAGTTTTGCACACTCGTGAATCATCTCATGACTAACTAAGTGTAGACGTGATGTAAATAAGAGATTTATTGTGTAGTTTAGAGAACTTGATTATAACGGAACTTTGTGAGATCGTGATGAACTTGATGAGTGATTCTTTTAGTGATGATAAAGGGAGCGTGCTTTGTGTGTTTTCTTGGCTATAATCCATTCAGAATTTGAATAAAACTTTTTACGGACACATACATGCAGCAAAGTTTCGGGAATGATGCTGGATTCATTCTCGAAATGTCAGTGATAAGCAATGGATGGGACAAAAATGCCTCAGTGATTTATTCTGGAAGCGGCCTGGCCAAACGTCCACAGACAGTGTGCGTTCTGAGCAAGATCCAGTTCACGGACTAAAAGCGTGTGTCAACTTTATTGAGATCGGGACCAGTATCAACCAGTAATTTCATTTCCAGTAACGGACGTTAGAAAGTTAAGAAATGAATGGTACGTGATTTATGACAGAATAGTCCCACAGCTGATCGTTTATTTTTTCCTCGTGTCTCACCACAATGAAGCGTCACCTCAAGTGACATGGGAAAAAAACACGGAAAACTTAAATGATAAATTTAAATATATAAAACTGTAAAATACATCATTTTATTGCATTTTTAAAAGGAACGTTCAGTGAGAACAAATTTGTTTTCCAATACAGTCGAAGCGGATCTCTGCAAAGGATGCCCTGGCACACCCGTATCTGGATGAGGGGCGTCTGCGGTACCACACCTGCATGTGCAAATGCTGCTACACCACTTCCTCTGGCCGCGTCTACACCAGTGACTTTGAGCCTGTCACCAACCCCAAGTTTGACGACGGTTTTGAGAAGAACCTGACGTCAGTTCGGCAGGTCAAAGGTGAGCTTGCTTATAATCAATTCATATGTATTACACCTGGTGCTGATTGCAGCACACATTATACAACACGTGAGGCAAACATTGGTAAACATTTAACCTTTTGTCCTCATCCACCCCTGGTTTGTAGACAGCGTGTTTAGGAGCTAAAGGTCTTAATTGAATTGATTCTATTTGAGAGCATGCACCCGTCATGCCAGCGCGTGTTAATCAGAAGTCTTGCTGGGTGTCTCCTGCTTCAGATCCCCTGCTGCTCCTGTTGTTTTTGTCCCTTGTTTTCACCCTTCATTCGGGGCTCCTGGATCTGTGCTTGCCTTCCACTGTCAGCGGGTATTAGTGAGAGTCTGTCGCTAAAAGCAGGCTTACTGTGCTGTCGGCTCAAAATAACTCTGCCCTTCACCCTCCCTCCTCTTCCTCCATCCTGTGTGCAACGTGTTTCCACTGGAGGATTAGTCAGTGCGGATGGAGCCGAGCGCCTGGAGATTTAAAGCGATTTAGGGAGGCAGCCGCGTTTGGAACGCGAGGGGAACCCCTCTTGGATCGACACATGAGGAGTTTCCACGTTGACCGAGCTAGTTTTAAGCGTAATCGCTTGTATGCTAAAATAAAGAGTTCAGAGATATTACAGATAGTACAGTCTGCCTGTAGAATCTTCCTTTAGTCACGCCTTTAGTCACATCACTTCATCTTTTTTTGTTACAAGGAATGATGACAAAATTGTGTGAACTACCGAATGCCTTTAACTAGTTAACAGGTTTGACTTGCTGTCTACCTGTTGAATGAATGAATGATGCATTTATACCTGTTAATACACCTAAAAATACCTAAAAATAAAAATGTCATCATTTACTCACCCTCGTGGCATTGGGAACCCATATTTTATTTAAAATGAATACAGGAGAAATGTTTTAATTGTTTTGTAAACTGTTCTTTTAACCATGATAACACATAACTTGTAAACCGTTATTCATAACTGTGAACTGTAATTTATTCCTTATTTCCCATCATCTCTCCTCTTTTCTTCCCCAAACAGAGATCATTCATCAGTTCATCCTGGAGCAGCAGAAGGGGAATCGGGTACCGCTGTGTATCAACCCCCAATCAGCTGCCTTCAAAAGCTTTATCAGGTGAGGCCGCTCTCCGCTTTACATCATCTTCTTCTTTCTTCTGCTTATGTACAAATCTCATGATCAAGTGTCCAGGTTATGTTTAATTCAGACAAATTAGCATAAAGAAATTAGACTTCTATTTAGGTCTATTAAGATTTTTGCATTGTGATATTTTTTCATCACAAAAATTCTAATCACTGTAATGTGAAATTATATATCTAAAGTCAGCATAAATTTAATTCAGTACAAGTATAACAGCTGGTATGTATACATACTTTATCATTTAAATAATATTTAAATAATTTAGATGTTTATTTATTCAGGTAATTAATATTATTATTTTACATTTCAGAAGCGAGAATGAGAATTTTAACATTACAAAAGCTACTGACAATTGTGGCAGGGGTTTAAATGTGATTAATTTTTTATTTTTTTTTTTAAATAATGTTGTAATGCAAAAAATGTATTGATCCTACATGCTTTTGTTTGTTTTAATTTTGAAATCAAATAAGAGCCAGAAAGTGCTTGACAGATTTTTGAGATTCACCCTCACATCCATGTTCTCATCCTCAGGGTTAATAGACATGCCAAATCAAAGCCAGTGAGCATGAATGTCATTTTTTGAAGGGGAGCCAAGTTTTGGAAGTGCTTTGGGTTGAAGGCAACATGCCATTGCTTAATATTTAGGCAAATGTTTTTACATAAAAGAGTGTTTAATGTAATTTCTAACCATTATTGCTTACAACCAGAGCCTGGTAGATTACTTACAAATTGTAGTCTGTTACTGATTCCAAATTACATTTAGTTAGTCAGTTAGTAATGTAATCCATTACATTACACATTTTAGGTAGTGTAATCAGACTAGTTTATCACATCAATTTAAATAGTATAATGTTTTAAAATATTCATATAAATATACACAGAGAATATATTCCATTCATTGTAATTAACAAATAAATATAAATATATTAATTTATATTAAAAAAAAAAAGTTTGGGAATGCCTGCATTGCATGTCAATATGTATTTGAAAGACACAAGCCTCCAAATGACATAGTAATACAAGGTTAAATAACCTACTGAGTGATTATTCAAATAACAATTGTTAATCAATAGTTGATGCAATATTGAAACACTTCTTAAACCTGTAATGATTTTTGTAAATCCAGCAATCAAATTCTGTGCCACCTGACTAATGACTGGTCTTTGTGTGAACGTCCACAAAACTAAAGACTTTCTGAGTGTGTATACGAGATATACTATTTTCGAAAGGAACATTTAAAAGATGTAAAAGAGGAATTAGGGAGAAAAGTGTGCTATTGTATGCATATGTAATAACGTAATCAATAAAAAAGTAACTTTAGTCTGATTAAGAGTATTTTAAAATGTAATTTAATTTAATTGCAAGTACTTAATTTTTGGAATCTGTTTACATAATCCAGATTACATGTAATTAGTTACTACCCAGCTCTCCTTAAAACTACTGCAACTTTTGGTGTCCTGACAAATCTGGGGCTTTTCAAGCTTATTTTGCAACTTATTTGTCAGCGTCTCAACACTAGGTGGAGACATCTCCTTAACCTTAAAGCAAAACATAACAATCCCCCTCTTCTTTCTGTCCACAGCTCAACAGTAGCTCAGCCTTCTGAGATGCCTCCATCTCCTCTGGTTTGGGAGTAGCTGAGGACGGCGGAGAAGATGGTGTTGATAAACAGTGGTGGTGGACGTCCCTCCGGCGGCCCGTCCCGCGTCCACCCCTCGCCCCCCCTGGACTACTGAATCCCAGGCATCCCCAAACCTGCGTAGCATTTCACTGGAGTCTAGGACTAGCCATGTCGCTGATGTGTGTGTGTGTGTGTGTACTGTAATACTTACTAAATGGAGTTTTATAGAAGCAACCACTGCTGATGAGTTCAAGTGGGACACGGGACGGGTGGGCATGGTCACGGGGGGTCCGTTCGTACATACCCACTGCTCTGTAGTAGTATACTAAAGGTTCGTGAAGGGTACGAACCTGTACTTTCGGCAGACGAAGTCGACCCCTGTGGACTTGAATGTATTTTGAACAGCAGGGCGGCAGAGTCTGTGCAGTATCCCTGAAGGAAAACTCATCACGACTATGTGTGCGAGTAATCATGCTTTATTTATTCATGGAAACAGGAAGTGCAGTGCTTCATGTAGTATGGAAAGAAGGCAAGTTCCTCTGAATCTGTCTTTCGCTCACGCTAGAACCAGGGCGAAAAACCGCTGTCCTCATTAGTAGCCTATTCATTAGGCCCATCCATATAAAGTTGTGAATTTAGGTGACGGCCCTTGTGAAAGGTGCGGTCACATTAACCGCTGCTCAGAATTTCGAGCATGAAATCCAGTTGTTTCAGGAATCTGCGCGTTTTGAAAAAAATTTCTGATGCAGAACTAGTTGGTCATGTGAAGTTGTCGCGCCAACCGACAGAAAGCTGCTTCATACATAATTACGTTATTGGCGATGAAAAAAATGAAAAATCGGCAGCAAACCTGAAATATCGCTAGTGTGACCGCATCATAAGAACTGTGACTACTCGTTGGGCTAGAGTGAGCTGCTCATTGCGTTTATTGCCTTCAACGGCGGTGTGATTTTTACGACTTCCATTTTTGCTGTCGTCTGCACTCTTCCTTTCTTTCTCTATCGATCTATCTTTGTTCGTATCTCGATTTCCGTCTCATATTCAACTCTTCAAATCAGTATTCCTTAGCGCAACACTTGGCAGAGATACTGATTCGTAGGCTTCTCTTAGTACTCCTGAATGTGGATGTGTTGTGTCAGTATTTAGTACTTCGGATGGGTGACTGAACGGCACAACGACTCAAAAGGATCCAAAGCATGCAAGATTGGCCCGAGGCAAAATGCTCGTACCGAAAGGGTTTATTTGAAGCGAAGGAGACTTTGTGAGCGTGTCCAGAAATCTCGCAGGTGCTTGTCTCCTATCGAGACTGAAAACCCAACTAGCATGTAGCGAAACGATATGGGGAGGTTTATGTTTTCTGATGACCTTTGAACCCTGTTCTCCCTTATGGAGTATCTAGAATAGCATGCAAACCAAATTAAAGGCTAAAAACTAAAAAAAAAAAAGCAAATAAATAAATAAATAAATAATGGGCTGTACTGTTGGTCAACCAAACCATTCCATAATTTCAATGGTATATTACCAAACTTTGTCTATAAAGACAAGTGACAAACACCATTGCGAATGCATGTATGGACCCCGTGCATGCTTCTAACTGACTGTGGCATCACAATAGTGATCCTGTAGATGTCAGTTCAGTGTCGTCTGTTTTGACCCCCCTCAAAAGCCCTTTTTCTGTTAAAAGACTCATGGAGATGATGGATCTGAAAAGGGTGCCTGGGAAATGGTATATATTGTGGGTCTGGAAAGAAATTGGGAGTAGTTTTCACTCACTGTACCATGCTTAAACTTACCATAATGCTTTCTGCACTCTCTCGGACTAAAAGAAACAAATGGTAAATATTTAATATATTTTTAGAGAATTATTTTTATTTCTTCTTCAATGTGCTATGGCATGCTTTCCCATGATCCACTGAGTATGGTATATAAATAAGTGAGTATCAGGTAGATTTCAATAGAAACGAAAAATCTACAAAAAAAAAATGACATATAAAAAAAAAATCGCCAAACAACAACAAAAAAAGTAATACTGCTGTATAGAAGTTGAATTAGCCTGCATATTTTTTAGGGCTGTGAAATTTTATTTTATTTTTGAGACTTGCATATAAATGTACATATTTTTTCTCTCTCTCTCTTTTCTTCTTCTTTTTATTTTCCCCTGCACTAGAAAGTGTAGACAAAGAAATAATCCAAATCAGTATAAGTACAAAAACAAACAAAAAACACATAACCAATTATGTTAATTGTGTCTTGTGTGCGGCAGAGCTGTGGATATGAGTATTGAAGTAGAGCCCTTTTTTAATTATTATTATTATTATTATTATTATTAATTATTATTAATTTCCTTTAAAGAAACACTGAACTGTTTGTGTATATGTATATAATGGATTCACATTGTTGGTCTCTACCTCTCGAGCTCAATGACTTGGTTGTTTACCTCCACGCTTTTATTTTTAAGTGGAGATTTAAAACTTGAATGTCCCTTCCGACTTTTATATTCCTATCAAACCCTGTATAAAGAAATCAAAGTCATTAAAATTGCGATTGGTTGGAGGTGGTTTCCATCATCATATCCTTGTACAAAGTACCATGTTCCACCCCAATGTTCTCTGACTGTTAGATCACACAGCATACCCACGATGATTAACATGATATCCTTCACCGAGAGCGTCGGATGAGATAAACGTACAAAATATGTTGCAATGTTAGGGGGTAAGAAGTGGGCGTACCTAAGATAATGTGCGGATTCAAACAGAGCCTGTGAGAAGAGACTAACACGCAAGCTCGATCGGGCCAAATGGGGAAGGTACTGCACTTGCTGTCAAGTTTTTTTAAGGAAGTTTGAAGTTTATACTCAGAGTTAATGGTATTTGAATACATTTTACGACATATATGACTATAACGTAAGATTCGCATTCGATGCCCTGAAAGCTGAGGAGGTGATTCTTAGGGACCGGAAGGACTCTATGGATGTGTTCTGTGTTTTGAAAAATCACCGGTCTCTTTTCAGAGTGTAGATTTGAAGTACAGTGGTGAAGCTCATTAAATGTTGACATTTAAAAAAGTGTGTTGTTCCTGTCCTTTTTTACTTACAAATACGTGGATTTATTAGCACTGCATTCTAAAATGTTTTTAATGCTTTTTTTATAGAAAAAACAAAACATGACCAAGTTAAATTGAGTGTCAAATTGCAAACTTCAAATGCCAGTATGGTAAGAATGGTAAAAGAAAGTTACACTTAAAGTTAGCTATTAATCAGTGAGAGATGGGCTCTTAGCTTAGACGAAGGTGCCAAATTAAAGTTTATTTTGAGAATAACCATCTTTTGAAAATGCCATACAAATCTTTCACAGTAAAACAAACCAATTAATCTTGCTAATACTTATGTTTGTGGTGTTGTTTTCCCTTCCTAATTTCACTTCATGAAGGCAGGAGGATGAAATTAAGGGAACAGGAAAAAATCTACAGTAATTTAAACAGTGGTTCTCAACCAGGCAGCCTCAAGATGATTTATATAAAAGATATAAATAAGACTGGGAATAAACACATAAAATTAAGATACTTGTTACTTTAGTTCAACCTCTCAACAACTAGAACCAGTGTTCCCACTCTTTAGAAAACTGAATAGCCTAATTTCAAGACCTAAGAGTTTTTATACATTTTATAAATATACATTTTCTTAGCTATGCCAAGCTCTAAAATCACTGTTAGACTTATTATTGTATTTTTGCGGTAACTAACTGGCAGCACTATTGCCAGTTAAGTTACTGTAACTACACCTTTACAGTAGCTTTTCGCAATTTCATTTTTTCAGTATAATGCCCTTACCACGATTTCATTTTACAGAATGATGCCCTTACCGCAATTTCATTTTACAGTATGAAGCCCTTACCGCAATTTCATTTTACAGTAAAATACCCTTACCGCAACTTAATTTTACAGTACTATATCCATACTGTAACTTAGTTTTACAGTATAATAATATTACAGTAATTTTACCGTAACTTATTTTACACTATTTATTTTATAAAAACTTTGAATATTTTACATGAATACCACTGAATTTAATAAATTCCAAATAAGTGACTTGAGTCCATGTACAACAGTATATTTTTTATTCACTGTCACTATTAAATACATCCATTACTTACTTATTTGTTGTGCTTTATTCTGGAACATTAAAAAAAAATAGAGAACTGAATTCATAACAAATCAAAGCAGAGATCATGACAATATTGCAACAAAAAGAAATATGGCAACAAGCATCCCTGTTGGTCTTGACTGCATGGCTTCCATGACAGCTGATCTGAAACAAAACAGAGGGGAAATGTGTGAGAAATGGTCATGAGTTTATCTAAACTTAATGGAGTTCCCTGACAAGGATGTGCAAAAAAGCTATACTGTTTAAACAGTACTATACTGGGAATAACTGCTGTTGCACATCCTTGTCAGGGAACTCAATTAATTGCCTGAATGTACAATCGCATTAAAGGTACACTGAGTAACTTTATGGTCCTTCAAACCTAAACCTTTTTTTTTTTTTTTTTTTTGGCTGTGTTTTAAAGTATCTTTTTATTTGTGACAGCTCTTGATCCAATAAATATCAGTGCGTATCAGCTACTGTAACAACATTTGTATTGTTTGTAAATATTACAGCAAAACAGGCTTTTGTGTCAATCTAGAAGTACTCTTGAAGAATACAGGACTATAAGTGAAATGAATACTAAATCAAGGTATTTTAATGACTGTCATCAAATTCTAAGAAATATTTCCAAATGATTCAATCCAATTAAATCGTATGGAAACTGGAATCAGAATAAGAGAATAAGAATAATTGTGAATCAAACTGAATTGAATCAAGATCAGAACTGAATTAAGAGCTTGTGAATCAAATGGAATTGTGAAATCTGTATCAATCCCCAGCACATCTGAGTGATCATTTATTAAAAAAAAAAAAACCAGTACAAAGCCAAAAGTGCTGTGATTCTAGGTGGCCCCTAAAAGAGTCGTTGGGGTGTAGTTGGCTCCTGCTGACACACAAGAAACAGAGAGGAAAAGAGGAAACATCACTGAATATGTGAGAGACGTTGCATATCACAGGTGTGGGATGCTTGATCATATACTGTATATATATTGGGAAAAGTATTGGGACACCCCCTTCTAATGAACAGGTTTGACTACTTTAGTAATTTCCATGAGTACAAATCTTAATGTTTAAGCATAGAATTATATTCTAGGGCATTGTGTGCTTCTAATTAAATAACAACAGACAGGACTCTTTTCTATTTGAACCTGACAATGGCTCTGTGTATAAGGCAAGGTTCAAAAAGAAATGATTGATTCAGTCAGTGTGGAAGAACTTGACTGGTCTGCAGAAAGCCAAGTCCTAATCCAAGCTCAACACTTCTGGTGTGACTTTAACCGTTGTATGGTGTTCGGGTCTGTGGGACCCGTTTTCACATTTTATTAAAAGAAAAATTATACTATTAATTATTTTTTCAAACTCAGACTCACTGGCCTTGGCTCATTTTCTGTGAAGAACATATATCAGAACAAATTTTCAATAACCACTCACTGTACATAGATGGAAATACAGTTTTTAAATACATGAATTATGTTTCCATCTTTGTTGCCACAGTTTTGGAAGTGCCTTTTTTCTGTTTTAAAGAAGGGGGTACCCCAATACTTTTGTCCATAAATAGTGTATGTACAAGTCATTGGTGTTTGGTAAAGAGTTTTTGGCTCAAGGTCTGCATTTAAAGTCACACCGGAGGTGTTCAGCTTGGATTAGGACTTGGCTTTCTGCAGACCAGTCAAGTTCTTCCACACTGACTGAATCAATCATTTCTTTTTGAACCTTGCCTTATACCTTATACAAACTGTTGCTATAAAATTAGAAGCACACAATGCCCTAGAATATCATTATATGCTTAAATATTAAGATTTGTACTCATGAAAATTACTAAAGTAGTCAAACCTGTTCATTAGAAGGGGGTGACCCAATACTTTTGGCAATATAGTGTGTGTGTGTGTGTGTGTGTGTATATATATATATATATATATAGCAAAACATCTCTTTAATTATTATTATATTAAGACATTTCTGATTACTCTAATTTGCTGCATAGCATAGCCAAAGATGCCCAGTGCTGTGGCTATTAAAAGAGCCTTTGGGGTGTAATTAGCTCCTGTTGAAACAAGCAAAAGAGAGAAAAAGAATAATCATTGTTTTTCGTCAGTGATTATTGAGTAATCACTATATGTTATGAACATGATAAATCACAGATCTAGAATGACTGCTAGATTGATCACTTACACAATCAGATTACAATCAACACTGAAAAAAGAGAGAACAGAATATATACAATAAAATATAAAGGAATTAATATGAAACTTCAGAGAACATTGTCTTTGATGAGATCTTGCTTCTATTAACAAACAAGAAGCCATAATAAAGAATGCATTTTCATTCTTGAATTAATTATATAATTTTCCTTGAATATATATTTTTTTTCTCTGGTGTATGCACTGGCGTAAATGTTTTATTTACGAGAGAGAGAGAGAGAGAGAGAGAGAGCGAGAGAGAGAGAGAGAGAGAGAGAGAGACACACACACACAGAGAGAGAGAGAGAGAGAGAGAGAGAGAGAGAGACAGAGAGAGAGAGAGAGAGAGAGACACACACACACAGAGAGAGAGAGAGAGAGAGAGAGAGACACAGAGAGAGAGAGAGAGAGAGAGAGAGAGAGAGAGAGAGAGACACAGAGAGAGAGAGAGAGAGAGAGCGCTCGTGCTATTTCAAATGACACACAGGTCACACACATTTAACGGTATTCATTTAACTGACGGGTAAAACATACCATAACTGGCAGTAAAAAAAGTCGAAAAATCATTGTTCGTGTAAATACTAGATTGGGTACATCTGTACTGGAAAAGGCAGTCGGTCAGTTAGGATAATTGAATGAGTTTCATGAATGCGGCAGTTTCATGAAAACAGTTCCCTCAGACTGTCCTAGTAATAGCCTACAATTAAATTTTATATTTACTTTCTTCATGTTTTTAAATTTCATAGATATCGGTAATGGTTTACATTTTAAAAGTAGGTAAAAAGTACTTACCACAAGAAAACTCTCAGCTAACGTCTGGCGATCCACTCAGAGGCCCATCTGAGGGTTGTCCCCCCTAAAAATATCATTACAAGCAACTCTGTGTCTTGAAAATAATATAATACATATATACTTAAAATAATTGTGTAAATACTAAAACAAAATAAACCCAAAAAAGCGTTTTAAGTGCAGAAATATTTCGATTCCCCCCTCTCTTCCCTCACAGTGGTTTGGTCCACTGCCTCGATACACTCAGGACACGAGCCCGGTGGGAGCAGTGTTGCCAAGTCCGCAGTTTTCCCGCGGAATTGGGCTACTTTTACGCTCTTTCCGCGGGATGTTTTTCATGTCCGCGGGTTGGAGCCACCCCAATAACGTGATATTTAGCCCCTGGAAAGCGACATTTATCAGGGGAACCCCACCAAAAAACGTGTATTTTACCCCACCGGAACGCGATTTTTACCGGAAATCCCCCCTGAAAAGCGATTGGGCTAGTTTTGAGTAGCAATTGGGCGGGTTTTGCTGTGAAAACCTGGCAACCCTGGGTGGGAGAGAGCAAAGTTCCTTAGTAGTTATGTGTAAGTAATTAGGCTGTCAAGGCTATTTTATTCTCTTTAAACATCGGGTGAAATTATTCTTTCTCTTTAATACAGATGATGCTGGATCATTAATAAATTAGTCATGACAAAAAATAATGATATCCGATGTATTTTCTATGAGCAATTTATAAAGTTACCAAACTTAATACCGTAGCTTGTCACCCACTACAACTAACACAACGATAAACCTGTGTGAACTGATATTAGGCTAATATTGTAGACCTACCGATGTGTTGGGTTTTGCTCAGTATGATGTTAAGTGGCAGACTTAATGCGGTTGAATATCTAAAGAGACGTACTCGATCCCAGACGAAACCTAAAATACTATGGAGGACGCAAAATAATCATTATAATATGACCGCGCGGTGAACCATATGAACCGAACTCATATTTAAACACGGTCTCCATGCTGTTTACACATGCTGTGTACACATAACGTTATCTGTCCTTACAAGTACAATTTTGGCTGTATTATTTGTGTCCCCTTCAAAAATTGCTCTTGAGAGATTTTATGTTTCTTGTCCCCCCCTACTGTTAGATGAAATTTACGCCCCTGCTCAGAGGAGAAGTCCGTTATGCGCGCACTGGACGCAAACCTCAGCTTATATAACCTCTGCCAGGTTGTTGCGCGGGCTTTGCACGCGAAGAAAATTTAAATTTTGTGGGGTGTAAGCAAAGTTTATATATTTTATTTTTTAATCATTTAAAAAATACATTTATTTCACCACATTTGTGCTTACCCAGACTTGAGAATACAGATTCATGTTTTTCATCTGCAGAACAATTTACAGTAGCACTACTGCTTTTGAGCAAACAATAAAGTACGCAAATTCCCATATACAGTAAATTACATAAAAATACCCATAATGCAGTGCATATTACAGTAGTTAACCGTAAAACATATATATGGTAGTTTACTGGGCTTTTTTGCGGTAAGTAACAGTGATATTTGATCAGAAATTGTAAGTGAAAAATATTATTGAAAATCCTAATCCCTAATGATTAAACCACTGAGAACCACTGAATTAAAATATTCTTTTGTTCAAAACTTTTTTTGTTTTGTTTGATTAGATTAGAGGAAAACACTTTAAGGAATTTATGGATTTGCAAAGAAAAAAATTCTGGCATGTTCTCAACCTAAAGTAGTGGAATTATTTAAAATTAAACCATATGTTCACTTAATTCTGTTAAAAGAAATTAATATGATTTCTTTAAAAATAGATAGGGACATAAAAATGTGCTGTATTGTAGTAATTACTTTTTCCTTACATTTCCTTACAAAACAAAAGCAACTTAGAATGTTTTTCATGCAGCATTCTTGTAACCTAGCCAGGTTTTGTTAAGGTGTCAATGCAAGAAACATGTTGCTCCAAATAAACATGAGCACGGAGATCTAATCAAGACGTCTAAATGTGATCATGGAAGAGTATACAAACAGACTAGGAAAGCTGGCAAATCCTGCAAGGTAATCCTGGCAGAATGTTCCAGAAAGTTTAGCTCATTATACTTCTTTCAAGTAACTTTGTTTCTATGAAATTCTTTGATCAGGACAACTATGATTTATGCATCTTACTTTAAACATTTTTCTATTTAAACATGTTGTGTTACCATGATGTGTCATAGAAATCATGAAACATGAGTATTATTTTCATAGACAAAACAGTAAATTTCAATACAGTTAGATTCAGTGAAGATCTAATGTCAGAAATATTTTACGTAGTGGGTGTATTGACTTGTGAATGTCAAAAATAACAGCTATGATATGATAAGATAAAGTTACACAGTATAAAGGCGCAGTGTGAAGATGTGAAGGATTCATAAACAATGACTACTATTACTCGGTTGTTGTTTATTACATTTTTGGAGAGTTTGTTGAGTATTTTATCAACAAAACAACATTCTGTCTCCTATCAGCCTACACACCATGACAAAAGCAGTCTAACAGACCCGTCTTTTGTTATAAGGTCAGGAGTATAGGCTATAATGTATTATGAGATGAATGCGGTTGACTTTTTGGTTTAATATCTTGAAAGCGCAAATGTTATCGCTAATGAGTGGGGAATTCTTCATGTGAGCGCATACACACACGCTGTAAGAATGACTTTGATGCTGCAGGGCTTTTCCTTCTTAAACAATGAATGCTTTCACTGGTGTCTCCAGGTGAAATGAGGGGATTGTGGGTCACCATCTGGACAGTGTAGTGACTCGGCGTGCAGACAACAGGACAACTGGTTCTCAGCACCTTTCATTTGATTTAAAGTTCAAATACACAGGATAAATACACTTTAACTACAGTAGAAGGTTTTATTTTATTTTTATTTTTTTTGGTCAGTGGTGTTCTAACTTTACTACACTGAATTTACAAGAAAATATATATTACATTTATTAAAAAATTAAATGATAATAACGAAAAGGTGCAGTGTATAAAAATATTTGGTAACACTTTAGAATAGGGAACACTTATTCACTATTAACTACGACTTTTCCCTCAATAGATTCCTAATTTGCTGCTTATTAATAGTTAGTAAGGTAGTTGTTAAGTTTAGGTTTTGGATAGGATTAGGGATGTAGAATAAGGCATTAATATATGCTTAATTAGTACTAATAAATGGCTAATATTCTAGTAATATGCATGCTAATAAGCAACTAGTTAAGAGACCCAAAAAATAAAGTGTTACCAAATATTTTGTAGTTTGTTGGTCATGTTGGCATGGTCATGAGTTACAGCAGACTGAAAGTAAGTTTCAGTGAGGAACTTCCATCTTCATTTTTATGAATTATGAATGTAGTATTGTAAAACTGACAATAAATTTCCAGAATGTCATTATCTTGAATGATGTTACGCATACTTGCACAAGTTTCCAGGCTCTGCCCTGAAGTGTAAAACAAAATGATCAAATGGGAAGTTCTATCATGTGTCGTTTCATCAATTACATAATGGTTTTTATTCTTTCTACTACGTAGGCTATAAAGAAAATGTTTTAAATAACCAACCACAATGAGCATACTTTCATAACATAAACATAAATTCTGTATTTAAAATAAATGAGAGCATGTGCTTCCACAGTTCCTGTTCTTGGTAATGCAGTGTAATCCTTAACATTAAGTACTGAATAACATGCTCTAAATGAGCGGGGCTAGTTGTCACACAGGACTAATCTCAGTTTCAGGGTTTCAGTCAAATATCCTGGAGGTTTCATGTAGCAGTGATTGTTTTATGTTGGTTTCAAACAACTTGTTAGATTGTGAATTATGATTTTTTTGTAATATGACAGAACAATGTTTTTTTGTGTGTGTGTGTGTTATCTTCACATTTGTGTATAAGTTTTGTGGATAATTACAGCATTATTTTATTGAGACTATAATGATGTACAGTTACACAGCAGAGCGAGGACTTTTATTCTGAAATAACAAATTTAGGTTACTGCTCAAATCAGGAAGTAATTCCAGTGTTATCCTTCACCTTTACAGCTCAAACTATGTGCATGTGACGGAGTGTTATACGTCTTATTATGGATTTACAATTCGAGCTGTCCCAGATATACTCAATATTATAGTAGTGTTTAGACTCTGCAATCAAAGTTAAATAGGTCAGGCTTTCAGAGAAAGTGAGGACCTACAGTAAACCCACATGTGTCCTCTGGCGGGCGTTGAGCTGGTCCGCACGCCGGTGCAGCTCTACCGCTATCTGCTGCGCTGCTGCAAACTCCTGCCAACAGCAGCCATGCAAAAACACTACCAACACGCCATCAGACAGGTACTTAGTTTATATACCTCAAATACTGTCATCATTGTGAAGAACATAACTGCAGGAATAGTCTGTGTAAATTCACCTGTCCTGCTGTCAGGTGTGAATGTGTTTTTGTCTTTCAGAGCTATAACAGTCATGCGGATGAAGACGATCCAGAAAGGATTCAGATGATCATTCAAAGAGCCATATCTGATGCTGACTGGATATTAAATAAAGTAACCTTCTAAGAAAATACTAGTAGTCATTGTTTACATTTCTTCTGAATTAAATAATTGTTTTTTTCTTCCTAGTATACTAAAAAGAAGTGACCACTGTGGAGAAATGTTCATCAGGCTGACTCAGAACTGCAAAGGTCATGCACAGACTGCTAAACACCTCATATTGAAACTGAAATCTTACCCACCAGTTATAGATAAACACCATATAATCCCATCCATATAAACATGATCAAGTATAACAATGAGCTGATGTTTCCTTGATAAGCTTTTGTAAGAGCCTTATGAGTATGCGGTTATGTTCTGACAAGTCATAGACCTACAGTTGCACATTGCATTTAATGTTTATTTTGTTCATTTTAATGAAATGTTAATAAATACATTTAATATTTCATTTGTGTATTTTGTTGTTTTTTCCCCCACTAAATTTAATAATTATTGGCAAACCCAATTATTACGCTACCTACAGTACCGCCACCAGCCTTCCCAAAGTAATTGAACAATTTACTAACTGATCGTTTTATTAATGTGAAATAGTATGTAGGCAATGCAGAGGGCTCACTTTGATTTTTTTTTTTTTTTTAATAAAAATAATAATTTGTTCTTGTGATGAAGCAGGTATGGTTTTATGAACATGATTTTCAGTTTGGTAACATCTAGTAGTGTAAACTGTGTTTATCAAAGTTTGTTTCATATATTATGTAATAATATAAGATTATATAAGTCACTGTCCAGGAATATATTTAATCATGAGACATTTCCTGAATAACTGCAGTAATTCTCTGAATATCAATGACTTTATTGATAACTACTGGAAGCTTTCCTGTAAAAATTAAGGTTTATGGCAGGTCAAATGTGCCATGCTCTTACAGATATCAATTTTATATTGTTACTGTATTTTGAAGTAGCTCAGTTACCGTATCAACATGACGTCATAAACACACAGTAAAGTAGTAAATGCAAGAGAAAAAGCAATGTTATGTTTAAACATGTTAAGGAATATTTTCTTGAGGGGAATGCATTATAAAACCAAAATGATTCATCAATACGCTATTGTGTTTAATACTGTAAGAGGGGATGTAGACCATAAGAGGAACCTCCAGTCTCTTGAAAATGGGTCCGTCGAAATAATGTAGGCATACACATAAACGAGAACTTGACTGCCTTTTATTTTTCAGAGCTCAGGTATGAATTCAACTCACAGCTCGAATCACGTCTTACTCCCTTGACACACTCCCGCGAATGCCCCATCTCACCTGAGAACCACTGTGCATGTCATCGCGCCAACCTGTCCCTTACGTCACATACATAAACAAACCAGATTATCCCCCTTATATAACAATTTACACACAATATAAAAATAATCAAAATAAATATCACAATACTTTTAAGAGGTTTTAGTGAAGGGGTTGGTTGTGAAACAGAAGCATCACACTTTTAGCTGTGAAATCCTGTAACATGGTTGCTATGTGTGACTTTCATTAGTTGCTAATCAAATAGATGGAAACTTAATTGCAAATTCAAAAGTAGATAATTTCAAGTTTAAATAGCAGTAGAGAGGGTATAGTTTACTATGTGTCAAAATTTGCTTGATGACCCATCATAAAAACTGTTATACAAATGGTAGTAAATATGCCAAAAAACAACAACAACAACAACAAAAAAACATGGTTACTACACTTTTACTAAAACCATGTCAAGCCCGGATATTGTATATATTAGAATGAGAGAGAATGAGAATGAGAGAGAGAATGAGCTTTATTGACAGGTATGTTTACACATACGAGAAATTTGTTATAGTGACAGAAGCTCCACAGTGCAACAGAATGACAGCCACTGGACAGGACACAGATAATAAAAAGAATAATATACAAATATACAAAATAGACAATGTACAAAACAGCAAAAACACAATATATAATATAGACAGTTATGTATGTACAGGTATGATATGTGCAAATTTGAAATGTAAATAAGTATGTGTGTTAAATAAAGAATGTATAATAGTGTTGTGTGTTCCACGTTTATTGTCAAGTGTTCATGAGATGGATTGCCTGAGGGAAGAAACTGTTCCTGTGCCTGGTCGTTCTGGTGCTCAGAGCTCTGTAACGTTGACCAGATGGCAACAGTTCAAAGAGGAAGTGTGCTGGGTGTGAGGGGTCCAGAGTGATTTTGCCAGCCCTTTTGCTCACTCTGGTTGAGTACAGTTCTTGGAGAGTGGGGAGGGTTGTACCAATGATTCGCTCAGCAGTCTGGATTACCCTCTGTAGTCTTCTGAGGTCAAATTTGGTAGCTGAGCTGAACCAGACAATTATTGACGTGCAGAGGACAGATTCAATGATGGCGGAGTAGAACTGTTTCAGCAGCTCCTGTGGCAGGTTGAAGTACAACCTCTGCTGGGCCTTTTTGGACTCAATGGACTCAATGTGATTGTCCCACTTCAGGTCCTGAGAAATTGTGGTGCTCAAGAATCTGAATGACTCCACTGCAGTCACAGTCCTGTTCATGATTGTGAGTGGGGGGAGTGCAGGGGGGTTTCTCCTGAAGTCCACAATCATCTCCATAGTTTTGAGCATGTTAAGCTCCAGGTTGTTAAGACTGCACCAGACAGACAACTCCTTCACCTCATGTCTGTAAGCAGACTCGTCACCGTCCTGAATGAGGCCGATGACTGTGGTGTCATCTGCAAACTTCAGGAGCTTGACAAAGGAGTCTTTAGATGTGCAGTTGTTCGTGTAGAGGGAGAAGAGGAGTGGGGAGAGGACGCAACCCTGGGGGGCACCAGTGCTGATCGTACGGGTGCTGGATAAGAATTTTCCAAGCTTTACTAGCTGCTGCCTGTCTGTCAGGAAGCTGTTGATCTGCTGACAGACAGAGGTGGGGACGGATAACTGAGTTAATTTGGGCTGGAGGAGTGATGGGATGATGGTGTTAAAAGCGGAGCTGAAGTCTACAAACCGGATCCTCACATAAGTCCCTGGTCTGTCTAGATGTTGCAGGATGTAGTGCAGTCCCATTTTGACAGCATCATCCACAGACCTGTTTGCTCTGTAGGCAAACTGCAGGGGGTCCAGTAAGGGTCCAGTGATGTCCTTCAGATAAGCCAAAACCAGTCTTTCAAATGATTTCATGGCCACAGACGTTATTGGTTAATAAATATATCAAATAAATAAAAGTCCCACGGCACACTGAAGCACTGAAAAATAGGGGGAAATTTTTTTTTTTTTTTTTTCCCAGTAATTAAACACTGCGTCGTCAGAGTTGGTATTGTGGTTTCATCAGACACTTGCATTTAACATTATATGAAAATCAAGCTCAAATGGAGTTAACAAGGTTTTTGACCAGCGAATGATGGAGATCTGTGTTTTGTCTGTCATTAGAAAGGCTTTACTTGAGTGCATCGCATTACACTTTCATCAACTTAACGTTACAGGTTTTAACGGTTATTGTAGCTATATGGGCACTTAGCTTATCTTGTTGTTTAATACACTTGGCCAAAATCTCTGATATGAAGCGCTATATGCACAGGATATTTAAAACGTACAAATGTATATTGGCTACAACTAAACGGCAAATGTAACTCTTCTCCACTCTTCAAACACACAAAAAATTTGCCTTTAATTAGCCAGACATAGTGTTTAAGTAAAGAAAATGCTGTTCTTATTCAAACATGTCATTTATTTACCCTTGAATTACGAACAAGCGGAGATCTGTCTCCTCCAGGCTGTCCGCGGCGCTTCATTCTGAATGGATAATTTTCCACGGCACACCTGACTGGGCTAGGGTATGGCGACTGCCATACTCTGCCATAAGGAAACGCCGCCCCTGACACATCTCCAGTGATCTGTTCAAGATCTGTGTAGTGCAGGTTTTCAACCAGGCTGGTGTCACACCATCTGGGCCTGGTGCCTTCCTTCTCTTGGTCTTTCTGAAGACCTGACACACAACATCTTCACTTCACACGGGGGAGGGGGGGAGGATGGGGCACAATAACCTGCAATAAAAACCTGCAATAAAACTCATTCAAATCGTCTGCCAGTTGTTGATTCTACACAGTGCTGGGGGATAGTGTCTTGTAATTGGTGATGTCTTTCAAACATTTCCACACTGAAGCAGGATCACTGAAAGAGAACTGGTTCCTTACATTTCCAGAATAATTCCTCTTTGCCACTCTGATCTCCTTTTCCAGTGTGTATTTGGCCTGTTTATACAAGAATCTGTCCCCATTCCTGCGAGCATCTTCTTTGGCCTGATGGAGCTGTCTGAGTTTTGCAGTGAACCATGGTTTGTCATTGTTGTAGGTTAAATGAGACCTGGTAGGAATGCACATATCCTCACAGAAACTGATATATGATGTTACAGTCTCTGTGAGCTCGTCCAGATCGGTGGCAGCAGCTTCAAAAACAGTCCAATCAGTGAGAAAGAAACAGGCTTCTAAATCCCGCTCTGCTTCATTAGTCCATCTTTTTACAGTCCTTAATACAGGTTTAGCTGATTTCAGTTTCTGCCTGTAGGTTGGTATGAGATGAACTAAACAGTGATCAGAGAGTCACAAAGCTGCCCGTGAGACAGAGTGATATGCATCCTTTATTGCTGTGTAACAGTGATCCAGTATATAACTGTCTCTGGTGGGACATGTGATGTGCTGTCTGTATTTTGGCAGTTCTGTATTTTGGATTTGCTTTATTAAAGTCCCCTAGAATGATTAAAACGGAGTCCGGGTGTTGTTGCTCAGTCTGTAAAGCCAGGCTCACGTGCGCTTGCGGAGGAATGTAAACATGCGCGAGAATGAATGAGCAAAACTCCCGCGGCGAATAGAACGGCTTACAGTTAATGAAGAGCGCTTCTAGATTGGGACAGCACATCTTCTTTAACACAGTAGGTCCGTTTCCATTACAGATTTGCGCAAAACTTTGGCGATATTTTATAAATGACGATAAAAAAAAGTATTTCGAAATAATGGCGTTTCCATTAACCAATGTTATGCAACTAAAACGTAACCTTTTGCCTCTCTTGATAAGTCATGGCAACGGATTTTGGTGATATTTGACGGATTTTGGATATATTTATTCAAAGGAGGCGTAAGCATGTATCTTTACAGAAGCAGCACGGAGAGCCACTTCAGAAACATGCGTGGCGTGGCGAGGAGCATCTCGCTGCAGCCTGCGGTGGACATCCAACCCTGCCCACATCCAAGTGTGACGTCACAAGCCACGCCCGTGTTCAAATACGTCACATTCTTATTATTTTGAAACAGGAAAAAGCATTGATAAAAAAGATAAGTCGAATTGTTTGCCTTGTTTGCCAACTGCTAAAAAGAAGTAGTTTGGTATGTTGGTAAGTAAACAAATCTTTGGTCTTTATGAAGACTTAAAACATTGACAACTTCGAGAATGTGTGCGTCGTTTGTGTGCATGTGTATAAACAACAGTTCGGCGTGCTTAGTATGTGTTTTGAACTGCACACAGGCATGTTATTACTTAGCTAGCAGAAACATATAAACGTATGTATGTATGTTTGTGTGTGTGTGTGTGTGTGTGTGTGTGTGTGTGTTATCCAGCAATTCATAGTGAAATGATGCGGTTGCTCAACCAAGATACTGTGCAAGGGTTCTGTGATCAGTGTATATCATTAAAAATATGTGTGTGGGGAGAGGTAAATACATATGTGTGAGAAGGATAAAGTGTGTATATGAGTAGGTGAGTGTTATGTATTATAAAAGAAGGGTTATAAAAAAATTGCACATAGTCAGCATTCATTTTATGTCATAAGAATCAGTGCACTATATATTTATTAGTGCACTGATTCTTACAACATAAAATGAATGCTGACTGAATGTGCAATTTTTTTTTTATAACACTCATCTCACCGACTCATACACACACATTTCATCCCTCTCTCACATATGTACATATGTACCCTTCTCCAGATAGACAGTAAAAATCAACAGAATGCCATCAAAGACTACCTGGGGTCGAATTGAATGAAGCAAGAGATGTCTTTTTAATCATCTCTCAGGACCTGAAGTGGGACATTCACATTGACTCCATTGTTAAAAAGGCCCAGCAGAGGTTGTACTTCCTTTGCCAGCTGAGGAAGTTCAACCTGCCACAGGAGCTGCTGAAACAGTTCTACTCCACCATCATTGAATCCGTCCTCTGCACTTCTATAACTCCTGAATTGATTTTAATTTGACATTAATTGTCTTCCTGAACAAGGTTTGAAAGTCCATGCCATGTTTTTGTGAATAATCTAACAAGTCAAGGAATTTCTCTATGTAGCTTATGTATGTATGTATGTATGTATGTATGTACATATGTGTACTGCATTTCAAGAACTGTTTATCTGATCATTCAACTGTTCATTTATGATAGTTGGAACACCTTTTATAGAACATTTATTTTTTTGTAAAATTTTAAATGTAATTATTTTTGTAAAATATCCAATGAAGCAAGGGATGTCTGTTTATTCATCTTTAAATATGTGGAGGACCTGGATACACTTCATATGAAGTTTTGTTGATGAACAAGACCTGAATGCCATGTTACTTGTATAATCTATCAAAGCAAGCAATCTCTATTTAGCCTATGTATATGTACTCTACTGCATATGGAGAACTGTCAATCCCATCATTCAAATGTTAACAGTTTATAATAAGTGGAACACAACTTTAGAAAATTAAATGACAATTATAAATTAATAAAAAATGTGTTGTGACTTTTACAATAACAAAATCTAATTGTCCCCTTTAAATCTGATAAATTTAAAAGGTGTCTTAGTTTAAAATCAATGGTAATAAATGTGAAATCATCTCATTACATAAATGAATAAGGAAAGGTGTAGAGGTTTTTATTACAATTAGCCTAATTTAATCAACCAATGCAAGTGTTTTACAGGCTGTTGTGATGACGAAATCATCTTTAAAGAAATAAGAAGACGTGTATTAGTAAAATGAAAGACAACATTATTTTATTTAGATCCCCAAAATGGCCATAAAAGTGCTTCGACATAACATTACTTCCGGGTTTCCCCAGTACGGGGATGGGGAATCACAAGATGACGTATATGATAGGGGCGTGGTTTTTGACGTAACGCTTTGATGTGGGCGTGGCTGTATTGGGTTTGGGCGTGGCTTCTGATGTCACACTTGGATGTGGGCGGGGTTAGATGTTCACCGCAGGATGCAGCAAACCCTACTTGGGCATGGCTGGAATAAACACAAGCATTGACTTGAGTGGCCGCAGTCAGCTTCGGTGGCCGTATCAGAGCCACACTGCACCGCAGACGTGTGCAGTGTAAATTGTGTAAGCATTAATGGCAGGGAAAGGCCCTTATATTCGACCACATATGAAGTGTTTCTTGGAGGTTATAGCAGTGTTCGAACTATACCGTGGACTTTGGGGGAGCCCACTTGTTTGTTTTTTTTTTTATAACGGGGGGGTAATGCATAACAGCCAACAGAAAGATACATACATAAAGATACAGGATTTACCCTATTATACTTTATCGACACGAATTGATAGGTGAAACAACAAACAGCCACCCACAAATAGTCTATAAACAAAGCATCAGGCTGTCTTTGAGTTCACATGAACAACGGTTAAAGTTACTCGTAATGCTACAGAAGAATACCATAATTTCTCCGTTCAATTAGACATCGAGAGTCACGCAGACCTATAACAACCCAGGCATCTACAACACATAATTGCGAATAACATGCCTTACCTTAACACAGAATCGACTACAGACGCCTGAATGGATTTCAAGGACTCCGCGCAAAGATCAATGGCCTCCAACGTTTATACTTTTTCTACGAATCTTTTGAGTTAACGTACTAAATATGACTGGAATTTGCACCGCAGCGCCGCCACACCTTGATGCTCATGACAAGAATAGCATGTATAGTTATCTTTATTGAAGCGAATTAGGTTTAAATCACCGTCATGCATGAATGAATATTTTTGCAATTTTACACATGATGATCACATTAGACAAAACTGAAATTGCACGTCAAAATAACACATTGTCAATATTTTTTGAGACCCCCCAAAATTTCACAAATCACGTTTTCAGGGGAGCCCATGTCTTATTAAGGGGAGCCGAGCTCCCCCTAGCTCCCCCGTAGTTCGCATCCTGGGTTATAGTACATTGAAGAATGATTATATGACTTTTTACATACGCCATGTGACCTGTAAATGCGAAAAAAACCTTTCCATTGCACTTTTGCAAAATATTCCTTTTTCGAATTGCCTGAAAAACCACCTCAAGTGAGCGTAAAAACTTTTTTGCAACATATGGGAGTTTTTGCAAAATTGACGCGTTTCCATTACAGTTAGGCGTATTTTCAATTCGCAATTTTAATTTGCGCAATTTGAAGGGTAATAGAAACGCGCCTAGTGACATCTGTACACCACCTCTCGTTGATATAAAAGCATGTCCCTGCGCGCGATTTCCCCGTTGATTCTGCGTCGCGATCCGCTCTGAACAGCTGAAAGCCCGGCAGATGTAGCGCGCTGTCCGGAATGGTGTCATTCAGCCAGGTTTCTGTGAAATACAGAGCAGCAGAGTTTAAAAAATCCTTATTTGTCCGGGAGAGCAGAAGAAGTTTGTCTGTTTTGTTGGGTAGAGAGCGGAGATTCGCCAGATGGATGCTAGGCAATGGGGTCTGAATTCCACGCATTCTGAGCTTCACGAGCGCGCCGGCTCGCTTCCCCCATCTGCGCGTCCTAAAGCAGGGCGTACACTGTGCGATTTTCATCTGATTTTGAGCTGAATTCTGACTTGTGCGTCTCTTTTTTGAGTCGGGCCAAATTTCAGCTTTGTTGTGCATCATTTGTCGTGCAGTGTTCGTGCAGTGTACAGGGGGAAACGAGAAGCGATTAGCCTCTCCCGACAGGCAATCAGACGGTTGGATGAATTTCTGACATGTCAGAAATTTTGGTCGCCTCTCGTGAGGGTATCGCACAGTTGAAGCAGAGCTACAAACCAACTGCCCTAAACTCAGTGATTTTTCCCTCACTGCGCCTGCGCGAAAACAGAAGTTTAACTATTTAAACTTTATTGCAGCAAGAAAGAAAAAAGAGTGAGATATTTAGATAAAATTATATTATTATCGTGGGAAATTGTCTTAATTTATTTAAAATAAAAATCTCTTGTGGCTGATATACATAGTGAAAACAACAACAACAACAGAATTTAAGTGTTTCGTGTTAAACAAGTTGTTTTTGGAATTTCCTTGTCTGTAATAAAGGTTTTAATTTCATTGACTGATTATTCATTAAACTGTTCATTCAGTGTTCAGAGACCGGACATAGGCTTAGACGGTTGAGCATTTTAATTATAGGCCTATTCATTGTGGAATATATCTCGGTTACTTACATAACCTCGGTTCCCTGAGATGAGGGAACGAGACATTGCTATGGGAAATACCCTTTCCTCAAATACTACTGAAGCCTTATTGAATCACGCCAGTGAAACTGGCCAATGGCGTTCAAGCATGCGAAATATGAGCGGGAGTCCCACTCTATATAAGGCAGTGCTTGTACGTCATCCATTCAGAATCTTGACTGAAGCAACTTGGCATTCTAAGATCCTTAGCTAGGTGACACGGCAATAAGAGCGTATGATGGTGATCATGTCCTAAAAGACGTGATGAACTATATCATAACAATGTGATAAACTGATAGGGACAGCATTGAATTGGTGGAGCGTCAATACAGGGGTGTATACGACCTAGTCGAAACCACTGAGGCACGCATCTCAGATCATAACTGAGGCTGAGTAGGCGTGTGCTCTGCTCGCATTGACAGTACATGTGAGGCAAGCGACGACACATCTAGGTTATAAAACCTCGCGAAAGTGCTGGGTGACGACCAGCCTGCCGCCATACAAATGTCCTGAATAGATATGCCATTTATTATATTTAAGTTGATATTCTGGTCATATTTTTTTTCCAAGCACCTTTTACCAATTCCAAACCGCATCAATCTTAATAACTACTATTAATTTTGTATTTAATCATTTATAAGTCATATATAATTGTCCATGAAGGCTGGAAGTGAAAAACTTCTTATATTCAGGTGTGCATAATTATTAGGCATGTTTTCTTTTACAAATAAAATGAGCCAAAAAAGAGATTTAACTCAGACTAAAAGTCAAAAATTATTAAATGCCCATGAAAAGAATGCAATACTAACGCAACAATAGAATTTGCAAAGTTAAGGCATGACCATTGGGCAGCGAAATGCTCACTGGGTCAGCAGAGTCAGAAAAAACAGGTGGAGAAGAAAAGACAATTATTAACTGCTAAAGAATTAATAATTAAGGTGAAGAATTAGGTGTGAAACTATCAGGAACCGTTTAGTCTCCAGCACCATCATTTTCCAGAACTGCAACCTACCTGGAGTCTCCGGAAGTGCAATGTGTCAGTTTCTCAAAGACTTTGCTTGGGTAAAAAATCCTAAAAAATGACCCTCACTTAATAAGAATAACATGCTGAAGTTTTGTGAAATACATGAAGAAGTTACATTTTAAGTTAAATTTTAACTTCAATTGAAATCTATTTTTATGTATGTGTGTAAAGTTTCAGAATTAGTCAAGTTTTTACAGAGCTGATAGTGTCATTTTATATGAGGTTATTTTGGCAGATGAATAGAGTGATGAGTAATAAAGTTATGAGTAATATTGAACTTTTCCCTTTTACTTCAGAGCCAGCTTTGCCCGTCTAAAGTCTGTGAAGGCTCTATTATGACTCCAAAGGCTATGACGTGCTGTCCCTCTTCCACCGTGCCAGGCTCTGATGACATCCTCATGCAAGCTATTGACTTCATCAATCAGTACTACAAGTCAATTAAAAAGTAGGAAGCACCTACTAGGGTCATATATTCACAACAGACATTGAGAAGGACACGTTACCTCATAATATTCAGTTTATTGGTTGATCATTATGGGTTTTCAGTGGTTGATTCTAACAAAGTGTTTATATTAATGTTCTTTACCCTGTTTTAATGCCATAATAAAGCAGACCATGAATTGGCTTAATTCTGAAGAGTGCAAAAGGTAGGCTATTTGACTGAATTATGTTTGTTATCCAGCTCAAAAGTCGAGGATCACCTGTCTCGTTTGGAGGAAGTCGTGAAGGAAATAGAGGCCACTGGCTCATATCAACTAACCACAAAAGAACTGGAATTCAGGGCTAAGCAAGCATGGAGAAATGCACCCAGATGCATTGGCAGAATTCAGTGGACTAATTTGAAGGTAGTTTCTCTAGTTTGGACCTAAACATATATGAAGTGTGCAGTCATATTAATTATATTCACATTTAGGTCTTGTTTTCCTGTACAGCTGTTTGATGCACGTAAATGCAGAACTGCTGAGGATATGTTTCAAATGTTGTGCGATCATATTCAGTTTGCTACCAATGGTGGCAATCTGAGGTAATCCAGGAATGTGTAATTCCAGTTTTTTAATAATCCAACCATCTTGATTGTCTTTGCAAATGGAACAAGGTGTCATAATATAATTTCTAATAAAATTTCTTTATTTTGACAGGTCTACCATCACTGTTTCCTCAAAGAACTGATAGCCAGCATGATTTCCGTGTATGGAATAGTCAACTCATACGATACGCTGGCTATAAGATGGTAGATGATACAATAATAGTGTGATGATCCTGCTAGTGTTGACTTCACAGAGGTAGATACCAGTCTCTCAGATATTTTCTGATTTTTAAAATATTTTCTAGTAGATGTTTTTCATAATAGGTGCTATTTATATAATTGTTAATTAGATTTGTTATTTATATAATTATTATAAGTTTTTTTTTTTTTTAGTTTTTGCAATAACTTCAATTTTTAGACAGTATGTTGGTAGTTCATGTATAACACATTTAGATACATAGAGATGTAACTTTCTCTTAACTCACTCTTATGTCTTGTTTCATTTTGAAATGTTCATGTACTTTACAAAATTTAGTAATTTTCACACAGATTTGCATCCAGCTTGGATGGACACCAAAGTACGGTCAATTTAATGTGCTTCCACTGGTGTTCCACTGGTGTTACCGCGTCCTTACAATGGAGAGGACCCTCAGTTTTTTGAAATTCCCCAACATTTGATTTTGGAAGTTCCCATGGAGCACCCACAGTAAGTGGCAATGGTTTTGCACTCCAGCCGAAAAGAAAAACATGCTCGCAGTAGATTAAAATCACTAGTTAATTGACAACGCCCTAAACTATTGCATTACATCACTATGCATCAATGGTTTTATACACTCTTGACTGAGGTGCTCAGATTTCTGAAATGACTTGCATTCCAATTGATTCTGCAGTAAATCTGTTTGCTTCTTGAAGAGAAAATTATGCAAGGCTTTTCCCTTTAAGAGCTTGCATTAAAAAGACCTTTAAAATCAAATGCTCCTTGGCACTTAAAAATCAGGCTAGAGTGGCAAAGCCTTTCAAACCTTAGACAGCCTGTCTCTATGCTACATTCTTTCATCCAGTCCTAACAAATGAGTTTAACCAGTGAGGCCCAAAATCATGTTCTCAAACCCTAATTAGTTTAGTTAAGTACCATGCGAATTTGACTGAAGTGCTGGTTGATGGAGTCATATTGGTGCAACCATGCAGACCTAGAAATGTTATGGATTTGTAAATAGATTTAAATCTGATGTATTGCATTCAGTTACATGATCAAGGATCTGTTGCAAAATATATGCCAATGCCTTTGCATGCCAGTAAAGTTCAGAGGAGGACAAAGTACACAACTTGAGTGAAAGTACAGAATCAGAATCAGCTTTATTCTTTTATTATTTAGAATCAGTGTGCGCAAACACATGAGGAATTTGTTGTAGTTTTTAAGATACTTTTACAGATACTGCAGGTCAAATATTACTCCATTACAAGTGAAAGTTGTAACGATAGATTTTTGCTTAAGTGAAAGTACAGAAGTTGCTTTTAAAAGTACTTAAGTACCAAAAGTTTTATTTATTTTTTATTTATTTATTTTTTTATGTCAGTGCACTGTTTTATTATTGTTGTATGTAATACTTGCAATACCTCTGAAGCAACTTACATTACACCTACTGAATACGCTGACTAGCTTGGAATAAAGAGCTTTTAGAATGTTAAAAACCTATGGGGGAAAAAAAAAGAACAAAACAAACAAACAAAAAATTTAACACCCCTACCCACCCCCACAAAAGCGGGATGGTTAGTGATCTCACACGGCTCTGACAGTTTGTGCACATATCTATGTGTAGCCATTCCTCCACATTTGAACAGAGTGGACAGTGAAACTGTTGTAAATACAGCGTGATAAGGAAGAAAAAAAAAATCATACCTGCTTTAAAACCCAGCAACACAACTGTAGCTGTATAACTTTACAACAGCAACACTGCTTTAACAAAAAAGCAAAACAGCAAGACTTATTTGACATCAAAACAAAAATTTTAAAAATGCTGTCTAATCGCTCTCGCAGTACTTTGATATCACACACAGAACGGTCTGTGCAGTGTTGCTTCGAGTCCAAAACCTATTGTGTTTTACTAGGAGACGCACAACAGTTCTTCTGTGGCTTTATAGGTAATAATTTCACGTACACAATTTAGCAAAATCAGACAATATTGTGCCTAATATATACCACATTATTAACTTTTTATTACTGAATTGTTGTAAATATCACATTTGCAACTGGTCAGTGTTCAAAAAATGCTGGGAAATCACTTCATGTAGCCCTACAAGAGTGATTACTGATAAACTGTCTGAAAAAAGAAAGTCATGTTTTAGAGAAGAAAAAAATCACCCACTGACTTTCAAAGCTGCTATATAGTAACGACTTTCTACTTGGAGGACCTTGATAGAAATGTAGTGGAGTGAAAAGACAATATTTGTCTTTCAAATGTAGTGAAATTAAAGTCATAAGTTTCCAGAAAGAAATAATACTCAGGTAAAGTACAGACACTCAAAAAGTGTACTTAAGTACAATACTCAAGTAAATGTACTTAGTTACTGTCCGCCTCTGGTAAAGTTGGACAGTTTCATGCACTTCCTCAGGTACAAGTGGTTTAAGGATTTGAACCTCCAATGGTATACATTGCCTGCGGTGTCCAACATGTTGCTGGAGATTGGTGGTCTTGAATTCCCAGCGTGTCCTTTTAACGGTTGATACATGGGCACTGAGATTGGAGTGAGGGACTTCTGTCATACCCAGTGCTACAATGTTCTTGAGGTGCTACAATACTCTTAGTGTTACAGTAGAGAAGAGAAAGTTTAGAGGATTTTTTGATACTGATTTTCTTTAATTTTGTTGTTTTACAGCGGGTTGTCCCTCAAATGGGTTTGGAGACACAAAAACTGTCCTCGCTATGGAAGGATCAGGGTCTGGTGGCCATCAATGTCGCAGTGATGCATAGTTTTCAGGTAAAGTGGATTTACATAGCAAACAAAAGGATTTTTAATTGGCTGTTAGATGCAGAACTTTAATATTATAAAAATAAAAATTGCCAAACTTTTTAAATTTCATTAATTCATTATTAGGGCAATATGTGCAAGGAACTAAATTTTAAACAATCAAACTAACAGTCAAATTAAATGTATATATTTATAAAAACAATTTAAACCTGCATAACATTCTGAAACCTCAAAGCTAAACAAATGCAATGTATGATTTTCGAATGAAATTTATATTGTCTAAAACATTTTCAAAAAAAAAAAAAAACTCTTTGTTGAAAACTTATGCAAAATGTAAAAAAGTCATTCTTCACTGGAAAGATAATATATGGATAAAGATTAAATTTGACCTTTTGGTATATGTTTATTCACAGTTTTTATGACCTTTTTGTCTTAATGACATACAAAAAAATAAGGTCACCATTACCAACCACCATTCTGCATCAGAGTCTTTCATGCAGCACATGGAGATGGAGGTGCGTTTGCGTGGAGGCTGTCCAGCCGATTAGGTCTGGCTAGTGCCACCAATGTCTGGATCTCTAACCTCTGTGTTTCACCAGGAAACGCTGAGCTACATCCTGTCACCCTTTTTCTACTAGCAGGTAAGTATCTATTCTGCATTCATCAGAAAAGCTGCATTGCTGGAATATTATTGCCAGACTAGTGGTATGTAGCTGTGTGAAATATGATGATGTCCAAACAAACATTTGGGATATTCTTGCCTTAACACGTCTCGTCTGTTGCCATTTAAAGCCTGATCCATGGTTGACACACAAGTGGAAGGACAAGATGAGAAAAGAGAGGAGGCATATAAACAGCTTCAAAGGATTGATCAGGTAACGCAATATCATCTTCACACTTCCTCAACCAGAACAACACAGTGCTGTTCTTTCGTAAGAGATCTGTCTGCAACAATGTAATGAATTCTTGAAAGGTTAGCTGTGAACATTTGGTGAGTAGCCAGTATGGCTAAAATTCTTGTTTTCTTTTCTCTCTTCTAGAGTAGTGCTCTTCTCTCAGACACTCATTAACTCAGCCCTGGCCAAGAGGGTGCGTTGCACTGTTCTGTACGCCACAGAAACGGGGAAATCACAGACTTTTGCTAAGAAACTAAACACCATGATGAATTGTGCCTTCAGCTCCCAGGTAAGAGGACCGTCACCACTGATTCATATGTAATTTATCGCTCTCCTAAGACTCAATTTGAGCATTATTACCAACACTTGGCAGGAAGTGGGCATATGTGACACATTCATAATAATATCACCCTCTATTAAAAGTAAAACTAGGAAACTGGTTCCTTGAGGAGCTACAGTAAGTCTACCTGGTCTGAACCTTAACATTACATTTGCAGTTTAGTTGGGGAGATGATGTGTTGAGTTGATAAATGTAAATTCTATATAAATTGTTTATATCCAATTTATGATCTGAATAACATAATATAATATAATATAATATAATAATATAATATAAATTATGTTATATATACAAAACCAGTCGTACGTCGCATGGGTAAATTTGTAGTAATAGCTAACAATACATTGGGTTTTTTTTTAATTTATTTATTACAGGGACAATGCATATTAATAAACATTTCTGTCAATATGCCAGAGTTAGCCAGAAGGCTATTTTTCACCTGCAGTCCCTAGACAGATGGTAAAAGTCGCCCTAAAAGAGAGTAAAATTACATACTTACATAACAATAAAACAATTACGATACATTTAGAAAAAAGTACTATTAAGCTAAGATGTACAATAGAAACACAACAGACCAACATTCAGACAAACATCAGACAAATACATGAACACACACACACACACACACACACACAGAGAAAGCAAGAAGCCAGCAGGGGGCAGCAAGAGCAGGTCTAGTAGTAAGCTAATGTTGACAGCTCTGATTATCAACGAGCCATTTCTTTAGCTGGATCTTAAATGTACTATATCGGTTTAGATTTCTGATGTTTATGGGGGTGAGGTTCCATTCAGTAGCAGCTCGAACAGAAAAAGCTGTTTGGCCAAATACACTTTTCCTAAAGGGAATGATACAATCTCCCTTCGCTGCACCTCTAGTTCTGCTATGATCAGTTGTTCGGATGTTAACAAACTGATGGAGAGGAGAGGATGATAAACCATGAATAATTTCATAAACAAAACTTAGATTTGAAAATTTTACCATGTTTTCCCAGCTGAGTAATCTGTGTTTTTGTAATATTGGACAATGATGAGAAATGCTTGGTTTCTTATCCAGAATTGTTACAGTTCGTTTGTAAAGTGATTGCAGAGGTTTCAGAGATGTAACGTAAACATAACGTATCAAGTAAAGATCATGTTCCATGAAGATATTTTGTAAATTTCCTACCATAAATATATTAAAACTTAATTTGATTAGTAATATGTGTTGCTAAAGACTTCATTTGGACAACTTCAAAGGCGATTTTCTCCATATTAGATTTTTTTGCACACTCAGATTCCAGATTTTCAAATAGTTGTATCTCAGTCAAATATTGTCCTATCCTAACAAACCATACATCAATAGAAAGCTTATATATTATGCTGTATTTTATTAGCTTATTTTATGTTGTATACATTTCAATTTAAAAAAATTTACCCTTATGACTTAGTTTGTGGTCCAGGGTCACACACACACACACACACACGCACATGCACGCACGCACACACACACATACCTGTACAGTATATAGATAGATACACTAATCTGTTAAAACTAATAACAACACTGAGCTTGGATTTTGTCTTTTCAGCAAACACATACATTTGTGATACATAAATAATTTATCATTAATACAGGTTGTTCGCATGGAGGACTACAACTTCAGTGAATTCGAGAAGGAAAGCCTCTTAATTGTTGTCACCAGCACCTTTGGCAATGGAGACTGTCCAGGAAATGGAGAGGTGTGGACATATTTATGCACAGTGACCTTATAGTATGAACGACTATTAACACCAAACATAATTAGTGCAGAATTTACAATATGTCAAAATGAAAAGGTCTTTAAGAAAAAAAATCATTTGCTTTTGCAGTGATTATTTGTACAAGAACCACAATAACTAGAATGATTCTTGTTTGCTGACATGATTTTTCTTCTCCTCTCAGAGTTTCAAGAAGCAGCTTCTCAGCCTGAAAAACCTCAGAAACAAAGTCAGGTCAGTGTTTTAAATCCCTTACATTTATTTTCTCTGTACTCCTGGATAGAGTATATTGCTTAAATTGGTTTCTTCCCCCATTCAGCTACTGTGTTTGGTCTCGGGTCTCGAATGTACCCACACTTCTGTGCGTTTGCCCATGCAGTGGATGCTAGGTTTGCAGCGCTGGGAGCCATCCGTGTGTCTGCCACAGGAGAGGGAGATGAGCTGAACGGACAGGAGGAAGCTTTCTCAGCCTGGGCTTGCACTGCCTTTAAGGTCTCAGTAATAAAATAAACATTGAACACCCATTGTTTTCAAAGCTTTAAATTGGTGAACGGTAAAATAATGAGACTGTTTTCTGTATGTATAGGATGCATGCAAGGAGTTTAATATTCAAGGTCAACTTCCAGGAAAAGAAGGTCTGGCAGATTCCTGGGATCCACAGAGACACAGAGTTCAGAATGACAGCTGCACACTTAACCGAATCACGAGTACATTTAGACCCGCGTCCTTATAAAATCACATCATTTAGGGAAAATTATGGTCAAAACTTGATGAAACCTGTAGAAGTGGTCAATAAGAGAAGCAAAAATGCTATACTGATTATTTTCATGCTGCTTCTCATTATTAAAAACATTTTACTCAACAAAATATAATACAGTTCAATATTAATTACATAGGAATATGGAACTGCTTAATGACATTTTTTTAATTTTACATCGAAATATGTAGTTTAGCAATGATTATAACAAGTATTTCACAATCAGAAATGAGAATTCAGGAATCCTTTCTCCTCAGCCAGCTGCTTCTACTGAAGCCACGCCTCTACTCCATCAGCTCCTCCCCAGACCTCCACCCTCAAGAGCTCCACCTCACTGTGGCCGTGGTCAGCTATTACACACAGGGTACAGGAAACCTATGTTTCCCAGCGATCATTTATTAGTTGATACCTGAACAGTTGAACTCTTTACTAGACGTAGAACTTCTTGAATCACTGAAGAAATTAATCTGTTGTTATCATATGTTCTGCTCTGTTTAGAGGGAAAAGATCCACTGCATTTTGGTCTCTGTAGTACCTGGCTCAATACCATCAAAGAAGGAGACATGGTGCCATGTTTCGTTCATAAGTACCCTTCATATTACATTCCTAAGATGTACAAGATCATTTTTTTCTGATCATAACTCACTAACTTGTTTCATTTATGCAGCAATTCCAGCTCTGATGGATTCCATCTTCCATCCGACCCTAGTGCTCCCTGTATTCTTGTGGGAGTTGGGAGTGGCATTGCACCCTTCCGTAGCTTTTGGCAACAGCAATTCCATGAAATTAAAAAAAACAGGTATTGAATTTGATCCCTTATCACATTCAAGTGGTTTCAAACAGTCCATTGAATTAGCTCGCCTCAAGTTTCTGAACCTCAAGTTGTGTAATTTCTTCAAGGTCTGAAAGGGAATCCAATGACTCTTGTGTTCGGGTGTCGAGGTTCAGCTACTGATCATCTTTACAAAGAGGAGACTCTGGACATGAGAGGTAATGGCACACTAAGCAGTATCACAACAGCTTACGCTAGGCAAACTGGACAACCCAAGGTAGACTCACTTAACGCTGTAACTGTTCTAATATATAGACATATTATAGAAATCTCTAATATCTGTAAATATCTAGTAATATTGATAGTGTATCATTATATATAAAATAATATTTATAATAATAATTATTATTATTGCTGCAGCTGTTATATTACATTATTTATATTTAATTCTTATTATTTAAAACTATTAATAATTATGAATTATTAATTTATATTTAAGAAGTATTCATTATGAAATAATATCTTATTTCATTATTTATTTTGTAATTTTTTAAAGCTTTTATTTTTCTGAAATAGGTGGTTTATTATATCTTTTTGCTGATGTTCATTTTATAAAAAAATACTTATAGTTAGAATGGTTCTAAACGGCAGTTAACACTCTTTGGGGGTCGTTGCTTACTCTTTTTTTTTTTTTTTTTTTTTTTTTCCTCCACTCTTGGTCCAGGTTTATGTCCAAGATATCTTGTGAGAACAACTGAATGACAAGGTCTTTGAGGTTCTGCACCATAATCCAGGACATCTGTATATCTGTGGAGGAATGAACATGGCCCATGATGTGGCTGCCACTATGAAGGAAATCTTAGTCAGCCGGCTGGGCATCACTCTTACTCAGGCTGAGGAATATCTGTCAAAGCTCAAGGTGAACCTTCAAATTGTTGACACATTTTATAGCTGCTTCAGATAATAATGTCTTCCAGCATTTATGCTCTTGCAAGGGCTTAGTTGTCCTGAAATGGTAAATCGTTTACAGTCTGTAATGATATATGGGCAATAATTTTACATGATTATGCTTTTTTTGTTCACAGAATGAAAAGCGGTACCATGAAGACATATTTGGATCCTAGTGCTAGAGATCACCTGGACCACCTCAAGCTTTTCAGTATACAAACACACCAAAAAGAGAGAGATTTTAATCTTTTAACTTGTAATCTTTTGATTTTCATACAGCTTCCAAAATAATGCCAAAACCTCTCTTAACTTAAAAAAAATCACAAAAATGCTACTCAAATACTCAACAGCCGTGTATTAAATTTCCATACACCATGATCATCAGTAACTTTTGGAACGTACAGCTCAAAATATAGAAATAGCCTATTAGTTCCTGCTTGTAAATAAACTGTATTATTTACTGTATTATTCCTGTCTGTTTGTTTGAAATGAATGCCTTTTTGTTTGTTTTTGGGAAGACTGACCTGCACTTCTTTAGAGTAGAGCTTTCATGGCTAACTAATCACCTCTATCTATCTAAGGGCCTCAAAAGTCTGATCTAATACAGAGAGTTTACTTGTACATGTTCAGATATGCTTGTTTAATTAGTGACCTATAAATTGTGCAACATACTGCTTATTTTTTTTCCTCGGCTTTAACGTTTATTTCTGTACTTCGTTTTGAATCCCACATTTTCAGTGTAGTTCCAGACTATACATGCTTGTTTTACTAAAGGATACTTTCAATTCTGTTTATTTTTAGTACTTTCTTTTCTAAGTGTTACATATAAGTGTTGTATAAATCTTTAATTGGATGTTGATGTTAAATATTGCATTTTGCAATAAACAGACTTTATACTATCAAAACCACGGTAGCTGTTTTTTTCCTTCGCATTTTTGAAGTTTGTCTTTAATGGGTACCCGTAGTAACACCGGAAGTCATGCATCTATGCTGCAGCAGAGAGCGTAACTGTCACTTTTTCCTGACGTTTCTGTGATATTTATTTATATCGAATTAAATTTGTATTATCATATAGACATATTATGTCTGGAAGTCGACTTGAGAAATTCGGGACTGTATTTACGCGGTAAGCATTAGTGACAGCATGTGCTTCTTGAGTTCAAGGTTAATGACAAAAATATTAACTTAAGCCTAAAACGTGTCTAAGGACAAGAGATCGGCTAATTATAAAATATATTATGTAATATGAAAGTGTACTATGTAAAAAAAAAAAATTATAATGCCAAGCAAGCTTATTAAATCGGAAATAATAAACCAGAGACCTTTTGTATAGTGTATAGTTGGAGTGGTTATTGTGAGGCTGAATGACTGATTGTTGTTTGTAAAGGGTTCGTGATTTAATGCGAGCTGGAGTCATCAAACACGAGGAAAGGCCAGTCTGGTTTGATGTGTATGCTGCTTTTCCTTCAAAGAGAGAACCTCTCTATGAGAAACCTGTGAAGATACATGCAGCAGATACTGTACCTGAAGTATTATACAAAGAGGATGAAATACGAGCGTAAGTCCAAACATACCCGTTCAGATCATCTTTAGTAACTTGGTTTGGTTTCAACATTATTTCTGTACCTATGACCATTGGTCTTACGGTCATTCTGTGCCCTTCAATTGTACTTCATATTTTTCCGCTTTTTAATGTGCTTGTCATGTTTTTATTGATGCATTTATTGTATTTCATGTCTTTATTGATTTTACTAAGTTTCTTTTGAGCTTGATGCTATATACACGAACCTTGGGGTCAGTAAGAAAATAATATTTTTAGTCTGCAAGGATATGTACTGAAATGGTACAAAAGAGCCCATACAGATTTATAATATTACAAAAATAAATGCTGTTCTTTTTAACTTTAGATTAATCAAAGAACTTAAAAAAAAAATGTCACCGTTTCCACAAAAATAAGCAGAGAAACTGTTTTCAGTATTTATAAATAAATGTCTCGAGCATCAAATCAGCATGTTAGAATGATTTCTGAATATCATGTTACACTGAAGACTGGAGTAATGATGCTGAAATTACAGGAATAATTTGCATTTTAAAGTATATTATAATAGAAAACTAGAATATTTCACTTAATTAATTAATGCATTTTGATCAAATAAATGCAGCCTTGATGAGCATAAAAGACTACATTAAAACATTAAACAGACTGACCCCAAAACTTTGAATGGTGATCTATACTTACTTTAAAATTACATTAACTATATTTTAGTGCTGTAAAACCTCCAACCCATTTTTTGGGTCACTGACCCTCCAGTTAATCTTGCATGCGCAGTGTACCTCTGCAGTAAATCCACATGACTTTTTTTCCTGTGATTGTAGGAAGTTCTTTGAGGTGTATGGTAATGGACCAAGAGCTTTTGAGCTCCTCAAGCCCAACTTTGTATCACCATGTCAGAGGTAAGTCGTGATGGGAACTTACACATATTGTTTACAGTACTTTGCCATTTTCTGAATTGAATTTTCTATGTGGCTTTTGATTTAGTTGTGTTACTGTATCTCTGTGTAGGTTTGTTATGAAGTACAGTGAATTAGAAAGCAGAGGGGATGTCAAACCTGAGCTGCTTTTTGAAGAGACTGCAAAAGCACTGCTACCAGAGGGCATATATTTAAGAAAGAGAGGAGGACCTGCGGTGAGACTGAAAGCTAAATTATTCTTTAGACTACATGATTTAATTTTGTATTTGTCCATCATGTTTTGTTTTTTTTTGTTTTATAACCAGCAGGTGGCACCACAGTCTCGGGACCCTTTGCTGAACATGAAATTGACTGACGTGTTGGCAGAGCAGCAAAGAGACACAGAGACAAATATTCCAGAGAAACAGCCAGAGGCAGAGACGGTGAACCCTGACAGAGAGACATCGTCATAAATATCCACTTCTCCTCCGTAAGGACAACATAAACTGCACCTGCCTCTAGCACCTCAGTGTGCTGGTCAGTCATGCATTTCGACGCATCAAACACTGGGACACAGATATAGTTTGTACAGTTGTGGACACTATGTAAACCCACATGTCTTTACCCCTACTGCTGTCAAATGAGTGATTTTGAAGACACGTTTGCATAGTCAAAATGGCTTTGGCTTGAGGTCTTTATAGCCAAGCAGCTGGGGTTTAGTGAACGACTTTATAATACAAATGTAGCAAGTGTTTCATTTCTGTGAAAAGTGTTTAATGTCTTGTGTAATAAAATATGTGGAGCGTTTAATGAAAGTACTTTCAAGTCCATTAACAACAGGAGTGAAAAAGCATCTGCATTGTAAATACTCAAAGTGTTATATTTCCAATTTTCTGAGTCACACCATAAACTTTTGATTCATATTGATATTAAACTGTTTTTTTTTACACTGCATCCTTGTTGCCTGTGCAGTCTTGCATGTAAATACATCCTCAACAGGATCTTAAAGAAACTTCTTGAGGAAGTTTTAATGTATTTTCATTGTTTTTGTGATGTTTTAGCTTTTAACTTTATTATAAAAATTTATGGATAGCTGATCTGCACAGACAACTATTAAATTCATTATGAATTACCATTGTCCTTAACTTTTTTTCCCCCCACTCCTGCAGAGGTAACATTAAAATAAAATATTTTGATATCATCTGAATGTTTTACAATTGCTCACCCTTTTCATTCAATTAAATTAAATGTTGCTAAATTAAGAGACCCCACAAGCTTTCATTGCTTACTAGTGATATAATAATTAGACACAGAAGATAATATCATGACAAATATGACTTTGTGAGGTTTTAAAAAGATCAAATCAGTTCGTGGAACACAGAAATGTTAAACAATGACCCAGAAATGATTGACCATGCTAGCATTCTGTAATTGACTAGACATGAATTTAAAAAAAACAACAAAAAAAACAAGATATTCACCATCTAATCTGGCAGAACATGAAATGTCTTCCCAATCTAAATGTCTCAAGCAGACATCATATCTAAGATAATTGACAGCATTATTTTTTTGCTGAAGAACATACTTTTTTCTTTTTTTGTAAATGTCAAATGCATGGCTTTGTGGGAGAGTGAATAGACTGATTCATCACTGCTGAATTTGTTAACATAACCATTTTAGTGTAAATGTTTAAATGTGTAAGCTTACCAGGAACAATGTGAGTTAAGGAGGTGAATCATTTCTGCAGTCACAGTAAAAGCAGACATGACGCATCAAATGAACATGCACTGGATTGATTGTTAGTGTTTGTTTTTGTCTCTAAAGACGTTTTTCAAAGTGCACTATAAAAGCACCACTTAAGGACAAAAAAATCCTATTAGTGGGCTAAAATGTTTGCTGCTGACTGAACATCAGATGCAAACAGGCCTACATTTTACATTTTGTGTGCATGATGAATAAACAAAAATGTTCTGTTTCTTTATACTGAATATTATTCATTTAATCATTCCTGTCTTTAAATTTGAGATCTATACATGATGAGGACGTGGAGTGAAACAGCGGAGCAGATTTGTAATATCTTCAGGTTCTGGTTGTGGTTCTTCACTGCTGTCTAAGAGGCTTAATAATTACTACAGTAATATATCGTATGTATTATTTTTTAACACAGGCCAGAGCCATAGAGAGACAGAGTTGCGACAACTGAAGTTCAAATCGCTCGATCGTCACGTGATTCACGTAATAGTTCCAGGAAGTTCGTAGCGTGCAACTGAGATACATTGAGTTAGAGACAGAACCGCGATTTTTGGTAATTAGTAGACGATGAAATAATTTATTTACATTATTTATATAAATAATATATATATTTATGCGTAGCATATATATGTAGTTGTACCCGTATTGTTTTTAAAAGATAAAATCCGCTAATATTTTAGGATTAATGTGGTCAGCTATCCTTACCTGCCTTGTTAACATATTTTAGGCTGAAGTCACCATGTTTAAAATCCGTGTTTGCTATATAAACGGCGTCGTGGTCTTTTACCAAGGTAACTTCAGCCTCTCTATATAAATATAATTATATATGTGCGTGTGTTTTCTTATAACTTGTATGTTAGTCAAGTGCAATCACATCTTAATGTTCATTGTCGTTTTACTAATCTAATGGTAAATGTTAAGTTTGTTGGTTTAGAAAATTCATTCCAAATAAATGAAAATATTTTAAGATTAAGTGAAAATGAATCTTGTTTAATGTTTTGGATTCTTGTGCACTCCTCAAATATTAATATATAAAATATATTTGTAGTATATTCAAAATCAAAACAACTCAAAACATTTTTACACATTTATATATGTTTACTTTTGTTATGCACTTATTTGCATACTATAAAGCCACTATAGTTTGTTGTGGTGCATGGGAGTGCTCCAGTCATTCTCAGAAAGGAGTGTGAATGTATGGTTTCCCTACTGATCTGGAGAAGAGAAAAATATGATGCATCAAGTTTTGTTCACATATATTTGTGTAGCACTTTTTGTTACACACATTGTTTCAAAGCATGAATGTTTCTACATTACAAATAAGAGTACTGTTAACAGGTGTAACTGTGTCAAAGTAATGTTCATATGGCAGAAATTTTCTAAAATGAGTCTATACAAATCATGCAGTAATGTCACATATTCAGAAACAATGAAATGTACACAGAAACAATATACAAATTAAAGCAATGGTTACATAAGTTTCAAGTTTATTTGTCATGAGTACAAGTGTCAGTGACAGAATGTACACTGAAATGCTTTTTGTAAGGCTTAGGCAGTCTACAGCAGTACAATAATAATAATTGAAAAGAAAAAAAATTATAATAACAATAAAGGGGCAAACAAGATAGAAATTTAAGAAACAGAAATGTAGAATAATGATTACAACAAATTCACAATGCAGTACAATACAATAAAAAATAAAAATAAAATGTGTGCGGGTGCAAGGTTGAGGTGGCGATGTTGCATTGAGGTATGTAATGTGATGTCATTGTGCAAAATATGCAAGATTCAAAAAGACAGCTTTACAGTTTATTAAGGGTTCTGATGACCTGCAGGTAGAAGCTGTTTTGTGATCATGTTGATTACAATGCAAGGAAAAATTTTGCAGTTTTGTTTGTTTATTCAGAGTCAGCTTCATCTGAAGTCCTCTCAAGGGCTGGCGTCATCTCTTCACAGGTGCTGGTCATCTGAAGTCTTCATAAGAGGCTTCATAAGAGGCTATAGATTACACCCAAAAAAAAGTGATGTAATCATACTTGGGAACTGGCACTTTTTCACAAAGAACAGGGAGAGACTTGCCAAACCCAGTGAAGAGACTCATTGTGAGGGTGATGTCTCATTACAGGGAGTCTTCGGGTGGTTCTTGTTCTGAAAGTAAGATAGAGAAGGAGAAAAACAGGAGAAATGGTTAAGTGATGCTCCATCACATTTCAGTCCTGTGGCATCTGCTCCATCAACACTTCTATAGTAGCTAAGACTTTTAAGTATAAAATAATAATGTACAGGTTTACTGTGATTACTTCTATAATATAGTAGTGGTATATAATACGTTTTTGGAAATTTAGCCTAGAATGATTCTGAAATGAAAACTGTTCGCCTATTTTAAACTTTTCATTCTCACTTAGGTCCATCAGCATCCTCTGCAATAAATCCAAGTCTATTAAATAACTCCCCACCAGCAAAAATCACGTTTAAAAGCCTTAATTACACAACGAGCAATGAAACTGCATTAAGAGAATGAATAACATCCCTTAAATCTACTAATTAAGTGAGTAATAATCTAATAATAATCTGTTTTAATGCACAGGGAAATTTGATTAGCTGTGCTGATAATATACAATTTTATTCTAATGTATAATTCTAATATCTTACCTTTTAAAAGTTCATCTCAGCGCTGATAGTATTAGCGCGAACTTCAGGGAACTATTGAGCGGCTCCACGATCCGCTTTTGCTAAAAAAACTGGTCCATTGGAGTCAATGGAGTTGTCGCAACCCTCTCTCTCTCTGGCTAGCTGCAAGGAATTAAACGGTCCTTTTCTGCGGACCGCAAGATGGCAGTAATGTGATAACTATTGACTTAAGCGTGATATTTGTCTGCTGTTCTGTGCACATGCTTCCCGTCATGCATTTATAGGGCCTGACATGCTGAGAGAACATAGAGCTGTTAAAATGTGCATAACGCAAAACACATCTTGGATGACATTTTACCCACAAGCAATTTATTTTTGTTCGATGTTGCATTTCAATTCGTGTCATTTTGTCAACCTTAATGGCTTTTGTATGTGTGTTTTTTCATGTGTGTGTGTGCAGTGTGTGTTGTGAAGGACCCAGATGCAGCTGAAATTAGTGAAGGAGAAGCGTGTAAGTACTGAAGGCAGAGGCGCGTGACGACTGTATGAACGCCTCCTGCTCCTGAACACAACAACAACCCTTCAACAATTACCATAGTAACCTAGTTCCTCCCTAAACACCTCCCTAATGCTACTGCCACAAAAAAACATTATAAATTAATACAGGACCTCAAACTGTTCAGAGTATTACTCTCTTGGCTAATAGTAGCCCAAGTATGGCTGCACTAGCCATATCAGAGAAGATTGGGCTAGTTATCACAGTGGTTATATTTCATGAACGGTAAGGTTTTTATAGTTTTAGTAGTGGTTTTATAAATTTGTTTTGAAACAAACATAATTATAAATGAGAAATGAAATTATGAAGTGAACAAGAAAACCACACTGACAAGAGTCAACTAATGAAAGTATATTTATACTGTTGTTAGGTTTTTATGTTTTTTTTTTTTTTAAATATTTTCGGTTTATACAGTTTATTCATTACAATTCAATATTGCAAGCTGTAAGCTACTCAAACCCAATATTTTGACTATTATCTGATATTATGATAAAAGATCATTTTTTTTTATCCTGCATGGAACAATAAGGATTTTAATTGCGGTGACAGCAACAATCATAAACTTACTAAATTAATAATAATAATAATAATAATAATAAACTTCTAACTGAATGAACTAAAAACAGTGATAAACATCAGTATCTAACTAAATATTTTGCTACAAACTGACTGATGTAAAATGCCATACAAGGAGATTCAGGAACACAGCTGAGTGCTGAAATTAATAAATTGCTGTGTTTGAATCAATTAAAATAACTGTCTAAACAAACAGAATTCTTAACTCTATTTAACAGAGAGAGAGAGAGCATGTTTAATGTTGCTTCAGCTTGCTCGATTGCAAGGCTGCATCGTATACAGACAATGCATTTTGATGCTACAAGCCACTTGTTTAAAAAAAAAAAAAAGCTTTCTTACTACTGAAAACTGTTTAGGTAGTTGCGTCACTGATTTGATTTGCACATTGTCAACCAAATATTTTCAATATAAAAAAATTATTTAAAACCTGCAAACAAGCCACATTCTTTTACAAGGCCTACTTACCATGAACTATTATAGAAAAAAGAATCCAAACAAGTTTTTAAGTTCCTAACTTCAGAAGAGGTCTGGCTCATTTACACATTGTTTTTTTTTTTTTTTTTTTAATTTTAATGTCCTGAGAATGCAACCGGCTCAGTGTCCCTGGCTATGTCTTCTCCTTTGTTATGTGCTGATTATGAGACATGATATGTACACACTAGATGTGCACTACTGCTTCTGTCTGGTGGCCAAACATCCCTTTGAGTGCTCCATCACCATAATCAATGGCAGGTTGAGCCAGCTGGGGTTTGAAGACCTTTACACAAACACTGTTTGTTTTACTTCTCCACGGCCATGGAGCTCAGAAGAAAGGCTGCCATCCAGTTGCCCTGGTCAAGGTATCGATTGGGACCTGCTTGTTTGTTGTTTTATTTATTTATTTGTTTATTCAGCACTGGAACTCTGGGATCTTCTCCTCTGCATATGTCAAGGGCGTTTTTTTTTTTCCCCCAGCAGAGCTTGATTTTTCTTGTTCCTTGCCTGCAAAAACTTCAATCTGCTGTGCAGTGCAGGCCTGCTGTACTGATTAATTACATAAAGATGCCTGATGGTTTAAATTAGCCTGGTATATTACTTGAGAGACCTGAATTACTGTACTTGGTATTCCTCTCTCTGCTGAGGTCTGCACAAATACAGGCAGCTCACAATCCTTAACCTAAAATATGATGCTCTCCCAAACTGGGCCAAGACAGAGCATGTTTCATCTATTCTATCTACCCACAAAGTTCACAATCAAAGAGATGGTTTACGGGAATCTGAAATTTGTTAAAAATTTGCACTCTAAAAAGAAATCAACTGAAAAGGGTTTTACAGCCTGATACCAAAAGGTAAACATAAGCAAAACCTGGACCATAGATATATAATAATTATTTTTATGCAAATTATTTATATGCATAAATAAAAGTAATAGTTTTAATCCATTGTAATATCTTTATATATTACACCTTTCATGTTTCATAACAAATGATGTTCTGCTTACATGCTCTAATATATAATACTGTTTAAAGTAGCAACCATGCATGCAGTATATACTGTAATGCATTATAACGGAGGTTAATTATATCTGAAAACATAAAACTCTTTGTAACGTATTATGAATCGTGCAGTGCATTATGTAAACTTAAGTTAAATGCTCCTAATCTTCATTTTTGGTGTTCTTTTATAATACCTTTAACAGTGGACCTATAATGCATTATAACGATAAATAATTATTTATAATGCACACTAAAGTGCATCTTTGTCTTTTCATAAATAACAGAATTTATAATCCATTGCAGTACTTAAATCTTTAAACGTTAGCCCTATAATGTATTGTAAGAAATTATGTTCTGCTTACATGCTTTATAATGTATTATGATGGCTGTGAGTTATAAAGAAGAAAGTTAAATGAAACATTTATAGTGCATTTTATAAACTTACAGTAAAATTCTCCTAAAATTCTTATTCTTTATCAATGCTTTGACACTTTAAAGAGTTCAAGAACAAAACAAATCATCTGTAGAACCTATAATGTGTTTTTTTTAAATCTCAAATAAGCCAACACAATACTTTGTATACGCACAATTAAAGATTGATTTATTTATTCACTAATTGCTTGTTATAATAGGGAGAAAATTCATCTAAATTTTAAGTTAAATGTCGCTAGAATGAACCTGTTAACAAGTGAAACACAAAAGAACTCCAGTGCTGCCATGTACACGTTGCTGTTTATATCACTATTGAGCTGTCGGGATATACAATAGCCTGTCTAAAGTCAAAAGAAAGACATGAAAAATACAGTATTTAGACCAGTTTAGTTCTTCTGAAAGACTCAGTTTAAACTGTCAGGCATCTCAGTTGACCAGGCAAAGGGTTAAAGGCTCTCCTGCAGAGTTCTGCCTCTTCACCGTCAACACGTGCGATCCAGGTCAATGCAATTTGCTCTGCGGGCGAGTTCATTTTCACATGGCATTGAAATGCACGGCCACACGCGCCGCCTGCATTGCCTCAGGTTTGTTTCCTCTCTTCTGTCATCTAGAGCTAACCTTTCACATGATACAATTCTAAATTATTGGCCTTGATAATTAATCCTTGTGAAATGGTTTTCTAACAAGCCTAAATTGCATATAACAGTCTTTCACTTAAGCTGTACTTTTTAAAATCAGAGCCGAAAGCTCACAATTAAGAGCCTCGGGGGATAAAACGGAGCCCAAAGAGCGACTGCACCCATGCGGTGTGTTCATGTCATAACTTGCTCTATCCTTGCCATTTAGACCCTTATGTTGTTCAGTACTGTAATGTACGGACAATATACAGTGAAAACAATATTTTACAAGGTTGTAAATCAAACAGAGATGATTGGTTTTTACAAGAAAATACTGTTTTAGTCTTCTACATCAAAATTTCATGTTTATAACAGTTCACCCAAAAATGAAAATTTTCTCACCCTTGAGCCATCCAAGACAAATGACTTTGTTTATTCACTGGAACAGATTTGGAGATATTTAGCATTTCATCACTTGCTCACCAATGGATCCTCTGCAGTGAATGGGTGCCATCAGAAAAAACATCTGATAAAAACATCGCAGTAATCCACAGGATATGTAAGTAATCCATAAACTGTATGTTTGCAATAAATAAATCTATCATTAAGATGTAAATCTTAATAATACAGCTTTCTCCAGTGAAAAAGTTCTCTCACCTGAATCAGGAGAGAAATATGCTCAAATCAAGCACTGTTTCAGCAGTCTGAAACATTTCTGAACAAATATGTCTGTGGATTATGATGTGAGAGGACAACAGGGGATGGACGGTTTAAAGGTGAAACACCATAATTATGGATTTGTTTATTATAAACATACAACTTTCCACTTCACTAAAAGTTAATTGATAGACTGGAGTCATGTGAATTACTTGGGATTATTGTGATGTTTTTATCAGCTGTTTGGACTCATTCTGACGGCACCCATTTATTGGGTGAATTACTCCATAAATTCAATGTTTTACTAGTTTCTTTGTAATTATTTGGTAAATTTACTAGAAATTCCTGAGTGAAAATTTTTTCAGTGTACTCGTTTAACATAAACCGACCACACAGGAATCAGCGGTTGGTGTGGTCGAGGCCTTGTGTGGTTGTGCTTCCTGTTTTTGAGCCCCCTACAGGGTCTGTGAGTTCTGTTGTACCCTACCCCAAAGGTGCAGGTGAGCCCAGACTGATCTGAGATCAGAGACGCAGCCACAGGCGAGCCCTCTTACATGATTCCATGTCCTCAGGCTATGAAGTCTGAGCCGAGCTTTGGAGGGGCAAGAGGTGTAAAGGGATAAATGGAAACCGAATTCAACAGGCTGCCGCCAAGCGTGATCAGCCGATGCCACACAGGCACTTTTTTCTCTCTGACAGAAGCTGTTCAAGCTATTTTTTCCTTTCTTATCTTCTTTTTTAATCCTTCAAGGACAGGAAGAGCTCTAATGGGAGACTAAAGCATGTGACATCTCCACATTTTTATGCAAAAAATGAACATCACTGCTGGAGACTTTTGAAAGAACCCTGCTTTTGTGGGATTTAGCCCATCACTCTCGGTTCTGAGAGGACAACTCGTGTTATTGACACCACAAGCACCTTTCTAACCCTTCAACACACTCATTTGGATGTGCGAGACCAATCACTATCATTCCACCTGAATCCTTTAATATCATTTCCGGACTTTCATCAAGTTTTTGGCTGGTACATTTGGTTTAGGGAATCGGATCGTATTTGTTACACAAAGAGAGTCGCTCGCACAACCAGAGCTGTTAATTATGATTGGTTTGTTATTGCTCACCAGAGCATAACAAATCGCCATTATGTTGTTTTGCTGAGTCTAATTTAATTGTAACAAAAGTAATTATCCCTCATTTATATTGATGCCATAAGCAGAAGTAAGAGAGCACCTGCTGCCATAAGCCTGTTGTTTACTAAAAATAAACCAGGTGAAATCTAGCCTTGTGTTCTTCAACGTACCATATATCAAGAACGTCTTCTCCCGCTGTATATTTGCAGAAAAAGAGATATTTTTAGAATGCATTGTGTTTTTGGGCGAGCTGCATAATTTTTTTTTTTTTTTTTAAATCACAAGGTTGACAAAATTTCTTACAATTTGCATGTTTTGCATACATTTTTAAGAATCAGTAGTATAAAATAAATTAAAACTTAAATCCAGCTTAGAACTACTTGCAAATCTGATGCAGTGGTGCTTAAAAAAAAAAAAAGTCAATTTAACAATTTTTCTACGTGTTGAAATATCTCACAAAATATACGCATTATATTTCAAACAACTGCAACAAATGTGAAAAAAAAATAATGCATGCTCACTAAAAGTGAGACACCAAAATACGTGAAGAAAACAAGATACCTTTCTGCATCCACTGACCCCAACACTTGGTGCACCAAATCTTGTAACGGTAACAGTCGGTGGCTAATTTTCACAAACAAATGAATCATTCTGAGTAGACAATTAACTCCAGGCATTGAAAAACAAGTTACTAAAATTGTCAACAACATCAATAAAAGCAACACTACAAATAAGACTGGCAAACTGTGAAAAAAATGCAAAATAATTCATTATTCATCCCCCGGTGCATGCTGGGAACACCGGCATTGTAAAGAAGATTTTAAAATATCCTCATTTCTGGATAAATTGTACAAGGTTTTGCACTTTGGAATCAATACTTAAGTCATCATCCTTAAAGCTTTCGCTTCTACATGCATGAATTAAATTCACAAGTAGAATAGGCTTAATATTTCTTTTCTGCTACATTTACTTCACTTTTTTTCAGTTATAGGTATTTTCAACAACAACAACAACAACAACAACAACAAAAAAACTAAAGACAAGTTGCTTTGGAGAATATCAAAATCTGATCGAGTAATGACTTATTTTCGACATAAATTTCTCCCTGTTGACCTGTATCTCATCCGGTGTATTTTGACCGTGGTAGAGGAGAAAGAGCCAGGTCTTCCCTCGTAATTTCCAGCGTGACTTATTGAATATCAATGAAACCTACTTTTCCATGAGAAACATACTGTAAAAATAGACAAACACCTGGGGCTAGTCCATTCGGAGTACTGCCAATTACTACACCTACCAAGGAGAATGACACTGATCGTCCCTGAAAAGTTTAACACTGATTTGTATTCAGTGTCTTGACTATTAGCCTACTCAAGTATGAATGTAGAGGACATCTTTCTGTGGCACCATCTTTGCCCAGGGGGATGGTTAAAAGATCCCGTCGTATGCGGCGAAGGCTATTTTTCTGGGCATTGTTTCGTCTGACGGCCCCACCGATATGACAACCCCCACCCTGGAATCTCGGCAACATTTTGCCCCCGTAAGGAGGTGTCAATAACAGGCTCCAGTCGCCCAATCTTCAGGCCCGTCCGGCTCCGCAGGCTTTTTCCGGGAATGCATCCTTCAATGTTCATTCTATATTAATGTTTGTCAGGAGTGATTCTCGTGCTGTCTGGGGTGGAGGATTGACTGAAGACACTCGGAGAGCTGCATAATGAGAATCTTTAATATCGTCTCCCTGTCTCCCTCCGCTGCAGATGAGATTGTTTGGGGCTAAACTAGTGAATGTGCTAAAATACTATTTATTTTCTGATGGGCCTGTGGCATCTCTCGGTTTCTCTCTCTCTCTCTCTCTCTCTCTCTCTTCTCCATTTCCTCCGTCCGTGAGACCTGAGTGCTCATGTGAAAAGTTTGCATCGCTAAAGAGGAAGAGGGAAATAACCTTGAGGGAGTAATTTGACTCCATCACTTGTCTCTGTCTGACAGAAGAGGCGATTACGGCCTCGGCTCTCAGAACTCGAGTGTTTGCAAATACAGTATTCACGTACAGTTGGGCTCGGGCAGCTGTGTAATCACCCCCCTAAGTAATGTAACACTTTCTTGCTGCAGTAATAAGGGAAGGAGATTTGAAATTTTCTCTCTCATCCCCCCATGAATAACATTAAAAATGGAAACCGTCCGAAGCGGAGGACGGTGATGAAGCCCCTCGTATTAATTATGGCTTTAAATAAATAATGCATCCTCGTCTGGATCTATTCTCTTCCGCTCGTTCATCCGCTCTCTTCATCTCGCTCTCATCCACAGTTCAGCACTTCTGATCAATCCTTCAAGGACAGTGGGAGATTGGATGATGGCCGAGACACACTTTCTTCCGGAGGCTTGAGAATTTCAGTCGAAGTGCTTTTTCTTCTTTTGTTCCTGGCATTACCACAGAATTGATCTGAAAAATGCACCAATTTCTAAAAGTAAAAAAAAAAAAAAAAGTATTGGCAGGGAGATGATCTCAGTTTTTCGCTTGGAATCAGAAACTGAAAATAGCACAAAACCTCAGTGCTGGACTGACTGAAAACTCTCAGTCATACATAATAAACATTTTTCAGCAGGAAAAAACAATATATACTGTTGTCAATTTATCATACTAGTTTGAATTAGCTTTGACATCTTTCAAACAGCCCAGTGATACGGAGAGTTGAATGCATGTCATCTAATCTGCAAAACAAATTAAATTGTGCACTTCCGTACAACAGTTTGGGGTGTTAAATTTATTTTAGTTTTTTTTTTTTTTTTTTAAATGTCATTAAAGCTGCACGTATGAGCAAAAATACTATTACTAAAATAATATTATTACAGTTTAAAGTCATTTTTGTTTTTAAATATATTTTAGAATGTAATTTATTCCTGTTGTTGCAAAGCATTCGCATGATCCTTCAGAAATCATTCTAATATGCAGATTTGGTGTAACATTTATTATTGTCAATATTGAAAACAGCTGTGTTAATATTTTTGTGAAAACTGTGATGCATTGTTTTTCAGGATTCTTTGATGAACAGAAAAAACATAAATGATCTGAAATGAAAATCCTTTGTAAAATTATAAATGTTTTTAACAATCAGTTACTATTCTGAGTAGAAAATGAACTCCAGGCACTGCAAAACAATCACCAAACAACAACATCAACAAAAACACTGGCTTGCAACCAAATAAGTTATTCATGTCCCAGTGCATGCTGGGAACACCTTCTTTGTGATGTTAAACAGGTTTTACTTAATTTTTTAGAAAGTAGTCAAATTTGTGGAGTAACTACACAAGATTTTCCACTTTGGAAACAATACTTGAAATCTCACTATAAATATCTGGGAAAGTTAGAAAAACACATTGTCAACTCTGTTAGAGTTTAATTTACTTATTGTCCCTTAAGCTGAACAACACATGAGACAGAAAAAAACTACTGCTGTTGATTAAAAATGTATAGAATGTGGCATTTGTCACAATTTATACTGACTTAATTTAATATTTATATTTCTATGTTTAAGACTAGAGAACTATAGGTTTAAAGTGTATTGGGTACTTCATCTACCAACCTGCAGTTTTGGCCTGCTCACACTCTGGAGCTGAGCAGGGTTAATAGTGGACAGCTAGTGAGGCCAGCAGGGGGCGCTCATTCTGGGACAGGGTGAGTCTTTATGCCCCTCATGAAAAAAAAGCACTGTTGAGCTGTTAAACCTGTGGATTCATATTGAACATTTGTCAGTTCAATATAACATTATTAAACGAAAGGAACTTGTATACAGCACATAAAATCAGAGCAGTTTACATTTATTGTAAGAGCTTTTGTCCAGTTTACTTCAATGACTTTAGTCCATGCAACTTCATTGTACAGTACTTTTTATTTGTGAATGTCTATTAGGTTTTGAGGTCTGTATACTAAAAGTTGACAAAATAAAAATTTAGCACATATTTGTCCCAGCATATGTCTATCCCAGCAAAACAGAGACAAAATATAGGTCAATCATTTTACTTTAATGGGTGTATGCAAATTTTTGGACAATAAAATGCTGTCAATATGGCTCATGGCTATGAAGTAAGCTAAACACTTTTGGCTAATATCATTATGTCCAGCTCCAATAAAGAAAACTAAGATTTAAAGGTGAACATTAAGAATTATGCTGATAATAATCCATATTCATTTTCCAGCAAGTATTGGAAAGGCTTAAATCGATGTGGACATTGTTACACCAGATCTACAAGATTTCCCTTTAAACACTTTTTGATTCCAAGCTCTTTGTACAGATCGGCTCGGCGTGTTTTTCCATTTTTCACGTCTGTGTCCTCGCTTTGTTATAATTCTCCTTTAAGTGCTGTTGATGTCAAGCCTTAAATCTCCCAGATTTATTGTCAGATAATTCAGGACGGCCTTTGTATTTGGCTGTCACTGTCTGCAGTCAAAGAGCCGGCCCTGTCTTGACATATCACACGTTCAGCCGCTTTGCCTTCAGTGCAGGGAGGGCAAAGGAAGACAGGAAAAGGCTTGTCGTGGGCCGAACGGATAAAGTATGAAAGAGAAATGAATAAAAGGGTAACCGCCTCCTCCTTTCTCTTCTCAGCACTGGTGCAGAGTTGAGGTTGTCTGTGATAATCTTATCGTGCTATGATGGCGAGCGGACGGGGACAAAAGAGGCCGAGGCACGTTGAAGGTCTGATGGGTTGCTGATTGCAAAGCTGTCCAGCGAAGAGACAGTTGCCATGGAAATGATGAATGACATGTGTCCCACCTGATAGGATGGGCACAGCAGTGGAGTGATGAATAGGAACATTTGTGTGTGAGAGATGATGAACAGCTTTAGGGCTTTTTGGTAGCACACACACACAGCCCAAGTACTTTAAAACCAAGGAATCTAAGTTTCAGTGTGGGCAGTTAAAAAGTTGTAGTATATGATCATAACATGGTTCTAAAGTGATCATTTGGTAAAAGTCATGTCCATTTAGGTTAAAAATTAATATAAATAGCTACATTTTATTTAGCGTAGTTTAAGCTTTTTATAATTATTATTTTCCATTTATAATTATATATTTTTTTATAATTATTATTATTCTTACTTTTTGCTTTCAGTTGTTTATTGTAAAGTGATGTGACATTAATTTTCAGAAGTATAAATACTATATTAATAAATATTAAATATTAAATTGAGTAGTAATATATATGTTAATTACATGATATATGCATAATGTGATTATATAATAATAAAAATAATTCAGCTTTATGCAAATGACATTTACATAACATATCCATAGGTTAAATTATTATTATTATTATTATTAATAACAATTAGTAAAATGCTGTTTAAAATAATATAAAATCATATAAAATAAGTCTCAATATAAGGTAATAAAATCTGCATGCATAATGTAATGATATAATAATACTAATACTAATTATTATTATTTGGCTTTATGCAAATGTACATTTGAATGAATATACATGAATTTTGTATAGTTTATTATTATTATTAAAATAAAAAAAAAAATAGTAAAAATGCTGTTTATAATAAAACAGCAGTATTATGCTTGCAACACCAAGGTCATGGGTTTGATTTTCATAAATGAACAAAAATGTATACATTGAATACAAAGTAAATTTCTTAAATGTAATTTGCATAAATGTAATTTCCTTAAGTAATTGTATGAGGTAATCATTTTTAATACTTACTAAACATGACATAATAATGTAAGACTTAACATCACTGTCTGACATGAAAAGATCTTGTTGCAATGTATTACCAGAGAACACAGTGCCAGATCTCCATCTTTTACCATATTTCCCTCATTTTGCAAGTACAAGGACAAAGCGATCGGGGGAGGGTGTGTTTGCTAATACAACAGACACAACATGGCCTCCGGTCGCCTCCTCAGCGCTGACTGTGATAAATGAGTCTGGAAAAATGTGCAGCTTCACAGCAAACTCACTCAACAGCTGCAACTTGAGGAGGACTTTTCAGGTATTTTTAGAGAGCTTTTCTCCACTCTTTCTCTTACTCTCCTCACACTTCTCTTAGTGTCTCGAGTGTTTATCACCAGGTGGGGAAGCAGGTTCGGTCGCAGACAGTCGCTCAGCCAACCCAGGAAAAAACGCTCTCTTTCGCACACTGAACATAAACTAATTTTGGGCTCACTTGAGAGAATTGTTTCCTTCATTAGGGAAGCTAAAGTGTGGTGTTCATCTCCCTCTGATTGCTCTTTGGAGGTGCTTGAGGGGCCCAGACTCCCATTAGCCTGATGAGGAGCTTACTCTGCTAACCCAGCTATATAGGACAAATTACATACATATGTGGGTGGCTGGATTCATATATTGGACTTCAGTGGTGTATTACAGGCAAGGAAATCAGTGTACGGTATTGTTCTAAGAGGAAATGAGTTCTGAGTTCACTTGTTCTTTCTTATCTTTGAGCAATAGATGTTTTAAGAAGTTTTTATGAGTGGGAGGATTGATTTAGAGCTCAGAATTTCCCTTCAAGCTTATGAAACCACAATCGCTTAAAGGAATATTGTATGTTCAACACAAGCTAAACTGACAGCGCTTGTGGCAAAATGCTGATTTCCACAAAAACATATCTCCTTTTCTTTAAAAAAGCAAAAATCTGGATTACCGTGAGGCATTTTCAGTGGAAGTGAATGGGCCGATCTGTAAATGTCAATAGTGTAGCCACAAGAGGTAAACAATATGCCTAATAACATGATTTTATAGTGAATAAATCACTTACTAAACTTATAATGTATGTGCAAAGTTATATGCAATTTTACAACTTTGTTGCAATGACAACATAACACCTAAAAATAAGAACAGCTTTAGAGCTCAAATAAAACAGTTAAAAGTTTTACAATAAAAATTAATGTAAATGTGTTTTTACATTTAATTTTAACTGAATTTTTTAAATAAATTTATATATATAAATATATATATATATAAAATTATAGGCCTCAAATTTCCTCATTTAAATTCTCCAAAAATGTACCCCATTTATTTTTTAATTTATAAATATTTAATTAATTCTTTTTTTAGAAATGAAGGATAAGCCAAAAAAGATTATTTGGGGTAGTTCTAGAGTTAATTACACTGCAGATGTTGTTGGTTTTTCCTTTATAGGAATCCTTAATAAATGAATTAAAAGTCTAAGTAAAACCATTTAAATAAAAAAAAAGACTCATAAGCTCTACAGTGTTCTTCATTGCATGCATTGTTGTGGTTTGACGTTTATCTTCATTGCAGTCCCTCTCTCTGGACTTCCACGCAGTATCCAAAACCGGCCCATCACATTCGATCATAACTCATGCCGGCTCTGGCACCAGCACACCGGCAGACCGCAGAACTAGACTCATTGAGTATCTTCAGGGTTGATCAATATTTAATGTGGCCTTTAACAAGATCAGATTTAGCAAAGATATTCTGCTCTCCCTCTTGCACGAACATGGCTGCTCTGGCCTTGGGGTGGAGTAGAGGAGGAGAGGTGCCAAGATCCCTTTGGGTTTTATTAATATGAGTGCTTGACCTGTGTCTGCCCGACACACTACGCTGAGCTGGGAATACATTTTTCCTTTTTAAGTCCAGCTCTCGCTTGAATTCCAGGGAGCAACAGCCGGACTATTTGTTCAAAAAGAAGAACATGTTTGACTTCAGTGAATCTTAATGGGAATTTCTGCACCTGTGACATTTTCTTAACCATAATGAGCCTGACCATAATGGAGTCATCAATTCATCTGCAGCTTGAACCTTAATCACTTCATGTCCCGCAGTGCTCTTTTTATGCAAGCTGTGAGATAACTATAATATCTGGCTTTTTCAAAGTCAAAAGTTTGAAATAATTAAGATTTGAAGTGTTTTTCCAAAGAGTCTCGTATGGTCTGCATGCTTATTTGATTAAAAATAGTAAGGGTAACATTGTGAAATATTATTAGAGTTTTCTATCTTAATATATTTTAAAATCTAATTTATTCCTGTGATGAAAAGCTGAATTTTCAGCAGCTATTAATCCAGTCTTCAGTGTCACATGATCCTTCAGCATATTAGAAATCAGCACATTAGAATGATTTCTGAAGGATCATGTGTGTCAGCTTTTCCATCACAGGAATAAATTACATTTTAAAATATATTAAAATAGAAAAGAGTTATTTTAAATTTTAATATCTCACAGCATTACAAGCTAAATAAATGCAGCCTTGGTGAGCATAAGAGACTTCTTACAAAAACATCTTATCTACTGGTATATTTCAACTTTCAAATTCCAAACCTTTGACTAGTAGTATATATAGATTACATATGGATATCAGATTTAATGTAAGGCACGAAAAATAAAACAAGTTGTGATTGATGTAGTGATTAGAACACATTCTCTAGACACCACGTGTGCCTATGCATTGAAAATGATATAAAATAAAATAAAATGCAAAATAAACTCAAGTGCAATATTCTGGTTGTATAAAGACAGGCATCTTCTGCCAAATCCATAAAAAAAAAAAAAATGAAATCAGATCAGGGTAGGACCTGTTAGGATAACTCCCCTGACCCTCGTCTCACAGCATCACCCCTGGAAGAAAAGCGGAGACGTCTGTTCCACAAAGCCAGAGCTTCATATTCATATTCTATTCATAAAGGTAATGCAGGCCGTCTGGCTCTTGATGATCACCTGTGGCCTCCTCTTCAGAGCACCGAGCCAAAGGCGGGGGTACAGAGGGGGGTACCACGGGAAGGTTGGGGGGGGGGTTGATCAAATTTGAACGTGCTGATGCCTCCTCCGTAAACGAATCACCCGCCTCGACGATCAGACCTTTACACAAATAATACATCCATCAGCTTGTCGTTTCCCCTGCCCTCTTTACCGTTATCTCCTCCCAAGGCGGTCAATATCCTCAGGGCCCTGATCAGATCACAGCGGTTCCATATTTAATAAAGCCCTCCCAGCAGCCGGGCTTCTGCCTCATCCCAGACCAACATTCATTTCCATTATAATTACCTGAGCCTCTCCCCAACCCCCCCACCACAACCTGCCCGAGCCCTTGACCAGAATCCAATCTGTGCCATCGCCCACAGTAAATCTGGCCGATATAAATAATAATGTGCGTGCAAATGAAATGCGAAAGATTACATTTGGTCACATGAAGGAGGGTGGAGGACCTTATGGGGTGAAGGCTCGGCGGTGTATCCTGGATCGAAGAAATATCTGAAGGTTAATTTGTTTTGATGCCGCCGGCAAAATCTTTGGGGCCCATCTCATCGCGGTGTGACATCTGTGTCGCGGTTAAAGGGACGGGGGACTAGCGGGTGAGGTTAATGGCAATGGTGCGTGTTGGTGGGTACACACGGGAGAAAAACGTGGGACTAGATCAGACAAGAAAATGTAAAAAAAAAAAAAAAAAAAAAAAAAAAAAAAAAAATTATATTGATTTTAAAATGGAATGCTTATGCTTAATCTCATAATTGTCAGTACTTTTTTTGTAATTCAAAATACATGCAATGTTTTGTAAATATGTATGCATATATATATATATATATATATATACACACACAGGTATATATATATATATATTTTTTTATTACTATCGATTATGACATTTGACTGATTATCAACAGTTGTGATGCTTAATATTTTTAAACAATTATACATTTTTAAGTGTTCTTTAATGAACAGAAAGTTAAAAACAGCATTTATTTGAAATAGAAATCTTTTGTAATAATATAAAAGTATGTGTATTTAACAGTTTAAATACCATATATCTATACCATCTATATAGCATATATCTATATCATATATAATAAACATACAAAATACTTTGTAGTTTCTGATCAGGATGATTTAAAATGAACTGGTGAAGGCAAAAAAGTGATTCAGTTTTATGCAAACTTCAGGATGTAACACACTTTACTTTATACATTCATATGAACGTTAACAAAAAAAATAAATAAATAAATAAAATAAAAATCTTGTTGATTTTAAAAAACTCCATGGACGCATTATGCGTCTACTGCTCCACAGATTGCACCAGATTGCATTCAATTTCAGACTATAACAGCTGTCAATATAATGCACTTTGGCCCGAGCGAAGGCTTTCTAAATAAACTGTTTATGTCTATCCAAATGTCTGTTCCCTGGCAGGCATGTTTTCTTTCCTATAACAGTTCATCGTAAGAGTGCTATTGTAAACACACGGCCTATGGTCTCTTCTCCAAACTCAATTAACTTGTCCCGAGTCGAGCCTGTAACGCACCACCTTGTTTAGACCCAGTAATGCAAACACACATATACACACCCAAACACTCATTCTATAATTGCCAACTTCACTTTAGCGCGTCTATTTCTTGTGGAATATCGATCGACTATATTTTGACTCTGTACAGCGCAAGAGTTATTTAGGCTTTTGACGTACAAAGCTAAACTCTGCTACAAAATGCATCACATTCCCCAAATCCTTTGATTGCGAAAGATTGATTCCTCCCTTCTTTATCCTAATGATGATGTTGGATACTCTTACACAGAGACTTTGATAGATGAAAGATGGCTAGATAGATACACAGCGTGTCATATGATTAGCTTTTATGTTTTCCTTTGAGACCAGTTTATAATGTGGCAAATCTCTAAAGAGAAACAGCGTCATGACAAAGGATCTGGGTTTGTGTCAGCAATTCCTGAAGTCTTGCAATCAAATGCCAAACATGATTAATACCCTGAGTGGTAAAAGGAAAAGTGGGTAGACAGAGATGAGAAACAGAACGAGAGCGAGAGGGGAGAGGGACTATCAGTGCTCAAGATAATTTACTTGAGGGACAACCGAAATCTATTCAGGAAGCGTTGCTGGATTAGTAGAAACTGCCTTTAATTAACAGTGACACTGTGCAACCTGTTCCATACGAGCGGAATACCAAATATTTAACTCTCTGATCTCATTATAGAAATAAACACATGGTGTGCACATTGACAACGGCTGTTGACTGTGCCAAAAACGTGTCCAATCACGGATCCTATCCTCCACAGAGTCTTACTCATGCAAGCATTCACTTTCCTATTATAAATGCAACTACAAAGCATCACTAATGGCTTCTGAATTATTTACTCCGGATACATTTTTAGCTCTCCATAAAGCCTAGGCAATGGCTTGCTCTGTCTTTGCAGATTGTGTAAATTGATTTTCTTTTACTTGTTTTTCTGGATTGTTTTGATTGCTGCAGCGTTAACTGACACCCACTTCTTTCTTCAGTCTTTTTGCTTTGTTTCATCACCAGTTGAATATTTTATTTTGTAGGCGAATCATAATATAGAATGAAAATAAATTCACTAAACGGTTACAGTACGTCATTTTAGTGCAAAAACCTGCGTCTTATCCACTAATCATCTGCAATCCAGTTTAATCAGGCGCTAAATACCTCTGTTGTACATTCAAATTTAAAGTCATTCTCATTAATTTCAGCACAAACGTGCCACCTTTGAGTTTAAATTGTGCTTATAATAGATTGCATTTTATTCGCAAAACATAAAACTAGCACTTCACTGCCAGCACAAAGCAGGTAGTAAACTAAATTTGGTTTAAAATAGTCATTTATGTGCATTTTCTAGCAATCATGTCTGCAGTAATTGAACAAATGATGGAGTAAATAAACATACCTCAACACACGGTGTACAAAAGCACACTTTCCAAGTATATCCAGTCCCAATAAAGTATGGCATATCATTGTAGCGAGAGTTGTGTTGTGCTTCCCAAATTGCAGTCAAAACTGAATTTGTGGGCATGTTTGTGCTGTTACCTGATTTGCATAATTCCTTTAGTGATTGGGGCGCTAAAACAAATAATGCAAATAAACCATGCTATCATTCATAGTGAAAACTTTGATGGGTGCTCTCTAATGCTGTGCGATGCATAACAACACCAACATTGACTGTCTGTTTTATTCTTCATTAAGCCAAGAACAAAGTAATGACATTATGACTTATATGCGATACAGGAAATGTGACAGTAAGTAATGGGGCGGTATGTTCATTCCTGGCACTACTATAACCTAACCTACTAAACGCAACCTGTTTGTAAACAAAGTTATCATCTGCCAATTAATTGGAAATCGCCCAATTTATATAATTGTTTCAATCTGGGTAGGCTTTTTGGTTGCCATTTAGCGATGCGATTACCTATGAGGATGTATAATTGTGTATGAAACATCATAAGGAGAAGGATTTATTTCTCTCTTGTCAGGTAATTATATTCAGATGATTGCATACTTGACTTTCCCGAAGAGTCGAGGTTTGGCTATTTATCCACTGCTGGTAGATGCTGTAACTACACCATGTGGCTGCACCATCTTTATCATTCAAACATTCAGAAGTAGCCATGTACTTAAAATTTGCACGCAGCATTTAATTTGATTTTTTTTTTTTTTTTTTTTTACCAGACTTAAAAGCATAAAAATGACCTTTATTGGCTCAAAAACAATGCAAATACATCAGATTACAAATCACACACTTCTGGTGGTTTGAGCGGCTGCTATTGAAATGAATGAGAATGCTAACGGATTGTGCTTATAATTGGCAAAGATACTCATCTACAAAAATATTACTGTTATTTTATTCAAGAGAGGCTCTGTGACTCCCAACTTTCTTTAGAAACATGCTGAGTTAATACGAAGCGTCACGAACGCACCGTTGACTGACATGAGAACTAAAGGCATATGGAAATGAACAAGTCTTCAGTCAGCGATTTTTCTCAGCATCACACAGCTTTCACGTAAGCGGTCTAGGAAAGTCTGAAAATAACTCTCTTCTGTATCAAGCAGATCTAAATGTGTTTAACTTACAAATGAAGTTTGCCAGCGCATCAGCATACTATTTCACTGGCGCTAATGAGAGCTGAAGTGAGGCTAGAGGGGCTTTGTGGGGTCTAACATGCCAACTGTGGAATATGCAAACAAAGCCCGAGTCAGGGGCGCATCAGATTGGCCACACACAGCAAATTTGCATGCGAGCCCAAGCAGCGCTGCTCTCAGGTTGCTGCGACGTCACCCGCCGTGCCACCACAGTCCCCAAGAGTCAATGTAGCCTGATTACACTTCACACTCACCAAATTATAATGCAAATAATGTTCCAGCCATTAACCATGCAAACCGCTTGAAATGTGCACGTGTCCCTACTGTGTATGATGTAAATTGCTATGTCACATTAAAAGTGACACCGGTAATTCTGCACATTGTGAAGTTATTGGGTGCCAGATCTTTTGAGCCGTTGTGACAGCTTTGCAGATGAGTGCATTTTGCCGTACAGAGTCAATTTGACACAGTCACAGGAGAGAGATTGCTTTTTTTAAGCATAATGAAACCACACAAATTAAGAAATTACCTTTGAGCAAACCCAGCCCTCCTCCCCATCTCACCGGAAACCCTACAATTTCCGTAGAGTCGGAATAGCTTCAGAATTAGTCTGACTAAGAATTATTTGACATTCATGTTCGTTCATTTCTCATTTAACCATAACCGAATGATTCGAATATGGCCAGCTGAGAGGATTTATTAGAGGTTAGGAGAGCCTTTCCTACCTTCAAATGTGGGATATGACTGCCACAAGCTTAGATAGGCCATTTATTATAATTTTCTTTTTCAGAATTGGGTGTTTTTTTTGGACGCTTTACTGTGCCAGAGGTGGATTTTGCCTTTATTTACATTCCAATGCCTTTATGTATAGATTTGATTGTTTTTGTCCTGTTCTGAGCGCAAATATTCTAAAACTGTGATAATCCATCATAAATATATTAATTATTGTATTGAAAGCTATTAATAAACAAAATATAATGAGTGAAAAAAGAGCTTCAGATGAAAATGTCTGAAGAAAAAAAAATAGTATTCTAAGTAATTAAGAATTTCCATTCGTGTCATTTCCAATTAGTCTTAAATTTTGCATACATGTATACACACTGTTGGAAATTAAATGAAAATTGTGAGAATCATAAATGTTTTTTTTTTTTTTTTTAAGTATGCAGAGCCACAAGTGAACATGAAACACCCTTGCTGTGTCTTGAACACAAACAGGCTATGAAAGTAGATTTTTATGCAAAACAAAAGCACAATAAGTCTTTGAACAAATCGAATCATTTCAGTCCATATGTCCCACTCACTCAACATGCTAGGATCTTTTTTTGCTGACATATGGCTCTCACAGCTGATTCAGTGACATACATAATGCCTCAGAAAAAGCCGTCCTCTCTCTTTGACGTTAAGAGGCAGATGACTCTGTGACTATAAAAAGTGTCAGGAGCGATTTAATTTCCCTCCATCTGTCTGAGTGCTAGTACACTAGGTGGGTAAGCACGCTGTTCTCCCCTCTAACATCACACCTCTCCTGCAATCGGAGCTCATCGCATGCTCCTGCTTTAAACACACATCATTCAGAAGAGGGCTCCTGAGAGGGCTGATTGGCTCCTAATTAGAGAGCTTTGTTAATGACAGGTAGTGTCAGATGCTAATGAGGCCCTGATTGGAGTATTGGGGGAGTGGAGATGATTGGGACGTCTCGCAGTTAGAAGTCAAATACTCATCAGCAAAGGCAAGGGGCTGAACAGGTTTCTAATCCCGAAAAACTGTCTGGGTTCATTCAGAACAGGACGGTCTCCGTCTCTCTGATCACACTTGAGGTTAATGCGTGATCACATGTGAACCCTTGCGCTGCTCCTGACACCTTAAACGATTGTGGATATCCATTCTGTGAAAGTCGCAGAACTCTTTCGGTCATCGATCACTCAGCCGAGAGGAGCGAATGATGAGAACGCCATTATGTTTTTCATCAACAACCCACTTATAAAGTGTCATCTGCTAAAAATTCAGTTTCCATTGTGGATATGAAGAGTCATGGTGGGTGGACAAACTCTAGTGGAAACGATCTGATTTTACAACTTTGGCCTGCGCATTTCCAGTGACACTGCAATAAGATCATATATCAAGCGCCGTACACCTGCTGAGTAATTAGAGGCCCTGCTGTTAATTACAGTTTGATCATGCATTGAAATTCAATCAGGAGAGCACTAAATAATGGACCACAACTGGTATATAATGCTGGTCATTATCACAAAATAAACCCTGACAGCGTGAACGGGTCTTGTGTCTCCCTGAAGGGGTTTATTTTGTGATAATGATCGGCTGATTATACATTAATGTACGATTTATTGTACATTATTCTGCTTAGTAGACAGATACCAATTACATATGGACATGAAATCATGATTGATTTGAGTTGAAATGACTTTATATGAGAATAAAGGGCTAAGTAGGAAATAGTCATTATATTTAAGTAACACTACTGTAACACTAGCAAAAGGGCTGTCAACAGATCGTCATATCGCTTTTATAGAACAGTTCTATAAACAGGAATTTGATAGTGAGTAACTTACATTTTAAAGACAGTATTGGGTCTATGTAGGCGTACTTAGTGACACTATTGCCAGTGTTTATTTTTCATCCACCGACAGTTCGAAAAGGAACCACAGCATCGATTAAGTGAATGATTCAATGATTCGCTCGTAAAGACAAGTCACTTGTTCCATTCCTCAATTAATTCCTAAACAAATCTTTTAAGCGAATGATTCATTCACCCATGAAAACAATCACTTTATTTTGTGAATGGATCAGTTTTTGAACGAATGATTTACACTCATAAAGATGGTTATTTGTTGGTGTATCAATGTAACCTGCTGAAGGAGTACCTACAGCCATCACTGGAATGTGAAAATATGGAGTTAAGGCCCATCATACCAAGAACAATAACTATCAACACAGTTTACACAATATTTTAAGCACAGTGAAGTCTGCGGCTTTAAATTCCTGCTCTTTAAAACTTCTGATTGGATGGATGTAAATGGTTTTTATCGTTTCTATCAGCTGGAAAAATCATTCAGAAAGTAATTCCAACAATATAGTCTCTCTGTATCGTTATTGTAACAGCTGTGGTGTGGACTTTCTAATTCTTGCAGTCTTTGTTGTGAATGGGCCTTCATAAAGTGAGCAGTCTCATTGATGCTGGACTACTCTCTTACAGTGGGCTATGCCCCATGTCAGCCAATCAAATTCAAGGACTGGAACTATTTAAAATAATATTCAACTTTAGAATGCTGCAATCGACCAATCAGAACCAGAGCACCGTGTAATAAAGTCCCTGGTTAAACAAACACCAACAAGAACATAAAAGTAGCGGTGAAACCCCCTCTGAGTTCTTTCTTGTGTATATAAAAGCCTTGTGTAAAGCAAAGTGAGTTACTAAAACACTTCTCCGAGAGGCTTTGGGAGCGAGCAGAGGGGAGCCTGTGATATTTTTCAGCTCGTACAAACACATCGGCAGACCTTAAAGGTAGGGCAGCTCTGTCTTAAATATACACCAGAGAACCCAGAACTCTCCAAATGAGTTCTCTGGAGATCGTTCCCGACACCTGCAGTCATTTTTCAAATGATTTAATTGGTGTACTTAAGTCAGCTGATACCTACGCCAGTGCTTTGTTGCTAGGCATCGTGACACAAAGGTCTCCAGGTACAATTAACACCATTGTGACACCACGATGTACACAGAGTGTTTTCGGAAGGGACCAACTTGAGCATACGTATATCGGGTGGGGTTTAACATTAATTCATGACTGCCATCACTGGGACTTGTGCTTTATACTAAGGTAATGACCAGCTTTTCCCATACTACTACTATAAGTGGCAAACACATGCTTGCAAGTACATACACGACACAAAGAAACTCCCCCTTCCTTACTATGAGATCCACGCGCTTTTTTTTCTGTGATTGAACAGGTTAGGATGCAGTGCTGCAGCTCTCCTGTCTAAGTGGTCTCCTGATAAGAGGGAAGCTGAGATTTCTCTCAGTATTTCTCTCCTGGCAAACAGTGAACACAATGAGTCATGACACTATCCAAGGGCTCCAGTGAAGTGTGTGGGTGGACAGCTACAGTGATAGTGACTGTATGAAGAGAGTTTCTCATCCTCAGAGAGAGAGAGAGAGAGAGAGGGAGAGAGAGAGAGAGGAGGCAGGGTGGAAGATGGATTTCCACACATTTATAATAGCTGTCACACCTTACATTCAGCAAGGCAATTTCACATTTGAGAATGGGACAGCGACTCAAATTAAAAATGACATTAATTTCTGCCAGCCTGCACACATTGCATTTTTCATCCCACTTGAAACACCTCTTGATTAGGCTCTGGGAAGACACAAACATACCGCACAACAATAGGACTGTCTGATTGGATTCTGTGTACAGTACGTCTTGGGGAAAAATGTACGAAAGGGTGTTGTTTCTGAAATCATGTTTTCCCCCTGAACATTCCTCTATTTGTTTCTTAACTCTTTTGTTTTTTTAAATCCTGCACTCTAAAACATTTCTAATTAGGAATGTAAGACAAAAACAGTCCAAATCGAGATGTAGCTATTGTTATAGTTGAAACCAACTCGACGACCAGAACATTTAGCAGTGTAATTTCAGTGGCAGAGATTTCTAAGCCACAGGCTTTATTTTCTAAGATGGTCTGAGGCTATCAACTTAAATTCTGACCTCTTGAGCTTTATTTGAACCAATTGTACTATGAAATATTTTTGTCTATGGCGTTGCATAAGGATTTCACATTTTTCTGGTGATTCAATTTTAATGTCTCACTACTCATTTCAAAACATTTTATAAAGATCGCTATGACAATTTTTTCACTTAATTAAAACAATCTTTGTATTTTAGGCTCATAAATTAGACATCAAATGGAGAGCCAACACAGTACCAGATTAATTAAATAGTAACATTCTGATAAAACCAAACATTTAAAAATATTAATATTACCATGAACTGTACATGCCAAAACTGAAAATTTTATAAATGCATAAATAACAGAGAAGTGTGATTTATAGTCATTATAGTTGGATCGTTTATTTTCTAAAATGAATTCAGTTTTGTGTTCATGGCAGCCAATAATTCACCGCACATAATGTGTTCAGAAACCATGTTTATCCTCTTGGCAAATGAACTTGTATTTAATATTTGTATTACCTTGCATAGTTTTGTTCATGGTTATCAAGGATGAGGGCATGTCAAGAACCCTGTCTGTGTTGGCATCTGTCTAATCTAGCTGCTTCTACCAAGTAAAAGATGAATTGGTGCCAAAAATACAATAATGAGCACAGACTTGGAAATCAACAATAAAAGACACTTGTTCCTCTTAAGCCTATTTATGTTGTTATTCTAGTTGAATCTTCTTTATTTTATGCCCGTGACCCTTTCAGAACAGATATATGGCCCACCAGAGGAAAAGCATTACTCTAATGAAATATTTCTACAATTATCTGATATATATCTAACTATGTATGTAGCCTTTAACAAGTCAGAATCAAATTTACGGATGTAAACAAATGTGAGAATGAAAACAAACTTACACAAGAGCTGTTGGGCTCTGTATTCAACTTTGTGCATTTTAATCGTTGTGCATGTTCTGGCATACAATCTTTTGCAGGTATATTCATTTCTTTTGAATCACAAATCAATTGCTTGAAAAAAGTTGAAAATAAAAACCATGAGTGAAATGGTTCAAAACTCTTTTATTTTATTTGTATTTTTTATTATTTTTTTAATTTTTATTATTATTTTTTTAATCTTTTCCAGACAAACACATTGATTTCTGGACCACAGTAGAGGATGGAAACCTTTCACAAACATTTTTTATTATTATTATCATTATTATTTGAAAATACAAATATAAAATTATACTTTCCACATCTGAGATGTGAGAGACCCCCATCCACTTTAGTTTATTTTACAACAGGGCTTGAGCAAGCCATACAAGAAGACCTGAAAGATGCTTTCAGACGTCAGTCCGTTCAGTCAGTTCTCGCGGTAAAAAGTCCGTTAACATTAAAAAATGGGCAAGTGTTAGGAATGGGCAAGGCAATCAGCGAGGCCGAGGCCTCAGGAGAAAATGAGAGACCGAGTGTCAAAAAAATAAGACGCTCCACCTAAAGACACCAATATTGACCGTACCGTCCTCGTCAGGTTTACACGACACATTCTGCAGCTAAACTACTACCGGGCCTCCAGGTACATCTGCTGCAGCTCCTACACAACACATGATTCAACAGCCAATGAAACGAACAGTGACGATGATGAGTCATGAAGCAGTTTCAACAATTTAACAAAGAGATATATACACTATACATATATATCTTGTATATGTATACAAGTATACTGTACATTAGACATTACAGTGTAGAATATTTTGCTGCTTTATTAGTGGGATGATCGTTTTGGCCATTGCCTAGCACTTGCCGCAAAATTCAAGTTTAAATGGATACGGTAGTTCACTCCCAAAATCACTCAACACCTTCCAGGTCATTTTCTTTTTTTCATTTTCATTTTTTTTTTAAACCAACAATTTTCCAATGATTTAACTAGTCTAGCAAGATGTGTAACATTCATCCGCTGTAAACTGCTGTCCATTGAAAACAAAATGATGGCAACAGAGCCATGCTACCTTAAAGTCCAAGCTACAAGACCAAATTACGGAAAAACAGGGTAAGCTAACGGATGCGAATGGAAAAGACTGTTTAAAAGGGTTGCCAGCCTTCATTTTAATCAACAGTCACAGCAGAGGGGAAATGTGCTTCATCTGCTGTTAAACATTTGCCTTCAGATGCTTAATCACGGACCATCTAAATGTGTACCAAAACCTAAATGGATGCTGGATACTCAAATTGTTAAGAAAGAGACATCCAACTAAGAACAACAAACCACCTAGTGTCGCAGTTTAAAAAGATGTCTTCAGTAAGAAAACGCTGTGCACGGTTCATTCCGACAGCACCTTTAAATTTAGCTCAAATGAACTGAATAAACTTGAGTTAGACACCTTTCATTGTGTTGTGCTGATCGTAACTTACTAGTAGCATAAAAATCTCCCTTGCGAAGGTGGCTCATGTTTGATATCCCTGAGAACTGATGTGATTCAGGAATACAGATTCAGAGTGACACTGGATTTACACTAAAGTCAAGCTAATTAGTGTGACATACTGTCTGGTATCGAACGTAGATGCTGAATTAAAATGAAAAGCTGGCAATGCAATTATAATTACAAAAACAATTATATCGTATGTCCCAGGTGACTCAAAACTAATGTATTAATCTAGGCATAAAAATAAATCCAAAAAGGAGTATTTAAAAAATAAAAAAAAAGTAGCGCCGTAGGCCACTGGGATATTTTTGAAGAGTATAAATATCAAAAACCTACGACAGTTTTATCCATATCTATAATGATTAGCCTATATTATCATCATTACTTTGTTAGAACTTATTAAAAAAATATTTATGAATTTTTCATTCATATAATAAAATCAACCTCTTCATAATTATAGCTTGTGCCCCTCTTAAAAAAGAATGAAAGTAAACCGGTTTTGCATATCTAGCGTTAGCATTTAAGGTAGTATGGCACACCCCTTTTAAAACATTCAAGGGTGGGGATCCAATTAATGCCTTGATTACAATTCTGTCGTACAGCAATTTCTTTCTCCTAGATTTCATCAGTGAGAGCTTTGGTTAGTTGAAACCATGTGAGACCAGCAAAACAGTGGAACAAAAAGGAGAAAAAAAACAAGAAAGAAAAAATTATGAAAATAACGCTCAGCATTTTTTGTCTTTAAATGATTATAAAGAGAAAGTTCTATCCTTACTGGTCCTACGATTGCTAATGAATACCTCTACATCTTAACATTAAGTACATAACACCTACGACTACTCACTAAAGAGAGAGTGAGATATAGAGAAAGGGCAAAATGACAAAAGGAGAATGAGAGGGGGAAATGTGAAAAATACCAACCAAGAAGTGTATAGACCACTACACTGGCATCAAGACAGCACTCTTTTACAAGGTAAAGTCATATTCCTGTTGTTTTTTCTTTTTCTGTTGTTTTCTTCTTTTTTTTTTTTTTTCTTTTTTTTTTTACACACTACTAAAATACAATGATCAACATAAGATTACTGAATGAGGTGACAGGGAATGAAGAGAAACAATTGATAAATACAGTACATAATATCTGTATTATTGTCAGTTATATTTAGTATAATCATTAACATCCACAAAAATATTGATAAAAATCCATCCCTATTTAAATTCAAAACATGTTCGGGATAATTTTCTTTCTTTCTTTTTTTGTACGTTTGTCTTTTTTAAAACAGTTCAAACAGTTAGCACAAAGTTCTTCTTGTCTCGTCTTCTTTTTTTCTTTTTTTTTTTTTTTTTTTTAAATCATATTACTTTTATCACATCTCCTTCTTGAGAAAGAATCCAGCATTCTGCCTCACCTGTTAGTTTAGTGAAATGAAAAAAAAAAAAAAAATTAAATAAACGAAAATAAAACATTTTCAACAAGATCGAATAACAGCATACATCAGTCAATTCATATTGTAAATATCATTCATATTTCTAAATGCCATTTGTGTCTCATCAAATCCAGTCCCCACATGTACAACAAATGTGTGTAGCAGCTACTGGTTTCAATCAGTTTCAGTGTTTCTGAGGAAATGAACTATTGCTACCAATAAACTCATCTGTCATCTCTGATATTCTAGAATAAAATCCCTGGAAAGAGATTATTTAAAAGTACAGTCTTCGAATCAATGCAAGCCAAGACTCAAGATTCGTAAGTGTTATCCCGTGTGGAAAGAAACAAACGGCTTCCACAGCGGTCCTTCACATGACCCACGTTAGAGACTGTCAGTTCACATGTGCAAATAGAAATTAATAAATTCTCTCTCACAGTGCAATGAGTTACTTAATTTCAAAACAACACTTTAATATCTTTTTCAATATCTGTCTCAGGCTAAAATAAATTAATTTGTAATCTCCTTTAAAGTAATTCTCACAGGACTGAGGTAATGGTACAAAAGATTGGTTTTTCCTAATCGTAGAGCAATTTCAAAACATTTTGAAATATTGCCTTTGTTACTCGAATTGTTCAGCGTAAAAATCTCGACGTGCGCTGACACTCGATGGGGAAAAAGAAGCTCACACCAGAACGCCAAATGAAAGGCTAAGATGAAATGTCTCGACACGGTTTGAAATCATAGTTCATGTGTGCTTTGGATTTTGTCGTGATTTTTTTTCTTTTGTTACAATGCTGATTTCTGTATACCTTGTAAAGTATATTCTCTTTGTAAGCTGTGCACATCTTAACGTACTATCTAATCCATATGCTGGTATGACACCTGCACAGTTGTAAAGCAGACGGTATTTACAAAGCGAGCTAACAGTGTTCGATTGAGTTTCGTCCGTACTGGGGTAAATCACGGCCTTTGTGCTACAGATGGACCTCGGTTACTGCATTGAGCCTCGAAGATATTTTTGCACTGACATATTTCGGCTTGCGCACGATACAACCTCTATGACACCATCACAAAAATATGGTTCTCTCTCAGAAACAGTTTGATGCAGTGAACAGAATAATATATACAGTTTCAGAATTCTTTTCTTTTTAAATCTCATTTCACAAAGTATTAAAAGGAAAGCTTTTTCTTTTCTTTTTTTTTTTTCAATCGACAACAAAAATGACATTTATAAAAAAGGACTGTGAAAATATTGTAGTCCTCTTATTGCCCAAAATAGGTAATCATGGTTAACAAGACATCACAATAAACATAGAACAGAGCTACTAAGATTTTTTTTTGAGTTACCCACTCATTGCGGTTTAGGCTTGAATTAAAAATGTCACCTTTTCAAGCTGAGTCATTTCAATCCGTTTTCTTGCTTGTATGAAACGTGATAGACGAGGGCTGTGAAACAAAACTGCTATTGGAATATTACTACCAAAACAAAACAAAAAAATTACATTTTATGTTTACATAGTCGCTCTCATCAGAGAACATTCAAGAACAATGAAGAACATCAAGAAACTCAAACAAACGTTGGTTGATTCAACATGTACACAATAAAAAGATGACTAAAATGCTTCTAAAAGGAAAAACAGTAAAGGAAAAAATAAAATAAAATAAAATCCTAATTCAAGGTCAGGGCTACACTAGGATAAAATATTCAAAAGCCAGGTTTTCAGTATAGTACAGCAGATTGTTTAGTTGTTTTTGTTTTTTTTCTTCTTTCTGAGATGATTCTGACGTTTCGGTTTGTTCTTCGTGTGGCGCCATCTCAGCTTTAGATTCCCGTTCAGCGCTGTAGTGCTTGAAGTTTAATGGCCTTTACCTGTACACAGAACCAATTAGAAACTCCGGCCAGTCTTCCCCGGGCCTCCTGATAAACTCTGCTGAAACAAACAGAGAAAGTGCTCAAAATTCACACATACTTTCAGTAAAATGGTGCATGTGTGTGTGTGTGTGTGTGTAAAGTGTGCTGCATCTGAGCCTTGCAGGTGAAAAAGTTTGAACACATTTGACTACCAAATACATATTTTTCCAATGAGAAGAAAAAAAAAAAAATCTTCCTAAAATGATAGATTTGTAAACAAATACATCACTGTTCAAAAGTATGGGGTCAGTAAGATTTTAAGCAGTAATTTAAACAAAGTGACAGTAAAGACATTTACAACTTTACAAAATGTTTCCATTTCAAATAAATGCTGATTTTTGAACTTTCTATTCATTAAATAACACCTGAAAAAAAAAAATGCATCACAGTTTCCACAAAAATATTAAAAAGCACAACTGTTGTTAACATTAATAATAATATAAATGAATGTTTCTTGAGCAGCAAATAAGCATATTAGAATGATTTCTGAAGGATCATGTGACAATGAAGCCTGGAGTAATGAAATTTCAACTTTGCCATCACAAGAATAAATTACATTTTAAAAATTATTAGCTAAAAACATTTATTTTAAATTGTAATGATAATTCACAATATTTCCATTTTAACTGTGTTTTGAAAAAACAAAAAACAAACAAAACTAGTAGTTTTAATAGACTAGTAGTGTAAATTGCGTATGTACACATTTTTATTGTCAAATAAAACTTTTACTTCCAAAACCTTATTTCTTTATTTTTTAAACTGTATTTGTTTATTTCTTTTTAAATGGGTGAACTACAAATTTTCAGCTTGTAGATAATAAATTCTGACATTTTGTACAATTCACATGAATTTCAAACACAAACAGTTTTTCTAATAAAACCAAGGTTTTTAAAAGCATAAATTGGCTTTGGAAGTAAATTGTGTTTGATGAACTGAAACTTCCAATCCTACACAGTAAATCTAGTTTAAACATAAGCCATGTATTGATTCAGTCTGGCTGAAAGTTCGCTGCCGACAGCTTTAAATTGATGTAGAGATGTTATATCATCAGAATCACTCCACCGTCAGCATCTTTTCATTATAAGCTTTGGTCGTTTAGGCTCAGATACAGAACACATTGGCACTTTTATGCGAACAAATCTTATCTACATGGGGTTCAGACATCGACACGACATGTATGTTAGTGTATCAAGCATGCAGAAACTCTTCGGATGTCCATCCAACCAGGAAATGACAAGTTAAGAACCCGCTTCTGCAATATCTCTCCGCTGCTGTTGCTTTCTCTGACTGCTGACGTGTACTTCAATCAAACGTTTGGAGAACCCATACAGAAGGAGCGATTCTACCTACTCATTAAATCAATCATCCGTTTTGCCTCGAGGACAAAATGAGAAGCTCTTTAGGAAGATTATGGGCAACAAACCGCAGTCCGCAGGCCTCTTATCCAGACGACAGGTCACAGGTAAATTCCACGGAGCCACAGAGTCTGGCGTAATCGCACTTGATGTTTCACCGTAGGAGAGAAAAAAACAGTCTGGGTGCAAATATTAACTAAGTATAGGGGAGGGATTTTGACCGAATAAATGCGCATCCACTTATCCACACACACCGCTTTTAAATAAGTGAGTTGTCTCCGATTTAGCCATAGCTGGCATCTCAGCATATACTCAAAATCACCTTTAAGTCCTTAAGACCTAGCTATACAAGCGCAGTGATTACAGAAACAGCGCCTTATCCGAAAAACCTGATGAATTACATCAGATGGCACCTAAGTCAACAGATTCTCAGCAAAGAGGGCTCGCTTCCAGGTGCACACTAATCAAAGCCGCAACACCTGTGCATAATATCCAAATACAGCACTTCATAGAGGATATGAGTCGATGTGCGTCGGGCGCACTGTGCAGTGGCTGTCGCAATACAACTCTGGCAGTGAAAGAAAGCAACTGCGCAGTTTTGAGTAGACCCGCTCGCAGACATCATGCATGAAAGGAACAGTCGAATGACAGACAGGCAGGCGGAGGATAAAGGAGGAACTAGTGATAAAAAGTAAAGGGGGAAATGTGTAGCCGCCACACTTACAGTGTTTGCGAAGCGGGAAACACTTTTAAAGGCTTTCAAAGGGCTTCAAAATGTGGAATCAATAATAAAATAGATGTTCAATGAGAGATAAGACTTCTGAAAACCAGGTAGTTGCATATGAAGTTTAAATTTCCTTGTCTGAGATGTAAAAGCCCTGTAAAAGCCTACGGTGTTGATGAAAAATAAAAGCACTACACGGATTCAACGTAAACTCATCTGAGATCAAAATGAGAGGGAATCAAAATGAACAGGCAGATAGAACAGGAAGATAGTAGTGAATAGATACATGATTATGAAGGCACAAATCAAAAAATATATATATTTCATAAATGGTACAGGATATCTACCTCAAATGAGATGGCAACCAACCACCTGTTAGGTTTCAATGGTATCCATTTGTAAAAGCTGTCGCAATCAAAGGACCCTAAAAGTGCACAGTTAGTAATGGTGTCAGTATGCATTCTGAGTGAAAAGGCTAATATGTCTATCACTCGCAAGTCATTTCAGTCATCGCATGTGTTGCTAGCATGAATGAATGTTATATAAACTATAAAGATCAGTCCACGTCATTTCCTCGGTCTGATCTAGGTGAACAGCAGGGGAGAGCAAGAACAACTGTAACACTCAGTAAATGTAATAGGTCATAAATTAATGCAAAATACACTTATTGTGCCCATATTTTAACACCTGAATGAACTGTATCAAACATCAAATCGTATTGAAAGGATTGTGACCTTTGCCAGACTTTTACAGATTGCATGACTGAAACATTGCTATATATATATATATATATATATATATATATATATATATATATATATATATATATATAGATATAGTGAGCTACAGAGCTACAGTAGTGTGAAAGCAAATTAAGCAAAAAAGTTATAACTTTAAAAGTGTACTAAAAAATATGTAATTTATGGTTTTAGGATCATAACTATATTTACAATAAACCAAATCATACAATCCTTTAATAGTTACATTTTGGGCCATTATTTTTTTTTACTACTACTAGTACTACTACTAAATATGAAAAAAAAAAATAAAAAAAAAATTATAAAACTTTACAAAAAAAAAAAAAAAAACATACAGACTGACAGTAGACTAACAATTAGAATCATTCACATAATTACATTTTCAATTTTCTGTTACATCACATACTGTATCACCACTTCAAATTATGCAGAAAATGTATACTTGTTTAATGTTATCCATCTCAATTAGGTAAATTGAATAGAGGCTGGTAATCACAGATATTTGAGGTTAATTTAGGCTAAAAATCTTCTGAGAAAAAAAAAAAAAAAAAAACAGAAACAAAAAGTGTTATATTTATTCCTGCTCTCCCCATTTAAATCTTTTATTGCCAATAAATGAAGTAAAATGGAAAGAAATATGTACATTTCAAAGAACAAGAGAGAATGGAAAGTATGCTTTTCAACAAAGATCAAGTAATTGCATATATTGTAATCATCTACATTCATGCCAACAATAACAACATTAATGAATTCATCTGAAATCACAATTCATGCAGCAAACATAAGCAAGAGACAAATGTAGTCAGAAATCACATATAAGCCTCAATCTGAGCAGGAGAACTGTGAACTTCACCTGTGTCAGGTTCCTGTCCAAACACTGGGGAGTGTAAACATTAGCCAGATGTACCCACCTGTTTCCTAAAGAGCCTACTGCGTTTTAAATTATGGGAGGCACTTCTGGTTTGGGGAAGTTTGGCTCAAAAAGACAAACATATTTCAAATCATAAAGTTGCACTACAAATAATCCTTATCCGACAGTTTGACTGAATGAGCTGTAAATTTCCTTCATATTCTATTTTCAGATGTCAGATGAATAACGTAACGCCTGGTACTTTAATGTGATCTGGTATAAGAAGAATATCTATTGCAAGAGCTCTTTTGAATCCACTGCATTCTTTTCCTCCTGGTTATTTTCTTTCTTCCTTTGTATTCCGCTGTTACAATATGAAAAAAGACAACATACACTGCGCATTTGTGGTCTGCTCTCTCGATTTAATTTACGATACATTCCATGAATAATTCACTGGAATGCACTAAGAATCTCTCATTTTTCTGCCCAAAAATCCTCACGTCTCTTTCCAGGTTTGTTTTCACACGGATGCTTTCAAATGTAATTGTCTTCCCTTTCTGCTTCTAATCCCTATTAGCAGTATTTACTGGACTGTTTTTAAAGCAGGTAAATACAATATTTGTAATCACTCTGAAATACTATTACTCAATGTCAATGGAAATATTTGGTTATGGCAACATATAGACATTACCACAGTGATATTTAACATGTCTGTAATATATCTGCAGAAAGAATCGAGATTTGGGGGTTATGCATGGTTTGTAGAAAGTCATTTGTTAATGCTTTAATAATTTTAAATTCCCTTTTAATGGTTGAAGGGTAGAAATAATGTCACTTTAATGTACCCAGTTTTTAAAAAATGCTTCTTATTTTGTTCACAGGGTGTTTTTTTTACAGTTTAACAGAAGTTACTCCCATAATTTTCACACGCGTCAAGGGGCGTAAGAAAATGGTGGATAAGTTTATAGAAAGAAATCTTTTGTAAAAAAGCTTTTCAGTTTGTGAGGACGCTACAGAGGCTAACAGAAACAGCAGTTCATGTCAGACAGCTGAAGAAAAAAAGTCTTTCTTCCTCTAGAACACTGTCAGTCACTAGTGAGATGTTCTGAGGGTTTGAGGCCAACCTAAATTTGACTCTATTTAGGTTAGAAAAACTCCATCTGAAAGTCAAGCGCAAGGTGACATTGTTATTCTGAAAATCCCGTTTAGATTTAATGAGTGCCCGGTCTGTTTTGCAAACTGTACTTAAGGGCAGAAGAGAGAGAGAGAGAGAGAGAGAGAGAGAGAGAGAGAGAAAAAAGTAATTTGCTTTTCCTCACAAACAAGAGATTGAAGGGGCATTGAAAGCAGAATGAATCAGAGGTGTGCGCAGATAGGCAATAAACAGTGTCCTCACATACAAAGGCTCTTATTCATTTTTCCAGCAGATCTGGACGGCGGTTCAAAAAACGGCCGGAGCCGATAATTCCCTCGGCAGCTTGTGATTTAGTGAGGCCTCCCTCATCAACCCCCTGCGAGTCGGCTCTGCTCCTTTTCTCTTCCGCCCGACTCCTGCTCCATCTCTCTGCTCCATTAAAGGTTAAAAACTAATGCACGGAAGGAATAATGAATGCCTATGGCTTCAAAGGGCAAGACAACATATTCTTATGACAGGGTTTCTCACAAGAGTTGATTATCGCCTTATTGATTTACATATGCACTTTGTGTGGGGGACCTTTCAAAGGCTGCCTCTGGTATGCCCATCATCTGCTCGAAAAATAAAAAAGCCATTGTGTGCGGGAAACAAAATACCGGATTGAAAATGAGAGAAGAACTAATTGTGAGATTTCTGTCCTCCGGGCTGGCACATGAACAAAAGCACACTGACACATCACACTGCTGCTGACAGCCGGTACAAGTTCACAGTTTGTTATCCTGAAGTTGACAGAGAGAGAGGAATGCTGGTGGGAATGCAGAAATGTTAGCAATGCTAAAAACCAACGCTATCTAACTTGAGCTATTTGCCAGGGCACCTGCTTTGCAGTAATGAGACCGTGATTTCACATTTTTCAGCCTTCAAAAGAGAGACGTTTTTATAGCCTTATTCCTGATAATTAGTATGGGTAAAACATGCACATCTATCACACCTTTGGACCCATTGCAACCCAATACATCTGAGATGATTTATTTAGTACTTTTTTCACATGTATTTGCTTCTTTTGATTTCACATACCAGCATATCACACATTCTTTTAGTCCTATTAGTTGTGTTAGAATTATTTGTTCCTTTAAGACAAATTCAATTTTAAAATGTATTAGCTAATTAATTTATTAGCTAGATAACGATGTGGAGGGAATTCATTAAAAAGATGCACCACTTTTGTGCAAGGTATTTCAGTGCAAAAAAGTGTATTTAAAATGATTGTCATTCTTTTTGTACAAGCATGCCTCATTTCTATGCAAATTACAACAGGATTCTACTTAAATATCATTTTATTTTGTATGGTGCATGGATCAAGTTAGGTATACAGTAAAAAGTTATAAATAAAGATTAGAGTATGTTTTACAAGAAAATACTAGTCAAAGTGTTTCTTGCTGTTTCTTTGTAATTATCTGTAAAATCTACTAAACATTTCCGAGTGATAAATGCTTCAAAGCTATTTTTTTTTCTGCTGGATTTGGGACTGCAAAATGGTGAACTGAACCATGCAAATTGTATTCTGCACATTTTGTGGGCGTATTTGCACTATTACACAATTACGTGAACTGAGGGCTAAAACAAATCTGACATCAAGTGCAAATATGCTATATTACTGATATAAATATGCTACAATATAAAAATGTTAAAAAGTTATTTTTTGTGAATTCCCTCCTGATGTTTAAACATATTCAACTAGTTTAAATGTCAACACAATTCAGTTGATTAGGAATTTTATCAACCTGCTGAGCCAATTGCTTGCTTTCCAAAGGAACTTTCAATATGGACTTTTTCCACTCAAACTATGGCAAAGAATATTCACTCTCTGAAAACTACAATAGCAGCTATATGAGTCTAAAAGCGCTAACTTGGGCAGGGTGGTGAATGAATTAGATAGCACAGAACTGAGAAACAGTGATGGAGGTGAATAGGGTACTTACAGCAATGCTGTGTCCGAAGCCGGAGCCGGGCTGGGGACTAGCAGCGCTAATGTAGTTACCCACGCCGGAGTCCTGGCTGGTGGGGCCATACAGGTCAGCCACTGGCCCGGGACTGCTGGCTCCAGGAAAGGCTCCAGGCCGGGGCGGGTTGGTGCCTGCCGGAGAAGCGGCCGTGCCAACAGTGATGTGAGCAGGCTTGCTAGTCAGGACTGCTGGTGTGTAATACGACTAACAAGCTTAGCACAAGCATGCACTATAAGCACAAAACATATTTTGAAAGGAAGTTGTGTGTGTGTGTGTATGTCTATACTGCCTTAGGTGTTTCAGGAATAGAGGCCTAATGTCTTCTTTATGGTTCATCCAAAAGGAATGAAATGGAAAATAAAGAAGCTGGTCATCAATTCTTGCAGATAAACATACACACACACACACACTGCATAACACAAACTAGTCAACTATACTTCAAGCTAGCGACTACTGCAGCAATGCATCTCATCATTCATGCAGATGAAAGTACACTTATGTGTGTCGGACAAATTCTTCCAGCATTCACAAGGCATGCATGCTACTCAGGTAGGTTTTAGGTGAGCTGGACTGCTGTGTGATGGAGAACTATGATTTTTTTTTTTTATTTGTGATGTTTAAAAGTGTGAGTGAGAATGAATCGCTTCCTTGCAGGTTCCTTTCATTATCATAACCTCACCCTCTCTCTGCTCTCGTACACTCCATTTCCCCCAATCTCATATCAAGTACTCTACACCCATCCTCCTTCAAATCTGACTGCCGGTTCTCCAGTCCCTTTCTGAAAATTGCACGGGGGATTTTGCCACAACACCCCTATCTAATCAACACCTGTCATTGAGAAAGTGGTCTCTCTCCTCAATTTTTTTTTTCTTTTTTTTTTTTTTTCTTTTTTAAATATATACAGTGGTGATTATCTGGCAGTTAGCGTCAGGGGGCTATCAGGCCTAGCAGCCGCCTGGAAACCAGGAAATTGCTGAGGGTGTCTTGGGTAAAACGCATTGAAGACTGAATCATGGAGTTTCCTCTCCACTGCGAGCGTGACTCCACTTTTGCTGAAGCTACATTTGAGTCTGAAAGCAGAAACTGTTGAAGATGAAGCCCGGGAGACGAAATTAAACACTCACCAAGCATAAATTGCAAGTAAAACTCGACTTTGGTGAATAAATAAAATGTTGCTGGGTCATTTTGCTAAGAAATTCATCATAAAATATATATTTAAGTCAAATAGTAAAAATGATAGTTTAACCCTCGCTGATGTAAGTGACGGGCAATTTTAATAAAAAGATGTTGCGATGTACGCGTTTTATTCAAATAACTTGTTGAATCAGAAGTTTATCAAAGTTTTAATAAAGTATAATAAAGTCTCCAGAACTAATATTCAAAAACACAACACAAAAATATGAGAAATGACGTGTTGTCATGTTTTCTGATAGATGCCGTTTCACTAACAAACACAATCAAACAAATTTCAAAGGACAAACAGCTATTAGCTGTTTATACAATTGTCAAAAGTTTGAAAAACATTTTAATAATGAAAAAAAAAAAAATGCAAAATAGAGTTTAATGATTAGAAAAATATTTAAGTTGGGTAAGACTTCTCAACTAGCAAAAAAAAAAAAAACAACTAGCAAAAAAACATGTTGGCTACCTGAAATTAACCTGATAAAAAAAAAAAACAACACTAAAAAAAAAAAAAAAAAAAAAACTAGACATTTTGTAACTAACTGAAACAAGTTTAAGCACTAAGATTACTAACTAGAAATAAATAAAAACTAAACCTGAACTAAAATTAAAGCTGAAATAAAAATAAATAAATAATAGTAATATTAAAAATGCATACATATTATAGCACATAAATAATACTAAAATAACACTGATTGTCAGATGTGGGGATCCTGGCTGCAAAGTTTGTTTGCCGAAGTCAGAACCACTGAACCTAAACACAAATCAACAAAGCAGAAATACTGACAAATGTGCAAAAAGAGCAAGGAGAGGCTGGGGGGTTTTGGAGGGAAAATTACAATTAGACTAATTATATCAGACCACTTGAGCCATGGCTGCTGTCATTTGCAGACGACCCCTCCATTTCATTGCTGTTGAGAGGCGAATTAAGGAAAATAAAAACAAATGCATAAATTAAATTAAATGAATGCTCTCAGAAACTTTGAGGCCCCTTGCTGTGCCACGCTCAATTTTTCTCCTACGAGCGGCCCTCTATGACACTTCCATTAATAAGCAAATATTAAATCAAGTTCCTTCACAGGCGGAGGCCTTCAGATCAGCGACCATTGAAGGGGGGAGTCTATTACTGCAGCAGCCTCCAAAAAACTCAGGAGGGTAAAAGATATCTGTGTGAAAGGAATATTAGCCTGGAGGGCTCATGTAAGAGAGCAAATACGTTAGATAGGGGGCAATATGCCGCCGTGGGTAAACCGAACGAGGCAGACTCACACAATCCGTCTGCTTTTCACACAAATGAGAATACAGACAACAGGAGAGGTGAGCGGCTCTATAGTCAGAGCTCTCACTTCTAAATGTCAGCGTATCAAAATAGCGTCAGCTACTTCTAGGGATGATGGGAAAGCATGTATATCCACTGCTAGATCTGAGTGGAAGGGAAAATGGCTGTTGCTAGTGTACCACTTGTTTGCAGCTAGCCCACTATGATGCAAAATATGATGCATAATTAGTATAGGGACAACAAATTGACCAAATAATTAAAGTCCTGGAAAGTAATGGGTAAATAATTTAGAAGCAAACTTAAAAAATAGAAAAATAAAAATTGAAAAATAAATAACAAATAAGATTATTTTAATAAAATAATAATAAATAATATAATAGTATATCCTGAATTACACTTATTATTATTAAAATGTGAATAAATCTTTTCAATAAAATTGAGATTCATGATTTTAATCATATTAATAATAATATTAATAATAATAATATGACCAAAAGGGAAAAAAAACACTTAATTCAAGATATTGTTTTTGAACAACAGCAACAACGTTTCTTTTTCTTTACAATTTTTCTTTTCAGGTAAATTAAGTTCAAGTTCATGTTTATTTATAAAGCACATTTAAAAACAAATGTTGTACCAAAGTTCTGTACAATTATAAACATTATTAAGCAATATAAAAATCAAAAAACAAACAAACAAACAAGCTAGCTCATAAAATAAAGATAAAACATGCAGATAAACCATAAACAACCAAGAAACCCCTATATTCTCAGGCAACATCATAGGCTAAAGAGAATAAATGAGTATAATATATTCTTAGATTTTTTGTTGTTGCTGTTTACTGGAAAACAAAAAAAAAAAACAAAAAAAAAAAATACTGATTAAAATGATTTTGGTGGTCAATAGTTCAGGAACTGAGCAAGCACAGTATGAAAACCTCAGGGCATCAGCAGGGTGTCAGACAAACAATGACGTACTTCAAAAGTTCTCCTAAGTGTTAACTTCCATCTTGAAATAATTCTTGGACTGATCTGGATCAAAGCTTACACAAAATCAGCCTTTCCCTTGTCACGAATAAAGGCTTCTAAAATAAGAGGGGGAAACCAGCACACTGTAAGTGACAGCCCTGGTTAGCATCACGTCCTGAGCTATGACTGGCTTCAGTATTCCCAATAGACCAGCGCTAATAAGACATGTTGATTCGCTGTCTTTTATATCTCCAGAAGCCATCAATGGGGATGTGCTCATTAACAGATCAGGAAATTGTTTTTGTAGCTCAATACTGCTGTGAAACGAATTCATACACATTACCAACTATGATGGATTTATTTCAAAAACTCCTATTATGTGTAATGTGCCTAAGGTCATGCAATCATTTAAACTTTCATTTACAGAAAGAAAATGAAAGTGCTGCCAAAAAGGACACATCTTGGAGGTTAAGTACAGTATATTGCTCACATGGTTGAAAGAAATGTAGAGAACATAATAATCGGCAACCGCCAAAACCGTCAACATTCCTTGGCATTCCCTAACTAGACACAGTCTGGTTGCTGGCGTGGATGCCTAATCCACACATGCCTCAATGTCTGCAAGACAGTTTATTAGTCATTATCATGACTCTTGACGGCACTATTTTTCTTTTTTTCACTAAGATGTGTCTTGTTTATTGCCAAGATCTCAAGACTGCCTTCCTTTGAACTACAGGCTACTGAATATAAAGTGGAGCACTACTGTTTTAAGAAGGCCGAACGTCAGTTCAGTGGTGCACTACCATGAAGCATTAAAAAAATATGCCAAGAGTTTGGGAATAGCAAAATTCTTCCCTTTAAATGTGCTGTCAAAACAAGACGTTTTTTTTTTTCATCCATGCTACACACTCTTCCCATTTTCACTTATTAGTTTATGTAATTCTATATCCAGTGACCACAAAAAGTATTTGAACACTTAAGCCACATTTAAAATGCCTGAACTTATTTGCATTAGATAACAAAACAGCAAACCAAGGTGATTTTTCTCTTGCTACATTTGAGATTTCTATGGAACTGTTCCACTAACATTTGACAACCAGAAAGTACCTCTTCAAGTTTAATCTAGTGTTTTATAATTTAAAACCTCACAAACTTATTTTTATGAAATATTTTGCTTGAAAAGTGTGCTTGTTCTATCCATCTTTAGAATAAATGTCACTTGGTTTGTCATTTTTTATGTACTGCAATGACATTCATTTATTTTAAAAGGATAGTTCACGCACATATGAACATTCTGTCATCATTTACTCACGCTCATGCAGTTCCAAACCTGTATGACATTTTTTCCCCATCAGAACACAAAACTTTTCTCAATATCTTCTTTTGTGTTCCACAGAAGAACCTATGTCGCACAGATTTGGAATGACATGAGGGTGACTAAATGATGACAGAATTTTCATTTCCTGGTGAACTATCCATCTAAGTGTCTAAATACATTTTGGAGCCACTGTATGTGTGTACAAACAGAATGCATACAGAATAAAAAGTAAAGGGATGCATTACCAATATATCTCAATATGTGATACTTTGTCCAAATGCGGCAACTAAGCAACACAATCAACTTCCAACAAATGGCTTGTCATTTTATACTCATGTACATGACGTCGGATGTTTGGATATCATTTATCACATGACAGCAGGCTGACAGTTGAGCGGTATGGAGCCGATGGGTGTGTAATACATATATACATGTCTGAGTATGTACTGCAGGAGATATGAACTGGCAAGCATGAACGCATATGTCGCATCTCCTGGTTAATTGCACAGAGACTGTGACCGCAGCCAAATCGCATATATCTTGACAGTACATATGCATTAGCGGCCACGTATATACACTCCCTCAAATCCACAGGCGAAATGACAATGCTACCACAATTCAACATGCAGCAAACTGCAAGGATGCACAAATCCCTCACTTTCCCTTCTCATCTGTCCCCCCTCTCTCTTTCTCTCTTGTTTTAATGAATGGCAGGGTGATGAATAAACGGCATGAATCAAATCAATCATTGAATGAAGGAGAGGCGGGTACACACCTGGGCTCTTATACTGATCCGGGCTGGCCAGGTGCTGGAGAGGGGAGTTGCAGGCTGATGTGGCATGCTCGCTTTGCAGCAGCTGAGCCGCCTGGGGGCCCAGGGAGCCATAGTCCGCAAAGGAGAAGGGGGGCCCCCGTTGGTCGCTTGGCGAGGAATAGAAACCGTAATCGGGGAAGCCTGGGAGATACAGTACAGGGGAGGAGGAGGAAGGGAGGAGGAGGAGGAGTGGGACTCCATCATTGGGGGAAATAGGACTTTGCATAGTAATGTTATGAGGCAATGCTTAATATCTGACTTGCATGGTTGTACAATGCAGCGTGCACTGGGAAGATAGATGGTGAATTTGTAAAGCCACATCTTGCTGTTTCCCCTCTGTGTGACTGTGTGTGTGAATGTGACGGTGAGTGTGAGGACCACCGCTTTACACTATAATACTATAAATACTTGGGTTTGTTGCAGACAGAGATACTGACACGCAACAGATCAAATAAGCAAACAGAAGTCATGGTTTAAATTTTTTTTTTTTTGATGATTACATAAAAACTGACTGACCTTAATAGATGTTCTGAGAAAGGAACGCTCATCATTTGAAATGCTAATTTGGATTCAGCAAATTTGGATTCACAAATACATCAAGCAGGAAAATAACTAGAATTCTACTTTCTGGTATTCTTGTTATTTGGTTAACACTTTTTACCAAACTACAAATCATGTGTTGAATCATGTCATCCTCTTTATGAGATTTATAATATGTGGTTAATTTTTCTTTAATATGTAAAATATTCACAAATATAAGAATATTTTATTGTGTGTGAGTACATGTGTATTTGTGTGTCAATTTGTTGAACAAACTATTATGGATAAAAGGATGATTTTAAATATTATATACAGTGGCCTTTTGAATAGTAAGTTCACATTAAAGAAATGTATAAATGTCATTGCATTAGATATCACAATATCTACTTACTTTAAAATAAAAGGAAATTAAATAATTAAAAAATTATTTATGAGGTTATAAAATTCAAAATGAACATAAGACTTTTTGGACACTTTCTGGTAAAGCAATTTTGGAAAAAACAACAACCATAATATCAAAAACATCACCATTTCATGCTACTTTGTTTGATATTTCATATCTAAAAGAAATGAGATTCAGACATTTAAAAGTGTGACTTCAGTATTGACAGTAGTGACTAAATATTTTTTGGGGCAACTGTACACAAATAAATATATAAATAAAATGATATGCTAATTCTCAAAATGTTGCTTGCAAACATAATTTAATGAAAAACAACTATTACATAACCAAACTCAAGTCTGTCACTCTCTCTGTGTGAAAAGCAGACAAAAATGAGAAGATGTAACCTTGTAGCTGAGAAGACCTGAAAATTATCCATAGCTGATGGGGTGTAATTAAGCTGACCCCGTCCTGCACTGCCTGCTGTTGTTACAGACGTGGAACTGTGAACTTGAGGGAAGGTGTTAAAGAGAGGGATGGAAAGAACTCACAGAACTCCAGTGTACCTGCGCTAACTGTTTATAAATAGTCAATATACTCCCTCTGCTAGAGTTTTATATCAACCAAACTATCAGCCCAGAAAGTGTCTCATTAGAGCAGCCTTGGTGAGGTACTGCATTCGATTCTTCTTCCTTTTCCTCTGCTTTAATTAGTTTCAGAGGATCTCAGATATACACAGCAGAACAAATAAGGTCTATGCCAGCCTACATTTAAGAAGAGTTGAGGGAGAGATAAAGAAATATAAATAAAAGAAAAGAGAAAGGAAAGTTGATTCTCTCACAAGCTGTAGCTGCGCTGCTCTGACCTTCTCCAATCACTCATTAATTATCCACCACTAGTCTTCTGACTGCTCACCTCAGCCCAAACCTCGAGTCTGCTCTAATGGAAAAACAACAATGGCTGCATTTTTGGTCACCAAACACATCGATTAAAGACCCAGAGATGTGTTGCTATTGCTTATCCACTACATGACCTAAAGTATGTGGACACCAGTGTGAATCTCTAACAAAAATGTTTGTAAACAAAGGGTTTTTTAAGTCACACTGTAAATATACTCTTTCCATAACAACTCACTAAACCAAATTAAGTCAGCCTTAAGTCTTCACAAGGACCATTTTCATGTTGATATGTTTAAATTAATACATAAATGTTTGAATATTTCGTTTAATTAGGCACTGGTCAAATAAAATGTTGTTTTCACTGATTAAAATTTGTAAAACTGACTTAATTAATGAATATGACAAATAAACATTACAAACTGAAATCTCCTTACACAAACATATAAAGTAGAATGAGGTGCACCAAGGAAACTGACTGGCTTACACAAAATCTCCAACCTGAACCCCTATTGATGACCTTTGAGAAAAGTCAAATCCCTGCAACCAGAGAAGGAGAAGCTGTCAGGAAGGACTGTCTCCACATTAATGCCAATCGTTTTGTAATTAAATGTTCAACAAGCACATACAGGTGTAGTGTTTGCTGTCCACATATTTTTGGCTGTGTACCTTTCTTAGGCGTCTTTCCAAGAAAAAGCTAAATAAAATGCATGTTGCAAATTCCTGTTTTGCATTCTGTTTCAGAGACAGCCAAAACAGACCGGAGAAATTCATAGTCACAAGCACTGGAAAGATGCTTACGAACAGTAAACAGAAATGAGCATGAAAATCCCCGTCCTGCCAGTACCTACACTCCCAAACGTGAATAAATCACAGATGCATCCCGACGTTCAAGCTCTCTCCCACTAACTGCGCAAAAACGGCGGAAATGCCTGAGGTATGCTCAGAATCTTCAAGTGTTTCGGCTTCCCGGAGAGGAGGGGAAAGCCCACTCCAGCGCGCACATATTTAATCATTTAAGGGAAAGCAACCAAAAATGCATTTAGGCCGAATCCATTTTTGATGGGCCTCTCTAATAGATGGGCGTCCTTGAGGTTCAAAGGGAACCCTGGACGTGCCTCTGAATTAGACAAGCTGCCATTCCGTCCTGTTTCCCCTCATCCTCCTAATTAGATCTTTAACAACAAACAAATGAAGACCTTTTACAGGCGTGTGCGGCACGTCCTGCCTCGTCCCCGCCAAGAAAGGGGGGGCGCAGAGACGTCCTTTTTGTCTAACGCTCCCCGGCCCCGCCGTGCACAACAATGGCTGGGTCCTGCCGCAATCTGCATAAATATTCCACCTAATTTAAATGGAGCGGGAACGGCGGGACGCAAAATACGACATTACCGCACATACAACAAACACACCTGGTTTCTTTGTTTGAAATGACATAGAAAATTAGACCTGAAAAGCTGTTCGTTTTAATGCGGTGGAAGGAAAGGTCTTATCTAATAACGGCCTGCAGAAATTACGTTTATTATCCAGGTAGATCACGTCCAATGACAGTGCTATCTGAAGCAGAAACACAGAATAAAACGCAGTTAAAAAGTGCCCATTTACTGTCTATAGAGAAAGCCATCTGGCGGAATAGGGCTGCTTGATTACCTTCGCTGGCTAATTCTCTCTCTAAGCGCATGCAAATGATTCACTTTGACCAAGTGGAAGTGAGGGAAAAAAAAAAAAGTGGAGCTAAATTAAACACTGCCGTTTTTAAACATCAAAAGTTGCCACAATAATGGCTCCTCCGTGATGTTCCACGGTATTGTACGCTGCCAATCAGACAGAGAATAGCACTCGGAATGTTTTATGCCTCTGTGAATAACTCCGGGATGAAGTGAGGACGCAGGGTGTGAGTTTTGTGTGCGTCTATGTGTGTCCTTCCATTAATAGGCACTGCGAACACTTTCTTTAACTACAACGCCACAGTCAAACTACACAAAAAGCTTAATATCTTCTCTTCTCCTTCCAGAAAAACAAATGCCGAACTGTGTTGTGCACCACGGGCCTCTCCCCTTCACTCAAAGAGAAATCTAATTACTCTATAATGGCAGGTTTGGGGGGAGCGCCTACATCGTTGACAGGTGATAGATGCATAAACTCACTTCCCCCAACTTGATGAATAGCGGTATAGAAACGTGAAGCTTTCGTTCGTGGTGGGCGTACGACAGCACCTCGTCTATTCATCATTCCGCCTCTGTGAGCAGCACAGAGGCCCGTGAACACACTCCGAGGTCGTGTCTGAACAGCTGGGAGTAGGTCATCCAGATGTGCCTTTGTCTGGGCAACATCTGCACTGAGCCCAGACCCCCCAGCAAAGGGAGGGACGGGGGCCAATGTGGGAGCGAGCTCAGAATGGATGCACTCTGGAAGGTTGTCAACCGCACCATTACGAGGCCCATCTGGGTGCTTCAGAGCTGTTGCTGAGATGAAAGCACTGGTTGCTTTTTACTCCCCACCCACCACCACCACCACCGCTGCAGCTTTGTGCTATTATACATAATATCTGTCAGAGCAGCATCAAGAAACAGATACATAAATACATGAATACGTAAATAAGAGGCCCTTTTATCAGCTGTTTAATGAACAGAGAGCGGCAATTTGTCACCGCTACATGCATCAACACAGTGGCGGATAGTCTTTTTTCTAGTAGCATTAAAGTCAAGACTGCATCAGTCGACAACCAGTGTAATATTAAGACAGTGGTCAATATAATAAGTTTAATAAAATCAATTAAGAGCTATTTTAAATTAATTATACAGTCAGTTTAACACTAAAAACGAAGGAGTAACAAGTAAGGAGTAAGACCTTGACAGCAATAAAATATAAAGTGGCTGATTTCTGGTTAAACATATCTCGTATCAAATTGAGATTTTCTGTCCTGAAGTACTCCTTATTTGTCAAAATGGACAGTAACTGTGAATGTTAGCCCTCAGGATGGTACTATAGTGCCTCAGGCAGTCATCTTTCCTCGTACACGAACATCTACTTGGCTAACATGTTTTTTGGGCAAATCATCCATAGGCCTGCTTGTATTGATCTGTAAGGCTGTAGGGAAAATACAGTGCTAAAGCACTAGATAGGAATAAGATACATCTATGTTTGCAGTGCTATTCACAGAAAAACACTGTGACAGATATTATCTGTCAACATCTGACGTTGTCATATATAGTCACATCAGCATTATACTGCAGTACACCAACACAATAAAAACAACATGCAAAACAAAAAACAAACAAAAAAACAACATGCAAAAGTAGAAAAAAATTAAATCAACAAATAAAAAGCAGAGAAAAAATATACACCACAAAAAGCAACAAAATTCAAAATAAAACAGAGCAAAAACAACAAAATACCTACAAAATGCAAAACAAAAAAAAGCTAAACAAAAAAAAAAATTACAAAGAAAAACGAAACAAAATGCTAAACAGAAAGCAAAAACAAACTAAATAAAAAGAAGAAAAAACTTATGTTTTTGTATGCTAATCCCTTGTTTTCTGCTTCATTTAGATCTTAGAAGCAATTCACTAAGCCAAATCAATCAGACCACCTTTACTGAGGCCTTTTGGTAAAAAACAAATGATTCAATTGAGATGAGTTCTGTGTTTCACAGAGACACTGACACAAAATTCTGTTTGTCCAGCAGAAAAGTCTTAGTAAAACGAAAATGTGTTTGCATTGCAATTTAACATTTTGTACTGTCGGTCGCTACTGAAGGTGGAGAAAAAAAACGAAAAAAAAAAAACCTCTTTCTCCACTTGGATCAGGCTCAGTGCAGTCAGAAGAGCTCACACCTGACCTGTCAGCAGTCTATTACCACAATTAGCCTGCTGATGTTAGCGAAATACTGCCATTTACAGAGTCTTTTCATGGGGGGACGATGGAAAAGCTGACATTTCGCAATGTGACTTTCAAACACTTTTTAAAAAAAAATCTCAAGGACTGCGGCCTGCCTTGGAAATAGCATTTCACACAATCATCTACTCCAGGCAGAAATGTCAGTCGCAGAGAGGGAATCCGTACACTCGAACAAAAACACAGACTGCCGTTCTATAAAAAGCACTGACCCTGCAATTCCATACTCAGAGACATTATGTTTTATCTCTCGGTCTCTCAATCTCTCTCCACTTGAATAAAGCCGGTAGCACTCTTGCTCTCTAACACATCCTCTACCAAGGTGTCAATAAACTTGTCAAATGTGCCTCCGAATTAGCTTCGAAACTTCCGAACGTCCACAATTAGCTACCTCATTTCCACCTATGTCATCTTTAAAGAATTACAATTGCTCGTTGCTGCCTCCACAAAGCATCACTCTCCATTCAGAGATGGTCTTTTCTAGTCATATATTTAAGTAATTATCATTACAACACGTCCCTTCTAGCTGAAGAAGGCATAAATTGTCTACAGATAATGTTTTAACATTTAAGCTCGCAAATCTTAGAAAATTACACACACGACAGATGAAAGAAAAAAAAAAAAGTCTTTTATGACTAGCGCTCACACCATTGCACATAGGTGGAGTGGAGAAGCGGACAGCTAGCCGCAAGATGGTGAAAACATATATCTATCTTCATCAGAAGCGTGACAGACAAGTATGAAGTGAGTTTCATATTTGCAGCATGGGCGGCTGGCACCGTAGAGACGGCCTGGCCTAGATTGCACCTGCGGACACCACAGCGAATGAGGCAGACACAGCTGCAGTCCGGGGCCTGTCTGTCAGGATACGACAGCTAATGGAGAGTGACACAGGTTTTCTGTGCCGCCCGCTTCTCTAACTCACACGCGAGCGCACACACGCTGTACTTTCACCTCTCTGTAGAAGGAAAGAAGAACAGATGGAGGGAGGGAAGGGATGGCAGAGCCTGAAAGAAGTTGGAGGGACAAGTCTCGCCCCAGGGACACCGGTGGCCCTTTGTCCCCGGCCCAGGTTAGCTGAGGTGCTGAGGTTTGTCAGGTCTCCAGTGCTAGGATGTGCTTTTGCGAGATGTGCAGTGTCAGATAACTTCTGCATCTCCTGTGAGTCATCTCTCTCCGTTTGCCAAAGAGCTAAGAGGAAGTGGGGCGGCACTGCCAGAATGTCATTCTATAAACACCCGGCTCATACTGACACATGCTGCAGGAGATCTCAATAAGTCAGATATTGTTTTACACAACTCCTCCTCCTCAAGCTGAAGGGGTATAAATGAGAAAAAGTACTTTCGATCCAAAACATGTAAATAGCATTTTTTTTTTATTCGGCATCAGAAGACAAAAGACGATAGACATAATGCATTCCTTCCAAATACAAGTTAATAGACATGACCACCTACTCAAATCTAGATCTACAGTTTCTACCAGAACCACTAGAGAGGCATGCAGTCAACTAACAGACACATATAGGTTCAAGAAAAAAAGAAGAAGAGAGAATTGGCAAAGAATGAGAAAAGGACTGGAATAAAAAGGAGAGAACAAAAAATATACTTAAGGTGGGTGGAATAAAGAATGAAGTATTGAAAAGTGTTAAAGGATTAGTTTATTCAAAACGACACTTCTTCATCATTTACTCACCCTCATGTTGTTCCAAGACTGTGAATGGGAACTGGAGAGTTTACGCTTTAAAAAAGGATGGAAAAGCACCATAAAAGGATCACAAATTTGGTTTGACTGGACTGTGAATGAATCATTTTGTGAACTGGATCAACGATTCATTGGAAATATTCAATTCAAATATGATTCGTTCACAAAACCAGTTTTTTTTTTTCGTTAAGTAGAACTATTAAAATTAAAAAAAACATTTGTTAATTGAAACAAAGCTGAAATAAAAAATAAATATTAGATGAAAAACATTTACAGTTTCATTTAAACTTTTTAAACTAAAATTACAAATGCCTTGGAAACTAAAATAAGTTAAATTTAAAGCAACAAATAAACAAATAAAAACCAAAACTGAAAAAAATAAAAAAAAATCATCAAAATATTAATCAAAACTGTAATAGTACATATATAATACTAACATAACACTGCACAGTGATTTTTATTTTATTTAATTTATTTTTTTTTTGCATTACTTTTATGATATGTTTATGGAGCTTTTGGATTTCAGTACCCATACATTGTAACTGCATGGATAAAGAGTGAATTTCTCCTTTTTGTATTTATCTGATATAAGAAAGCCATACAGATTTTAAATAACATGAGGGTGAGAAAATAATAGAATATTTTTTATGAACTATCCTTTCAAGCACTGCAGGTTGGACTTTATTATAAACAGATCTGAAAAAGGAAAATGGTATAAAAATAATACTGAAACCCAAGATAAAGAATACATAAATGAGAGAACAGATTAAGACTGAAAGAGAAAGAAGAAGGGAAGGGGGAAGTACAGGAACAGGGACAAACCTTCCGCTGGAGTGTGACCAGAGGACAGTGTGGAGAGAGGAAGTCAACTGGTGCTGTCTCTGACTTACACACACTGGCTTTCAGCAGGACCAAACCAAACAAGAGAGAAACAACAGAAACATGACCATCGGACCAGCGTCCTACTATACACCAACACATCAACAGGGTTGGTTTGTGGGTGTTTTTATGATCGTTGATATACAATTGAAACGTTAGCATGCCATTTTCAAGTGCTAGATGAAATCTGGGGTGCAGATACATGCCATTTCATGAGTTTCCGCAGAATGTTCTGGCTTTAACAAACATGCTGTAATATCTTGACTCTAAGTGAATTTATGTACATTTAACAAATCGCAATCAGTTTAAAATGCTAAACCAATCTGAAAAGTAGCTCGTAATAAATGAACATGTTTCCAGATCATAAAAACAATATCTGCTGAGCTGTCCTTGTTAACTCAAGAATAATGATCAATCACTACCAAGTGATGATCTGTTTCATGGGCCAAACTGATACAGAGAGGCCCAGTCGGTAACCAACGAACACCATTCAAATTACACACACCATTTAGCCTAGCTAAAGGATGTCTCATTCATTTTATTACCTTACTGCCAATAAATAATTAAAAAAGAAGCTGCTCTGGATGACTCAGATTTAGTGGAATATCAGGCTTTAAATCAGAGGTTCTCAACCCTTAGGTCACAACCCTATTTTGTTTCAAGATTCTTGAGACCAAACTTCACCCACATAACAGACTTAAAGTTACACACTTAAGGATTCCAAATGCATCATATTTTGTTCTCAACAGTAACTATATTACTATTTAATTTTACAAAATAATACTTTTATTCTGTGTCTTGTATTAAATTGATCAAAAGTGACATTTGTAAATATTATAAAAGGTTTCTATTTAAAATAAATGCTTTTCTTTTGAACGTTTTAATAATTCTGAAAAAATCTTTAACAGTTTCCACAAACATTAAACAGCACAACTGTTTTCAACATTAATAATAATAAGAAATGTTTCTGGAGCAGCAAATCAGCATATTATAATGATTTCTTCAAGATCATGTGACACTGAAAGACTGGAAAAATAATGCTGTTTAAAGTTCTGCATTTCATCACAGGTATAAATTAAATTTTAAAATATATTAAATTAATTATATTATATTTCTTTGACCTTACCTGCATCTCTGATGAGCCATATACTGTAGAATTGTGACCCCTAGGTTGAGAACCTTTAAATACTTAAATTATTGCATCAAGCAGGTGGAAGAAGTGCAACAGCCCTCGGGTGACTAACGGAGATTATGCAGTGATGAAGATGATCTGCAAAAGCCGTCTGCGGCGTCACCATTTCACCAGAGTACCCCGCAGAATGGAGTGCGACAGCTCGTCTGTCAGAGCGGAGCCTCTGACTTTCACCGTACCCTTGCCGGCAGGTTTGCGCAGGAGTTAACTGACTGACAGTCTGCACGCAAACACATCTCATCCTCCGCCTAGCAGCAAATGTATGCACAGCAGGGGTGTATAAATTGTGCTGCGCAATGGAGATCAGTTGGGTAATAGATGATGAGGTTCTCAGAAAAGGTCATCCTTAAATGTCAGTGCTCTGTCTCAATGGCTTTCTCACTTCTGTCACAACGCAACCATGGAGCGACTCCATCAGTCACAAAAGAGTGCAACTGCGCCATCAGCTTAAGACGCTAGCCATGGGGGGTTGGAGGGTGCTAAAATAACTACGCTGGCCTAATAAACTTGGTCCAGTGGGCCAAGACCTTACCTAATCACATTCCTCTCCAAAACACACAGTATAACCCAAGCTTTCAATGTTCAAATGAAAATCAAGCTCACTAGATCTGAATTTCACAATGCCAGCCTCGAGTATGACTTCTTCGAGCTGACAACTATGACCACGAGCTGTTTAAAAGTCTGGAGACGCCATCGCCTGAGAGTCATTTCTCATGTAGCTTTCGTTTTAAACTCAGAGGCCCGCTCCAAACAAGCCTGGCGTAATTCACACACATTAAACAGCAACGAGATGCAGAGAGCTGTTTTTTTTTTTTTCAGGCTAAGTTGGTTTCTTTAGCCGAGTGCTAATCAGAATCAAACACGTCTGATTGGGTGGAGAGGCATGACTGATTGGCTCACGCTCTGTTGACTGCGTTCCTTCAAACTGTGCGCCGAGCCACTTTTACGCCTGTCGGCCAATTACACAGGGGTGGATAGCTGTCTGCCGGAGAGCAGGTGTCAATGGAGCAAACTCGAGTCAAAATATGCAGTAAACGCATGTGCGTGAGCAAAAAAGTGTATGTTTGCCTTTTTACGTGCTTGGACAACGTATCAGTGTGGATGTGTGTAAATAAACTCTGCACCCGCTACGGCATCGCTTTCTGATGGCCAATTAGCCAAGGCCATCATTTCCCATCGTGCTAAAGGCCAGCTGTCAGCGAGAAGGCCGAGGGCTGTTCCTCCCTGCTGTTTATTTAAGTATCCTTATGTCTTACAGCCAAAGTCAGATTGATAGATTAAGCTATCCAGCCTCCGGATCAATAACCACGGCGGAACGAGGGAGTGACTGGGAACTTTTAATGTGCACACTCTGTTTAATGTGCACACGCTGTGTTTTCTAGTCAAAGGCGAACCAAGTTTGTCCGAACGACAGAGGAAGGCATTAACAGCCGAGAGCGCTGACGATTAAATGTGAAAACTGACAAACCAAGAGAAATTAAAAGGCTCATTCGTGTAAGTCCATGTGTAATGTGTTTTGTGTGTGTGTGCGCGTGGGGAAGGTGGTTAGCGAAACAAATACAGCAGCTACAGTAAAGTACAAATGGCTTTGCGAGCGGAAGCCGGCCCCTGCGCCCTGATCGGTTACCAGTTCCACCGACAATAATCCTGACATTAACTAAATTAAGAAAACAGGGAGGAAAAGCTGGTCTCGGATCATCGGCTAGTGGGGCGACTTCTGCCAGCGCCATAAATCACATCTACAACAGGAAAGGAGGGGAAGCAGGCAGGAGCCTTGAGTCCTGTCCTTTTCTTCTAACTACAGACTGTGTGTATGTGTGAGTGTGTGAGAGAGGACAGAGGCGGCTAGAGTTAAGAGCAGCATGGAGAGCGCAGCAGTCACACAGATCTACGGCCAGAGTGTTTACCTGGCCCTGTGCTCTGAGGGTATGCTGCGTAGCCGCCTCTTCCACGGGCCCCCCTACCTGAGCCGCGCGCTGCCGCCACTGCTGCCGCCGCCGCTACTGGACCGTACGCTGTTGCCGGGAAGCCTGTGCGGGGGGGTGGGGTTGGGATGGGATTGAGGAAAGAGGAGAGGAAAGTGGAGGAGAAGACGAGTGGAGAGGGAATGAGAGGATAACAGGATGGAAAATGAAAGGGAGGAACAGGGCAGAAAAAGGGAGTAGTGAAGGAATAAGAGGAGAAGAGAGTAAAAAAAGAGGGAAAAGGGTGTAAAACGAGGAATAATGAAAATAAGAGAAGAACAGGTGTGGAAACAGGGTGGAATATCAAAGTGGAGTAAAAAAAAATTCACGAATAGGTATGAGAAAAGAGGAGAGGAAAGTTGAAAAAAAAAATAGGGAAAGGCAAAAAGTGAGGAATTAGTGGTGAGAGAGAAACAAGACAAAAAAGGGATGGAAAAAAGGAGAGGTTAGAACAAAAATAGGGAACGGCGGAAAAAGGAAGCAGAGAAGTAATAAGAGAAGAGAGGAAAAAAGGTGGAAAGGAGAGAAAACGGGCAGATGTGAGAATAACAAAAGGGAACAAGGTGGAAAATGGGCATTAGCGAAGAATGAAAGTAGAGGTTAGAACAGAGGAAAGTAAAACGGAGAACGGCAAAAAAAAATTTAAGTGTGAAGGTATGAGAGGAGAAGATAGTAAAAAAAGAGGAAAGAGCAGAAAACAAAAAAAGCAGGCACAGACACAAGTGGACAGAAGAAGAGGAAAGAGAAGGAACAGGGTGGAAATGGAGAGTAGTGAAGGGAGGAGAGGGTAAAAAAGGAGAGGAAAAATGAGAGGAGAGGATAAATTAGAAAAAAAGCAGGATCAAGCTACCTCACAACATTACTGACTCATAAAGTTGCTGCAGTGTCTGTACAGGCTGCTATAATGCACTGTGTACTGTGGGCGTCTTCAGAGTGCAGAGGAGACTGCAGTGGCCCTAATGCACTCTGGGTATTTCTGTATGGGTGACCATGCTGCTCCTTAGCTTATCTGTTTGGAGCACACAGCAGGAGGGCCACGGCCGAGCATCAGACTTTCGGATATGCTACTGAGCTTGTGCGGTCAGGTTACTGTGATAAACTAATTAGATTTTGGCAATCATGTGAAATGCAAAAGGACTAGAATGCTTTAATGGTGGAAATATAACACTGCGGTACACAGTTATTCAATGGCCTAACATTTGTCAAATAGAATAAAAAAATAAAACCTTTAGATTTAAAAATAATAAAAAATAAATCCCTTTATTTGTTGGTATAAATACGATAGGGATTGTAAGCTATATATGACACAATATATCAATGTCCTTTTGATATGTTTTGACATCAGTGGCATATGAAAAGTCCAGTCAGGCTTTACTTGATACCTGTCTATGCAAAGGTATTCTTTAATGCATTCATATATAATAAAGAAAATAATTACAATGATTATTTATTTAAAATTTATTATATACTACTGTTCAAGAGTTTGGGGTCAGATAAGATTTTTCTTTTTTTCTTTTTTCTTTTTTGAAAGAAATTAACACTTTTATTTACCAAGGATGCATTAAATATTAAAAGAATTCCTGAAGGATCATTTGACATTGAAGACTGGAGTAATGGCTGCTGAAAATTCAGCCTTGCCATAGCAGGAATAAATGACATTTAAAAAAAATCATATAGAAAAATTGTTTTTCTTAAAATAATAATTTTACAATATAAGTGTTTTCTATTTTTGATCAAATAAATGCAGCCTTGGCAAAAAATAAAAATTCTTTCCCAAACATTAAAATAATCTTACCAAGCCCAAAGGTTTGAACAGTAATTTAACTACGGCTATAATTACAGTAAAAAAAAAAAAGGAAATACATATATATATATATATATATATATATATATATATATATATATATATATACACACACATATATACATACATACATTTTAGAAAAATGTGACATTTCGATGAAAATTGAATATTTCAAGCCAAAAAATAATAAAAATTGTTTTTATTGCCATTCACTCTACACTGTCCATTTGCCTGTGTGTATTTTCACTCAAATTTGTCATTTTAGTTTTATTTTGTCTTGAGCATTACAACACACCAAACACTCATTCATCAAGCAAATGAGAATTTTCTACTCATGCAGCTCCATCTTCCATAACACTTCACAAATCACAAATTCACGGTATAACAAGAGCTGAAAAGAGACAAGAGACCAGGGGGCAAGTCAGAAATCGCAGCTCGAATTCCATAAAGGCAGAGAGAAATCCAGCAAGAGCCAGAAAGATGATCCAGCGCAACACTATAGGGTTAACTCCAACCATGACCGGCATCGGCAGCACAAAGGCGATATGGAAATGGCTCCACGCTCCCGACACTTTGTAGTCCACTTAAGTCACTTATCTCTGCGCTGCCGCTCATGTTTGGGCGGGAGAACGAGGGAGCGAGACAGAGACGGAGAGTCGTAAAGCCGAGCAGGCGAATCGTCCTCCGGTTTATGCCTTGAAACTCAATCAGTCAGGAGGATAATTTGGTGTCCAGGCAGTGTGAACTGATACTACAGCCACACCGGCTCTTGGTGCTGCACGGAGGCCGTGATTTGTGAGCAGGGCTGGATGAAAGTGTCTTCATCTCCTTCCCGGTTTAGTGGCTCTTTATGTTGTTATTACGAAATTAGGCATCAGGGATTAATTGCTCGCTTCCAAGTGCACTTTAATTCACTTTAAGCATGCATTACAAAGGGGAAGGGAACAGGTATGGCACGGCAGTGACGGAGGGGACACGATGCACGTGTGCGAAAGAGAGTAAACCGACTGTAGGTGAACACATTGACTGGAGAGTCCAAGATTCATGTTTACAAGACATTGGCTGAATGGTTTTATGCATGACTACCTTCCACTAACAACAATAGCGCTGTTCCAAAGCCTAGTGAGCTGCCTCATTGCCTAAATAGCAAGCTGCCTTCTGAGGCTGCATTGTTAT